>JAQPPZ010004488.1:1200000-1825235 GCA_028583015.1 Wollemia nobilis | reverse complement strand
CTCCGGGTGCTATAGCCCCACCCTTTAAGCACATGGCCTCCTCTGCTCTCTCCCACCATGACCTTGTGTTGCATCAATGGTTTGTGGCGTCGCCTCCCTATCTGACACACAGCTCGTGAATGGGACCACAGGCCCTCATCATCAGGGTGGATGCCTGTGTACCAGGAATCATAGCCGTCGGCTACCCCAACGTCATCCCCATACACTAGCTGGATAGGGGCATCATATGTGTCCTAAATCTAGAAACCTTTCCATCTCCCAGACCCAGCCGGCTATGGTTTATCTGGATGGTCCAGGAAAACTGGCGTAGTCCCTAAGAGATGGGATCCTATTGTGAACCCGAGCGCCACAAAACTCGGTCATATGGGTGGAGCTCCACCTCTCCCCTCTCTATCCTTAGCCAATAGGTTTTCCTGATGCAAGCTAGCTCCTGTATATCCTTGGCCCACCCTGGATGATCTCTCCAAGGCCTCTAGGTGATCTAGTCGGAGACAAGGTCGTCAAGTAGTCTCCGGGACATTGGCAAATCTATCTGTTGCTGTGACCCTCTCTGGAGCCACCAGTAGAAAACTCAGGGCCTCTCCTCATCAACCCCTATCAGTGGGAGCCTATGACCTTTGCATCGTGATGTGCTCAGCACCAAACCTACAATAGTGATGTCATGACTAGACATCGATCGCCCATATCGACCCCATGCAAGATCCTATCTGATCGACACGGTGTGACGCTCCCCCAAGAAAATCTATACCCGTGGTCTCTCATGTCCGTGGAGACACATCTATCGGTAGCCAATTTCTGTCCATCCTGCGATGGCATAGCAATAGACCACCTACTGCGGCCGAGCCTGTGTCAATCTAGATGCCCCAGGCATCTGACGTAGCGACTCGATATTCACTCCACCCTTCTCCAGGGTGAAGCTTGGATCTTTGCATAGTCGCATCATCGCGTGGCCCTAGTTGGATGTGGGAGTTATTAGTCGTCCTTGTATGGGGATCCTTAAGATCCTCCATACATCCTCCAATGTGGGATTCATCTCCCCTGTCGGTAGCCAGAGAAACGAGGGGAAGAACCCGGATACCACCTCTCTGCTAAGGAAATTTATCAATAGCCCCCATATTCGCGAAACCTATGGCATATACATACATGCTGCAAACCGACATGAGCCAACTGATCTCGCTCTACGAGATAGAGCGGCAAGTCATCCTTCGACCCGATCATATTTCCATTCTCGGCTCTTTAGTAATCCTCTTTGCAACATAAACAACAAAACAATAAAAATCATTAATATACAATGATTAAAAATGCAAGTAAAATCAGTTCAATTTCATACAAATGATGATATCATCCTAAATTTAAGCAAATTCATCTTCGATTTTGCAAGACGTAATCGTCCCTTATTGGACAAAATCATCCCCATATCGTCAATTTCACCCTTGGACAAAATCGGTGATATCGAGACGATTTCGACGAAATCGGGACGATTTCGTCCTGATGATGTCGATGGCCCAAAAATGGCCGTGATGCTCAAAAATCATTCAAAATTAATCTAAAAAGCATGGAAATTCAAATTAAAGCATTCTAAACTAAGTTTAGACCCTTACCCATAGCCCGCATCGACCTCTCGTCGATGGTTGTGCTGTTGTCTTGACCATTTTTGTGTCATGCTCTAGAAAATCAAAAAAGATAAACAGTAAAAATGAATTAGGGTTTTACCCTATTTTTCTTAATTTTATTCAAAACAATTAAAATTTTTTCTTTTTCGTGTTTTTACCTCAAATGTTCGATTTGGGTAAAAACACGGAGGGGGCACCATAGTAAGTTGTTGTACGATTCGACCTAGAATCGTCGCCTAAAAATGGGAATAATTTTTGCTTTCTCATAAATTGAGAAGAACTTGTCTTTAACGCATTTTTTTCAG
Organism: Wollemia nobilis; assembly: GCA_028583015.1. NCBI lineage: Eukaryota > Viridiplantae > Streptophyta > Pinopsida > Araucariales > Araucariaceae > Wollemia > Wollemia nobilis. The sequence continues at coordinate 1,823,317 of JAQPPZ010004488.1, read as the reverse complement.
AAAAATTGCTAAAGAGGGGGTAAAATGTAGCACCCTAAAATTGGCGCAGTAAACCTTAACAAATAATTAAAATTACTTTAGTAAATAATTCAAATTTAAATTTTAACCCCGAACCACCCGTTAACCGCCTATTAAACCGCTTTCAATGTTTTCTATGCCATTTTTAGGATTTGTTGTGACCATTGGATGATATCATCATCGATCAGACTATATCGCCTTAGATCGAATGAATTCATCTCGAGCATAACGTCCAAACGATTTCGTTCCAAACTGATTTGTTCATAATCAACTTCTGTTTCAACGACGTCTCTAACCGGGGAAAAAGCATGTCTGCATGGTTAGAGACCTCCCCCGTTGGAGATCTCCCAAATTGAGATGATCTCCAACCTCCCAACCTCCTTCCTAATTCTATTTAAACCTTAGGATGCCCCTTGACCTACCCCTAGTTGAAATTTCCTATGACACGAGTTTTTATCTGCATGAGAATGTCTTAAATTGTTATTTGCTTTCATATTTTTCCAAGTTTGTTTGTAGGAACTTCACTATTTTTTAGCCAGAGCAAGCTTAGATCATCACAGACGATCCTGTACAATATCGAACGAACCCGCCGAAATTAGAGATGATTTCGTATTTTGTAGACGATTTCGACTACAACCAACATTGGGGGCAATCAGTGCCCAGAGTTTGCATTTCTTCACTCTTTTCTTATTCTGCATTTAGTTAATTTTATGGTTATTCCTTATTATTTTGCATCTTGGAGTTCACCCATATAGCTTAAATGCATAATAAAATCATAATTTGTCATTAAATCATTGTAATGCACTCATATTTTTGTTTGTAATTATCAGCTTAATATTATTGTTATCATTCTACATCATTGCCCTCTTTGTTGGAATAATTGCCGTTTTCAGGTATTTTGTATCTATTTCTTTGATTGCGGGTCTTTGACGAGTCGTCCGGCTTAATCGTTAGATCTCGAACATCCTGTCATATCGAGGCGATCCGGGTTTGCTTAAAAATTAGAACCTCCATCAGACATCCGAAATTAGGTATGGATTTTATAATCTAGTATATTTTTTGTATTTTTTGTTTAATTTTGTTTTCTGTATTCATTTAAATCTACATTTCATAATAGAATATTTTAGATTCATTTGGCAAAACCTAGGATTTGAATGATTAAAGATAAAAATAAACACATCAAACACTTTCCCAACCTAGGCGTGGAAACTACCACTAAAAGTTTCCTGGTGAACCCCACCATCCATCAAAAATCACCTTAAACCCCTCCCCGAGATGAGACCTTCAAAGGGCCTCTCCACACCGAGTACCATCCCATCCTTCTCGCATCCCATTTTCGGGCACGAATCCTTTAGCCTGAAGGTAAGGGTGCAGAAAATTTGGAACGATACAATTTATTTAAGTACAATAAGTTTACTTTTGTCATCTATCATATGACTCGAACAACCACTATCAAGAAACCATTGATTTATTTTATCTTGTACATGAAGAGTTGTTTGTACTAACATTGACTTCTCCTTTTCTTCTCTTTTTTTCTCTTCCCAAACTATCGGTTGTATTCTTTTGAACCTTTTGATACTTCTTATTTTTGCTTGATTCAAGAAATATTGTTTTACACCATTTGGCCTTGTGCCCAAATTTATTGCATTTGTAACAAATGATATTTTTATTCATGAGGGGTGCAAATGAATTGAAATTTCTATCAACATTATTTCTCACATGGAAACATGCAATGTATAGCTCTATGACCATATTTTTTACATGAAAAAAATAGCCATGGAAGAAATTTTGTAACATGTTATATTGCCTTGAATAATATGGTCTCATGATTCTTCCTTTGTTGTTTATGTAATTGAATTTTATCCATGAATCTTCTCTGTTTTCTTCCTTATTGATGCTTTTATATTTCAATGCATTAGCATAGGTCATGAGCTCTTCTTATTTTGATATATTTGTTCCTTTGGAGCTTGAATCCTCTTCTGTTATCCTAACTTTATATCTTGTTGTAACTTATCTTTAGTCTTTTCAACTTCCTTTCTTAAAGAGACAATTTTAGATTCTAACCCTTCACATTCTAACTCTTTTTTTTTTAACTCTTCTGCCATATCCTATTCAATTTTCTTTCCCTCTTCAACTTTTACCTTGATATTTGTGAGATTTTGTAGAAGTTTCATCTTTGCTTCCTTATCCTCTTGGATTTGAGCCTTCAAACTTGAATTCTTATTTCTAACTTTTCCATGTTTCTAAGAGCAGTAATAAATTTCTCTTTTATGTCAATTATGGCTTCTTCTCCATTCTCTAAGGTCATGTATGTTCTTGTGGGATATTCCTCCAAGACATTAGGATTTTCACGAAGGAACCCACTCTGATACCAATTGAAGAACATAGATTATACTTGAGAGGAGGGGAATAGTATAAGATAAAACTTTTTTACTTTTCAATCCAAATGATAAAAATAGTAATATCAAAGCAATAGACAATGCACACATCATCACACATGAGAGACATTATTTAACATAGTTCACCCAATGTGGATTATAACCACGGAGAAAATATTCCTATAAATTTTCTCAATGAATCTTTGGGGAAGCAGATCCCTATTACAATGTTTATGGACCTTTGTCCAAAGGAGACACCAATACCCTATGCTCAAGTTTGTAGATATCTATCCATAGGAGACCCTTTGTCCCCTCTAATCTAGTTTATGGATATATTTCCATAGGATAATTCTATCCCCCTATACTCTAGTTTATGGATATCTCTCCATGGGAGAACTCTATCCCCTCTAATTTTCTCAACTTTGATCAAATCTACTCACAACTTTGATGCAATATACTCACAACACTGATCCAATTTGCTCACAACATTGATCCAATCTGCTCACAACATTGATCCAATCTACTCATAACACTATCTTAAACTTTCTCACAAGTCTGCCTTAAACCTACTCACAAGTTTACCTCTAACCTGCTCACAAGTTTGATCCAATATGCTCATAACATTGTCTTAAACCTGCTCTCTTTCTCTACTCAATTCTGCTCTAATACATACTCATAATTGCTCATAACACATGCTCAAAAAGATTTCACAAAGATGCAAAAACTTATCTTCAAACCTAGCACAGTAGTTCACAATATCTAGCACAAATATCTCAAACTCTTCCAACAATAGAAGCACACCTTTTTCTCAAAATTTATACCAAATGTTTCTAAAAATATTTTAAAAAAAGTACAGAAGATCTCTAACTCTAATGCAATTTTTTTGACTTTCTCTCAAAACTTGATGCACATGTAGGTCTCAAACCCTAACTCAAATATTTCCAATAATGAATACCAATCAACCCCTTTTAACTCCCACCTCCAATAACTACTTTCTCAAAACACAGACACTTGGCTTAAAAGGTTGAATCACCATACCTCAAAGTGCTTGATGAAGATGTGCCCTCAAAAACTTGTCTTAAAAATAATATACTTTTTACAACTATAAAAGGATTAGCACAACACCTTTTCATATATTGTAAAAATCTTCTCAAAATGTGTCCACAATTTATTCCAAATAACTGATCCATAACTCTCTTGGTTTTTCAAAATAAAACATCAAATCATGAACCAAGTACTTCAATATTAATGCAAATATTACAAACAATAAAAATACATTTTACACCTTTTATCTCCCATTTTCATAAAATAATTTCCAAACCACTTAATGACCCATAACATAGATTTACATTATTCAATCAATCATTTACACATTATCACTCCTACTTTTGCATATATAAAAATAAAACTTAATGATAGCAATATCTTCAAAAATATTTGGTATAAATAAATTACCCTTATACCTCCTATACGCCAAAAACTTTACACCATTGCACACCTCTCAAACTTCATGCAAATAAAATTTAATCAACCTTAGCACATACCTTTACCAAAAATAATATTATGGTGAGACTGGATGGGAATCGAACCTCCAACCTCAAACTCCTAACGCAGAGCGTCACCGCTTGCACTAGACAAGCGGTTGCGACCTACCATATGGACCTCCACTCTTATTCCCTTGGTGCATTCACTGAATAATTAAATCCTTCAAAAATGGTGCTAGGGGAAGTCGAACCAAGAACCTTTACCTCATAAATGACTTAGCATGAATCTAGCCACCATTGGGCTACCCTAGAGGATGACGTCAAGGAGTGAACAAAAATTATTTATTTTGTTCTCCTTCTACACTTCGAAATCAATGTTTTCCCCTCTACCTCATTCCCTATCACCACTTTGCATGAAAAATGAAAATAAAAACACACGACCTTTATTTCCAAAGTCTTAGGGTATTTATATGCTTTCCATGCATGTTTTAGACATCGACCCTCTTTCAAATTTATTTTAAAATAATTTGAATTATCTTTGGTGCCATGTAAATTTATACTTAGGTATTATAATATTTTTAAAAAATATGTTATAATAAAACATTTTACCTTGGGTCTTTTTCCACCAATGAGAAGCCTTATTTTTCTTTACAATTTAAATATCCTTTATTTTTTATCTATCAAATGAAACCCTTGTTACTTTCAAACTCTCTTCATAATATTTAACTTTAAAATTTAAATATTATAATCCTTTCTTCAAATTCTCTTTGCTTGCTTTTACAACCATGGGAAAATTCCTTTGCATTTATTATTTCAACCTTGAAGACAAAACTCAACATTTGTACCTTTGACATCAATGACAACAACTATACTCAAAATTTGCAACACTATCACCTAATTCTTGCAAAGAAATTCTCTCTTTGCTTTTGTCCTTGTCATCACTCTTTATGTCCTATATAGAAGTTTTTGAACATACATTTAGAGTATCATGATAAGATTTTGAGTTATTATAACTTGAAGTACTAATACTACATGAGGATTAAAATATCTTTTCTAGTGATGATTCATCCAACTTTGTTTTAAGCTTAAGTAATTATATCAATCCTTTCTATTCTACATTTTCATCTTTATAACATTTGGAATGTAAGTAGTGCCATGTATAGTATACTTTTGTATTCTAAAGGAATTTGAATATCATTCTTCTTATTATCAATTGCTTTAGTGAGTCGAGCATGTATATAGTGCTAGATCATTTCAAACCTATCTTTCAAGGCTTCATTCTGTATCCTTTTTGAAATAGGATCTAATTTTCCTTTAGATATTATAAGTGAATTCTTTATTCCATTTTTTTATGATACTTGCTCTTTATTTTCTAATAGTGTTTTTCATGTCATTTTACTGTATTACTTGAGGTGGACATCTTTATGGCTTCTTGGAATGGAGTATAAAGTGCTTGTAGAGTCTTCTAAAGTGTTCTCCCTTGTGACTCCCTAGTTAAGAAATTTGATTTGATAGAACCTTTTAGTGCTTAGGTTTTGTAGGCTTTCTTATATCTCCTTATTTAAGATATGTGAATTAGTAGAATCCTTGTAGAATTTGTAGAAACCTTATGAGTCCCAAATGGATTGAGTACTTGATAAATTATGATGAATGCTATTATTATCAAGTTTTGTAGAATATCTTGTCTCCCTAGTAATATTGCATATGTTGAATGATTGATAAAGTGATTTTGGGAATAATAGTTCAATTTTGAGTTGATTTTGTAAAGTTTTGTGGATAGCAAAAATCAACCTTATTTCTCCCTATTGAACGTAAGCACTTTCTATTTTGACAAGGTTCTATTTGTTGGAATTATTTTATCCCTTTAATGTAGGTTTGAGACAAGTATAGCAATTAGTTTCCAACTCTTAATTTTCCTTATAGAACCTTCTTTTATAGCCTTTAATAATTTGATATTTAATGTTTCTAAATTCCAACCACCTATTTTGGTGTAGTATTCCTTCTAACTCCCTAATATGAAATTTTATAAAACAATGATATTTACAATGTTAGATAATTAATCTATTGAGGTAGAAATCCTTATTTATTCTATGCCTTAGATTGCAAATATTAGGCTATTTAATATATATATATATATATTCCTTTTAATATTACTTTCAAATATGGTTGATTTCTCTTAATGTTTCAACCTTATATTATGCCTTATATCTCCCTATTAGTGAAAGCAAATTAGAATAAGATATAGTCTTACCTTTGTGATACCCCAAACCTCTACATATCCGTTGTTGATTCTTGGATGTAGACGACGTCAGTCTTTAGTGATTCTTTTGACTGTTAACTCTAATGTATGGGCATAGGCTTTATCTTTTCTTTGATGATGGCTAGTTTCTTTGACAACACTTCTTAGACAATGGATACTTCATGTATATTTGCTTTGACTAGGAGCATTAAATGCTCTCTTCCTACTACTGCTATGATTTCAATGCTATTATATAATTCTTCCATGAGCTTAGCTTCTGATGCTACTATGAACTTGAACTTCAATGCTTGACTTTGGTTCTACTTCATTCTGATGATTTCTCCAAGATGGGTGCTTCTAAATAGAATAAAATATTCCTATTTTTGGATAAGTGGTTAATGGAAGTTACAAATTGGAATTATATCAATGCTCATGCAAAGATAACGTACGTAACCTCCTCAATATTCCTTGTAACTTCTCTTGATTAGGTGTTTAAAATTTCTTGAGCATTAACAGTTGGAATGGCGCCTTAGAATGTTTCTTCCAAGTGGAAATCAAGATCTTTGTATGTAGAACTTTACTATAACACTCTAGAAATAATGTTATAACTCCTCTTGCCATTTTGTATGCTTATTTCTTGGCTTGCTTAATTTCTTTTTTTTTTTTTAAAAAGAGGGTAAAAATTTATTAACTCAGCAAAAACATTCATGATACAAAGAAAAAGCAAAAGCTATTCAGACTATCAGTTCTCAATAAAGAAGAGAGTTGAGAGCAATCGGAAGAAAGTTGAGACCAATTTTGAACATCCCAACCATCTTGAAACTTAGAAGCCCATTTAGCTAACAAATCGGCTACCCTATTCCACTTCCCGAGGAATATGAACAAAAGAAATGAATTCCAAGTGAGCGGAGATATTAAGAATTTGCGAGCAACCCAACTCAACCGCCAACAACCATGAAGACTATCTCCAAAATTTAACAAATTTATAACAATCTGAGAATCAGATTCACGGAAACAATCCAAAGCCAACCCAAAGCATACCCTTGCTCCAAAGCATATAACATTGCGAGTGCTTCCATGAATTTATTAGAATGATGTCCCTTAAAAGTAGGAGAAAAAAAATTGGATAGTACCACTACTATCCCGCCCCCACACCACCAATACGAGAATTACCCGGATTACCCCGGAAGATCCATTCGTATTAATCTTTAGCACACCTGGAGGAGGCAGATTCCATTTACCAGCCCTTCGTACTTGATTACTCTGACCCATACATCTATAGGAGACATTAGGGCCAGGACCATTAACCATCAAGCCTAATATTTCCATGATCCGACGTTCCGCATGGTCCATGGGAGAAATAATCTAAAATTTTGCAGACACAGTTTCCTGGATCATTCGCAAAATCCTCTGCCAGACCTGGGAAGTAGTTAACTCCTTACCTTGGAAAATCCGATGGTTCCGTTCAAGCCAAATCTGCCAAAAATGCATGAAGGACCAATACTCCATCCAACTTGTAAAAGAAAGCCGTTGGGGAGGGCGCCCCTACTCCTCCAAAAATCAACTATTGATGAAGCATGCGAACAAGGGTGATTCCATACTACCCACCAATAATGCCGACTTGTCGAGCAAAGTCACATTAGATAAATGCCCAACAGATTCTTGACCCTTCCCACGGTTATAGCATAAAGAGGGCAGCAAACCCACGCTTTTGAAAATTATCCCAAGTGAGACAATGATTATGAGTAGCCTTCCACCCATAAAAACTACACTTCGGCCAAATAAACTTATTCCAAACTTGCTTCCACCACGGAACCTCCTCCTCACCAAACCGCTGCCGATCCAAAACACAATAACCGCAAAAACCAAAAAAATCCCTCTATATCTCTTCCCCATGCTAGCACATCATCCCCAGGTAGAGAAGAGCAAGGATGGCTAGCGAGAATACGGTCCAGCTCTGCCCTCGCATCCATAGTGCCACTAGTAGGCCATTCTCGAGGATCCTTCCACTGGAGACTAACCATCTGACCAAAGGACTTAACAGTTTTGAAATCTGCCACCTTCAACCATCCAGCATCCCAAAAGCATTGAGCAAGATCTTGAAGATGTGGAAACTCGCTAAGAAGAGGAGCAAAGCCATCCCAAGAATCCCTGGCCAAAAAGAGCCCGAGACCCAGTATAACAAATCCAGAATAACCCCTACTTAACCAACTCTCGTCCCTTTTCAAAGTATTCCAAACAAATGATCCTCGACCAGTCAAGTGTACGAGGAATCTTTGAACCTTCCACTCCCCTAAGATACTTGTGGGGAGATAATCTTGGCCCAAGTTTACTTCTGATTACTACACAACGCCAATACATCTTAGCAGCCAAAGCAATCCCCGCAAAAGAGAGCTTGACGAAGACCCAATCCCCCAACCTTCCTTTGGTCGACAAATAGTCTCTCATTTAACAAGACTCCATTTTGAGGAACCAAGATTGCCAGCCCATAGGAATTGTCTAGAAAGAGAATCCAGGTCATGAAGAAAACTTGCTGGAGCAATCTGAATAAGGCATCTATACACCGGTAAAGCCTGCACAACTGACTTCAAAAGTAATACCCGACCAGCAAAAGTTAACCATCTATGAGTCCAATGACTAACTCGACTACGAAATTTGTCAAGTATGTTAGTCCAAACCGCCCTAGGTAGAGGACCAATAGAAATGGGAATCCCCAAGTATGTAAGAGGAAGAGTTCCAACCTGAAACCTGAGAATCTGAACAATTCTAGCTTGGCTTGCTTAATTTCTTAAATAACAAGCAACCTTTTTATTTTACAAGAATTTTGATGAGAATGTTGGATGGTGCTAGTTGTGATGCTCCTTGGTTATATGGAGATCTGAATGGTGGTTTTGTATCTGATATTGGTGCTTCTTTTGGTGGATGTTCTTATCCAAGTTTAAGACCTCAGATGTAGAACATTTTCTCCTTATTCTCTATGCTTTCAATGTGATGATTTTTATGCTCCTTTGTAGTGTATATAGTCCTTTGTAATTTATTCATTCCATATTGATATAAGTATATTTTGATACCTTTCTATGTAGATGAGAACCCTTTAATATGGATATTTATAGTTTTCTTTTTTTCCAGATAGATGTATATTGATAATGGCCTTAGGTGGGCTTTGATATTACAGGTGATGCTTACTTCTGGATTCTTTGATGTGGAGTAATGGTGTCTTTTGACACCTTAAATCTTGAGAAATATGTGCTCCTTGATGATTTTATTTTCTTGCTTGAAACCTACCCTTATGCCTACTCATATGACGACCATTGTATTATGAGACCTTTTGTCCTTCTTGAATGGACAATAATGATGCTTGTATTAGATAGATTTTGCACCAATACGATGGGTTGAAATTCTCCTTTTCCTTATGATAAGGCAACTCCTTGCCTTTAGTAACTCCTTTTTCTTGGAAAATTTAGAAAGAGTAAAACCAAGATAATAATTTTTACATAATATGCACCCTTTTAAAGTTGAAAATTATGCACTGTTTCTTTTAATGAAACCCTAAGTGCACTTTAAATATGAGACTCTCCAGGTCTTGATTTTTAGCTTCTATTGTTGTTTTGATAGTTCCTGTATTCTCCACTCCTTGGAGAAATATTATCTAATTTTTGTGGCTTCTTTGGGCCACAAAATTTTGCAGGTTTTGTGCACCAAATAGTGTCTCTAAACACTTTGATAATCTGTTGGTTTTTGTATCCTTGACATTTAATCAATCAAAACATAAAATAATCCTTTGAGAGTAACTAGTTAATTATCAAATAGTTTAGTGCAATGAATATCTATAATTTCTACCTTAATTCACTTTAATAATCTCACCTTATTCCTCCTAATAATAATATCTAAATTTAATTCTAAATGCACTTAATAATCTCTTCAACTTTTAAGAGTAATCTGTAATTTACTCTTAATGAATATTCTGCAATTTTCACTACAATCAATATTGTAGGATATAGTCTTATTGCTTTATAGATAGAAAATAGGTAGATGTTAATTTTCTTTATTTTAAAAAATATCCAAATCCTATTTAATGTGCAAATAATTCTTAAAATGAATTTTTCCTTTTTGCACATGAAGACTATAATGCAATCTATATTTTTGCAACTTTTAATCCAAATATGGTGCTTAATAGAATTTGATAGTGAATCCTAATTTGAAGTTCAACTAATTACATCCTAGTTGCTTACCTCTTTGATTTATTCTGAAGTAGATGTAGATCTTGGTGTTTTTGATTCACCAAATTGTTGCATTACAATGGTTGAATTCACAACTTCTTGTTGTTTTTCCAAAATAGTTTTCTGCTTCACCAAAATATAGTCTTGAACTTTCTATCTTGAGCCTTGTTTTTGGTGGCTTGATCCTTCCAGTGATATTTTTTTTTTTTTGTAGATTCATAGAACTACTTTCTCTAAACTATGCCTCCTTGTTGTGAGAGGTAATCTCTAAATCTCTTGGATTTTGTAGGCTTCTTCTATATGAATATTCCTTCAAGCTTCTTGTCAAATTCTGACTTCAAACAGGATCTTATTCTTCTCAAGATTTTGAATGTCTTGAGGTATTCAATGGATTTTTCTTTTAGGATGTGGTACTACTTTCTAAAATATTCTCTCTTGGGATTGTTATTGGATTGCAATAAATGTTCCAAGTCCTTCACTATTAGGAGCTTTCACCGTAGTAGTGGATTTCTCCAATGAGTTCTCCTAGAAACTCTTTTGATGATGCTTTTGTGAGCTCTACAAAAAGGTTCTCCAAGATTTTTTTTTCTCCTTGAGACATATCCAAGGTTTTCTATCTTACAGCTTCTTTGGTATTCCAACTATGAACTTTTATTTAACCTTCTACTTCTGGAAGTGTTGGTGATGAGATCTTCTTCCAGGATCTCTAATTCTGCTACTTCTGGATTTGTACAAGACTGTCCTAGTCCTTATATTTCTTCTAAGAATGGAAGTTATTCAATGAGATTTATTTCATATCTCTTCAGATTCTTCTAAAATAAGTCTTAAATTAGTAAAAGAGATCACCAATATCCCATTTCTTGGACTCTTCTCAGGATTCTTCTTCAGGAACTTCTTTATGGAGTTTTATTTTGAATCAAGAATTGATCTTCAGGAACTCTTCTTTTGGAGTATTCTTCTGAGTTAGGAATTTATCTTCTGAATTAGAAAATTTTCTCTAAATTTTTATTAAAATTTAAGGCTTTTATGGCCTTCTTCTTGATCAACGCTTCTATGGTATTTTTTTTAAGGCTTATCCGATCTTTTCTTCTTCAAGGTTTCTTTGGCATATTATTTTTCTAGGATTCTTTGGCATATTCTTATTCCAGGGTTCTTTGTACTTTTCTTATTTTGTACTCTACAGGTATTAATATTGAATTAAGATCACCAATATCTTATATCCTTCTATGAATCAATTTCTAGAGTCTTTTCTTCCTTGAGTCTACTATAAGGCTACTGTGGCCTTTTCTTTACTTCTGTAATTTGCATGATTGTAGCTCTTGTAATGAGATATTTCTCAAGGCATTTGAAATATTTAGTCTTCTCCTTGTTGTTGCAAGTGCTGGAATGATTATATGAATATATTATTTCTAACTCTCTTTTAGGAAGCTTCCCAATATTTTGTTGAATCTCCTTTTCTTGCAACAAGTTGTTAGAAATTGATATTGAAGAATTTGTAATTCTGAAGATAATAATCTTCACTAGCTGATTTGTCATATGAATATTGAGTCGTATTCTTCACAAGTTTTTTTGTAACTCTGTGGAAAGACTCTAGCTAAATATAATCTTATAATTTCTGCAACTAATATTTATTTCAATCCTCACTTGTGATTCTCTTCCTATTCCTCTTGATCTATTAGACTTCTCTTATGATAGATGTAGGTCCTCCTATATTGATTCATCGTGGCTCTAATATCATTGCTATATTTTGAGGATATATGCAATGGAAGATATCTAACACATATCCTAATAATATGTAATAAATATGAAAGAAAGTGAGTCTACAATATGACTAAAATATATTATAAATAGAAATGATGAAATTACAATGCGGTATGGAGGAAATGGTCACTCCATTAAAATAAGCTAAAGAGCTACATTGTGCTCCATACGGGAGCACCACTATCTCTGCACTACACTAGATAAGAACTAGACTTGGTATTTCCTTTATCTATGAGGCCCTTTATATAGGAATATAGATTCCTTGGTCAACACTCTATCTAGTTGTACAAGGGGACACCTTGCACATTACAACTTGCATATTGCCACTTGTGCATTTATTACATTGCTTGAAGTAACTAGCTAACTTACCCCTAAAGTAATATCCTATTCTAACTATGTACCTAAGGTGGTACATTTACATGACCTAAATGATTTAATATACTCTAACTCTAACACAAAATACTAATATTGAGCATTGTAAGTCCTTGGGCTTGAAGTTGATTGTGTTTAGTACTACATCTGACTTTGCATCTCAAACTATGATGATGTACCACTTGGATTGTCATCTAGTACTTGAATATGGTGGTTTAGATGATCCTAAATCATAAAATCTATAATCTATAGGATCATATCCACTATCATAATTTACTTCATCAAATTCATCAACATTTATCTTAGATATTTCATCATAATAAAAGAGAACATGATCTCTATCTAAAATATGTGGCTCATTAAAATATGAAATGCATTCATTATTTGCATAAAATACATCATTTATATTGATATAACAACTTATTGGTGTTAGGATTCATGATTCAATAGGCTTTTGACTAATCATTATATATAAAAAATATATTTCTTGAACTTCTCTTTTAATTTTATTTGCTTTTATTGTAGAATTTGCATGAACATTGTGTAGCTAAACACTTGAATGTGTGATATAAAGGGCTTAACCCTTGCTTGTGCTTATTCTAGATTTATGCCATCTAATGTTAATATGGGTAGGAGATTCAATAGATAAATAACTTTGTATAGCTTCCATCCAAATATTGGTTCTAATTTTGCATAGGTGAACATGCTTAGTACCATATTCCAAATAGTACAATTACATATCTCCAAAAAACCATTTTGTTGAGGTGTATAAGCAATTGTCAACTATCATTGAATGTCATTATATTTTAGAAAATAAAAAACCTAATTACTAGTGTACTCCCCATTTATCCAAGTGAAGCAAAGTACACAGATGTGATGACTAGCAGACTTATCCACAAAGCTTTGAACTCCTTGAAAAAGTGAAAGTCTTGATCCTTAGTCTTCATACAATACACCCACATTCAACATGTACATCAACAAACATTTGAAAACATTGGTAAGCATTAAAGCTTAGATCCATAGTCAAAACAAAATTATGTGCATTATGTCAAATAGATTGAGTGCTCAATAACTACTAGAGCCAAATGGAGTTTGATATTACTTTCAATCCAAGAAAATTAAACAGATATCACTAGACTTGCTGAAGGAAATCCTTTCACCATAGCATGGTTGTAGAGTAGGTAGTTAAAACTAAGATATCCATATTGTTGATGCCAAAGAGTGGGAAAATTAGTTGTATTGCCTATCAAATGTTGATTTTTAGTCAATACAACCACAAGGTAAAATATCTTGCTTATGTTAGAAGCATGGGAAATAATCATTGAAACCTTGGATTTATCCCAATTTACACAAATATTATTGTGTTTTGTCCTATAAAAATCATATTTAAAGTTATTATCAAGAAGTAGATTGACTAAAAGTAAATTCTTCATGAGGCCAAACACATAGAACATCAATCAGGTGATAAGCATGAGAACCAATATACAAAGACACAACATCTATACTAGAAATGGTGTATGCATAATTATTTCCAAGTGTTACCTACTCATGGTAAGAGGAATGATCAAGAGACATATACCAAATCGAGCTAGGTTGAACAACAAAATTAGGAGCCTATGATAAATAAACAAACTCTTCACCATTAGAGTTTGTATCCTCTATAATATTTCCATGTTGGCATGAGGGCACATTCCTTGTCTACCATTAAGGACCCTTTTACTTCCCTATTAATACATGCTTTTGGTTCTTACCATAAGAACCTTATGGGAAGGTGTTGTACTTATAATCCTTAAGTACAACTCCCAACTTTCCACATATACAACAACTCAGATAGAACGTTGAAAATATCCCTAAATTTTGTTTTTGACTAAGCCCGTTTTGTTGTTACCACTACTTGGTGGGTTTGCCACCTTTCCTCAACTATATAATATTCTTGCCATTCTGATGATAAACTAGATCTTGTTCATTTATAGAATTTGTTTCATGAATTTATTCCTCCTATTAAAGCAAATTTATGATATTTTTTGAAGCCAAACTCTAATTAGTGACATTCAAGGTTATCAACAAAACCTTGAATGTCTATTGGAGAGCTTGTAATGCAATTGGTTAAAAAACATCATTTATCATTTTTTCACCTCATACTTCTTAGAAACCTTTCAGATCTCATTTTTCTTCATCTTCAAGCAACGTAACTAACTTTATAAATGTAGAATATAGTTCTTATTTTGTATTCAAACATTGTATTTATTTTATCTCATGCCACTTTGTCTATCATGGCATCATAGATGTAAGGTTGTATCTCATCATATATGCTAAACATTATAATTAGTTGGGCTTTCTAATAATACTTATAGAACTTCATCTACTCTTTAGAATTGATAACATGTTTATCTTGAGATCACATCCTAGAGATCGTCAACCTTAAGATGTATCTCCAATTTCATATTTTAGGTGAAATAATTGTTTCCCCTCAAAAACTAAGAATCGTGTAGTAAAACCTTAAGTGCATTTATAAGCATCATAAAATTTCTTCAAAAAATATGTATGTTGAAAAGGGCTCAAAAGAAATTTCCAACGAATATATATACCTCTACTCTTCAGAATTGATAACATGTTGATCTTGAGATCACATCCCAAATATCCTCAACCTTAAGATGTATCTCCAATTTCATCTTTTAGACAAAATAATGGTTTCCCATAAACAACTAAAAATCAAGTAATAAAACCTTAAGTGCATTTATAACCATCATAAAATTTCTTAAAAATATCCGTATGTTGAAAAGAGCTCAAAAGATATATATATATATATATATATATATATATATATATATATATATATATATATATATATATATATATATATATATATATGTATATGTATATGTATATGTATATGTATATGTATATGTTTATGTTTATGTATGTATGTATGTATGTATATGTATATGTATCTGTTTATGTTTATGTAGATATGTATATATATGTATATGTATATGTTTATGTTTATGTAGCTATGTATATATATATATATATATATATATATATATATATATATATATATATATATATATATATATATATATATATATATATATATATAGTGCCATGGAATAAAATAGTAAAGTCTTCTAGTGCTTCTTAGTCCATTGCCAAAAAATATAAAAGAGTTTTTTTTTTAATTTGAATACTATATTTTAAAGTTTGAGCATATTCCTACCACAAAGAATGTGGGATAAATTATATTTTTTTCCTTGAAATATGTACCTTTAACCAAGAACAATGGTTTTTGTATGACAAAAAAAATTATAACATGCACCTTCGACCAACTATTAATGTTAAAAACAAAAGATAAAATAAAAAAATTATCTATCACTCAATCATGGCCTATTGTATTACATTTGAAAACTTCTTATTGAATTTTTCAATAAGGTCCTTCTTACACAACATGAGTCACTCTATTTTATGACATGACCCTTTGCATGACACCTCCTATCAAATTTATATATGAAAAAATTCAAAAAAATAAATTGGTTTCTATTGGTGCCATAATTCTCCATTTTAAAAAGGCATCATTACATCACAAGTTATTTGGGCCTTCCAATGTCCTTAAATATGTACAATGTCTAATATATCCTCTAGACTTAGTGTAGTGAATAATTACTACACCAAGCAAATCCTATTGAAAAGGTAATTATGGTCAAAACACCATTCAAATATCGCTACGGAGAAATAAGATGTGGGGTATGAGACCCCTACAACCTATGAAGCAACCAATGCCAGAATACCACCAAGAGCACCACATTCCTTCCATAATTTTATGTTGATATTGAAGTTCCCCATGACATGAAGTCTAGCTCACCCACCAAACTGGAATGAAAATTTTTCATAAGCCCTTCTGATGGAAAGCTAGGGTGGATTTAATTATTGGTTGGAGTCCCATATACTTTTTTATGATAGCATAAAGGGCTTCACCTTTAATAGGATTTTGCTTCCTCCAACACCTATGGCCTTTTCTCCTCCTCGGATAGAAAATACCATGGGCCCATTTCTCTTCCATATCTTATGGTGTTACCCAAACCCCAATGTAGTTACAAGATAGTACCATAGAGAAGTCTCGGGATTGGGTCCCATAAGTCATACAAGAAGAAGGGAGATTCAAGGTGACCAGATAGAAAAGTGATAAGGCAAGATCCTTTCCTCACTCAAGAGGAGCTTAATATTGAAGGATAGGGGAGGATGAAGCATCTTGAAATATTTCAAGTTGTGAAACCTTCTCTTCAAGTCTAGGCTTGTTTACCCATATGAAGGTCTCTTGGAGATCTATGACATAAAAGTGGTAGAAATCATAAGAAGAAAATATTTTAAGGATACCTCAAGCTCGTAGGATAAATCATAGAATTTAAAATATTTTATTACTATTGGAGCACTTGAAAGAAAGCAACAAATGATCCGTTGGCAAGGAATACCCCTCCAAATAGGGAAAGACACAAAAGGGTGAGGATCAAAACTCCAAGCAATGTAAAATAAATCCTTCACTAAGGGATTCAATCTATACATAAGGTAATAAAGCACTGGCCATCACCTAAAAACTAGAATAACCTATAGCAATTGGATGCAATGGAAGGAACGGTGATCCAGTTTTGGTCCTAACACTCATGACAACTAGACATGGCACCCCATGCAATAGCTAGAGCATTTAAAGTGATGACATTATGGCAACTTGAGTGGTGACATTAAGCCCTATGGACATTAATAAATAAGGATATAAAAGGTCTAATCATACTGATCTCCAACCTAGGTAGTTAGGAAAAACGATAAGAAAAGACTTGTTGAGTGATATTTTTGCCCAAATGAAAAGATATACTCACAATCAAGATTTTTCCTGGATATCCTCTCTTGCAAGGAAATATTTGTAATTTCCCCAAGGTTTTGTTTAATGTGTTAAACTTGCTTGCAATGCTTAGTAAAATGTGAAATATTAAAATTAATTGGATACCTCAGTGTTGCATATACCTATTAACAAGGGGTCTATTTTGGTATTGATTTGATTTACAATGATTTTGTTGCTCATGTAATTTATGAAAATGTGAGATTATTGATCAACTATTTACTTTGAAATAACAATCTTTGAAAGGTGATTTAATCAATTTTATCTCAAATTGTTAATCCGATTTTATCTTCGATTGTTAAGCCAATTTTTATCTTCTTTTGTTAACCAATTTTATCTTCTTTTGTTAACCAAATTTTATCTTCTTTTGTTAACAAATTTTATCTTCTTTTTTTAACCAAATTTTATCTTCTTTTTTTAACCAAATCTTATCTTTGATTGTTAATCCGTTTTTATCTTTGATTGTTAAGCCAGTTTTATATTCATTTGTTAATATTTGCTTAAAAATAACAATGAAGTGATTTAATTTAACTTTACAATGTAAAAAAACTTTGGAATATCATATTAATTATTAACTTTAACAAAGTTGGAATTTATTGAAATTTCAACTTTCATGAAATGAAATTATTTGATTATTTGGAAAAATGTGTAAAGTAAAAAAAATCAAACTTATTTTAAAAAATGTGAACTTGTGTAACATGAGAATTTGAATTTCAATTTTGGAATTGACATATTTCTTTTTGGGGTTTTAATTTTTTATTTTTTTTGTATTTTATATTTTATGAGCTTAAAAAAATGTAAAATGGCTAGGGTTAGAGAAAATAAAAAAGAACAAGTTCTCACGACTTTCTAAAATTTCGACCCTAATCTGCATAAACAAATATCCTACACTAAACCAACATTAGTTTGACCCGTCTTCATGCAATCCAAAGTTAATGTGATGCAATATTCAATGGAATAACACAATATATTAGGAAAAATAAACAAGTCTACCATCCACATGCATAAACCTTATTAAAATTTCCCATATATTGCCAACATGAAAGATTTTAAATGAATACACTTGCAGAATACCATGCTTAAATAGATTGCAATGGATGAAATATGATGTAGTCCAACAACAAGGGAGGAGATGCTTCTTAAAAAAAACTAATTTCCAACATGCATTCACTGCCAAAACTCTTCGACTTTTTTTTTGTTACTTTCAATCAACATTTATAATTTCCAAATTTTTTCTTTCTTTCCCTCTCATTTATTATTTTATAATGCTTTGTTTTCCAACTTGTAACCGATATGGAATTTGTTCCCCTTCATCTTCCTCTTACAATATACAAACAAATTAGTGTGCATATCATAATTTCAAGCAGGTGCATCATGATAGATTAATTTGTCATCCACAAGTGAACCATATGTATAGTGTAGGAAAATTTACTCCCTCCATGAGCATCAAATTGATTACTACATCAACCACTACCATAATTATCATGTATCCTCAAAACCCTTTGTGCTTGGATGAGATGAGGAAGACCATATTCCCAACACCTTTGTGACATATATTGGATAAGCCATATCAAAAAAAATTAACATGAGGTGAAACACATTCACCGATTAGAAACCAAAATTCCTACCATCAGATGATTTTATACTGGAGATAAAGTGTGTGCTAGATATGCACACAAGAATATGTCTACCAAGATCCTATGGCCATGCTCTAAACAACATCTATAGTAAGATTGCAACACAACAACCATTCCATGAATTTTAGACTTAGGTTTACTGCCAATACTGCCCACCTCAAGGAATACTACCTTGAAAACTTTTTGGATTACTCTAATAGGTATTTTGGGTGAAATATTAACATGATGAATAAAATTATGATCTTCAAACACACCGATAGAATTTTATATGATGAGTAATTGTGTGATGAATCAAACCAGGTTCCATTATTTATTTTCATTAATAGGGAAATAGTTTGCAATGTCCTAGCTAAGGTAATTATGATGAATTGGTTCATGATTGCATTGGCTCCTATGAATACTCCATCCACTATGTTCACAAATGACATCTCTTTTGGAAGTTTTATAAATTACTTCTCATAAAAATATGTGAAAAGTAAAATGAAATAGTATGACATGCAGTGATTACATCCTTAGAGAACTCGAGCATTATTATTCTCCTCTTGTATCGTGAGCATGATTCATGGCTTCAAACCATCATGACAAACCCCATCGAACATCCATAATTTCATGCTTGTCTTGCCATCGTTGGACTATGTATACTTTATCCAGTAATATCTATGATTCCCAAAACCCTAATTATGCATTTCATAACATAGGAATTCTCTTAGGACTCAAACATCTTAAGTGCATTGAGCAGATTGACCATAAGGGGCTGCAAAAATTAATTAAAATCTATAGAGGTATATTGAAGTTGATTTCCATCCCTAACAAGCAATATATTCTCAATACAATTCGTAGCATAAGACTGGATGACATTTGATTTCGATAAAAGGAATCAGGCTCAAAGAAGTGGTCTTCAAAATTTGGTGGTAAAAATCCATAAGAAACTTCAAAGCATCCACCTTCAAAATCAATTGCAAATTCATAGCCTCACTCTGTAACTCTGGCTAATATCATAGACATGGTAAATTTTTTAAAGTTGACCAAATCAGTACTCACTGTGGTGCTAGAAACCTATTTTGTTGTAAGAGAAACCACCAAGTATATGGCACAATCCTTCTCCTACATATATTTTATAGTCCCGCATGTGTTGTGTAATGACCTAATGTGAGGTTTATAAACAACAACACACCTTAGTCCTATTGACTCAGCTATGGGTCGTAGCGGCACCTTGGTTTGTGTCACTTGGTAACATCTCAGAATCTGGGCTCATTGACCGTGTTGACCATGCTCACACACTACATCCGTTGGTCTGGCCTACCTTTTCCCAATACCAAAACCATTAATAAAATACATTAATCCTTTTAAAATTCCATTGATTCTTTTATTTGGGATATGCATAATGGCTTTATTGAGATATATCTATATATCTTTTCTTTTTCATTTTTTTCTTTATTTTTTTATATTTTATGTATCCATGGATAATCAATGAGCTGGATTTAAGAATTATTAAATATAATCTTTGATCAAGATTATATAACACTATGTTAGCATATGTTATATTATAGCATATAGTTATTACATTATTATTGGGCATATCTGGTTATTCGAACGTCCTATTATTAATAGTGTGTTGCAGTTGATTAGTTCCTCATTCTTCGGACTAATCCTGACACCACTTTGTACTATTTAAGCATCATATGCTTAATGAATAAAATTGGTGTTTACGCATACATGGTATCCAAGCCATCGCGGCAATCCAAATTTTTTTGCGAGCTTGTTGGAAAATAGTTCGCATTTTTTGGGACGTGCGGTTGTATGTTTTAAAAAAAAAAATGACTATTTTTTTTGTTGGAAATGAAGCATTTTTTTTTCTGGAAAAGAAGCACTATTTTTTTTTTTACAAAAAAAACACAGGGCCTATTTGAGGATCGCGTGCAGCGGATGTTTTTCACATTGCGTGCTGCCACCACGCGACCCCCCCTCCCCTCACATCGTGCATAATTGTGCGACGTTGGAGGTCCCCCCCTAACACGTTGCATGCAATCACGCGACATTGGAGGCCCCCCCACCAACATGTCGCACGCATTCGTGCAACGTTGCGGCGGCTCCCCCACCCCTCTCCCCTTCCCTCCCTACCATCGCTACAGCAACAGAGGAAGCAGGCGCGACCACCTCTGTCGTCGCCAGCAACAGAGGCAGCTGCTGCAGCCACTCCAGCTGCTGCCATTAGTGGAGGCAATGACAGGCGCCACCTCGCTGCCACCAGGATCCGGTGCCACCCCGCTACTACCAGCAGTAGAGGCAGCAATAGGTGCAGCCACCTGCCATCGCCAACCACGGAGGGAGCTGCGGCCATACGACCGTGATAGGGGCGGGCTGCCAAGACCATCCTCAAATACGAGGGGGTCCCCGATCCCTTACGAGATCGGCTGTTAGTCCACCTCGGTGGTGGATGGTGCGGTAAGGCTTTGGGAACCTGAAGGTCACGGGTTCTAATCCCGTCGACCCCCCTTCAACATAGGTAAAAAAAAATTCTTTCTCATTTTTTTAATTATTTTTTCTAAAGTTAAAATTTAATTTTTGATTTTAATTTATTTTCTATAGTTTTAACCTTTATAAATTAAAATTAAATTTTTTTAATTTGATTTTAATTTATTTTTAATGGTTTTTTAACTATATAAATTAAAATTAATATTTTTTTTAACTTTAGGGTTATAAAATAATTATAAAAAAACCTTTGTTGAGAGATTTAAAAAAAAAAAAAAAAAGGGGGTATTTTTTTCAAAAATCAAAGGGGAAAGTGAGTAATTTTTTGAAAAGCAAATTTGGCATTATTGTAAAGGTGCATTTTCGGCTACGCCCGACACCTAGTGGGTCATTCCTGTGGGCACTTTTTCTGTTGTATGTTGCATATTTGATTTTTTGCACTATAACATTAAAAGTTAAAATCAAATTCACTCCCTAAGTCCCCAGAATAATTAAAACCCATTCGTGCAATTTATTGCCTCTGCGACGATTCGGTATTTGTGATACCTCTGGCTAGCACTTACAGGTAAAGCTATCATGATTGTGCTACTGTATCCGCCGCCTAATATAGCTGCCAAAACGACGTCTGAGCTTGTTCTCTATAAATCGTCGGGGAGAGATAAGTTTGCCATTTTGCATTTTTTTACTCCATCCATTACCCTAATAGTTCTTGTGTTTAGGCATAAATCCTGACGAAAGTTTTGAAATCCAAAGTGTTTAGGGGAAGTTACGCCCCACGCATGAGGATTGCAAAATTTCTATGGTAGGTGCCATCAACAAGACTATTCCCTTTCAGTACTGCTTATGTACCACGTATCGTATGATCTCTAAAAATTACCTATAGTTTCCCTCACATAAGGGTGGGTGATTTTTTGTTGATATTTCTAAATACCTATAGTTTCCCTCACGTAAGGGTGGGTATTTTATACGGTATAACAGAACCTAGAAAAAGGTATATCGAAAGGGGGACCCATTGGTTTTATAAGGAACCTTCACCATGTCTGCAAAACTAATGACTGATTCTCATCAGTTGTTGAAAGGTCCTAATTACACACCATGGAAAAACAAGATGAAGGTCATCCTAGCAATGGATGACTTATGGAATGTTGTATCTAGAGCAACAACCAGACCTTCATCTGTTGTTGGTGCTACAGCTCCAACTACTACTCCAAGAGACTTTGATAAACTAGACAGCAAAGCAAAAGTGCTCATCTTGCTTGTTATTTCTGATGAAGTTCAACCCCATATTGCTGACTGTGCAAATATTAAAGAGGCATGGGATGCCCTTAATACTATATATGAGGGAAAGAATGATTCCACCATTCTATTTCTTCAATCTCAATTACATAGTCTAAGCATGAAGCAAGGGGAGACAGTTGAATTCTTTCTTTGCAGAGTTTCTGAATTGAAAGCAAAGTTGAATTCTTTGGGAGAACTAGTTGACGACAAGCTCCTTACCTCAATTGTATTGAGAGATTTACCTAATTCTTATCGGGTGTTGATCGCTTCCCTTCAGGTATCACAACGAAAAGTTACTTTTGTAGAATTGGTTAATATGCTTCAAGAGGAGGAGGCACGCCAACTACGGCGAGATGATTCTTCTAACACTGCCCTCTACATCAATAGGAAAGGGAAAAACCAAAGAAGAAGGGTAATTTTTAGAAGGGAGGGAATTCACAAAAGGATTCAAAATGGAAACAAACTCAACAACCTCAATAGAAAAAGAGATATTGCAAGATCTATGACAAAGAAGGTCATGATACAAACAGATGTTGGCATAAGAATAAATAATCAAAACAGAAATGCCGAAACAAACCACAAAAGAACAAACAACAAGTGAATGTTGTTGTTGAAGAATATGACATGGATTTTGAGAGAGCCCACAAAGTTCTCATGACTGCAACAGTGTCCAAGCAGACGGATCCTATATGGTATGTTGATTCTGGAGCCAATAAGCACATGACTGGTGACAAATCATGGTTTGAGTCTTTTGAGGCCAAAGAGGGCAAACCTGTCACTATTGTTGATGATAAAACCTACAAGGTTCAAGGAGAAGGCATTGTTTCAGTCACTCTTCCTGATGGCAAGTGTCATATTGACAAAGTTCTCTATGTTTTAGTATTGGCAAACAATTTGTTGTCAGTCACACAAATTATGGACAAAGATATGGTTGTGAACTTTAGTGTTGAGGGAGGCAAGAAGTGTTGTTCTATTACCAAGAGGGGTAAGAACATTGCAAATTCTTCATATAAGCATGGCTTATTTGCCTTAGATGCTATATCTACTCCACATGTTGCCATGACTGTCTCTACAAAGGAGGCAACTTCCCTATGGAACAAGAGATATGGACATTTGAGTTTTACTTACTTGAGTTAAGTAAGTATGATATGGTAAAGGGTATTCCTTCCCTTTCTACCACTTTACCGGTTGCTCGCATCGCTTGGCAGGAAAGTAGCATAGAGTGCCTTTTGAAAAGATCTCTACAAGAGCAAAGAAACCTCTAGAGTTGGTTCACACCGATATGTGCGGTCCCTTCACTCCCAATAGTTATGGGGGTAAGAGGTATTTTTAGTTATTCATGGATGATTACTCACGAAAGATGTGGGTATTCTTTCTTCAATTGAAATCTGAAGCATTTGGCTTTTTTTAGCAATTCAAGAAATCCGTTGAGAAGGAGTCGGGGACTTCTATAAAGACCTTCCGCTCAGATCGAGGGGGGGAGTTCACCTCTAAAGAATTTTCTGCATTCTTGAAATAAAATGGGATCACACGATAGTTAACTATCGCTTATACTCCTTAGAAAAATGGAGTTGCTAAAATGAGGAATCGTTCCATCATGGAAATGGTTTGTTGCATGCTCACTGGAGCTAGTCTTGAGCAACTATATTGGGCAGAAGTTGTCACCACAACAATATATTCGTTGAATAGGGTACCCACAAAGGCTCTACAAGGAATGACTCCATAGGAAGCATGGAGTGGTAGGAAACCCTCCATTTCTCATCTATGCATTTTTGGATGTAAAGCTTTCATGCACATACCAAAATAGAAAAGGAAGAAGCTAGATGAGAAGACGTTGAAGTGTATTCTTCTTGGCTATGATGAGCACTCTAAGGGTTATCGTTTGATTGATCCCTTGAACAAGAAGATACACATTAGTAGAGATGTGTTTTTTGATGAGGCTTTCACATCAACAAACACATCATATGTATACCTAGACCTTGTGGAAACTCAGGTTGCTAAATCTTCTTCATCAAAGGTTGGAGGTTCTTCTTTATCTTCTTCAACACCTAAGAATAAGAATCCAAAGTGGTATACAAATACAATCAAAGACTCTAAGCTATCCACTCCACCACATTTGACATTGGATAGGCCTCGTACTCGTAGCATGGCTCGACAAAAGAAAGCTACAATAGAGAATACTGGGGTTGATGATCCGTGTCAATATTTTGAGGAAATTTCTGTAGATCTAACGAGAGATACGGGAAGATATGGATATTGATAGTGATAAAGTGTTTATGTATTCAATATATTATCTTGAACCTACATCAGTACAATATGATCTCGTTGAGCCTCAGTGGAAGGCCGCTATGGATGCAGAGTATAAGTCTTTGATGAAAAACAAAACTTGGAAGCTTGTCGATCTGCCAAAATGAAAGAAGCCCATTGGATGCAAATGGCTGTATAAAGTCAAGTACAAAGCATATGGGACAATTGATAAGCATAAGGACCATATTTTTGCAAAGGTCTATGCTCAAAAGGAAGGCATTGACTACGAGGAAACTTTTGCACCTACTGCTCGGATGACAACAATTCGAGTTATTTGTGCTATGGCAGACACGGTTTGGGTGGAAAGTTCACTAGATGGATGTCAAAAGTGCTTTTCCGAATGGTGATATCCAAGAAGAAGTCTACATGACTCAGCCAGAAGGATTTGAAGTGGAAGGCCAACAGCAGAAAGTTTGCAAATTGGTCAAATCCTTATATGGCCTGAAACAAGCTCCTCGAGCTTGGTATATAAAAATGGACAATCACCTCCTGTAGCATGGATTTAAGAGATGTTCGTCAGATGCAAACCTCTATTTCAAGAAATAGGGTTCTGAGATAGTGTTGCTTGTACTCTATGTTGATGATATGCT
This sequence comes from Wollemia nobilis, assembly GCA_028583015.1. Classification (NCBI taxonomy): domain Eukaryota; kingdom Viridiplantae; phylum Streptophyta; class Pinopsida; order Araucariales; family Araucariaceae; genus Wollemia; species Wollemia nobilis. Next base: position 1,797,673 of record JAQPPZ010004488.1, on the reverse strand, counting down.
CATTACGGGGAGTTCAAAAACTATGATCTCTCTTGTCAAAAGAGACTTGTGTCAATCTTTTGAGATGTTAGATCTCGGACTTCTCCATTATTGTCTTGGTCTGGAAGTCAGCAAGAAGGAGCACTACATCAAAGTGTCTCAGAAAAAATATGCCAAGACATTATTGGAAAAATATCGCATGAATGATTGCAAGCCAATGGCAACTCCAATGGAGACTGGAATTCAGTTATCATGATATGATGATTCACCTCAGGTAGATGGTACTCTCTATCAACAGTTGATTGGGAGTATCATATATCTGACCAATACTAGGCCAGATCTCGTATTTGCTATCAACTATATGTTGAGGTTCATGCAGGAGCCTAAGACCACTCATTGGAAAGCAGTAAAATGTGTTCTTCACTATGTCCGTGGTACTTTGGAATATGGCCTAGAATACAAGAAGAACAATAAATTCTTCTTGCAATGATACACAAACTCTGACTATGCCGGATTATTTGATGATTGCAAGTCAACTTCAGGATATATTTTTCATCTTGGATCCGGTCCTGTCTCTTGGCACAATAAGAAGCAACAGGTGGTTGCTATATCATCAACAGAGGTAGAATATCATGCCGCACGTGAAGCTGTGTGCGAAGTGATATGGTTGCGTCGCATTCTGACAAGTATGGGTCATCCATCCAAATCTCCAATACACTTGTTTTGCAACAATCAGGGTGTTCTGAACCTAATCAAGAATCCAGTCCATCATGAAAGAACAAAACACATTGACACACAATCCCATTTCATTCGAGACAAAGTTTTGAAGCACCGAATTTAGCTTCAGTACATTCCCACCAATGCTCAAGTTGCAGACATTTTCACTAAGACACTTGCACGTGTCAAATTTGAATTGTTTCGTAGCTCTCTTTGTATTGCCAAATGATGTAATCAGGGGGGATGTTAGTATAGCTAGTAGTTCTTCAATTAAATAAATAATGTAATAAGGGGGGATGTTAGCATATGTTATATTATAGCATATAGTTATTACATTATTATTGGGCATATCTGGTTATTCGAACGTCCTATTATTAATAGTGTGTTGCAGTTGATTAGTTCCTCATTCTTCGGACTAATCCTGGCACCACTTTGTACTATTTAAGCATCATATGCTTAATGAATAAAATTGATGTTTACGCCTACACACCAACAGGGCCACTAGATAAATATTAAGAGCACAAACAATGTGGGATCCAAAATGAGATGACATTATTATAAAATTATGAGGTTAAACATATGAGAACAAAATGATATTGCTCACCAAAAATTTCCAATACTAAAACCATGATAGAATCAACCAATCACTCAATGTAAACAAAATTTTCCATAAACATCAAAATTTAAGGTGTGTCCCCAAATTTGGGGTAAGTTATGCAATGACAACAAAAAATTATGACTCTACTAGAAAATGCTCTAGAGTATTTTGGATAACAAACCTAATTTGAAATAAAAAAAACTTAAGGTTAGAAAAATAAATAATTTAACAATACCCAAGAAATATGGGGTTCAAATTACTTCCACTAAAAATAAATACCTTATTTGCTTCAGACTACTATGTATTTTGTGAATTCATTTCCTATTTTTGAATCCATAAAAATTTCCTCATCTATTTTACAATCTGGCTATAAAAAATATTACTCATAAAAAATTGTCTATGCATTGCTCCACTACCAATAAAGAATCCATAGCTCCAGTGGATATGACCTTGATTTCATCTAGACCTTGCTCTATTAACAACCAAGAGTCTATAGTCCCGATAGATATTATCTGAATCACTCGAGCACTAGATTGATTTCTATTTTTTTTTTTATTATAAGTATTTGATTACATTGCAAATATCATATATGCCGCTTGGGTTAGAGATCATCTAAGGCTTAAGATGGATTCTATAAAAAAATTCACCTATTCAACCAACCAAAATGATTTCATCCTTTAGGAGTCAAAAAAATATCATTTAAATGCGATTTTACATGTGAAGCTTTAGCAAATTATCATATTATTTCAACATCCACTATTTTAATCCACAATTCAATAATAACTACTAAATAATCTAATTTCAATAACTTCAATTTCATTTAACTTCAAACTAATTATTCATCCTCCATGACTAAGGAATAACTCCTACAAAGTGACCAAAAATTTATCGCAACTATGGAACGATACCACAATATGGAAAACCAAAACCAAAACATGAGGTAAACAAAAGTGAACATAAACCAAAACATAACTTTGGCATGATCCTACATTATTTAAAGACCAAAAAATGGAACGAATAACTTTTAAAATAAAAAGACAACCAAACTAACAAATGAGTGATGACTGTATCCAAATGATATAAATACAAAATTATGTAAGAGAGAAAACAAAATGAAAAAACAAAGTAATGTACAAGAAATCTCATGAAATAAAAACCTATGTACAAAATATGAATATATATACAAGTGATGGATGTGCTTTCTATCTCAGGGATAGAAATAGTGCTTTAAGAACTACCCATTAACAGGTAGAGGAATACTCTCTCCACTTAAATTCTATAATTTAAAAGCATTTTCCCTAAGACTCTCTAAAATTTGATAGGAGCATAACCAAAGTTTATCAAGTTTATCATGATCACCCTTCTTTTCGTGTGCCCTATCCCATAATAAAAACAAATCAAAGATCCTAAATACCTTGACCTTGGATCTCTTATCAAACCATATTTTAACAACCTCCTGATTATTACTAAAATATTGTAAGGCATCTTCCCTCTTTTCATCTAGACTCATTAAGTGAATAAATCTTGTCTTTGTTTTATCATCAATTTCAATATAACATTTCATAAATTGAAGAGTCTACAATTTCAAGTTAGCAGGAAAAATGGGATCTTAACCTTAAACTAAATGATAGGGTTATGTTCTTATGGACTCTTTAGTTCTTGTTCTATCTGCCCATAATGCAAATTTCAATTTATTATGCTAGTCCTGAGGATTATGTTCAATAAATTCCTTAATAATTGATAATAAGTGCTTATTATATGATTCTGCTAAACCATTACCTTGCAGATAATAATTGGAAGAAAATTTGATGCCCACCTTGTTTTTGTATGCCCATATGCAAACTAAAATGAAGTGAAAGTAGAACCATTGTAACAAATAATAGAATATGGCATACCAAATATAGTAACAATGTGTCCTAAAAATTGGATAACTACTTCAGAAGTACAATGTTTAGTGGGAATGGCCTCAGTCCATCTAGTACAATAATCTATGGTGATTAAAATGTCTTTGTGACTAGGTTAAGAGTTTATGTTTATGACTCCTATGAAATCTAAACCCCATTGTGCAAATGGTCTAGCCTCAAATACGGGCTATAAAGACATGATGACATTTTATTCTCAGTTTATAGCATTTTGACAAGTATAGCAAGAATGAACATGGACATGGGCATCCTTGAAAATATGGGGCCAACAGTAATCATATCTCAAAATCTTATGCACTATGGCATTATCTGACCCATGCCCAGTCACATACCATTTAAATATTTAAGTATTTGCATAGACTCATCCTTACTCAAACATCTAAGGAAAATTCCTTTATGATTTCTTTTGTATAAAACACTAGCTTTAATCATAAAGTTAGATATTTTCAATCGAAGTGCTCTTCTTTGTGTAGAATTAAAGTGATCAGGGTACTTACCATTCAAAATGAAATACACAATATCATTATACCATTCATTAGTGGTGATGCTTTATGTAGTGTATTGATGACACACGATTTGAGAATCGATTTCAGCTAGAGATTTTGTCAAACCTTGTCCTATAACAAGCTTCATTAGAAGGATATCTAAATCAAAATCCTGCAAATTAGCCAACCATTTACCTCCCCTTTCTTCCAGTTCATTCTACATCAACATTATTTTGATAGTTGGGTCAGATAGCATTGCAAAAATTCTACTATGCAAAATGTAATGTCTAATCTTCTTCACAGTTTTAAAAAGAGCATATACATGTTTTTCTATAATAGTATATTTCAAATGTGCATATTTTAGTGGCGAAATCAAGAAAGCAATAGGTTTTTCTGAATTATTTTCATTATTTTGAGTTACTACACTAGCAAAAGAATGCTCAAAAGAAAATGAATAAATATAGAAAGGTTTCTTGTAATTAGGACTCACAAGCACAGGTGCAGAAGATATTGCATTTTTAACATCTTTAAAAGTTGTTTTAGCTTCACCATTCTAATTAATGTTAGCGTTATTTTTCAACATATTATTTAATGGTTTGACTATTTCAAAAAATCTTGAAATGAATTTTCCCAAAAAATGATCGTAATTCTTTTTTTCTACCAAGAAAAGAGATTTCTAGATGGCTTCGATTCTTTGAGGATCTATGGAAATTTTATCATTTGATATGACATGACCTAAAATTTTACCTTCGATTACTCCAAAAATGCACTTTTTGGGATTTAGGGAAATGTCATGTTCTCTACACCTTTGAAGAAATTTTCTCAAATCATTAACATGGTCAAATCTATCCTTTGAGAAAACAGGAATGTTGTCAACATAAATAAATATGCATTTACCTATCAAATCTCTAAATACATAGTCCATGGCTATCTGAAATGTGGCACCTATGTTAAGCAATCCAAAAGGTATTCTTATATAAGCAAAGGTACCCCACTTCGTGGTAAAAATAGTTTTCATTTTGTCTTTTAGGTCAATAAGAATTTGGTTATATCTAGAATAACCATAAAGAAAAGACATCATCTTGGAACCATTCACCATTTGCAAAATATGATCAATGGAAGGCAAGGGGTGGTTATCCTTTTGTGAAGCCTTATTGAGATTTCTAAAATCAATACACAAACATGTTTTACCTATTTTATTCCTAACTGATACAATGTTTTCTATGCATGTACAGTGTGTAATTGGAAAGATAATTTTAGCATCTAACAATTTCATAACCTCATTTTGTATAAGAGGCTCTAGCAATGGGTTGACTAGTCCTTATTGTTTTCTAAATGATTTTGAATCGAGATTTAAAGGAATAGTATGTGTTATGATGTTTTCATTATAAGTCTTTAAATTCTCATAACTCCATGTTATTACATCAACATAGTCTTTCAAAGCCTGAATTATTCCTTCTTGTTCCTGATGAGTGCAAGTTTTGCCTATGAGTACATTATGTGGGTCTCTACTAATCCTAAGATCAATAGAATTATAGTCATCCTACGGGAGTGAGGTTTTATTACAAATTTTTCTTTTTTAATAAATATCAAAAAGCTTTTTGAGAGAAACTATACCTTTAGGGATCACATTGATTTACTTGTTACCTCATGATCTTCATTTTCCTCTTCTTAAAATCTCTTGTCCTCATTGATCACCTGATTTTAAAAAATGCTTGAATTAGTTACAAAATAAAAAATGTACCTATCACTTTCAAATACCTGTAAATATCACAATGTCGGGTATAGAAGGACAAGGCATCAACTCAATTGAAATTTTATTTAGTCTCCTATTATCAATAGGCTTAAGAGTACCTGATTTGATAGCTAAAGAATCAACAATTCGATTGTTCTTCCTAGATATCAATGAAATATTGAAAACATGAAATTCATCAATCAAATCCCTAACTTTATTCCTGTAATGAATTAGTCTTTTATCATGATATGTGTATTTTTATTTCACCTGTTTAAGAACCAATTTTTAATCTCCAAGCACTTTCAAATATTTAATGTTTTTCTTTAAATCTAATTGTAAACCAGATATTAAGGCCTCATATTTAGTAGTGTTACAAGTGCAAGGAAATTTTAACCTGTAGGCTACTAGAGATGACTTACCTTTAGGGCTAATCAATTCCACACTAGCTCCACTACCTTGTTTGTATTTAAACCCATCAAATAGAAGCAACCAAATGGTATTTTCATCCTTAATTGAATTAATAGGTGGTATTTCATTTTTAGATTCACCTACATCTAATTTTGTTTCCAAATTGTAGACACCTAACTCAGAATCATTGTAAAAAAATCATTGGTTTTGTTATATCTAGTAATCAAATCCTTGAGTTTGGGTTCTCTTTCAACCTTGATTTGGTTCACAACACCCTTACATGGGAGCCACATATGTTAACAATATGTGGTCATATATCTGTTTGAGTTCCTAGATCAATCTCTGCTCAGCATTCTATATTTATCCAGTATGTCTACAACATGTATATCAATATACTATTGTATCCTAGGTTCTGAGGCTAGCTGTATGTGAACATTCTTAAGCATTCCAACCACATGAACTTATGATTTATCTAGATGTACAACTATACTGTTAGAATGGATGGGTTTCAAACCCAATTTTTGACAAACAATGTGAGGCATGACATTGTTGGATGCTCCTAAATCAACAAGACAATTATGCATATTTATTCCTACAATTCTTATGGTCAAAAGAAAGGGAGGAGCTTCTTTGTCATTTTGTGAGGCAAATTGTGCATCCAAAGCCTTTTGGGATTTATTTTTGCTTTGATCACCAAAATCCTGTATCAAAAATTCTTGTTGATTAGTCAACTTAGCAATCTCAAATAGAGATGTATTCGACACTTTTATCATGTATTGGTTGAGGCACATCAACCTTATATGGAGGTATGTGACTTTTACTATCTTGTGTGTTAGGAGGAATGATGGTATCATTTGGGGAAGTAGAAGTAAAAGGAGCTTTAGTCTTACTCCTAAGCTTGTAATTATGATTCCCATTTTTAGATTGCCTGAAAGCTTGAACTTCCTCCTCTATAGACCCTTCATACCCCTCTTCATCTTCTACAATAGATTCAAATGTTTCAACTACTAGCACTGATTATTTCCCTTTACTAGTACTAGCCTATTGGGAAGGATCTTCATCTAAAATGATTTCCATGTTATCTGTCTCTTTTTGTAGAATATCCAACATTGTTTTGAATTCAGGGCACTCATTCTCGCTATGTTGTATCATAGAATGCACTCTACACCAATTGTTTAAAGCCAACTCTAAAATATTAACAATAGTGCTAGTTTGATTGGATCTAGTGGTAGCATTGTTCTTATTAACAATGGGACTAGGTACTCCTTCATTGTTCGGACGAGTATTCCATTGTTTTCTCTTAAAATTGAAATTTCTATTTTGATGAGAATTTTGAGGCAATTGTTTTTGCATCTGAACCATATCACTACTGAGTTTTTGGACAACCCTCTGTAGGTCGTTTACTTGAGAATTAGATTCATTATTTTATCCTACAATAGTTTTATTTGTTGAGTTACTCGTAGTGGTAGTAAGATTTAGAAAAATTGGAAATTTTTTTATTTTGGACAACCTGTGGAAGTGTGGTGTTATTTTGATGAAATATTGAAGCATTTGGAGTGGGTTTTGTATTAAAGAATGAAGGCATGATTTGACATTTTTTTCAACCATTTTATGAGTGGTGAATTTATTTTCTAAATATAGCGGAGTGGTAGGATAAGTGGGCATGATAGGTAGATTGTATTGCAAATTGAAATTATTGAATGGCATGTCATTCAACATAGGTATTTGTTGAGACAAAGCTTGATTGATCATAGGCACTTGATTGTAAGCACTTGGTTGTCCTATGGAAGGCAACTATCCTATCCCAAAACCTTGTGGCATCAACTATTGTTCTACATTCAAAGCCTCACCTTGCATGCCATGGGAAACATAGTGATTTTTGGAGATTTCCTTACAAACATAGATGTTAAAGGGTCCAATGCCCTAAAGTACATCTATATGTCAACATATGCTTGAAGAGTATAAGGAGCAACTAACCTATTATACAATTTATGGAAACAAGTATTGAACAATCTCAAATTTTCATTAGGCTCTCTCTTCGATGACATAAACTGATGATAAATTATAGCAGGATCTATGGGTAGCCTAAATTGATTCACAAAAGTTATTTCTAATTTAGCCCAAGAGGTAATGGAATTGGTTGGTAAACTAATCTACCAATCATATGCTATTTCATATTAGGGTGAGAGGAAACATTCTGCAAGCAACATCCTCATGTTCAACTTGCAATCTAATCAAGGTATCCTTGTAAGATTGAATATGCTCTTCATCAATTCTAATTACATCATGTTTGTATTTAAGTAAATACCTTTCTACATTTTTGGAAATGCCATGGGCTTCTCTAATAATATTTAAAGGACTGCTATGAGCACCTAACCAAGATGCAATTCCTACAACTTGTGCCATTGGAGTTACTGGTGGGGTAAAAAATAGGATGATGAGTAGCGATGAATCGCTACTGGGTGGAATAACAATTGTTTGACTCTTAGACCTTATGATTCTCCTTGTAGGATAAATGCTATGGAAAATAGTGTCTTCAGAAGCCTTAGATATTTTTATTATGATTTATAGTTCCAGTATTAGCAATGAAAACAACAAGTTCTTAGTACTCTTGAAATAAAACGACTTCCAATTTTAAAAAATTTAATTGATAAATCATCATGTGCATTATAAGGCATCAATTAAATCCTAAAAATAAGGAACATTCTCAAATTTATAAAAGGTTAGCATCAATGCATCATAAATTAGAGAATTTCCAACAATAAATGTGAACAACTTAAAGGAACTTTGTAAATCCAATCAATTACCACAAAGTGACCCTCCTTCTAGTGCCAATTTTGTTCAGTGATATTTTTGCCCAATTGCAAAGATATACTCATAGTCAGAATTCTACTCGAATATCCTCTCTTGTAAGAAAATATTTGTAATTTCTCTAGGGTTCTGTTTAATATGTTAAACTTGCATGCAATGCTTAGTAAAATGTGAAATAAAAATTAATTGGATACCTCAATGTTGCATATACCTATTAACAGGGGGTCTGTTTTGGTATTGATTTAATTTACGATGATTTTGTTGATTAATAATCTCACATTTTCATAAATTACATGAGCAACAAAATCATCGCAAATGTTGTGTGCTCTTTACACCATCATTGAGAGACAAGCCAGTAGGGGCAAAGACAACTCCAATGCATAGAGTACCCATGTGATTTCCATGATCACATAAAATGGGTCGTGGTCTTCTGAAGGAACTCCCAAATTGGAGTACCTAAAGGATTCCCATGATCGTAAAACAATACCTCCTACTATAGGAGCACCCAAATAATCTCTAAGGATGATAGTAAATGGAGGAGTGTCGGGTTCAACCGAAAATACACTTCATAATACAACAATTTATGTTTTAAAATAGATTTAGGGCAACCCAAACTTTGAAACACCATAGGTCAAGGTAGACCTTCACAAAACTGCGAAATAATGGTTCCATTGGAACTGGCACGGAATTGTTTTTCCAACTAATATAAACAAGGATATACTCCGGAAAGAATAGTACCTCAATAAACAAAATAAACAAGATAGGTAAATTAAGGTCTCATCTACAAAATTAAATTGGAAATAATTTCCCTCCAAGCGGAATCAATTTAAGAATAATCCGCAACACCGAAGAATATTCTCATCTGTAGCAAAAGCATTTAAGTCGAACTGCCACATGTTTCAATTTTTATAGTGAATGTAATACGGGCTATATGAAACCAGCCCACGAACAGTGTGGGATAAATGTATTTAAAAAGCCCTCATAGTGTTACATTCATTATAAAATATTGGAAGAAATCCAATATTAAAAAGATACCAGAGCGAATCAAACCAGAGACCTGTGGTTAGGTATTATGGTACTCCAGCCACGACCACCTATGCATTGCCCGCGTCGCTCGCCCTTCACCTCACGGGAACAAGTTCGACTGCCAGCTCTTCCCCCAACAACAGCCTTGCATTCACTTGCCGGACTTCCATTGTTCCACGCGCTTAGGTTCTGTTTGCGCTCACCTGTCTACGTCCATAAATTCATTCCCTTTTATTTGTGGATAATATATATCTTTCATTTTATACGGAATATATAAACTTCAACACTACCATTGCCCAACAAGCACTTCATTAACAAAACTTCTCCATCTCCTCTGTTCACAAGGGTCAATTCAAATTGCAACTGAAGTTAGTCTTGTGACAACAAGAGTTCAGCATTAACATCCAAACCTACAACTTTGATATCAACTAATACGAATAATTACCATCATTTTTTTGTATTGCACCTCAAGTTTAAATAGGCATGCACTATGCCTATTAGTTATAACTAAAATATTTGCATATCTTAACAATAAGATAAAAGGTTCTTATTTAAGATTACTAGGGACTAATAAACTGACTAAACTATCAAACTGACTAAATTTAGGGACTCCAGCTAACAGTTTAACAAATTGATTTTAGAAATAAACTAAACTTAAGACTATCAAACTGACTAAACTTAGGAACTCCAGTTATCAGTTTAACAAACTGATTCTAGAAATAAACTGATGTAATATTTTATGGATTATGCGATGAGAGTCACAAGATGATTTACTGGTGTAAACATGAGAAATAAACTGATGTAATATTTTATAGATTATGCGATGCGATTCACAAGATTTAAGATTTGTTATTATATCATGATAAAATAAAATTACACATAACAAATTTTAAAAATATTATTAAAATTTTATATAATAAAATTAAACAATAATAAAATTTATATAAATTTTATTTTCATTTATTATAAAAATAAAAATAATAATAATTAATATATATAATAATTTTAAAATAGTTTTTAAAATTTTAAAAAGAAAATTATAAATCATATCAAATAAATATTATTTATTTGATATTATATTTTTATTATCAAAACATAATATATATAATTCTAGAAGTTATGACCATTGGAGCATTTGTTTTCCATATTGCTTTAATTTGTTAATCTAATAAAGAAAATATTAGATTTATATTATGCTATTGGACAATCAAATTATGATGCTGCCATATGGGTTTTATCACTAGGGAAATTTAATTTTATATTGGTGTTGTTAACTCTTGTGTGTTAACAGAATGATATATTTTTCCTTTGCCCAAGATTTCTCCTCCAACATTCTAAAACTAGAGTGCTTATTTCAATATATAAATAGACACAAACTCCTTGGCTTCGAACCGAAGACGAGGACCACGAATGCACGAAAGTGGTCGGAACCAAGGCCGTTCAAACCTCCTGATGCAGGCTTAGAACATCCGATTGACCTCGAACTCGTGGCAAGAAATTTGGATTTTTGCGTTTGTTCTTCTCCTCTTCACCATCACGTCGAGACAAGAAATCAATTTTTTTAATCTTCGCTTTGAATAGCATCACGCCCGCCTTACGCAAGACGTAAAGAGTGCGGTTGTTGTCCATATGAACATTAACCCTCTGGATTTTTTGATGCGGATCCAGGAGGCCCATAGGAATCTGTATCACCGCGTCTAGTACCCTCAGGTCAGGGAACCTCTGAAACTTGGGCGCAATGTCTGAGTGGGTGAACCTCAGATCGCATACATTAACCCACGTCTCCATCGCTCTCGTCTTTTTTGAATTTCTTCTTGAAACAGAGACTCGACGTTTGAAATAGCTGGCTCCTCCCACGCCCGTCATTACAATAAATATGGGATGTTGGTATGGAAGCCATAAATAAATATCATAAATGTTAAAAGTTTGGCGAAACCCACATATAAAAATAATTGATAAATACCCGGCTCCTCGCACAAAAATAATACAGAATTAAATAATCTATAAAATATTATTGATAAATAGCCGGCTCTTTCGCACAAAAATAATACACAATTAAATAATCTATAAAATATTTTTAAAACTAAACACATAATACATCATGTGAAAAAAATGTGGGTGAAATTAAACACATCTCATTTATTACACTTGCATAAAAACAATTCATTTATCACACTTGCATAAAACTACTACCAGGTATACCAAAACTAAATACAATCCACAGCATTGTCCACATCACCAGACTGACATGAATACCAAAAAAACAACTCAGCCAAGGTAATCAACAAGAAGGATGCCTTGCACTAGAATTTTGACTCCTGGAACTCGTTTGCAGAAGTGAAGCCACTGCCGGAACTCGATTAACAGAGCAAGGAGCATTTCCCCAATGGTCCATCAGATTACATAAGTGTTGCACTTCCACATTGACTTTTTCGACGAAACACAATGCTTGTTAAGCCTACGAGAGACCCACATTTAATTGTTATATATTACTATATTTTTAGAGCACATATTAGAAAATTCAATTTTGATTTTCTTGTGGAATATATAAGATAATGTTTGAAGTCCATGAGAGACCCACATTTAATTGTTAGATGTTCATATATTACTATATTTTTAGAGCACCTGTTAGACAATTCAAATTCGTTAATATTAAATGTAAGTTTTTCTAAGACAATAATAAATTTATATTTAGATATTAAATATATTTTAGTTGAATTTTTTTTGTTTTTTTGTTTATATAAACATTATGCCTATTCTTATATCATGGTTTTCAAAGTAGAGTATCAATTAATTGAAAAATAGCATCTCTTATGGTCTTTAAATTAAAGTATTACTAAGAATGTTTTGCTTGTATTATTTTATTATACTCTAGACTTATCAATCATTATTATACACAAAATATATAGTTCATAATAGTGATTAAATTATCACCAACACTCTGTTATAATTTGAGTTTGACATAAATTTTAGCTTAAATAGCAAATTATGTTGCAAGATGATTCACATTGCTCCTTGTAAAATTACAAGCATTCTTATTTTTCTTGTATCAAACTCAATGATTTATTAATAAAACATAAGGTTGTCATACATCCTATAAAAAAGATATTAAAATATTCAACCTTCAAACATTGTTTGCAATCCCAAGAATAGACAAACAAACATTGTCTTCATCTCACGCACATACACATGTATAGATATTGGAAATCTTGGATAAGAACATCATAGTATATCATTTAATAGTAAGAAATTTTATAACAATAAAGTAAGAGTCAAATTTTAGGAAGTAAACCACTTTAAAATGGTATCATATAATCTTGTATGTCTTTTATAGATAAGCATTTGTTGAAATATTGGAAGGTAGAAAAAGAAAGCATATTGAATTGCACAATGATTCAAAAGCATAGCCCTTCTTGCTAAAATTGTAATAGATACTAATAAGCTATCATCCCATGACTTGCCTCGATATGGAATCATTATATTTGAATTTGCAAATGCATTATAAGTGAAGTTACTTATAACATTGCAAACAATTCTAACCATCTAGATTTTGGCAAGTTGATCTCAAAGAAATTTAGTTCTCTTATATGGAATTTAAATTGATCACTTTGTCGTACAACTAATCTAGCTAGCTATATAAATTTATCTTAATTTATTTAATGAAACATAAGGATACCTATATATTAAGAAAATGAAATTTAAATGTTCAACCTCCAAACATGGTTTTCAAATTCTTGAGAGTAGGCAAACATCTAAACTTTATACAAATGTATGGATTTAAGAAAGCTTTGAAAAGTCTAGTATGATACATTTTAATAGCAAATCATTCTATAACAAGGGATAAGGATTCAAAGTTTGGGATATGAACCAGGCTAGGATATTATCATGTAGTCACAGTCCTCTAGAGATGAACATTTTTTGAAATCTAGAACATAAGCAAAAAATATATTGGACTACACAATAAATGCTTCAAAAGCATAGCCCTTCCTACTCAAACCATATTAAATTCTACTAAGTTATTATCTCACGTTTTATCTAATCATGAAATTATCTTATTTAATTCTATGAAACATTATGAAAAGTGCTAATTATATCATTTTAAACAATTCTAAGTATTTGTCTTTTATATAAAGCTCAAAATAGTCAAATTATTAATGCTACTAATAAGGATAAACTACATATAATAATAATAGAATTTCTTCCTATTCTAATAGCTTGCATTATCTTCCATGTAAATATTGGATTATCAAGTGGTTAAGCTTCCCTTGAGGCTACAATCGAATTTTGTACTTGTATTAATCATATTTACCCTTTGGGTCCATATGAACATTGAAATGGTACTCTTGTAGTTTTTTACAATATTTTATTTTTAAGGATGGGCCTCATAACCTTGAATTAAAAGCATCATGTATTTGGGTAGAAATACCCCTTCATACCAACCATTTTACTCATCAATTGGAGTGTAATTTCATTTCCATTTGGTGATATTATTTGGTGTCTATAAATACCCCATCATATTCTATGTTTTTTTTTATTATGTGTATTCAATTTATTAAGTAATTCTCGGTAATGTTTTATTCTATTCGTTTATAGAAACTGTTGTGAAATACAATATGATATAAGAGTAGAAATGAATCTTCATTACTTGATTGCTTTCATTAATAGTTTTTTTCTTTAGCTCCTATTAAAGGTAAACTTTTTTCAATTGGTCTCTTCAGGAAAACTTTTTTTTTAATAAAGGGGTAAAAATTTATTGATAAAAAGTCTGGATTACAGAGTACAACTGAGCTTCCAACCAGGACTCAAATAAATAGCCAAACATGCTAAAACCACTAGACTAGAATGACACCCAAAAAATACAACAAGAATAAACCACATTAAGTTTGTACATCCTTGTGGATCAACTCCCACAGGCGTTGAGAGTCCCTAGACAGGAGACTCTCCCAATTATCGATACTCCAAGGATCTAGCAACTCAGAAGCCCTTTTAGCCAGGTATTCAACAACCACATTCCATTCCCTTGGAATGTGCACAAAGGATATAAATTTGAACTCTTCACTCATTCTGAGAATCTAAACGACTACAGAGGCCAACTGCCAATTAACTTCCTCCACCCTTTTACTGTTTAAAATATTAACCATAATTTGAGATTCTGACTCGCAGATAATCCTATGCTAGCCAAAAGAAAACCCTCTCCGCAAAGCCTCAATAATTGCAAGAGCTTACATAAAATTGTTGGAGTGAACACCTTTATAAATGGAAAAGAAAAAACTGACACCACCAGTAGAATCTCTCCCAACACCGCCAATGCCAGCATGTCCAGGATTACCCCTGGACGATCCATCAATATTAATTTTTAAAACTCCTCTAGGGGGTGGCCTCCACCTACCATCTCTCCTAACCTTCTTGCTGAGCTAAGGAACCCTACTAGGGCTAGAAGAGTTCACACCATCCCCAAAGAGACCAAGGGCTTGTTGTACCTTCTCCTCCCTAGAATCCAAAAGAGGGTCCACATAACATTTGTTATGGATGGTTTCCTAAACCATATACAAGATCCTTTGTCAAATCTGTTGAACAACCAAATAACTACCCTAAAATATGCACCAGTTCTATTCAAGCCAAATTTGCCAAATGATGCAAGGAGGGGCCAAATTCCAAGCCACCCGAAGGAAGGGGGCCTTGGCCGGAGGTCTGCCCAGACTACTCCAAAACTCCACCATGAATAGCACATGAAAACATGGATGGTTCTAGGCACTCCACCAACAGTTTCAAATGTCTCTGGCAAAGGAGCATTGGAAAAATAAATGAGAAGATTCATCCTCATTCTTACTACAAAGGACACAAAAAGAGGGACCTTGAAATCCCCTCTTCCTTACATTATCCCAAGTGAGGCATTTATTACGAGCTACCAACCAGAGAAAGAAGTTACATTTTGGCGAAGCAAATTTGTTCCACACCTTTTTCCACCAAGTGATAGGAAGACTCCCATACTTTTTCTTATCAAAGACCCTGATAACCATAGGCTACCAAGTAGGTTCCCTTAGGATCAGGGTTCCAAGCCAGAATATCTTTACCCCTCAATGAAGAACATGGCCTCCCGTAAGAATAAGAGCAAGCACCTCTCTGTCCTTGGCTAGTCCCCCCTAGGGCCATTCTTGTGGATATTTCCACCTGTACATCTCCATATTTCCAAAAGACTAGATTTTTTTAAAGTCCTCCACACGAGACCAACCTGCTTCCAAGAAAAAAATGCTTATGGAACGTAACCTAGGATATTGATTCAAGATAGGAGGGTGGCCATCCCAAGAATCCTCCCAAAAAGAGCATTTGATCCCTGATTTCAAATCCAGAACAAACCCTGCTTGATTAAATTAGCTCCTATTTTTAGAGTGTTCCAAATAACTGAACCTTTTCCAACCAAGTTGTCTCTAGGGATTTCAGCCTCAGAAATATCTCTCAAGTATTTACAAGATAATATTTTAGCCCAAATCTGATCTTGAGAGGTACACCATCTCCAATAATTTTTTGCAGCCAAAGCCTACCCAAAAAGAGTTGTTTGTCACAACCCAAGGCATCCCTCTTGCACCGGCCTACATATAGAATCCCACCTAACCAAACTCTATTTAGATTGATCATGTTTTCCAGACCATAAAAATTGTCTTTTCAAAGCATCCATGTCCTTGATGAAGTAAGAGGGAGCTATTTGTACAAAACATCTATAAATGGGTAAAGCTTGAACAACATATTTTAAAAGCAACACTCTACCTGCAGTGGATAGCCATCTGAAAGTCCAGGTGATTCACCTTCCTTCTAAAATTATCAAGAATAGACTACCAAGAAGATCTAGGTAGAGGGTGAGATGAAATTGGAATACCAAGATAAATGAAGGAGGGAGTCCCAACTTGGAATCTTAGAATGCGAGCAATCCTGGCTTGAATAAGAGAAGGGGTATTGAATATAAAAATAGAAGACTTGTCCTCATTAATCAATTGTACAGAAGCACCAAGATATATGACAAGAGACTATCTAATATTTCTAGCTTCTCTAATAATGGCAACTCCCAAAAAAGTAGTATCATCAACAAATTGAAGGTGGGAAAGAAGTGGCAAACTACTATCCCACTTCCACCCCTGAATGAGACCCTGCATGACTTGATACTTGAGAAATCTTCCCAACCCTTTCACCATAATGATAAACAAATAAGGAGATAAAGGATCTCCTTGCCTCAATCCCCTTGAGGCCTCAAACAACTCTGATGGCTCATTATTAACAAGAACAAAGAATGAGGAATAAGAAACACAACTCATCACCCATCTAATCCATTCCTCCTCAAATCCAAAAGTAGCAAGAACTTTCTAAAGAAAGGACCATCTGACCCAATAATAGGCTTTGGCCATGTACAACTTAATGAACATATTTTTCTCCTTAGAAGTTTCCATTGAGTGAATAGTTTCTATAGAAATAACAACCCCATCCAAGATTTTTCGGCCAGCAACAAACCCTCCTTGCTCCTCGGAGATGATTTTGCTCAACCATATCTTCAGCCTCTCAGCAATAATTTTTGTGATGATCTTATACACAACATTGTAGAGAGCAATAGGCCTAAACATATCCAAGGAATTTGCTCCCTCTTTTTTGGGTATAAGCACCATAAAGGTAGCATTTAGGGCCCTTAGCATCTATTTTTTCTTTTGGGACTCTGGGCCACATCCAAAAGATCAAATTTGATTAAATCCCAAAAATCCTGATAAAACTCAATCAAGAATCCATCTGGGCCTGGGGATTTTCCTTTTTTCATCTTGAATACAACATTTTCCAACTCCTCAAGGGAAATTGGATCCATCAAGTGCTCATTCATCTCTCTAGAAACAATAGCTGGAATACAGTTTAGAATAAGCTTTTCATTCTCATAATCTGATATGGAGTCCTCCTTGAAGAGAGAGGAAAAATACCTCTTAGTCTCTTCTGAAATATCCCTGAAATAAGAGAGCAGGGCACCCTGGGAATTCACAAGAGAGGTAATAAGGTTACCATTACGACGAGCCTTAACTGAGTTACAAAATAAGGTTGTGTTCCTATCCCCTTCCTGAAGCCAATCTACTCGAGCTGCTTATTTCCAAAAAAATTCTTCCCTCAGTTCCCATTCAACAAGGTCTTTCGTAGCCTCAGATTCCTAAACAAGAAGCTCCTTTGTGAATCCCTAATCTCTAATCTTCCTTGAAGCTTCTTCCATCATCCTAAGAGCTGCCAGCTTAGCCAAGGAAAGGTTCCTAAAATTTAGTCTATTCCATCTCTTCAATTTATGTTATACAAATTGTAGTTGCTTCATAAAGGAATACATAGAGATGCCATGATGAGGTTTTCCAGTGGTCCACCAGCCTCGCATGAAATAATGAATCTTAGGATCATGAAGCCACATAAGTTGAAACTTAAAGGAGGGATTCTTTTTTAGCCCTAACTCCAAAGAAGAGAGTTTTATAGGCCAATGATCAGATCCCCTACCCTCCAGAATCATAGAACTAGCACCTCTATTATTACCCATACAATAAATGGATATCAAAAACCTATCTAACCTCTCTGAGATGGAAGCTTCCCCACTCCTTCTATTATGCCAAGTAAAGATCTCATTATCTGGCTTAATGTCAACCAAGTTTAGGGCTTGGATATGAGCACTAAAGACAAAAGAAAAATGCTCGAGACAGTCCACCCCACCACATTTCTCCTCTAGACAAGTGATAGAGCTGAAGTCTCCAACCAAAATCCATGGGTACAAGGTAACCAAACTACTCACAAAGCAAATGTGCTTCCACAAATTCACTTTACCATTGTAATCAATAGGAGCATACACATTTGTAAGTAGGATGATTTCACCAGATTCATTATCATGCCCGACCATTGAAATAGACCATCTAATGGAAATCCAAGTAAGAGGGGATATCTTAATTGAATCCCATAAACAAGCGATGCCACCAACATATCCACATGCACCAATACATTGGTATTGCCCTCTTCTCCACAACTTGGGAGCAATATTGAAAATATTATCAATAGCCAATTTAGTCTCCTGAATAAACACCACATCCATAGAACGCACACGAACCAAATCATGAACAACTTTTTGTCTGGGGATGCTATTCAACCCCCTTACATTCCATGAGAGGATAATCATTTTTGGGGGTTATAAAAATGGGAGTCCAATGTTCTCACCAAGCCTGAATGCACCAAAGTCTCACCCATTAACTTAATTTTATCCTGGTCCTTTCGACCCACCTTCATATTCTTATCCGAAAAACTTTTTTTAATTATTTTTTGCTACAATCCCAACAACGTAGGAGTTTTGTAGTCCAAGGATGACTGCATTAGTTCCTGAGTAGGAGAGGGCATAACTAAATTTGTACCACTTTCTAAAATAGTTTCCCTTATAGGGCTAGACCCAATCATGTCCCCTATACTCAGATCCAAAGCCCTTTGTTCTTCATTTAAACCCCTAGATATGATTCCTTAAGTTCCCCCTTAAGAAGAGACATATGATTTGGCCTTGTTATATTTGCATCAGGTAGTGACGTTTCAGGTATCTCCATGCACTGATCAAGATCATCTAATATTTCAAAATGGTTGAGTAGAGCATCTAGTTGGCTATCCTTAAGGTCTTTGTTTGCCCTTTGTCCTTTGTTTTGGGCTTTTATCGAAATAAAACCTTCCTTATCCCATTCCCCTTCCTTTATCAGGGCTTTTCCTTTATCCAAACTTTGTCTAGATTGAGAGGGCCCAGGATTTGAAGCCATAGACAAGACAAACTTAGGGCATTTTCTTTGCAGGTGGCCATATTCATGATAAATCTGGCAACAAAATGGAAGAGCTTCATAGTCAAGTTTTTGAACCCATGTAGTTGATCCAAATTGTATTTCAATAGAATATGGAATAAGATTATTTAAGTCAATTTCAACACAAATACGAGCAATAGAGATTACATTTTTATCCATTGTCTGTTGTGACGGTCCAATTGGCTTCCCAAGCAGAAGGGTAATCTTATGCAAGATATCAGTTCTCCAAAATTTCAATGGGAGCCATGGAAGCCACACCCATACTGGAACCCGCGATGACCGCTCCTTTGATGGGTTGAAACCCACATGCCAGGGTTTAAGAAAGAGTCCCACTTGGTTATAGAAATAAGGACCCCCTTAAAATGCTTTGTTACGATATAAATTACAAGATAAAACCACCATAAAATAGTTGTTCGTGTTAGAAAGGCAAAACCTGCCGTTCTACCAAAAGCTCGAACTTCACTTTCACAAACACTATGCTCGCATTTGCACTTTATCTTAACACCCCGCACTTCAAACTCGAAGTACCCTTGCTTTTATAGAAGAAGTTTTAGGAACAAACCCTAAAAGAACATCGGTTGAGAAACCCTAGAATTTGTCAGCTACCAAACCCTAAAATCCGTCGGCCCAGATTTAACTTTGTCGGCCTCAAACTCTTCTTCCACCTTCGTCACTTTCCTGTAGCTTATTTCCGTGAAATAGTAACACCGTCGGCCCTTTTAATTTAATTTAATATTTTAATTTAAATTTTAAATAAAATAAAATTTAAACTAAATATTTAAAATTAAATATCTTCATCACCGGGGCATCTTTTTCAACGAAACGAAGAGCCAACTTGGGTTTTAAGAAAAACCCATTTCAAATCTGTTATCCATGGTTTTAAATAAAAATTTTTATTCTGACTACCTTGGTTTTCATAAAAAACCTTTTCGCTTCTTGACATCTCAGGTTCTGAAGACTTCTTCTCATTCTGAATTATGTTTTCTGTTTCTGTGCATCTATCATTTAAGGACTCATGATCTGACTAACTTCTAAACTTTATCCTTTGCATCTGAGTGACTTCGAACCGCTTGTCCATTGCATCATTAGATCTAGCCGATCGTATTGACAACAATGACAATCCTCCTGCAACACCTTGCTCAACACTGAACTCCTATCCATTGTACTTTGGCTACACCTTGTTGTTCAATAAACTCTTGTCCATTGCATCAATAAATTTGTCTGACTGTGTTGACAACAATGACAATACTATTTGCTGCACTTTGCTCAACAATCTCCCCCTTTGGAATTGTTGGCAACACATGTGCAATTTTCTTGTAAATCTTCTCCCCCTTTGACAATAATACCAAAGGGCTCGCTGAGACTCCCCCGAGTCTATGCACAATATTCTTAGACACAAATTATTACAATAAGCAAATATTCCAAGCATGAACAAGAATAAAAACAAATACACAAATGCTCCCCCTGAGTCCAAGACCACTTCATTTCACCGATTGACAACATCATGATAAGCATAATAGGCATCAATAAAATCAACAATGTGAATAGCAGCAATAACAAGTGAATGACACCATCACCGTCAACTTCACCAATATAACATGTGTAAGAACATGACTCGAACCACTCGTCTTCTATGCAACTACCCTCTCGTTGCTTTGCAAACTCAAACTTGTCCCTTGTTAGTGAAGGCATACAATAATCTTATATAGCCAACTTTTTGTTCTCGCAATGCCGACAACATCCGCATACAACTTCACCATGCATTTTGGATATATTCTCAACAAGCTTGAACCCAATGACAGCTATTTGTATCTCTCTGCAGTGAGAATCCAGCAGGCTACCTCAATCCACTTTCAACTCTGTGCAGGTACCAAACACTGTACCACAACACAACCAACATCTTTTCTCAACCAATTAGGGCTTTAGCAACAATGCTTATAGACAAGGTTTAACCAACATCATTCAACTCAAGATTAACTTTGAAGCATTCAACCAATCACTACATGAAAAGGAAACTAGTAGACATCCTTTTCTTTCCAAAGGTATTTGAACAAGACAACCACCAACATAAATCACCAAGGCAAAGAATAACTTGTTCAAATCAAACTCAATGGAGTAAGCCCAAATCATGTATCAAGAAAAACATTAACTTGATCAAAACAACCACTATGAAAGCAACTCAACTATTCATCACCAGGCTAGAAATCATCTGGCTGCTCATTAAAAAACTTTTTCTTCAATCTTCCCATTCAACATGCTTGATTTCACTTTTGTCAACGGAATTGACAAGTGACTCACATCTGTACCAATTTTTGTCCAAGACTACAATTTCATCGCCAACTCTTACTTTCAACTATGCATGTCGAAAGAAGACATTTTGTCAAACACTTTATGGCCAACCGTAGTACACCTTACTCAGCCTCAAGCTTCTTATCCTTGGACTGGCATTAAATCAATAGTTAAAACAAAACTATCTGTGAATTAAATATATTCACCAAGGTATCATGAAAGATCTGGCAATCTTCACATCAAAGAGTAAAAACAAATACATGCTGCTCGAAACACAAATACACAGCTAGGGCAAGCATTCTTTCGTTGAGAAAAATATTTGGACTATTATGATTCGTAATTTTGAACAGTGGTATTAAGAATCATCAACAGTACAACAGTGACATATCTCAAAACTACCAATGGTGACAGCTCTCAAATTAAACACCATACTTCATGGCATTTCCACAAATCGCTATATAAACTAAAAAACACACTTTAACAACTATACAACATTAACCCGACTGCTAACCTTTCATCCTCAGATACCTAGACAAATACATAGGAGCATTAAAATAAAACTTTAATATTGCTCCTCCTGAGGATGTGCCACATGGAGTTGCTTAGAGCAATGGCGGAGTAGTCTCCTTCAGTCCAAGGAGACACGATTTCCTTTCTTCCTTGTCTTTCTCCGGACTTTCCTGAACTTGGGCTTGGGTTTTTCAACAACATCCCTATTTTGCTCCCGTTCGTGAACTTGAACATTTCTCTTGTGGGGTTGTCTCTTGTGCATTCTTGATGGATGATTATTTTCTTTTCTTTTATGCACATGATATGTTCCTTGTCGGTGTTGTCCTCTTTGTGTCTGATGAAATCTAGGGTTTTGCCTTAGATTAGATATAGAAGTGCTTGGAAAAAACCTTGTTATGTGCCCTTGACCGTTGCATTTAAAACATTGCACATGTTTTATTCCCTGTCTGTATTGCATTCTATGTGTATGATGAAATCTATGGTATTGCAATAGATTGGATATAGAAGTGCTTGAACAAAACCTTGCTATGTGCCCATGGCCATTACATTTAAAACATTGCACAGAGTGTTCACTCAAAAAAATAGAAGTATTTTTATCAAGATAACTCTTTGATCTATTGTTCAGTCCACAATAAATTGCCTTGTGACCAAAGTGGTTGCATTTAGAACAATAGCCATAAAAAGCATTATTATTAAAAGAGTGAGAGTGAGAGAACCTCTTTTGTCGTGGTTGCTTTGCTATAGATCTTCTTTGATATTTTCTTCCTTTTGAGGATTCAGCTTCAGACTTTTCTTGTTTCAATCCTTCAACCAAGGACTTCTTCTTCTCTGCATATTTGGAGGATGAAGGTTGTTCAGCTTCATATCCAAGACCAAACTTAGTCTGTGGAGCTTCTTTGTTGATTTATCATTGTATCTAGCAACTCGTGCTCTTCTCAAATTTGAGATTTATATTGGCCTCTTTTAGTTGTTTCTTCAATGAAACAATCTCTTCTTCTTGTTGGCAACATACAGTCTCTTTCTCATTGATCTGAGACCTAAGAATATCTTCAATCCTTTTGTTCTGTTCTACTTGCGGCTTTAGATCAACAATAACCTGTTTATATTCCTCTTCACTTGTGCTGTATACATCATTCTTATTATCCAGCTATGTCTTCAAGGCTTCTTCTGATTTCTTGGCCTTTTGAACTTGTAGGAAGAGATCTTCAATCTCATCCTCATATTCTTATAATTTCTTGGACAGTATTTTGTTCTTTTTCTTTTCTATTCTCCACTCTTCAAGAGCAGATATCAACTCTCCTTCAAAATCTACTTCACCTCAATATTTTCATCACAAACTTCGGGATTCACTTCTTCTACCTTTTTCGGTTCAAATTTCTCTTCTACGAGGAACCGAAACCGATCGAGATGCCTTTTTGGATGAGGATCTATTCTTCTTAGCCATTGTGTACTAATCCAAGATCAACCCTGATTGATTTAGCCAAAATTGGGAACTTGGCTCTGATACCAATTGTTGTAATCACAATGACACTAAGAGGGGGGGTGAATCAGTGTAGCATTCCAAAACATGAATAGACAACTCTAAAAAAAAAAAATTGCAGCAGATAAAACTTATAAACAGATATAATAAGTATCGCAAGAGAACATCACACAACATAGATTTTTAACGAGGTTCACCAAAATGGCTACTCCTCAAAAAGAATGGCTGCTTGGACTCCCATCCAAATCCAACCTCTTGCAAAGCACCAACTTTACAATTTGTTTACCAGCACCAACTGGAAGGAGCACCAACCCCTTAACTTTATCTGCTTCAATAGAATGGAGCACCAACTCCTATTTTACCAGCACCTACTAGAAAGAGGCACCAACCCCTTAATTTGCCAGCACCAACTGGAAAGAGGCACCAACCCCTTAATTTGCCAGCACCAACTGGACTTCAATATTGAATAAAAAATGTTTGACATATACCTTTGTTATTGCAAGACTCTAACTGGTCTACATCACCTTTGCAATCTCTATGCACTTTGCTTTCTCTTGCGCAATCACTTCACACAGTCTGCTGCACTGCTACAGCTAGACTTTGCAATCAACTTTGCCCTTCGCACTTCTCTGCACACTCTGCTTTATCTGCGCACATGCTTTGCACACTCTGTGTCATTTCACATTCTGCTATCTGCTCAACCCGAACTTCAAACTCGAAGTACCCTTGCTTTTATAGAAGAAGTTTTAGGAACAAACCCTAAAAGAACGTCGGTTGAGAAACCCTAAAATTTGTCAGCTACCAAACCCTAAAATTTGTCGACCCAGATTTAACTTTGTCGGCCTCAAACTCTTCTTCCAAATTCGTCACTTTCCTGTAGCTTATTGCCGCGAAATAGTAACACGTCGGCCCTTTTAATTTAATTTAATATTTTAATTTAAATTTTAAATAAAATAAAATTTAAACTAAATATTTAAAATTAAATATCTTCATCAAGGGCATCTTTTTCAACAAAACGAAGAGCCAACTTGGGTTTTAAGAAAAACCCATTTCAAATATGTTATCCATGGTTTTAAATAAAAAAATTTATTCTGACTACCTTGGTTTTCACAAAAAACCTTTCCGCTTCTTGACATCTCAAGTTCTGAAGACTTCATCTTCTCATTCTAAATTATGTTTTCTATTTCGTGCATCTATCATTTAAGGACTCATGAACCGACTAACTTCTAAACTTTATCCTCTCGCATCCGAGTGACTTTTGAACTGCTCGTCCATTGCATCATTAGATCTAACTGACCGTATTGACAACAATGACAATCCTCCTGCAACACCTTGCTCAACACTGATCTCCTATCCATTGTACTTTGGCTGCACCTTGTTGTTCAATAAACTCTTGTACATTGCATCAATAAATTTGTCTGACTGTGTTGACAAAAATGACAATACTATTTGCTGCACTTTGCTCAACAGTTCGCACTCAGCATCACCTCCACATCACCTTCAAGATTCCAAGTCTTCGTAACCCAAGCCTACACAAAGGGGAGAGAAATTCAGATGCCCAAAATTTTACCAATAAGGGCGTGTTTGGCTAGATACTCCACATCTTCCGCCACCAAGTCTGGTTGAATCACTAAAACTGGTCTGGCTTCACATCGTTCCAAACATCCATTGTTATTTAACAAGCGGTTCCCGACATGCACTGGAAAATCCTATTCCTTCTAATCATTTTCAAATGAAAAAATATCACGAGCATGCACTCTCTATGCCGGACCCGATGCCATCACGACATTCCTCTAATTTTTTAGACCTCCTTCAAAATTTGTTGCCATCCCCGTAGAGCAATTTTTCTTCATCAAACCCTAGCAGAGTAGTTTTTCCTCATCAAACCCTAGCAGAGCTCCCTGGATATTTTTTTCCTTTAGGGAAACTTTTGTTGGACCTAGCTAGAAAAATGTTTTTAAAAGTTGATGGTATAATCAAAAGAAGGGCTTTTTGATAAAATTGTAGGAGGACTTACATTGTGAGGATCTCACTAGGGTTGGTAAATTTTATTTAGGAAAAATATTCACTAATAGGTTCCTTCTTTATATCATCGATATGTCAACACCAAAATAAATTAGGTTATTTGCATGTGCAAAAATGTGTAGAATATATAGTGGGCTGGCTTATTAGAGAAGATTACAGTTTGGAAGCTTATTCAGGATGCTTGCAGTAGAGTAGCTTAATAGATAAGGTTATGATGACCATTAAATAATGGGATGTTTGTATGGAAGGAGGATAAAAATAATATTATGATAGGAATAGGTCATAGTGAATAGTAAAAATGAAAATATCATGATCATGGTCAATTATCTTTGTCCTAAGAAGACGTTATAAGTAATAAAATCTCTAGAAATCCAAGATAGTCAAAAGTAATTTTGGAATTATTATGTAATTATATAAAAATTTCTAAAATGAAAATCCCTAGAACCTTATGATATTTAAAATATCTCATGTAATCATAAATTGTAGTAGGAAAAGTCCAAGAAAACATCCCAAATATCTTGATATCATTTAAAGAGTCTAAAAAGGAGATCTATAGAAAGTGTTGTCATATGTCCATATATAGTTCTACATGCATGTAATATCTAGCTCCCATGAGCCTATAAACAAGGGAGAGATCCCTCATGGGAGGCAATTCAAGTTAAATTGAGTTGAATAAGTGTGAGCTCAAGGAATTAATAGATATTCTAGGGTGTGATTGAGAACCGACAAGCCAAGCTAGATAAGAAAGAGTGTTTTATTATCCAATGTGCATCCAATATTATCAAAGTGAGGATATGGAGCATGGTCATTGGGAAATTCCAAGAGCTAGAGGCTCAACAGGAGGATCATATTCACTTACAAGATAATTTAGTGAGCATCTATGTACTATTATAATTTGTATATACAATATAATTTCTTCTATTTTTTTTATTGAGTAAATACTTCTTATACATATACATATCCATCGTGGGGGTTGAACCCGACTCACATCACCGATAATGCAAGTGGCGTCCTTACCGGTAGACCACATCATCGATAATTTCTTCTATTTAAATTGTGACATCTCTTGTGCTTCCATAAACTTCTTATTTTTCATGATGTGCTAATTTTTTCTTGTGCATGAGAGTTGTATGATAACATACCATCACTAGCTTAAGACCACATCTATTGAAATGACCATAGTAAGAGGAGGGATTAGGGAAGTATTGTATACATGTTTTAGTTCAATAGACGGTCATATTTTTTTTTTAATATCTAATTTTATGGATGCCCTAGTATCATGATTGGGTTTCTTTTTATGTTTTTCAAAAAAACTCATTCAAAAAAAAATATTTTTTTGTTTTTTTGTTTAATAACAATACAAATGATAGGATATATTTCTTAGTAATTATATAAGGAGAAACAAAGAGGCTAGAATTTTTATGACAAATCCTTGGTTCCAAAGAAGTCATAGGTAACCTTTTGTACTTAGCAAAGTCCTTCGAGCCACTTAATAAGTTTTAAAAGTGGTTTAGTAGTTTTTTTGTTATAAAGGCATGTGAGGATATCCTAATTGGTTAAGTTCACCAAAGAGCTTGTATAGGGAAAATTGTGATATGAATGAACCTTTAATGCTTTTATATTCTTAATAAAATTTAATGGGGGTCCTAATTCAACCCTTTCACTCATTTTTCTCTAGGAACTCCAAAATTGTATTTAAAATATTTGGTTGCTTCCCTCCAAATTTTAAAAGTAAAATATTCTAGGATATATTAACTAGAATGACAATAAATATTAGGCACATGGGTGTATGCCTATGTTAGCATGACATAGGGTTGTTTCAACATAAGGCACCAAAAGGGGTAGTGAGTGTGATGAGCATGACTAAGTTTACTGGCAACCCTTTCTATCCCTAGCATGGGGCTTGGAGGGATGGCTAACTAAAGCCCTCAAAGGCATTAGTCTATAGGAGTTCCCTATTTCAAATCCCTCACACACCCAATCCTTTTGAAAATTGATGATGTTAGCATGCACAAAGATGAAACCTATGATGAAATGGTAACCTGTGATGACATGACAAAATATGATACCACCTCTTTTCTTAGTTGTGATGATGTGGTAGGGCTATGAAAATACCATGTGGCAGTACATACATGACAAGGAAAACAAATAATGCAATATTTAAGCCTTGTAACTAATCATAGGCCCACTTTATGTGTTTGATAGACCATTCAATACAATCTTATCTTATAAAAGGTATCTAACATGCCCATTTAATTTGATTTTATCTTGTAAGAATGAATCTAATATTTTAAATGTTTATGCTCTACCTATATAAACAAGAGATTGTGAATAAAAAATGTAGTTTTTTGGTTTCCAAATCTATTTCATATCAATCGGTATCAAAGCATCGATATCGCCCTAAGAGGGGGAATTTACCTCTTGGAAATTCCTCCTTCCTCCGTTTCTTCCTCTTCTATAGATTTAAACTTCAAATCTTAGAACCTATTTTAGAACAATATTGATTGGTATTATCCATGATTTAAACTATGTTTGTTGTATCACACCTACAATCTCCTCGTTTGTTGCTATAAACAATTTGCATTTCTTTTGATTTGATGATAAAAGAAAACTCTTCAAGAGTCTTTCTTTCAAATTTTAAAAATATCTGGCTCCTAGGTTATGAAACTAGCTAATTTCCTTTAGTACAAGCCTAAAAACACCTATCGGTTCATCCACCATTCATCTCACTTTCATGAAGTTGTTGAGAATAACATCAACAACACCATCATCATCATTAACAAGAGTAGGTGGTATAACTATGATGCTTTAAAATGTGTTTGTTGTATGTGTAACCACCTAATTTGAATAATAATAGGTATTAGTTGTAGAGAAAAGAAACATCCTCATTTTTTACCAGATCATATGTTATTTAAAGAAATGGAAGCATCAAAACAATCATCCATGCAGTCTCAACAATGATGGAAATGCAAGTGCCCATCGTCAGAGGAGATGATGACGATGATGCAAACCAAGATCTTGCATCCATAGCACAATCTCTTTAGTTTCCTACATGTGGTGCTTTACATCAAATATGTTATATCATTGATTCCTACATCTCTAATGGGGTCTCTATATTACCTTAATAGTGACATTTTGGATCCTTTCCTCTACATATATAGGGTGTGATGCTTGACCCCTCTTTTTACCATGGGACCTATTGAGATCCACTGAGAAACCCTAACCTTAAATGTAGTAGCATCCTTTAATAATGAATGCACTCCATGATACATTTTTTCTTTGTGGATTACTATACTTTCTAAGCTCATCCTCTTATGACCCTCATATGGAGAGCAATCAAGCTCATCCTTAGCATCATTATATATATATATATATATATATATATATATATATATATATATATATATATATATATATAACACACACACACACACTAGAGTATAAGCCATCATCCATAACTATATAGTAGTGTTGTGTGCTATGGCAGAAGTGGTGCCTCTTGAAGTGACCTCATCACATCCTCGATGGTGTTGATTGCCAGAACTTAGCCCTATGCTCCATGTCCTTCTCTTCCATCCATCATAATGTGAAATCCTTATTTGTTAAACTACATCATCTGGGAATTCAAAATTATGATGTAGTGCTTGTCCCCTTACCCAACTCCATTCATGTCCCCTATATTTATTTTGTGGTACTCTCTCTCGAAACCATCCTCACTATCACTAATACACTTAACACTAACACTGATATCCAAAATTAGGTCGATGATTCAACTTTGATGGTCATATTTATGACTCAGGATCTCCTCGTCAAGACCAAGAGATATAGCTACTAATTATTCTCATCAACATTTAGTACTAGGAAGGTCATAGGTTCATTTACTTGAAGTTGAGCTTATATGACATATTATCAATCAAGATAAGATAGGATGACATGGTGATATTTTTGTACTTGTGGGGTACCACATGGATGAGCAAAGGAGTGGTGATGAATCATGGGAATTACATTGCTATGATGGAAGGTTTGGAAGGCATGAGGCTCTTTGATGATACAAATAAATGGGTAGATTTGTTGATGATGCTACAATTTCATGTTTGACTTTTGTTATATCATTGGCATTGTTGCCAAGGGTGTCAAGATCATGGTCATGCCTAAATTTGACTTCATCTAGATGATTTGGATTCTTCACTACTATAAAGTAAACATTATTGATCATTTATAATCTAGTTCTCTTAGTACTCATTGACATATTGCTTATTTTATTGGAATTTCATTACATAATGGGTATCTTACAACAACATTTGACTGGATTTTTTTTACTTTTCACTAATTTTTCTATCATGAATTTTTATTGTGCATAATTGTTTAAAGCTTAATGCTACTTCCATTTATTGTTGGTCTAACTTTTTTATCAACCATATTTTATTTTTGGCATTGTCTATTCTTACTTCCATAATTATTTTTAATTCTCTCATTTTCCTAAGGTTTACCACCATATGTTGTTTTTATTATGCTCTTAGATACATAGTTGGATTTTTATTTCTAATCTAATGGAAGTTTTAACTTGTATGCTTCCTTTAGGTTTTTCTTTCTTATCTTGTGAGGTGGAAAAAACTCACAAAAAAAAGCCTATGAGAGTTCTATATTATTATGTTGTCTCTCCTTCATTCTTCATTCCTTCTTATTGTTTATTAGCTTGGAACAAGGTTGGAAAATTTAAGGATTCTTACCTCCCAGAGGTTGATCTCCACATCATTATTTTATGGCTTGCATTTTTACCCTTTGGACACTTGAAATTTATTGGCAATTTCTCTATATTGCTAAATTCGATTAGAAATCGATGTTCTCAGTATTTCATTTCTTATTCTATATCTTATCGAGATACTTTAATATCTTCCCTTTTTCACACCCATAGTTAATTATAGTATTAGATATTGTCATTCTCATCATCTATTATTAGTTTACTTCTTTTTTGATAGCATTGTAGTCTAATGCATCTATTGTGTGGGGGAATGATAAGGAAAGCAAAAAATGTAATATTTAAACCTTGTAATTAATCATAAGCCTACTTTATGTACCCAATAGACCATTCAATATGGTCTTATCCTACAAAGGGCATTTGACATACCAATTTAGTCTGATATTTCTTGTAAGATTTATCTAATTTTATAAGGGCTTGTGAGTTGCCTATATAAACAAGATCATATAAATAAATGAAGTAGTTTTTGGGTTGTCATATTTGTTTTATATCAATATGGATGACATAGAATATGGCTTGGAAAAAAGTGTATAAATCCTAAGGCAATGTTTGGCAACTAACATGGTAGTCCATATAGCTTAGTGATTAGTACATGAATCTTGAGATGATATATGACAATCTATATAGGTTATGTGGTCATTTATATATGTGATATGGCATCATACATAGTGGCTACTAGAGGCGTTGACTCAGTTGATAATATGACATGAATTTTAAAGTCATACATGGAAGGTGATGCAAGGGATAATGTAGATACTAACATGGCACACTAAATTTTGGGTTGACATGGTAAGCCATATAATGACCAATATGGCAGACTATAAAACACTTGGAATATATAAATATGGGTTTGACCAGTCACATTTTATCAACTCATAAAACTTGACAAGTTATTTACATACTCAATAATAGACTTGGAAATACACAAATTTCAAAGCTAACCAGGATATGATAAGTGGCACAGTGTGATTCATAATTAACACACTTGGCATACCCTCAACCATTAATGCAATGACATGTGATAGCCTCCCATTTTCTAAAGGCGCTAAAATAGTTTAAGTTTTTTCAAATATTTTGGAGGTATTTTTTACAATTGTAGGGAAAAATATTTGGGGCCATAATATTTGCATATAGAAGCATTTTCAGCCCTTTTTTCTAAATCACATGATTTTTTGAGATCCCTATATTTGTGGTGTTATTTATGGTCAAAACTACAAGCATTATTTTGTATTTTTAGAAAAATAGTTATGGATCACCATATATCCTTGTTGAGTGGTCCTAATTATGCTACCTAGAAGATCAATATTGAAACTTTATTCCAAAGTAAGCGGTTATTCAAATATGTGAAAGAGGATCCTCATGATAATAATTTTGAATAAGTGAATCATCTCTACAAGGACAATAAGGATGAGGCTCATGGTGTCATTTCTCTTCATGTTGATAATGTATATGAAATTCATGTTAACAACACCACAAAATCTTAAGTGCTACTTGAGAAATTTCAAGGGTGTGTGATCGAAATAATTCCACATAAATTAGTAGATTGGAGGTTGATTTGTATACCTTATCCATGGAATTATTTGATATTTTTGAAGATTATATTGATCAATTCAAGAAAATACAATAGGACATCTGAATTGCAAGAGAATTGTCCAAGGAGAGAAGAGAAGGACAAGAAGTATTAAAAATGAAAAGGAACATTAAATTGCTCAATATTATCTTAAATAATGTGTCTAAAATATATGATATAGTTGTTGTCTTTGATATGTTTTGTGTACTTTTCACATTCTCTTACACTAACCATTAATGAGTTATTTAAGTCCTTTTTGCACCATTGAACTAGAAAAAATAGGTATAAAATAAATTTTTGTTTTAATCAAACTCACCTAAAAGAAGTTGCTAAATTTTAGAATGACAAAAATCCAAAACAAAATAAGAAGCCCAAAAAGCCTTTCACAAAGCCTACTTGTGAGCTTTGTAAAAAGGAAGGGTATAAAATACAATTTTATAGGATTTAGATCAAGAAACTTAAGTCAACAATAAGAAAGGGGGTGTTGATGCTATTATCTTTTATGTACAAGGTGAGGACACTTTTGATGGAGAAACATCATAGACTTGTATAGTGGTTAATTCTGCTTTAGGTGGGCAATTAGGTACATGACAAAGTATAATCACATATAAGGGAACATGTTGTGATTGAATATGATTCTTCATTATAGGTTGTATTGTATAGAGATATCAACATCAGATCTTCATTATTTAATGAATTACTTCATGTTCCTAATATTAGCTCTAATATTTTATCTATTTATTACATAATTTATACTAATAAGAAGGTAGAGCTTTGGTATAATAGATGGTTAATCAAGGATATAGATAATAGGTTCAAAATTATTGGTTTTAGTTATTGTGATGAGATTGACCATAGGTATAAGTTAGGAGAATGACCAACCTCTTCTACCCCTTGTTCTAAGAAGAAAAAATTTGTTGTTATGGGTGCTAATACAAATAATGAAAATTAGAAATGGCATCATTGGCTTGGGCATCTTAGCCATTGTTCTTTGAGGTACAATAGTAAGCATTAGATGCCCATTAGGATTATATGTATATCCTCTCCAAGTGGTGCATTTGAGGGGTGTATTATAGAAAAGCATCTTGGAGACCTTTCTAAAAGGGGCCACAAGGAAAGCATTTCATCCCTTGGAGATCACACATAGTTGTATTTATGGACCTATGGGTACACCATATATCTTAGATAATTATACTTCCCTTTTTTATTGATGATTCCTCTAGATATGTGGTTGTACACCTTCTCACTAAGGATGAGGCTTTTGAGAGGTTTAAGACCTTTAAGGCTCTTGTTGAAAATCAACTAGATAGGAGAATTAAATATCTAAGGATAGATAGGGATGGTGAATATGTTAGCTATACTTTTCATGATTTTCTTGCTCCACATGGCATTTCATATTAGAGGATTGTTCACTATACTCCTGAACATAATGGTGTGGTTGAGAGTAAATATAGGGTGATTATGGAAATGACATGATGTGTTATTCATGCCAAGGAGATGGACTATAAGTTCTATGGTCCAGTTGTCACTTGTGCAATATACATCATCAACAAATTTCCTACCAAGAAAATCTAAGATGTAATACCTTGGAGAGATTAATAGGGAATAATCTTGATGTATCACAATTCTATATCTTTTAGTCTTTAGCATGGGTTGATACAACCAAATATCTTTGAAACAAGGATGTACCAAATATTTATAAGTGCATTTTTATGGGGTATTAAAATACCTCAAATGCATATTGTCTTTATGATCCTTAGACGCATGAGGTTTTTATCTTGAGAGATGTCATCTTTCATGAGGTTCTTCTAGGTAATACTTTCATCAAACCACCTTAAGGTTTTGATAACTTTTTCTACTGACCCTTTAACTATCTTAGATTTAATTATTTCTTCTAATATTTTGGTTTACTTTATTCCTATTAGAGTATCTTCCTCTTTTTTCTTCATATTCATCCTTGAGTGGTTGTTCTTTGCCTATTAATTGATGGAATATATTACATTATTTGGTACATGCTAATGTACCATCATGGGTACATGTTTATATTAGGAGTTTATCTTAGATTAGTGTTTGAGTATTTTCTTAATGCAATGTAATAAATGCACAAGTATTATTAGAATATGCAATGATGTAAATGTGCATGTTGTCCACACGTACATGAGTCTAGAATAGAAATATAGTTAATTATAGGAATATGGAAGACCAAGATTCATACTCTATTACATATTGGCCTTTGTAATAGATATGGATTGAGAGATATAGTAGAAGAGTAGTATAGTTGAGTAAGTAGGAATGCATGAGAACATTAGAGTCATGCTCAAGTTAGTCACAATGTATAGCATGAATATTGGAGCATTCGAGGTCTCCATATTTTGTATGAACATCCCATTTTTATGAGCTTCCATTAATGGATATTTTGAGTATTTTTTGAAGTTTCTCATACTATTTGCATGCTTAGTATATTATCATTTTTATATAGTTAACATTGCATGCTTATTTTATACCTTGTGGTTGCATTTCCTTAATTTTATAGCATCAAAATCTAACCGTGGTATCAAAGCACAAGGTATATTGATAGGAATAGAGAGAGCCACAAGAGATTGAGAGGAGATTGGAAAATCTTATTTTCAGAAATTTCAAAAATTTTAAAATTACTATTGGCTAGAGTCTTTCCACAAAGTTGTAGGAAAACTTGTGAAGACTAGGACTCAACATTGATTCCACTAGATTGACAAATCAACTAGTGAAGTTCATTTTCTTTAGATTTAAAGAATTTTTCATTATCGTTTTCTAATACTTTGTTGCAAAAAATAGTTGATTCAAAGAAAGTCGAGAATCTTCCTACGATAGCTAAGAATAATATCTTTTTTAGAATCAATCAAGTACTTGAAGCAAAAAGTTGAAACTTGAAGATTTTTTAGGTCTAAGAAAAAGGTCCCATTGCAAGAATTTGCAGGATTGAAGATAGAAGATTGAGGAGACTCAAGAAAGAGATCTCCATAGAAGATTGGAGATTGAGGAGAATAAATAAGGAAGTCATAATTAAATATTAATGATTCATATAGAATATTGAAGACTACAAATTAGGGAGGAGGTCCAATAAAAAATGCCCCATTGGAAATTGAAGCTTGGATATTGAAGTCATCAAGAAATAAGAAAGCAACTCTAGAAGAAGAAGACCCAAAGGAGGTCCCATTGACAAACTTCCATATTTTAAAAATTGAAGATTGAAGATAGAGGACTAGGAAAAGTCCTATTGAATATTGAGAAGATGAAATTTTTTGAATACCTAAGAGAAGAGATCTCAAGAAAAACTTGAAGAGGAAGAAGGCTAGAAAAGCCTTGTTGGAGAAAAATTGAAGTGGTGATTGGAGGAGATTTGAAGAAATCTAAACAGAGAATATTGCAAGAAATGAGGAGTTCCTAATAAAGAAGTATTTGGAACAATTGTCACCATCCGACAATAATCCCTAAAAGAAGTAGGATTTGGCAAGAAGTTTGCCAAATTTTGAAGAGTTTTTTTAAGATCTCAAAACATTCACATTCTTGAGAAAGAGGTCAATTTAATAGGCTAAGTTTGAAATTAGAATTTGACAAGGATATTAAAGGATAAATAATATAGAAGAGGCCACCAAGTTAAGAAATTTGAAGACTTCCATTGAAGGCTTGAAGGCTAATTTATGAAGGAGAAGATCATTGTTTTCATAGTAGGAGTTGAAGAGTCACAAGACAACGAATTGAAGGAATTGATTGTTTTTTTGGACAACAATATAAAGGTAAAGAAATCAAAGTTTTGAGAGCAGCAAATCAAGAAATTTGGACTACAATATTGGACAACATTTGGTCAAGGAAAGGTACCGTAAATTTCAAAATTTAAAGGCAACATATTAGACTGCGTTATAGCAATAAAAATACACACTCTTAGACAACCTAGTTGAAGGAAAAATAGATAGCATTGGAAGCTTCAAAATATAGTATTTTAGGACAACAACTAAAGAATAAGGATTCAAGCACTTAAAGCAAGAGTGGGTAGCAAGCTATAGGAATTATAAAGCTGAAAATTGAAGGATTTTTTTAGCTAGTTTGGATAGCAATAAGAGCTACAAGATTAACAAGGTTTGGAGCAGCAAAGTAATAGGAATTGAAGTAGAATTTTTTACAAAATTGGGACAGCAAACATGTGAATAAAATCACCAATAATTCTAGCTACAAGGAGACCAAAAGGTATGCAATATTTGTGCAGTAAAATTTTATTATTTGAATGTTCATATTAGTTTATTGTTAAGTATTTGAAAGAACCACATTTAAGTTTTAAAGTTGCAAAAATGAAAGGTCTCACATATATCTTCAAGGTTGGAGAAGATAGCATTCTCAAGGGATTAAAACCTACATCAAATAAAAGAGAAGTTAGAAGTTAAAATAAGGAAAGAAATCAAATCCTTACTATCCCTTGGAAAGTAAATAAGTTACAACAAAAAATAAAAGTATTATTATATTTGAAATACAGGTGTTGGCACTAATTAGAAGCTTGGAGCCACTAAAAAATCACCAAGCATAGAGATGTGGAGAAGTATTTTTGAATAGTTGCCAACAAGGAAAAATTTTCATCGAAGGAAGACAACCATTACCAAGTCTCAACAAAGAGAATATGTGCCACCATTGGATAAGAAAGAAATTGTTTCAAGAAAACTACTACAGCGGCTAAGAAGGTTTGAGAGTACATGGGGTGATAGATAGCTATTTACCTATATAAATTTATGTACATAGTTGGCAATATGTTACAGCAAAGGAGAACAAATTTTATTTAAGGAAAGCACTCAAGAGTAGTGCCATTTATGTAGAAAGGCATCAAGCAAGTCTATTTCCAAGTAACAAGGTAAGAGCACCATCAAGGAGATAAGATCAATCATTTCCAAGACTGAGTAACCAAAAAACAAGTGGAAGAATCACTAAACCAACATAGATGAGTCACTAATGTCTTCAAGGAATGATATTCAGAGCACCAAAACCATTCAATCAAGGGTAAAAAAGTGGAAGAACCATCGGGTCTAATTAGAGGAACTGCCACCTTTAGCAAAGAATGTTACCTTGAGTGCCACCTTCATATAACCAAGGATAAGAGTTTCATCATCCAAGGAGTATTTGTATGGTTAATAGAATATCATTAGGGTTACATAAAATGTATTTCAAAGTCATTCAAAGGAGGACAATGTAGGGGTTAACATCATTCGATATAATGCTTGAGTTACAATCAACATAATACATTCAAGAGAAAAAGCAAAACAAGGGGTTGAAGATTGCTAATTGATGATCATTACGTTGGAAGGAGAAGCATTAAATAATCTAGCAAGGTTGTAATTTGCCATTTGGCATATTAAGTAGAGAGTGTCAACCATCCAAAGAAGAGTATAAGCATCTTGAAATTGAAACAATCATTGCAGAAGGAAGTGCATGATAATACGAACATTATCAAGGAGGAGCAAATAATAACATCTATCTACAAGTGTTTTACGTATAAAAGTACATGTGTTACCAAGGATACAAAGAATAAACTACCAATGAGTAGCTAGGAACCACAGAAGAAGCACAAATCCAATCATCACATAAGGTGAGTGTCCTCAAGCATAGCACCAACTTGAGTACCAAGTGTTGTGTTAAATGAAAGCGGTAATCTTTATGTAATACCTTTCACTTGCATTAAAGGATATGTCAGAGGGAACACAAGTAAGATAGCATACACAGTGAATGTAGTTAGAACACAGTGAAGAGGAGAAAGTTATGTGTTAAAAATTGGTGCATATTTGAAGGATCAACAATGAGCTCAGAGAACAAATATCGAACATAGTCAAGAGGATAAAGTGAAGTGCCAAATATTAGGTCTTATACACTAAGTAGAAGGAAGGAGAAAGTCACAATCAAAGCATTATAGTTTGAGAATAGAGAGCATTAAATGCATTGCATTGGAAGGAGAGCATCATGAGAACATAGAGTGCATAGTGTAAATTCAGCATAAGAAAGTCTTTAGAGTGCACATTAAGGGAGGTAATTATTATTTAGTTCTATATATAACATTTGTAAAAGATACAAGGTATAATATTGAAGTCAATTTAATTAGTTTATTATACTCAAGGTTTATTAATAAAAGGAGAAATAAGGTATAGATTTAAAAACCTTGAAGTTATTATTGAATACCTTAGACACTTTTGAAGAAAAAAGTATTTAAAAATGTTTTTAATTACCTCATTCAAGTTGAATAGAAATATATTTTCAAATAGATTAACTTGGAGGTATAAGGATTACTACACAAAACTAGGAATACTTTATTTGCAAATAATTTTGTTTCTAAATTTTCAACTAGGGAGGTATAAGGAGTTCTACACAAAATTTAAGTCATTGAAATTTAGAAACTATATCTTTAAAAATTGAAAGAAGCAAAACATAGAGTTCCTAGAGAATTGGAAGAACACATTGAAATTAGTCTCTTACTAAATTTAATGAGACATAAGATATCCAATTTTAAAAGTCTTCAAAATAGAGAACCTCGTCAAAATTGAAAGTGGATCAAAAATATTTTTAGCCTTTCATTCATAAATAGGAGAAATAAGGTGAAGAATATAAATTGAACATTAGGGAGTAAAAAGGGTTTCAACTCAAAGGTAATATAGAAAGCTAAAACATTTTATCAATACCATACTCAAAATATTCGGGAGACAAAGTTTTGTACAAAAATATAGAATTGAAAAGATATTATCAAATTTGATATTTACAAATAAAATTGCAAAGCATGCTACAAAATTTGAAGAATTGAAAGATAGTATTTACTCAAACACTAGGGAGTCATAAGGTAGTCAACATCAACAATGTTTTGAAAGTTAAAATATTCCATCAAAACTATTCTCAATATCAAATACTAAGAAGTAAAAAGTATGTCTCCTCAAAGAATACAATATGGAAAACATCATTAGAAAGTAAAAGGTAAGTCATAAAAATTGGAATCAATAATTTACTTACAAAGTCTAAAGGGAATTTATATCTTACTTCAAAAGTGATCTATAGTGAAGCCTTAGAAGAAAACTTTAAAACTCTGGAATATTATCTACATGCTAGAATCACTAAAGTGATTGATAATGGAAAGGATGATATTCAAATTCCTTTAGACATTGGTAGCATATTATATATGGCATTACTTACATTTAAATATTACAAAGAAGAGAATGTAGAGTAAAAGAAATTGATTGAATCACTTAAAGAGAAAATAAAAATAGATGAATCCTTCTTAGAGAAGATATTTCAATCCTCATACAGTATTGATACTTCAAGTTCTTCTAACTCAAGATCTTATCATGATGCTTTAAGTGATTGTTCAAAATATTCTATACTAAAGAAGAATTGTGATAAGAAGGACAAAGGCAAAGAGAAAATATTTTTGTAGGAATCTAATGATAGCATGATAGCTCATGAAAGCACAAAGATTAACTCTAATAAAGAAGATAAAGAAGAAGAAGAAGAGGAACCTAACAAAGGAGACATACAATGCAAAGTAAATTGAAGACAAGACAAAGACCATATTGAAGACTAAAGTCTTCAATACTCAAAAAATGTAATACATGGGTTTTGGAATATATTACATTATTTAGTACATTCTTATGTACCATCATGGGTACATGTTTAGATTAGGAGTTTTATCTTAGATTAGTGCTTGAGTATTTTATTAATGTAATGTAATAAATGCACAAGAATTATTAGAATGTGCAATGATGTAAATGTGCATCATGTCCACATGTACATGAGTCTAGAATAGGAATGTAACGAGTCATAGAAATATGGAAGACTAAGAGTCATACTCCATTATATATTGGCCTTTGTAATAGATATGGATTAATAGAGAGAGTAGAAGAGTAGTATAGTTGAGTAAGTAAGAATGCATAAGCACATTAGAGTCATGCTCAAGTTAGTAGAGCATGAATAATGGAGCATTTGAGGTCTCTATATTTTGTATGAAGATTCAATTTTTGTGAGCTTTTATTAATGGCTATTTTATGAGTATTTTCAGAAGCAGGGTTTTGCATAGTGGCAATTTTTTGCAATTTAGCACGAATATTCAAATTTCCAAAATGTTAATTTTGAAAATTTGGGACCATAGAGGTCGGCCCGTTCGCTCAAAAATTTTGGGATCCAATTTTTTTTAGGGTAAATTTACCCCATTGTCATAAGGTTTCCCGCATAATTTTTGCCCTAAATTTATTAAAAATAAAAAATATCCCGCCTAATTCGCCCCTTGTACCCCATTATATATAGTTAACCATAACAATGACTCATACAATTACAATATTAATTTTTTTGGATAATAAGCGATACAAAGCAGATGACTAACAAAACATGAGTCCATGATTGACAGAAGGCAACTAGCATAAGGTGACTAGCATAAGGCGACTAGTATAAGACAACTAGCATAAGGCAACTAGCATAAGACGAGTGGAAAATAGCGAGTGGTAGATGGTGAGTGATAGATGGCGAGTGGTAGAAGGTGAGTGGAAAAAGGCGAGTGGCATAAGGCAAGTGGCATAAGGTGACTAGCAGATGGCGAGTGGCACAAGGCAAGTTGCAGAAGGTGAGTGGTAGATGGTGAGTCGCATAAGGTGAGTGGCATATGGTGATGCAGGAGCATCCAGTGGCAACAGAGCCATCTTGCATCAATAAGAAAATTCTAAGTGTTTTGCCTTGGTGTTTTTTCTTGCAAAGAAGAAAAATTGGCAAAGGAAGAAAAATGTCACGATATCGCGACATGTTGCGATATCGTGACCAAAAGAGGAGAGAGAAGATATGGAGGAGAAATGTCACGATATCGCGACATGTCATGATATCGCAACCGAAACAGGAGAGAGAAGGCACAGACAAGAAATGTCACGATATCGCGACATGTCATGATATCGCAACCAAAATAGGAGAGAGAAGGCATAGAGGAAGAAATGTTGCGATTTCATGACATGTCACAATTTTGTGACCCGAAGAGGAGAGAGAATGCAAGGAGGAAGAAATGTCATGATTTCGTGACATGTCACGATTTCGCGACCCGAAGAGGAGAGAGAACGCAAGGAGGAAGAAATGTCACGATTTCATGATAGGTCACAGTTTTGTGACCCTAAGAGGAGAGAGAACGCGAAGAAGAAATGTCGTGATTTCACGACATGTCGTAGTTTCGCAACCCGAAGAGGAGAGAGAATGCAAGGAGGAAGAAATGTCGCGATTTTGCGACATGTTGAAGTTTCACGATCGGAAGACAAGAGGAAGCGCAAGAGAGCAGAAATGTCATGATTTTGCGACATGTCGCATTTTCGTGACCAGAAGGCGAAGAAGGAGCCAGAGGAGAAAAATGTTGCAATTTTGTGACATGTCGCATTTTCGCAACCAAAAGGCGAAGAAGGAACCCGAGGAGAAAAATGTCACGATTTCGCAACATGTTGCATTTTTGCGACCAGAAGGCGAAGAAGGAGCCCGAAGAGAAAAATGTCATGATTTCGTGACATGTCGCATTTTTACGACCAGAAGGCGAAGAAGGAGCCCGAGGAGAAAAATGTCATGATTTTATGACATGTCGCATTTTCGCGACCAAAAGGCGAAGAAGGAGCCGAAGGAGAAAGATGTCACGATTTCATGACATGTCGCATTTTCACAACCAGAAGGCAAAGAAGGAGCCAGAGGAGAAAAATGTCACAATTTCGTGACATGTCACATTTTCGTGACCAGAAGGCGAAGAAGGAGCCAGAGGAGAAAAATGTCACGATTTTGTGACATGTCGCATTTTTGTGACCAGAAGGCGAGAGAGGAGCCAAAGGAGAAAAATGTCATGATTTCATGACATGTCACGTTTTCACGACCCGAAGAGGAAGAAAGGAAGCGAGGAAGCAAAATGTCACGATATCGCGACCGAAAAGGAAAAGGAAGGGCAGGAGAGGAAAGATGTCATGATATCGCGACATGTCATGATATCATGACCCGAAGAGGAGAGAGAGAGCAAGGAAGCAAAAATGTCGCAATATTGCGACATGTCGTGATATCACAACGGAAGAGAAGAAGAAGAGCAAGAGGGAGAAGATGTCACGATATCGCGACATGCTGCATTTTTGGGAGGCCGTTATAGAATGAGGTCATTGAGCAACATGTGGCAGCACTGAACAACACATGGCACCAAGGTGCAGTGAAAGCAAGCAAAGACCGACAGTAAACAAAAGTCTTACGACAGTTACAGGGCCATTACAGAGTAAAGTGACAGTGAGCGGGAGTTAGATGACAGTTACAGGGGTTGTTACGAAATGAAGCGAAGAGTCATGGCAGACAAAGATGAAGAGTCATGGCGAAAGAGAAACCACCAGATGAAAGACAAAGATTCACATCTAAAAGTTATAAAAGGGCAAGCCGAGGCATGCACAAGGGGTTGGAAAAATAGTCACAGGCAGAGTTAGCAGATTCAAGGGCAGAGGACCATTCTGGACCTGCTTGCGCTGTTCTTCCTTCCAAAGAAAGCTTAGGGTTCCTGAGTGTGTAAAAAGATCCGACAAACATGAGGTAGTTTACACCAGGAGTAGAGAAAGCTTGGGTCCATAGGTGTGTAGCAGATTCACCGAACGTGAGGCAGTTACACTAGGATCCGTGGAGTGAGAAAGCTGTGAAAGTCGAGGAGCTGCAGAATCAAATTTCAGATTCAGAGGGTCGGGGCCTCTATAAAAACCTAGGTGTTGTAATAGGAGAGTGGTGGTGAGCTAGAGATTGCATAGAGAAATGAAAACTAGGCCTGCGGGCTAGTTCTATGAATTTATTTCTAAGCTTGCGGGCTGTTTCGTAATTTTACTTGAAATTGTTGAATGAAAATTTAGATTTGGCGTTTGCAATTTCTGGCCCCCATCAAGTGGTATCAGAGTGAAAGTTCTTGAGTGTGCAAACAGATCATGGGAAGTGAGGCAGTTTGCACCAGGATCTATGGAAGAGGAAAGAATTTGGCACTCTGTGTAGTGCTTGCAGGGGGTTTCTTGTATGAAGCCTCAGAGGAAGAAAATTGGCACTATCTGCAGTGCTTGCAGGAGGTTTCTTGTATGAAGCCTCAGAGGAAGGAAATTGACACTCTATGCAGTGCTTGTGGAAGGGGTTGATTAGAGAGAGATTTTGGGTCCCTGTGCAGTGCCTGTAGTACTAGCACCGAAGAAGGCGACCGAACAGTACAAAAGTGAAGGTCACTTCTCCACCAACCCCGGGTGTCTGATGCAGGAGCATCCAGTGGCAGTAGAGCCATCTTGCATCAACAAGAAAATTCTAAGTGTTTTGCCTTGGTGTTTTTCTTGCAGAGAAGAAAAATTGGCAAAGGAAGAAAAATATTGCGATATCGCGGCCAAAAGAGGAGAGAGAAGGTGCAAAGGAGAAATATCACGATATCGCGACCGAAATAGGAGAGAGAAGGCACATATGAGACATGTCATGATATCATGACAAAAATAGGAGAGAGAAGGCGTAGAGGAAGAAATGTCACGATTTTGTGACATGTCGCAGTTTTGTGACCCGAAGAGGAGAGAGAACGCAAGGAGGAAGAAATGTCATGATTTCGTGACATGTCGCGATTTCATGACCCGAAGAGGAGAGAGAACACAAGGAGGAAGAAATGTCATGATTTCGTGACATGTCATAGTTTCACGACCCGAAGAGGAGAGAGAACGCAAGGAGGAAGAAATGTCACGATTTCGTGACATGTCGCAGTTTCATGACCCAAAGAGGAGAGAGAATGCAAGGAGGAAGAAATGTCACGATTTCACGACATGTCGTAGTTTCATGGCCGGAAGACAAGAGGAAGCGCAAGAGAGCAAAAATGTCGTGATTTCATGACATGTCACATTTTTGCGACCAGAAGGCGAAGAAGGAGCCCAAGGAGAAAAATGTCACGATTTTGCAACATGTCACATTTTCGTGACCAGAAGAAGGAGCCAAAGGAGAAAAATTTCATGATTTCATGACATGTCGCATTTTCGTGACCAGAAGGCGAAGAAGGAGCCCGAAGAGAAAAATGTTATGATTTTGCGACATGTCACATTTTCGTGACCAAAAGGCGAAGAAGGAGCCCAAGGAGAAAAATGTCGTAATTTTGCAACATGTCGCATTTTCACGACCAAAAGGCGAAGAAGGAGCCGGGGGGAGAAAGATGTCACGATTTCGTGACATGTCGCATTTTTGTGACCAGAAGGCGAAGAAGGAGCCAGAGGAGAAAAATGTCGTGATTTCACGACATGTCGCATTTTCGTGACCAAAAGGCGAAGAAGGAGCCAGAGGAGAAAAATGTCACGATTTTGTGACATGTCGCATTTTCACGACCAGAAGGCGAGAGAGGAGCTAGAGGAGAAAAATGTCATGATTTTGTGACATGTCACATTTTCGCAACCTGAAGAGGAAGAAAGGAAG
The DNA here is from genome assembly GCA_028583015.1 of Wollemia nobilis. NCBI lineage: Eukaryota > Viridiplantae > Streptophyta > Pinopsida > Araucariales > Araucariaceae > Wollemia > Wollemia nobilis. The sequence continues at coordinate 1,753,094 of JAQPPZ010004488.1, read as the reverse complement.
TGAGGAAGCAAAATGTAGCGATATCGCGATCGAAAAGAAAAAGGAAGGGCAGAAGAGGAAAGATGTCGCGATATTGTGACCTAAAGAGGAGAGAGAGAACAAGGAAGCAGAAACGTCATGATATCATGATAGGAAGAGAAGAAGAAGAGCAAGAGGGAGAAGATGTCGCAATATCACGACATGCTACATTTTTGGGAGGCCGTTATAGAATGAGGTCAGTGAGTGACACATGGCAGCATAGAACAACACATGGCACCAAGGTGCAATGAAAGCAGGTGAAGACTGACAGTAAACAGAAGTCTTATGGTAGTTACAGGGCCGTTACAGAGTAAAGTGATAGTGAGCGGGAGTTAGACGGTAGTTACAGGGGCCGTTACAAAATGAAGCGAAGAGTCATGGCAGACGAAGACGAAGAGTCATGGCAGAAGAGAAACCACCAGATGGAAGATGAAGAGTCACGTCTGAAAGTTATAAAATGGCAAGCCGAGGCATGCACAAGGGGTTGGAAAAACTATCGCAAGCAAAGTTAGCAGATTCAAGGGCAGAGGGCCATTCTAGACCTACTTACGCTATTCTTCCTTCCAGAGAAATATTAGGGTTCCTGAGTGTGTAAACAGATTCGTCGAACATGAGGCAATTTACACCAGGAGCAAAGAAAGCTTGGATCCATAGGTGTGTAGCAGATTCGTCGAACGTGAGGCAGTTGCACCAGGATCCGTGGAGTGAGAAAGCTATGAAATTCGAGGAGCTGCAGAATCAAATTTTAGATTCAGAGGGTCGGGGCCTCTATAAAAAACCAAGCGTTGTAATAGGAGAGTGGTGGTGAGCTAGATATTGCATAGAGAAATGAAAACTAGGCCTACGGGCTAGTTCTATGAATTTATTGCTAAGCCTATGGGCTGTTTCTGTAATTTTACTTGAAATTGTTGAATGAAAAGTTAGATTTTGTGTTTGTAATTTTTGGCCCCCATCATATGGCAAGTGGTACATGGCGAGTGGCACATGGCGGGTGGTAGATGGCAAGTGGCAGATGTCGATTGGTAGATGGTGACTGACAATAATTTTATAGTTTTAGGCATCAAAATATATCCAAACGTAAGCATATTTTTACTCATTGTAAATCTCTTTTCAACCATGATCTAATGGTGGTATTTTTATGAAGTTTGAATATGATTTAATAGGTTAAAAGTGGTCCCAAATATGGTGGTGTGGAGGTAATATCATTTTTAGGTATATTTTGACCTACTAAATCATCTCAAAACTTCATAAAAATACCACCATTATATCAGGCTCAAAAAGAGCTTTCCAATGAGTACACATATGCCTATTTTTGGATATATTTTGATACCTACAATTGTAAAATGATTATCAATCGTGATCTTCCAGTCGCTTTCTACTAGTCGCCATGTGGTGAGTGGCATAAGGTGACTAACATATGGTGAGTGGTATAAGGCGAGTGGCATATGGCAAGTGGCACATGGCAAGTGGCACATGGTGAGTGGCACATGGCGAGTGGCATAAGGCTAGTGGCATATAGCAAGTGGCATATGGTGACTAACAATCATTTTATAGTTTTAGACATCAAAATATATCCAAACATAGGCATATTTGTACTCATTGGAAAGATATTTTCAAGCCCGATATAATGGTGGTAGTTTTATAAATTTTGAATATGTTTTAATAGGTCAAAAGGGGTCCCAAAAATGGTGATAAGGAGGTAATATTATTTTGAGGTAGATTTTGATCTACTAAATCATCTCAAACATTTATAAACATACCACCATTATATCGAGCTCGAAAAGAGATTTCCAACAAGTACAAATATGCCTATGTTTAGATATATTTTGATGCCTAAAATTATAAAATGATTATCAATCACCATCTTCCAGTCGCCTTCTGCCAGTCGCCATGTGGCGACTGGCAGAAGGCGAGTGGCATAAGGTGAATGGTAGATGGCAAGTGGCACAAGGTGAGTGGTATATGGTGAGTGGTACATGGTGAGTGGCACATGGTGAGTGGCACATAGTGAGTGGCACAATACAAGTGGCATATGGCAAGTGGCAGATGGTAAGTGGTAGATGACGACTGGCAGATGGCAACTGATAATCATTTTACAATTTTAGTTATTTACATATATACAAACATAGGTATATTTGTACTTGTTGGAAAGCTCATTTTGACACTGATCTAATGGTGGTATTTTTATAAAGTTTTAGGATGATTTAATAGGTTAAAATTACCCCCAAAAATATTTATAATTTATATGCAAAAAAAAATTAAATTTGCCATATTTTGATAATGTTTTTGTAAAAATTTAAAAATGTCGCCCCACAGTTTATACATGATTCACCTTGATTCACCTTAAATTTATAAATACTTTTTTGGTACTACCCCTTATGCATAAACCTATTTAGAATTTTATCATACTATTTGTATACTTCGTATATTTTCATTTTCATATAGTTAACAGTGCATGCTTCTTTTATACCTTGTGGTTGCATTTCCTTAAGTTTATAGCATCAAAAGCTAACATTAATTTGATCTCTTTGTGAGAAACACCATAATAAATATCTCTTCTTGACGATTAGGGCATGATGAGTAGGACACATCAGTTCAAAATTTCCATCTTGTATGATGATATGAGTTGTGATGAGTTAGATACCTGAGTTTTAGCTTTTGATATAGAGTTATCAAAGAAGACACTTTATTCTTCCTTGATTTTCCCAACATTCAAGTGGGTTAATATGCTTCTAAAGGATACTCGACCTATTTTATCTCTTGAGTAACATTGAAAGACTCCTTCCTAAGCATTGATTTTAAGGCAACACAATCTCATGATCTTCTTACATAATCTTAGGCTAGGGTAAGCAAAAACGGGAAGATGTTATGTTGGCAAGGTATAAGGCTTTGATGAAGAACAATACTTTGGTCCATATTTAATAAGCAAAGAATGTTACTGGATATAAATGGATCTACAAGAACAAATATGCATTGGATAGTTAGGTAGATAAGCACAAGGTATGCCTTGTTGCAAATGGATTCTCTCAATATGAGGAAGTGGACTATTTTGAGATTTTTACACCAATGGCTAGGATGGATTTAGTTAGGATGATTCTCTACATTGTTGCCTCCTATGGATGGAAGGTATATCAAATGTATGTGTAGAGTACCTTTCTACATGGGAAGATTTAGGAGGAAATCTATTTGTAGTAGCCACACAATTTTGAGCTTAAAGAACCCAAATCCATTGGTTTTTTGTCTAACTAGGTCCTTCTATGGACTTATGCAAGCTCTGTGTGTGTGGTTTGAAAAGATCTATTTATTTTTTGTTAGATATGGGTTTTAGTAATGTGTGGTTGAATATGATGTTTACATTAAAAATTAGGATATGGAAACATTGGTGATTATGGTGTATGTTGACAATCTTCTCATCAGTAATAGCTCCTCTACTCTAATCTAGGCTATGAAGTCATGGATTCACTCTATTTTTGAGATGATATATTTGGGACTTATTTATTATGTATTAAGTATTTATATTTATCATACATATTATAATATCACCATTTCTCAATTGTAGTATGCTTTGGACATTCTTCAATATTTTAGGATGGAGGATTATAAGTTCATTTGTCCTATTTTTACCTCAATATTGAAACTTTAGGTTGATTGCACCACATATTTTGTAGATAGCATGTTGTATTAGTCTCTTATGGAAGAATTCACTATTTTACTCACACTAGAGTTGATATAGCCCTTACTATCATCTATTGTTCTAGATACATGTAGATACACTAAGAGAGTCACTAAATAGTTTCTAAGAAGATTCTCAGATACATCAAAGGGATATATCATATGGATATTCACTAATCCATTGGTTCCCCTTAGTTTTAATAGGATTTTTAGATTCTAATTGGGTAGGTGACTTGGATAAGCAACAATCCACCACATGCTTTGTGTTTAAATTTGGGATTTGGCCCAAATTCTTGGTGTTCTAGATGCCAATCCACTATTTCTTAGTCCTCTACATAGGCTAAATATTATGTTTCCAATGAGGTAGCTAAGAATATCAAGTGGATGCTCATGATTTTAGAGGATATTGGTGTTGGAAATTCTCCTAGATTATCTCACAGGTCCACTTTCCTAGGATCAAATATTAATCATAGAAAATAATTCACATAATCACAATAATATTTCACAATATAAAATCTCACGCTATTATTCATAAATCATCAAATATAGCAAGGAACTTGTACAAATTCATTCGATACAATGCATGGAGCTTTTTCTTCATATATAACCTTACAAATGACTCTTTGATAGTCAACTATTGCTCTCCTAGAAACATCCATGAGATGCATCCTTTTACATTCCTCACATTAAGACAAAACTCTCATGACTCTTCACTTTACATCTTGCCACATCTCATGTGACTCTTCAATTGCATATTTAACACCAAACATCTATGAATATTCACTCACTCACTTGACACTTTGTACACTCACATTTACACACCTTGCACACTTTATTACATAACATATGGACACTTCTCACATATTGACACATACATTAGAATAAATATAAACACACTCCCTAATGTAATATTTATAAATGTATAAAGTTTCAAGCTTACTATAGTGGTAAGGGCTTTAGCCTCTCTTTGGGAGGTCCAAGGCATAAAACCCACTTAGTATGAGGGGACTAGGACGCCTCATAAAAAACTTGTATAAATCATTGAGAAAATATTTAAAAATGTACAATGTAAAGTATGATAGATTGGAAACACCATCTATGCAAAGATATGGGTGTAATAATAAAAAGTAGCACAAGGTTTCTAACATACATGTTGGTGATAAAAATAAGGTCTGGATTTTTTCCTCTAAACTAGGGTTTTTGGAACTTCGAAAAATCTAGGGCATCAGCTGGACTACAGAAGTGCCTTCAAGGTATGGTGGATCTGAAAGCTAGATTGGTGCCCCAGGAGGGTCCAATGGGGATTTCTCCGGCTCCTTTTCTAGGGAGTAGCAGCTCATACGCAGATTTGTTTAAAGAAAATTCTCCTCCAAAGAAAGACGAAGCTCAAAAAATGGCATATAAAATGCTCTTCACGGCTCATGGGAATAGGTCGACAAGACATCGTGTGAATGGATGTTTGCCGCAGGCCAAAACCAGGCCAAAAATTGTCATCGAGCCAAGTATGGTTGAAGAATCAGTCATTTACAGAGCTAATCACGATTTAATCTACAAGTTCATGGGTATACGTCCTTCCCTGAATTTTTTGCACTCTTGGATCCACCAAAACTAGGAGCCTCACGGTGAGTATTCATTGTGGTTTATTAGCAATGGATATTTTATTGTTAGCTTTTCGTCTTTGGCCAATAGAAATAGGGCTTTCGAGTCAGAGAAGAAAAATCATGGCCTAGCAGGGATATTTGTTCAACCATGGAGAGTGGGATTTGATCCCCGAGTTGAACCTACTGTTGTCCTAGTATGGATCCGACTATATGCTCTTCCAATGGAATTTTGGAGTGAGCAGGTGTTGGCAAGGATTGGAAATTCTATTGGAAGACATCTGGGTGTTTCCAGAGACACAATTGAAGGGAGCATGGCGGTGTATGCAATAATATGTGTGGAGATGGATCTCAGCCAGCCTTTGCTAGCAGAGATGGAAATTGAATTGGCAGGACTCTCCTAGATTCAACAACTGGACTATGAGGCCCTACCCTTTAGATGTAGGGTTTGTCACAAACATGGACATTTGGCCCGTTTTTGCCCTAATAATATGAATGCTAAAACTGAGGCCCCTTTAGGAATGCAAAACCTGCCTAAAGAGGATAAGGCAACACTTAATAAATATTCTAATAGCACCGTTCAGGGCCAGGAAGCTCAGAGAGAGGGTTTTGAATAGCCCAGAAGAAAAAGATGGACAAAGAAAAAAGAGGGAAAGGACCAATCCCATCTCAGACCTGCCAATAGGTATGATATTTTTAAGTCACTGGTTGATGAAGAGGAACAATCTATGGAGGGCATGGAGGATAATAATAAAAATTCTAATATTCTCGGGCAACTCCCTCTCTCATCTCCTCCCGTCATACAGCAGGTAGTTGAACTTTGTGAGGTATCACATCTAGTGTGTTCAGGGGCTTTAGTAGTGCATAACCAGGGAGCGAGACAAGTATCTCAAGATGTCGGCATGGGAATAGCGAGAGAAGAACAGGGAGAGGCCAACTTTGGGGATAACCTAGGTAGAAAAAAAATCAAAAAACAACAATTCTCAAGGAGTAGGTAGAAGATCCAATAAGGAGTTGCTAGCAGCCCAAGGATACAAACTAATCACGAGAGGATCGGTGAGGACAATAGACTCTTATTTCTCCCAGGGTAACCAATGATTATACAATCATGGAATGTGAGGGGTTTAAATAGTAAAAACCATCAATTTGTTGTTCGAAGACTTTTAGAGAATCGTAATACTATTTTTTTGCTTTTACAGGAGACTAAGATGTCATTAGATCTTATGTCCAAAATAGTCAACAAAATTTGGATGGGTGCTGGTCATATGGCTATGGCTGCCCAAGGTGCATCAGGGGGGATTGTTACTCTGTGGAACTCTCTTGAATGGTCTGCAATAGAAAATATTTCCTGGAGGGGTGTTATCACTTCTCTTTTTAGGAATAATGTCACTGTGGAACACGTTCTAATCACAAACTTTTATGGGTATCAAAACCTTGATGGTCAGAGGTGGCAGTGGAAGGCTATGCATAACATGCGAACCTCAAGGGAAGATCTAGACTGGATTATAGCGGGGGACTTTAACGCTAAATTATCTTCTAGAGACCAGGAAGGGGGAACACCATTTTTGGACCCAGGGGGACCGTTTCATGATTGCCCAAGTCCAGGCTTTGCACTTAGTGGACATTAAATGTCCTGACATTAACTACACTTGGACTAATAAAAGGTGGGAGCCACATAGCAGGAAGTTTAAGCTAGATCATTTTTTGGTTTCAGAGGATGCGTTTGTAAAATGGAATATAAATTTTTAGATTTTAGAAGGCCCGGTTTCGGATCATCTGTCCCATTCCGTTGGTAGGCGGGACTAGGATGGGGCAAGATCACAAACCTTTCGGATTTGAGAATTTTTGGCTTCGGAAAGAAGAACTTCGAGAGAAAATTCCACAGTGGTGGGAAGAATGCCGCCCAGCTTATGGGAGAGCAATGTTCAAAATCCACAAACAACTACAATATGTCAAAACTCAGTTGAAGTATTGGAGGCGTGCTAATAAAATAGACTTCTAGGCCCAAAGAGCTCCATTGGTGGCCAGATGGGATGAGGTAAAAAAATAGTTCAAATAAGGAGTAATTACAGACCTACTCAAAGCTAAGGATGATGCCTTGCGTACAGTGGTTGAGGACATTGACAACCAGGAGGAGACCTATTGGAAGTAGAGAGCAAGAACCACCTGGTTATTAGAAGGGGACATAAATACAAAATTCTTTCATCGGACTGCTTGTGCTCGAAGACGGATGAATAAGATGGAGGCCCTTCAAGATGAGAATGGTCATTCCTTTGATACACTTCCGGGTATGCATTCCCATGCTATGGATTATTTCTCTAAGATTTTTAAGGAAAGCATGGTACAAAATGTAGAGGCCCAAAATGAAGTTATTTTCCGTCATACTTGTCGTTATTTCCGAGGATGAAAATTAGGCCCTTCTCAAACCCATTGATAGAGATGAATTGAAAATCGTGGTCTTTGGAATGAGCACTGGTAAAACTCCGAGTCCGGATGGCTTCCCAATTGAGTTTTCTCGGAGCTTTCTGGGACTACTTAGAGGAAGATGTAAGGGCCATTGTAGAAGAGTCCAGAGAAAATAAGAGAATACTTAAATCTATAAACCACACTTTCATTACCTTAATTCCAAAATGGGAGGAGGGGGTTCATATTTTAGATTATAGGCCTATTGCCTTATGTAATGTGTTGTACAAAATAATCACAAAGGTAATGGTTGAGCACCTAAAACCTCTTCTTCACAACATTGTATCCTCTGAGCAAGGGGGTTTTGTTGAGGGACGGTAGATTCTGGATGGGGTGGTTGTGGCCCAGGAAGCAATCCATTCAATGCACACTTCTAGTAATATAGGGATGTTCATAAAACTGGAAATGTCAAAGGCTTATGACAGGGTTGAATGGAGTTTCCTGGCTAAAATGATGGCAGCCTTTAGTTTCTCTCAGGACTGGATAGAGTGGGTCATGAGCTATGTCTCTACCCTGACTTACTCTGTGCTAATCAAGGGCCTTCCTTTGCAACCATTTGGAGCTACTCGAGGACTGCGCTAAGGGGATCCATGTTCTCCTTATATTTTTCTCATTTTGGCTAAATGTCTTGGCAGACTTTTCTTGAGGAGAAGACAGCAAGGTAGATTATTGGGTATCAAGGTGGGTGACGAAGTTTTAACGCACTTGCAGTTTGTGGATGACACTGGTTTGATGGAAGTGGCCAGCTTTAGGGAAGAAATAATGATTACGGATTCTCTTAATGTCTATCTCAGGGCTACTCAACAGGTCATTAATGACAAGAAATCCAAAGTGGTTTTTTTTAATCTGGAGCAAAGGCTTCAGAACATAATTTTAGAAATCCTAGGATTCACAAGGACTTCTCTCCCAATGGTTTACTTGGGGGTCCCCTTGCACTTTAAGAAGCTAAAATTAGACACATGGAGGAATCTGATGGAGTGTATCAAGGACAAAATTAATCACTGGTCTCACAAGTGGTTAAGTTATGGTGGCGGATTAATGTTCTTACGATCAATCATTCAAGCCATGCCAATTTACAAATTCTCTATCCCGGCTGCCTCGATTACAATATGGAAAGAGTTGGACAGGATGGCTAGAAATTTTTTATGGGAAGGAGCAAAGGGAGAGAGAAAGTGGGCTTTAGTGGGCTGGGACAAAGTTACCCAGCCCAAGGTTAAATGAGGTCTGGGTTTGAGAAAATCTAAGATGAATAATAAAGCTTTGGCTAGAAAGCTGTACTGGAGATGGATCTCCCAACCCACCTCCCTTTTCAGTAGAATCCTAACTAGCAAATACCTAGGATAGGCCAACCCAATCGATGTTGCTCGCATCCCCTTGGATGGTACTGGATCCCTAGTTTGGCAGGCTCTCAAGTTAGGGTCTCAGGTTGTTAAAGACCGCTTATTTTGGAAAGTGGGAAGAGGGGAGAAGGCTCATTTCTAGACAGATTCTTGGGATCAGTTCCCACCCATCATTGCTAAATTTCTAGAATTACAACCAATAAAAGCAGCCATTGAAGCCAAGGGATGGATCCGTATTGAAATTTATTTCACAACTACTCAATTGGGGGAGTGTAAGTTTAAGCAGTTCAAGAAGTTGGATGAGTGGCCCATTTCAATCCCTCTGGATTTGACTCCCATCATGACTAAAATTCTGACAAAAAGATTTCTTATAGGGGGAGACATGGAGGATGAATTATCCTGGGGCTTTGCGAGTCTTGGCATATATACAGTAAAGGACGGATATGACAGCATTCTCCCAGAGCCCCCTCCCTCATACTTTTCAGGTTGAGGACTGGAGGAAAATTTGGCACTCTAAAGGCTGGCCAAAAGTTAACTTTTTTGCCTGGTAGTGCATGCACAATGGAATCCTCACTTTTGAAAACCTTATATCAAAAGGTATCATCGGCCCTTCTCAATGTGTACTATGCTACAAGAGCGAGGAAATTGTTGACAATTTGTTGTTTGGTTGCCCTTTCATCTGACAGATTTGGCTGCGTTGGTTTGCTTACTTTAAAATTCAAGTAAGTGGTGACCTAAACCAGATGAATATCTGGGCAAAATAGTAGAAAGGTAGATTCAAATCTAAAGCTCTTCGTTTGGGCTGGGAGCTCAGTTTAAGCTTTATCTGGTGGCAAGTATGGCTGGAAAGAAATGCCAAAATTTTTAAAGAAACTTTTATTGCTCTAGAATGGGTTTGGCAGACCATTTGGAGCAAGGTTACCAAAACTGTGGCTGTTCATGCTGAGGAGGAAGCTCAAATTGGCATTGGAGCTTTGGAAGAACACCTTGAACTGCAATAGGGACAAGACAAAAATTGTTGGAAACCTCCCCCTAAAGGTTGGATTAAAATCAATACTGATGGAGCTGCAAAAGGCAATCCGGGTAGAGCCGAAATTGGAGTGGTGTGCCGAAACCATGTTGGTACTGTGCTCTATTGGGAATTGCAAATCCTGGGAAGATCCACTAACAATGAAGCCGAAGCCATTGCCATCAATTTTTCTTCTGTTTGGGCAGTGAAACATGGCCATCGCAGGATTATTCTTGAATCAGACTCACAAATAATGGTTGGAGCTCTAGACTGCATGAGGAACTTTGATCTAAAAGCTTGGAGGTTGAGGGCTCTTATTACCCAAATTAAAGAATTATGGAAGGAATTGGAGGATGTGATCCCAGTTTATGCGAGTAGATATTTGAACAAAGCGGCTAACTTTCTGGCTAAGATGGGTGCAGAAAAGGAGGTTGGAGTTCAGTTGCACAGTGACATGGATATTAAGGATGAGGTGATTAGACAAGGTCTGGAAAGGTCCTTGAGCCAATGATCAAAGAAAAAGCAAAGGGAGGAAATTTTTTGAGATATCGTGACATGTTGCGTCGTCACGGTCGCTGGAGGAAAGTTGTCGCGATATCGCGACATGTTGCACCATCGTGGTCGCTAGAGGAAAGTTGTCGCGATATCGCGACATGTTGCACTGTTACGATCATTGGAGGAAAGTTGTCGTGATATCATGACATGTTGCATCATCGTGGTATCTATAGGAAAGTTTTCACGATATCGCAACATGTTGCGTCGTCGCGGTCATGGGCGAAAAGTTGTCATGATATCACGACATGTCGCTTCATCATGGCCAAGGGTGGAAAGTTGTCGCAATATCACGACATGTTGCTTCATTGTGGCCAAGGGTGGAAAGTTGTTACGATATCGTGACATGCTGCTTCGTCGCGGCCAAGGGTGGAAATTTGTCGTAATATCGCGACATGCTGCTTTGTCGCGGCCAAGGGTGGAAAGTTGTCGCGATATCGCGACATGTTGCTTTGTCGCGCCCAAGGGTGGAAAGTTTTCGCAATATCGCAACATGTTGCTTCATCGAAGCCAAGGGTGGAAAGTTGTCGTGATATCGCGACATGTTGCTTCACGGCCAAGGGAGGAAAGGTGTCGTGATATCGTGACATGTTGCATTTTCACGGCTAAGGGAGAAAAGGTGTCACGATATCGTGACATGTTGCATTTTCACGGCCAAGGGAGAAAAGGTGTCGCGATATCGCGACATGTTGCATTTTCATGACTAAGGGAGAAAAGGTGTCGCGATATCGCGACATGTTGCATTTTCATGACTAAGGGAGAAAAGGTGTCGTGATATCGTGACATGTATTTTTTCAGCCAAGAGAGAAAAGGTGTCGCGATATCACGACATGTTGCATTTTCACGGCCAAATGAGAAAAGGTGTCGCGATATTGCAACATGTTGCATTTTCATGACCAAAGGAGAAATGGTGTCGTGATATCGTGACATGTTGCATTTCCGTGGCCAAAGGAGAAAAGGTGTCACGATATCGTGACATGTTGCTTCATTGCAGTCGAGAGAGAAAAAGTGTCACGATATCGTGACATGTTGCACTTTCATGCCCAAAGGAGAAAAGTGTCGCCATATCGTGGCTTGTTGAATTTTTGCAGCCCAAGGAGGAAAATGTCGCGATATCGCGACATGTTGCTTTTTTTTGGCCAAAGGGGAAAGGTGTCGCGATATCACGATATGTTGCATGTTCGCGGCCTAAGGAGAAGAATAGTGTCACGATTTCGTGACAAGCTTTATCAACTGTCCATGCCGACCCCCTGCTAGCTAGTTAATGGTTCAGGAGATTTGGCTCCATTGCAAATCTTCTTCTACTATTGTAAGCTTGTGTTCTCTCTGAATTTGGTTGGGAAGAGTCTCTTCCCTTATTGTAATTGATCTTTGTTTTAATACAATTTTTTTTTAATTTTTCAAAAAAAAAAGTATGATAAATTAATGCTACCAAATAATGTAATATCTCCAACACCCCCTATATTACATTATTTGGTGTGAAGACTTTTAGTCTTCAATCTTCAATCTTCTTGTTTTCATCTTTAACCCTTTGGTTTGTTCTTCTTTTTCTTAGTCTTGATCTTGTCATTGTCTTGCTGATGTTAAATTTGGATATTAAATTAGTAAGTCATCACAATAATATATTCTATAAATATTGGGATTAAAGAACTCCATATTGAATTTAAAATATATTGAATGCATCAACATCTCATTTTGCTCATTCTTTGGATTTGCATTTAAATCTTTTGTATCACAATTGACATCCTTCATTTCAGGGTCATTTTCCTTTTCTCTTGTTTTGATAGATTTCAAAAGTAAGTAGTGCCATGTACATTATTATGCTTACATTGGAAGGAAGTATAATAGCATCCATAAAATATTCTTTTGCTACAAAAATATTTCATGAAGACAATTCTAAAATGTTGTAATTTTTTCATCTTTGGCATCTTTGAGAAATAAAGATAACCATTTCTTCAATTTATCTAGAATATTTTTTAGTTCATCAAAATTATCGATCAAATTTAGGATCTAAAAATTTAGTTTTTCCAACATTTCCTCATAATATTATGAGAATGCATTTCAAATAATTTATTCCATGATAAATTTCACAAACCAATCAATTCCTTTTGTGTAGAATGTCTTATTTATCTAAAATTTAATCAAATGATTTCTTTAATAAAAATTTTCAAACAATCTCAATTTCAAGTCTTCAATCTTCAATAAAGCAATCAATTCCTATTCATATTTCTTCTTTTAACTCCCAAAATTAATTAATTTCAAATTCTTATCTTCAAATTTTTTAATTCAAATCTCAATCTAAATTCCCTTTTAATCAATATTCACATTCATCAATATTCATCAATTCTCAAATCATTAACCAATATTCAAATGCAATATTTAAATCACTCACATCAATTCATTCATTAATTACAACATTCATCAATTCTTTCCTTTTATCTTCCAAATTCAATTTTTAATCTCCACTTATATCTCCCTAGTTAGTAGTCTGGGGATCCTTTTCTGCATTTTTCTCAATATTTGATGGGGACCACATGTTTAGTGTCAACAAATGAGTGACTCTCATGTTTGCTTTTGGTTGGGATTTTAGGGATGTTGTTAGGATATTTTGCTATCTTTTAGAAGATCCGGTGTTTCTTTGCTTCATATTTTTCTATCAAAACCTATCTATGCAGTATTTGATCTTGGACTAGAACCTTACACTTTCTTGTGCATTAGTGGTAGATGGTTTGTGATGATTCCTTACTAATAAGGCATTTATTAGGGTTGAGCATTTATCTAGAACTGCTAGTTATCTTATGAGACTTTTCTACAATTTTATTTTTGGTCTTTGGAGAGGGACCTCGTGCATTTGTATCTGCTATAGAATTTGGGCTACTAAAGGAAGTCCCTATGTCTAGTTTTCATTTCAGTCATGGGGAACCATAGTGGTTTGCATATTCTCTGGGTTTTCCTACCTTCAACCTATGTATTACATCTCCTTTGCAACAAGATCTTGTGGCCTGTAGAGATCTCTTTTTGCTATGGATTCATTTTCTAGATCATTTTTTGTTGCTTACTAGTGAAGGGTTCCCTAGGCGAGAAACCTCTTTTCAATTTTTAGAGTTACAAGTGTAGTTTCTTTGGATCTGCCTCTTGGTGATGGTTTCCCTGGGTGAGATTTCCTTGGTGGAGATGCTTCTCTCAAGGGAGAAATTTGTTTCAATTTCGAGTAGAAAGTTTGTTTCAAATTTGAATGATTTGAGTTGTTTCAGTAGGGTCTGGGAGGTTGTCTTTTATTTTGTTCTTATTTTCCTTTGTCTTGTACTGGTTCTTCCTTATTTAGGTGAGAAACCATTTTTTTAATTTTCAAGTCTCATTTGTAGTTGGTATTGTGGAGGTCATCTCCTTGTGTCAGTTTGTCTCCTAGAGATCATATTTAGGAGATAGTCTCTTTTATGGTGTTATTTTGTAAAAGGTTTAGGGATCCTTTCACAACACCTTCTTTCAAACAATTACAAAAATATCTCCCTCACAAATTCCTTCAATATTAATATCAATCATTCAATATTCAAATTTAATTCATTCATTCATTTTTCAACTTCATTCATCCAATTATCAAATTCTTATATCTCCCAAATTTAATTATTTTCTTCAAGTTTACAATTTTCCAAATTCAAATTTAAATTTAAATTTCACCCTTACTCCAATTAATTCCAAATTCAAATCAAACTTCAATGCAAATTTTAAATTCTTTGTTTCCTTATATCTCCCATGCATTAATTGTTTTTGGTTGGATATTAAGGGGTTGTACTAAGTTACCCCAGCCTTGAAAAATTACAACTCTCTTCTTTAGATATTGAGAGTTTACAAATAGATACACTTCTCATATCAATTGAGATGTTATATATAGAAACCTACATCATTTTACATAAAATGTCTAAATTCTTGATTTTTATTTTTTGAATCTTTTCAATTTTCTATATGAATACAAATATTCTATAATTCAGCATCCTTCTTGACATTTTTCTATAGCAACCTTCACAATACAAATACTTCACCTCTACTATCTATGCATTGCATCTTAGTAGAGTAATATTTCCAAAACATCGTCCTAGTTTGCTTTACTAAATTTGAATCGCTAGTTTCCTTCCTTAAACACAAGTGCGACCACAAAAATTAGAATCAATCGTTTATATGAAAACACATTATTGTTACAAAATAAAGTAGATATTACCAATGGAAAACATTAACATAAATCTTAATCATTATTTAATTCAGGCAATAAAAATTTTCTTGTCAGCTTCAGCTAAACTTACTACTTCCTCTAACCATGGAAAGGAGAAATTAACTTCACGATCCTAAATCAATACCCCTCTATTGGCTAGTCTATCTGCACATTTGTTTATTTCCCTTAATATATGTGTAAACCTGATTTCTTCAAACTCTTTAGAAAGATCTTGAATTTCCAAATTATCTCTTATATGTTCCATGGAGCCTTTGCTTTCCTCAAAATTTTATTTATTACTATGATAGAATCACCTTCCGTCCATAATTTTTCCATTTCATTTGTTTGCTTATTTTTAATCCTTCTAAAGTCACCCAAGCTTCAGCTTCATTATTTGTCTTAAATCCACTATTAAAAGCGTAATGAGAAAAAATATATCTTCTATTATTTCTAATTATTCCTCCTCCTATTGGTCCTTGATTTCTTGTAGATGCTCCATCAAAATTCAACTTAACTCATTCCACATCTGGTGGTTTCCACTTTATACTATTTATCTTCTTTTTGTTTCTCCAACATCATAATTCCATTTAATGACTTGACTCCATCTATCAAGGCTCTTTGCTTCCAAATTAGGGACTAGGTGAGTTAATAGGGTTGTTTTAGACTTATCTATGGCTTAACATATTTTCCTTTTCATTAAATCTAAATTTCTTTCCTTTCCTTTAAAAATTCTTCTAAGCCTTTCTAGTCATATAGTCCAAAGTATTGTATCTTTTGATATACCCCATATTATTTGTAAAGCCTCACTTTTATAAGTGCTCTACCATTACTTTAACCAATATTCAATTTTACTATTTATCACCATGCAATTAACAAACATATTAAGAATCCATTGCCATAGTTTCCAGACTATTGAGCAATATCCGAAGAGATGGTCTATACTCTCCTCCTCCTTTTTAAAAATAACACATTGAGAGGGGCCATGAAAACCCCTTTTCATAAGGTTATCCCATGATAAAATTCTTCTATGACCTACTAGCCAAACAAACATTTTAACTTTAGGAATGCTTGGGCTATCCCAAATATCTATCCATATTCTAGTGATATTACTATTTTGTTGGTGTTGTACATTATATCCACTTCTTGTTGTGTATTCTCTTGAGCTATTCAAGTCCCAAATCAATTTATCCTTGTCTCCCCTTGGAATAAATAATGTTGTTATATTTCTACTCAATTACCTTCTGCCATCAAAATCTTATGTATTTTTAAAACCATGCATAATTGATTTCCTCAATTTAATTCCTTAATCAAAACTTTCAAATGATTTATGTCCTTTATATCTCCAATATTCACCATTAATCTATTGCAAATTAATTTTAAAAACTTACAACTCCCAAATAAATCAAGCACCCATAAAACATTCATGTTCTCCCCTTTGAATAAATTAATAAATCAAAGTTTTACCTTTTCCTTTTGCCATGTCACGTACACTCTAGAATTAGGATATGATAAATGTTATGTTCTCTAGCACTAACAACAAGCAATAGATGTGGTAATAGCTTGAATCTCCTACTTTTGGCTTACAAATTATTTCTAGCCTTTTATCATAGCTCTTACCTTGCTAACTACTTCATGTATTTCATAGGCTCTCAGCTCATGTCTTGACTTTACCCACAGACTCTTGACTCACAACTTGGCTTCTCTATAGGCTCTTGGCTTGGCTTTCTCCATAAATTCTCAAGTTAGCTTTATGCAGTCATAGTTTAGCTTTATCTACATTTTCCAACAAGTCTGAGGTATCCCTTATCAAATTTTCATAGATTCCTTCACTCAATGTAGGTTGCATTCTTCTTCTCTTTTACAACACTGTATTTTATCTCATCACAAATCAAATCAACATTTATATATCTACCCTCATAGGCTATATCCTCCTCAATAATCTCCTTCTCTAGTAATATCATCCCCTCACCATTCTCCTTCTTTTAGACTCTTCAATATTCCTTCACAAATATTCCAACAATTTTAATAACTTCTCTCTCCAAGTATCCATTCCATGTGCCCAAAATGTAACTTTGATACCACTGTTGGAAATTCTCTTAGATCATCTCATAGGTCCACTTTCCTAGGTTCAAATATCAATCATTAATTCACATAATCAAAAAAAATATTTCACAATATAAAATCTCACAATATTATTCATAAATCATCAAATATATCAAGGAACTTGTATAACTTCATTCAATACAATTCATGGAGCTTTATCTCCATTACAAACCTTATAAATGAATCTTCAATATTTAACTATTACTCTCCTCAAAATATCTAAGAGATGCATCCTTTCACATTCCTTATATTAAGATAAAACTCTCATGACTCTTCAGTTTACATCTTGCCACATATCATGTGACTCTTCACTTGCATATTTGACACCTAACATCTGTGACTCTTCACTCAATCATGTGGTACTTTGCACACTCACACTTGCACACTTATCACTTGTACATCTTGAACACTTTACAACACATAGATACATACATTAGAAAAAAATTAAACACACTCCCTAATATAATATTTACAAATATATAATGTACCACATGGTACTTTAATGCTACCAAATAATGTAATATCCCTAACAATTGACATACCTTAGAGCTTTCCAAAAACACTTCAATGTGATAAACATAAAAACATCTATCTTGTTAACAATATTTATACCATTAGTGGATAAAGCACACAGAGATATGGATGCATTTTATCAGATGGCTTCATGTACATGGGATGCTTGATCTAGTGTTTGGATATTCATCATATCAAGCAACATATATTTTAGCCAAGGTCATGCCTAAGGTCACTTTTTTGTGCATGTGGAATAGGGTTATGCTTATGACTAATTATCATTAATTAACAAATATTTGGATTTTTGAAATTTGCAATTGCAAAATATAGGGACTCTTGATCGATTCCTATTAGCCCAAATGTTTTGGGTGTAAATTTTTTTGGGGTTGGACTGGCCTGACTTTATAACAATATGACCATTTCAAGTTTAAATCACTAAAATTCTCATTGATAATAGTGGACCTTTTTACCTTGAAATTATAAAGAATTGTATTTACACCAATAAGATCATTTATTATACCACCAGTATATATACTTAATGTGATGGTGAAAGTCCTATATCTTAAAAATTGATTCTCCTTGAGATGATCAATAGAAACAATAAATAATCAATAGTAGGAATAGATGTGCAGTAGTAGAAATAGATGATCAATAATAAAAATAGATGAAATATGAGCAATAGCAAGAATAAATAATAGGTGAATAGTAGAATATATGATGGATGAGCAATAGTAAATAATATTATAGACAAGTGGTAGCAAAAATAGACAACAGATAAGTTGTAGTAGAAATAAACGATGAACAAGCGATATAAGGAATAGATGATAGAAGACCTATAGCAATAATAAACAATAGACAAGTAGTAGTAGGATTAGATGATAGACAAGTGGTACAAGGAATAGATGATTGATGATTTATAGTAGACCCCAAAGTCTTGTATACCAATTGTAGAATTTTTACAATTTTGTTCAACATCATGTTTAGTTTTTAACATGAAATACTTTTTTCTATACAGGTACAATGGAACCTAGTGGTAATGGAAAGAATGGTGACCAATATTAAGAGTCCTATACATTGAAATTAAGTGGGGAATCAACATATATACAAATTCAAGGTACATACCAACTTTACTGCCTCAATAGTTAATTTTGGTAAGTAATTTCAAAAGATGACATAAAACACCTTTGTATGTAATACACTATTGATCCTAATATACCTCCACTTGAAGATATTCTCGAGGATGAAATGCCTCCAAATGAAAATATTCTTAACAATTACATGCAATAACCACTTGAAAATAATTTTAAAATTCACATGCAAATCAAAAAAGAAAACATTCATTCTAATAAAATGACAACTTTTGTGGAAACTTCTACTTAGATATCTAAATGATAAGCTAAGGAACTAGCCACCTGAGATAATAAATGACATGTTAGTCATTGCAACTATGGCATCCCATGTTCATGCAATATCCACCAAAATATGGGGTTCTTTAGACTCCTATCATATAAGGCTTCAATAGACTGTAATGCACCTCATGCACAAACAAAAATTGTAAATTGCTCTCTAATTTGTGGTACCTCCTATTTAGTGTCATATATGTCCTTCACTGTCTATAAAAACCCTACAATAATATCTAGGTTATGATTTGGTGCTCTCTTCCTCGTTTTGTATACATCGTACCAATTTGGATTAAGAGCATAAGAGACCATGTGAAGTGGTGAGTTGAGGGAATTCCACCTTCGATGAATGATGGTTTATAATTAAGGGTACATGTTAACATCTTGAAGATCAATAGTGAATTTTATCTTATCAGACATGAAATATATATTCTTGTATATCTCTCCTAGGCATTCAAAATCTATATCAAAAGTATGGAGTGTATCTACATTTAGCTCCAAAAACTCAATATTTGTCCAAAATTGAGTAGATACAATCATATTTCTAATGTGAAGACCCTGCGCTAAATATTTTCTATCTCCATTGAGACCATTCTCTACTGAAAATAGTATGTCCCAATATTTCCTTAACTTCCACCAACCATTGTAGTAGAATATAGTATGAGTTAAATTGAGTGTCTATTGGTTTGAGCATGCTCACGATAGATCGCTAGTGCCCAAAAATGGTTACACATAGAAATTTAGATGTTTATCCCATCCACAATTAATTCTTCCACCCAATAAACTCTACTAATATCCTTTAAAATATTGTTGAATGCATGAACATAGAATGAAGTCCAAAACATATGCTAGTATTTAGCATGGATCAACATACCAACTGCTTTGCAAACTGCTACAACATCTGTGATTACTTGCACCACTTTGGCCTACCTAATATCATCTATGAATGCAAATAATAGATCCACCTAGAACTTTGCATTCTTCTCCTACCCTAAATAATCCATAACTCTCAAAAAATAAGGGCCAACAGTAGAAGAGATAATGATGTTTATTAAGATATGACTTTGTGCATAATTCTAACCATCAATAATAATATTGCAATCATTCATTGACCATGTGCTCCAAAGTGGCTCCAATGACTTGTATACATGATCCTTCACACTCTCTAACAAAGTGGTTTGGATCTTTCTATAGATGAAAAAACATATCTTGCAAGGCTATTATTGATGGCATGAACCATCTTATATAAATAAGAGAAATGATCCACATTAAATGGGATTACACGTGCATAGAAAAATTATGTAACAATGTGGTCAAGCTCCTCCCTACCCTCAATATCAAACATGTTTTGTATGGTATTAGCTCGGGGTGCCCTAGAGAAGGTTTTGCATAAGGACCTCCTTGAATAGAAGTAAAATATGGAGTTGGTGTGGGTATTCCATTTGCCCTCATTTACTCATTAATGAGATATTGGTTTTAGACACCATCAATTTTATTAAATATCCTAACCCCTTGACCCTTAAATCCATACAAATGAGCCCTCACCTTCTGGTATGATCTTGTGAAAGTTATGTCACAAAAACTGCACAAAAAATTACATGTGCCACCTACACCTTTTGTATTTTGTTCCACAACGATCACATATTTCCATAATGGGTATTTTAAAGAACCATATGCACTCCTTGCACCCTCCATGATGATGTTCTTGAAGATTATTTGAATGTTCCCCTTATGTGTGGAAAATATTTTAAAACGTAAAAGATTTTATTAACCTATTATTGTATATAGTGAAAGACTAAAACTTTGAAATTAAAGACAACATGATAATTGATAGGTTTTGAAAATAAAAAACCAAAAAAATGAGGAATTGGAGTAAATATTGAAAGTATAGACATCATAATAGCCATATGTTATACTTTTAAATATGACACTTGACAGTAAAGAAATGCTCCAAAAAAATTAAAGAGATGACATAATAATTGATAGGTTTTAAAAATAATAAAAAAAAAAAACTAAAAAAGAGGAATTGGAAGACAACATGATAATCATAGGTTTTACTTTTCTATATGACATTGGATAGTAAAACACCTAGCCCAAAAAAAAAAATTAAGACAACATGATAATTGATAGGTTTTAAAAATAAAAAAATAAAAAAAATGAGGAATTGGAGTAAATACTAAAAGTAAAGACAACATGATAACCATAGGTTTTAATTTTCTACATGTCATTGGATAGTAAAGAAACCCAAAAAATTAAAGGACAAGATAATTTATATGTTTTAAAACTAAAAAACCAAAAAAATGAGGAATTGGAGTAAAGATTGAAAGTAAAGACATGATAGCCATAGGTTTTAATTTTCTATATAACACTTGATAGTAAAGAAATCCCTTCCAAAAAAATTAAAAACCTACATCAGTCTAAAATTTACTTCAATCCAAGGTTCAAGGTGTAAACCAATTGGTTCCCCCAAACCCCATAAGGGAGGCAGAGGTCCAAGGTTCAAATCTTGGGCCTCATCGTACTGAATGCTTGTCCCATTCCTGGTGCTTTCAGTAGTGTAAAAGGTTAATAAAATTGTATCATGGTGGTTATAAGGACGGACTGCATGGAGATATTTGTGGCAGCTTCTAGGATGGATAACTTAGAATACTATGCCGACCATAAAAAGTTGGACAACTTGCCCGGATTCGTGGCGGCTAGAAATTCCACAATGTAAAATAAAATAAAATAAAGTACTTCAATCCAAAACCTACCTCAACTGCCTCAATCTAAAATTTGCCTTAGTCCAAAGTCTAGCTCTACTGCCTCTATCCAAATCTTGCTTTCACTCTTCAATGTGGTCCTCCACTTTTCACTCATGTTAATGCTAAAAATGAAATTGAAACCCTTAACAGTTTATAAATAGTCAACTTCTTAATTTATTATAAAAAAATTTAAAAACTTTAAAGTTTAAACTTTAAAATTTAAAATTTAAGAACTTTTAACTTAAAAAATATTTTTTAATATTTTTGGGTTGTATAGGTTGGGTGTGGTTGGGGCCACCTAAATTTAAAAAATATTTTTTTACTCATTTTTATACCTAGAATGGGTTGAGTGTGGTTGGCCTAACCGTGATTGGCCACAAGGTTTGGCTAGGGGTTCGGCCCAACCGAGGTTGACCCCACACTTGGTATAGGTGCAGTTACGGGTTAG
This sequence comes from Wollemia nobilis, assembly GCA_028583015.1. Lineage (NCBI taxonomy): Eukaryota > Viridiplantae > Streptophyta > Pinopsida > Araucariales > Araucariaceae > Wollemia > Wollemia nobilis. Next base: position 1,731,027 of record JAQPPZ010004488.1, on the reverse strand, counting down.
CACACATGGCTTATCAAGTGCACGAACCATGTTACACTATTTGTTATGGTTCATTCTTTGCTCTGATTAGTTACTACAAAATACCTAAGTATGATTCCAAATCAGTCCCTCATACTTCTAGAGTTTCCACAACAAAGCAATAATTCCAATGTTGCTTTAGATCTGAAAATCAATTGTGAATTGCATGTGTTTTCTTTTTTTGTGCAGGTACAAGGTCAGTGCAGCTTCAAATATTGTTCAACAACTTTACAAAATATAGATTGAAGGTTTTAGATCTCCACAACACACTAAAACAAGAATAATACCAACTGAAAAATGAAACCTCATGTGGATAGGCATTTCCAGCCTTAAGGAAAAACTATTGCATCTATACTCAAATCAACAACAAGATATCTAAATTAGTTTTTCAAGCATGATATGTATCGAAAACTCAAAAACATCTACTTTATATTTTATATTTACAAGCCAAAAATATATACATTGTGTATAGAGTGAAAATAAAAAAGAATGAAATATGCTTTATAAAATTAAAAGTTTTCTTATCAATAAATCAATTTTTTTTTTAAATCTTGTATTCTTGGCAGTCAGCCTTTCTATTGCTTTTCAGTATGCCTATCCTAATACCAATTTATTCTTGCTTTTCATTTTCAAATTCTATATGGAGTAGTTGCCACCAACCCAACATTATCGTGTGCTTTAACCTATATAAAATTTTAAATATGTATCATATGAGCTATTTGGAGACCTTAGATATTGTTCACAAGTCTTTATTAAAATGCCAGAACTGGACTCCATGTGTAATGACCCTCCTTGCACGTTTCATAAAAAAATAGTGAATTATGCAAACACTTACCTTTTTCTATGATTCCTGGTACTATTGATGGCTTCTGTGAGTTTAGGACAGTGGCATAATGGCAATGAACATGAAACAATTCAAGGAAAAAAGGTGATACAGGGAATTAATGATTCAACTCGCAAGTACATCATTGCATGGGTTTGTTTAGCTTGAGTATTTTTTGCATGGTAAGAAATGAGAAATGTTATTTTCAGTGGCAATGATGATGGGAGCCATTAGTTTGGAAATGCAAGTGTGAGATTTCTTGTTATGGCATAAAATTTGTTATATAAAATAATCTTTCAATCTATATAAATTTATTATTATAAATAAACTTATCATGTATGAATCTTTTATAAATTTCATTGTTGCATTAGTTAGTAGGAACAAGGAAATTGAATATAATATTATTAACATTTTTATTCAAAAAAATTATAAATAGCTTACTGTAGCACCCTAAAATTGGCACAGTAAAACCTTAGCAATAATTAAAATTACCTTAGTAATAATTCAAATTCAAATTTCAACCCCAAAACCGCTCCCAAACCGCCGTTTAACCCGTTTCCTCGTTTCTCATGCCATTTTTAGAGTTTGTTTTGACCGTTTGACGATATCGTCGCCGATCAGACGATATCGCCTCAGATCGGACGATTTCGTCTGGACTAGGACGTCCAGACGATCTTGTCCCAAAACTAATTTTTCTTAATTAGCTTCTGTTTCAACGACGTCTCTAAGTTGGGCAGAAGCGTGTCTGCACCGTTAGAGACCTCCCCCGTTGGAGATCTTCCAAATTAGGATGATCTCCAACCTCCCAACTTCCCTCCTAAGCCTATTTAAACCTTAGGACCCCCCTTGACTTTCCCCTAGCTGAAATTTCCTGTAACTTGACCTTTACACGCATTAGAACACCCTGGATTACCATCTGCACTTGTACTATCCAAATTTTGTTGCAGGAACCTTGTCATTCTTCAGTCGGAGCAAGCTCAGATCATCGCAGATGATCCTGTTCAATTCGAGATGATTTCGTACCAATCCGAGACGATTTCGACTACAGTCTGCATTGGGGCAATCAGTGCCCAGAGTTTGCACTTTTCCTATATTTTGCTACTATTTTATTCTGCATTTAGTCAGTTTTATTAGTATTTCTTGTTATCTTGCATCTTGGAGTTCACCCATGTAGTTTAATTGCATAATAAGATCATGATTAGCTATTAAAGTGTCGTAATTTACTTGTATTTCCATTTGGGATTATCTTGTTAACATCCTTATTGTTATTTCACATCATTTTCCTCTATCAGAATAGTTGCATTTTTGGTATTTTGTATCTATTTCTCTGTTTGTAGGTCTCTGACGAATTCGTCTGATGAATTCGTCAGATCTCAGACGATCCTGTCAGATAGGAGACGATCCTGTCAAATTCTAGACGATCTGGACTGCTTCAAAAATCAGAACCTCCATCAGACATCCGGAACCAGGTATGGATTTCTTCACTTAGTTTACTCTCTGTGTTTTCTATTAAATCTATTTTCTGTATTTAAATCTGCATTTCATATAGAACAACTTAGATTCATTTGGCCAAACCTAGGATTTGAATGTTTAAGGATAAAATTGAACACATAAAACACATTCCCAACCTAGGCGTGGAGACTGCCATTCAAAAGTTTCCTGGTGAACCCACCATCCATCAAAAAATCACCATAATACACCTCCCCCGAGAGGCGGGACCTTTGCAAGGCCTCTCAGTCCGAGGTATTGTCCCATCCTTCCCGCATCCCCCTTCCGGGCATGGATCCTTTAGCCTGAAGGTAAGGGTGCGAAAAATTTGGAACGATACATTTTGGTGAACCCGACGTGAAACTAAAACCTTTTGAAAACAAAAACAAAAACATAGATGCATTTAAAATCATTAGAAAACTACTAAGTTGCATATCATGTTTAGATGGTAGCTCCTAAGAAAAGACTAGCAGTTATTATAAATGTTGAAAACCAATTAGCAGCCATAGAAATCAATTATGTGCTTAGTGTGCCTGAAACAGATAGAAACCAACTTTTGTGGGATGAACTTGATAGGAGACTAGGTGTCATTTCATCTAGGTCAACAGAACTTAAACAAATCAAGAGGCTTGTCCTAGATAGAATCCTGGATCCTCATCAACTCATCTTTTATCATGAACTTCAGAGAGCTTGCCATAGATGGTTAGCTTATAGGAGAGCTCTTGTGTCTTCAGAATTGTTCACCTTCGAGGAATACCTCGAGAACGCAGCCATTATACACCAATTCCTAGGTCATGTAGAAGACCAAGAGGTCGTTCTTACGGATAGGGAAATATGGAATAGAGTTCCTAGAGCTGTGTTATATCGAGAGTATTGCCACGAGCTTTACTTCTACCTACCAGAGTCTGAAACAGATAATATCACTATAGCACTTTTTGTCAAATTCTTGAAAGAAAATTTTCAATTTGAAGAAGAACATTTCATGACTCTTGAAGAACTTGAGCCCATTAATGATATTTATAAATTGTTTATAGAAAACTAGATCATTGCTTTCATTATTATTATTTCTTGCGTTTTGTGTGTTGTTTGTTATCTTTATAATATTGTTATAAAAAAAAAAACATAACAAAAACCAAAACATTTTATTTTAAATATTATAGTAGGTATATAATTAAAATATATACCTCTTAAGCTTGTTGCATATATATATATATATATATATATATATATATTTTTTTTATATATATTTTTTTTTATATTTGCTGAAATCTAAGTTTAAGCACAATGCCTAGACTTAGGAATGGTAAACAAACTAAAGAAGAAGAAGAAGATTGGTTAGGAGACAAAACAAAAAACCCAAATGTCCTTCCTGAGGATCCAATTCCAGAAGGAGAAACTCTAGAACAACCAGAAGATGACCTGGTTGAAGACAATGAACAACAAGAAAATCTTAAAGAGGAAGGATCCTCATCCCCTAGAATAGCTCCAGATGGAACTATTGCTTTTGATAACTTAGATCATTTCTGGAAATTTTTCAATAATAACATTGGTGCTCTTAATATGGCAGTTCGTATTGATAAAGGACAAATTAGTGATACTCAAGCAGCCATGGAACATATGTTTAACGTGCACACTAATCCTTTGTCTTTTATCGATCAAGAAAGTGATAAAGCTGGACCATCCAATATGGATATGGCCACTATAATTCAGAATATGCAAAAACAACAGGTTACCCAACCTCCTAAGGAACCTGTTATTGAGCCTAAAATCATTCCCACACAAAAGAAACCTTCATTCACTGCTTTATTTCGCCAAACTATTGATCAATATGCTTCAAATCGACAAAAACCTAAAATGAAGCCAAACACCAATTTTCAACAATCTGGGATACAACATAATACAACTTCAAGACTTCTTCATAACACCCTTCCTACTAACAATTTATACAATAGCAATATAGCATCTAATCTTCATGTCCCTCCATCATATGCTCACCAATCCCATATTAATGCCCTACCAAACCAATATGGTGGGCAAACCAATAATCTGGAAGCCATGGTGAAACAGTTAGCTTCGCGCATGGACCAGATAGATCCCTACCGTCCCTCGTACAATTATCGAGAGATATGTAGTCAGCCTTTGGATCCCATAGTTGTAGCACAACCATACCCTAAACACTTTCCCATGCCCGTTCTGCCTATATATAAAGGAACCGAAGATCCCATAGAGCATCTTCGCATGTTTAGGATAGCATGTCATGATATATCACATGATGACTTGCTATTACTAAAAATGTTCCCAAAAAGTTTAGGAGGAATGGCATTAGAGTGGTACTATCAATTGCCCACTCATTCTTTGAGAAATTTTGAAGAAACAGCTGAATCTTTTGTCCATCAATTTAGTGCCTACATCGAGAGGCATGTAACCATTAAAGATTTGTACAACTTAAAACAAGACAAAGATGAATGTTTTGCTGATTTCTTAGCTAGATGGAGGCAGTTGACAGGAAAACTGCACTTTGTGCTACCTTATAGGGAAATGTTGGACATTTTTATTAATAATTTGCAAGAACAAATATCTTATGAGTTATCAACTGCTACCTTAACTACCTTCGATCAAGCTATAGACTTAGCTCGAAGAGTAGAAGATGCTCTCATTAGGAGAGGCCAGCTCAAAAAGAAAGATGATGAGAAAACATCCAGAAATCAATATAAAAACAAACAAGTTGTGGGTGACGGAGTCACTGACAGCAAAAATGTTGCTAATATCAATACAACGAAGACAACAAAAAAATTTATATTGAAACCTCTTGATAAACCTCCTCGAGAGTTTACTAGATTGAACCAACCATTATCAACTATTTTACCCCAATTACTCGAAAGAGGTTTGATTCAATTACCGACTATCCGAGAACCTGATCCAACCATACCCAGATACAGAGCCGACTTACATTGTGATTTCCATAGAGGACCTGGACACTCTACCAACTCTTGTAAAAGGTTAAAACATAAAATACAAGATCTGATTGATAATAATGAGATGGAGGTGCAAGCCTTCCAACCTAAACAAAATGCTCCTAATAATGCTCAAAAGAACATTCCCCAAAATCAAAATCAAAATGCTAATCAATCATTAGATATATTTCAACATCCTTTACCAAGACATGGTAAAGAGGTGGCCAATCAAATTGAGCATCATAATGTCCCTCCTCCTACCCGATATGTAGGAACTATTAGCGGACATTTACCTAATCATGATTTACAAAAATTTGACACAACTTTATCCATGGTCACGACCAGGCCCCTACATAATATTCAAACTCCGGATCTCAGTGATGTAGAATCAGATACTGAAAGTGAAATAGACATCACCTCAAACCAATCGAATAGTTCTGAAAATGAATCAGATCCTATTCAACCTATCACAGATGCTATGGTTCCAGAAGAACCATTTCCTAGAAGAGTTACTACTCGACCCTCTTCTAATCAGTTCCTTTCTAATGAACAAGCTATAAATGCTAGACCAAGACCTATTCAACATTCTCAATATAACATTGTAGGTACCATCGGAGTTGTTACCAGACAACAAGCTCAAAATTCTCAACAAGAACCAAATCAGAATGATGGATCAACTCCATTTGTTTTGAAAAATCCCAATAAAGGGAATCATGCTCCTAATGTTCAACCTAAACCCCCTTACAATATTAATGAGCAATTATCCAATACTACAGCCAGAATTTCCCTTTTGGATTTATTAAGATCTTCTCCTACACATAGAGATGAATTGATGCTTACATTAAGCCAAATGATGGTACCACAAAACATTCAACCTGAAGCCATGGCCAATACTATCATCACTAGAGAAGTCGATTGTATTGACTTTCGAGATAAAGATATACCACAACATAGTTTACATAAGGATAACCCCTTATATATTACTGCCCTAATTGGAGATGTAGCCATTAAAAGGGTCTTGATTGATAATGGTTCATCTCTAAATATTTGCACTTTTGACTTCTACCAGAGATTTGGGTTTAGAAGTGATGAAATGAAGAAAACTGACATGATCATAAAAGCTTTCAATGACGAAACACAAGAAACGTGTGGAGTTATTACCATCCCATTGCAAGTTGGTCCGAGAACCTTAGATACGACCGTGTTTATTGTACATTGCCCCGCATCGTACAATATACTCTTGGGTGATCCTTGGATCAATGCAATGCGGGCTGTCCCATCAACTTTACACCAATGTGTTAAATTCGAATTTAAAAATCAGTTGGTCACTATCCATGGTGATCCTAGACCCTTTGATATGTGTGCTTTGGCAGAACCTGTTGGAGTTCAATTTTGCCCTTCTCTGTCATCCACACATCCTAATTCTTATTTTTCATCTAAAACTATGAAACACACACCCATAACTTCATCTATTTCTCCTCCATTAATTTCACCCTCATATATAGATCAACAATCTTCTAAACAAACCACTCTAGAACCTCAAAAAGATCTTCAATCCACAACCAATCCTTCATGTTCCATCCCTATAATTTCAAAACCTATAGACCCATCTATTAACACCTCCACATTATCTACATCTATCATACCTTCCACATCTAAAGATATAGGGAATGATCCTTCTACATCTTATGCTCTTTCTGATGAACTCTTACCCGATTTATCTAAAATTCTTATATCAGAAAAAACAAATGCTTCTATGCAAAATTCCATTATCTTAAGTAATTTGCCGCCATCTCCTCGTACTTTGGGCCTCCCACAACCTATGGGAAGTACTTACCAAGTCGGGAGTTGTGCCTTCATTTATAAGGGATATGACTGGGGAAGAATACCCAGGAACATCAAAACTCATCATGATGGATATGCTCGATGTTATTTTACTAATGAGTATATTAAAGCTAAACCTATAATGCTTAAAATGGGATATAAAGGGAAAGGCTTGGGACCTTTCCAAAATGGTATGAAAGAACCTTTCGAGGTAGAACCGTGGCCCGCCCGATGTGGTGTGGGCCTATTTCCTAGTAAGGGTCAACCCTTCCCTTTTGAAGATGATGATCAACTCATATGTTATCAAGATTATTTGGATAGGCGTGATGATTTGCCTCTAAAAAATCAGCCATTTACATGCAATATGCTATCCATAGCTTATCCTGAAATGATTGTTGAATCCGATGATGAGTTGGAAGGAGATATCTTCCATGATGTCTCCGTTGAAGAAATGTTACACAATGGTTTTTATTTTGATGGTTCTATACCTACTATAGCCCAGCTTGAGGCCACTACTCCTCAAGATGACTTATCTAAGTTAACCTTAAAAGAATTACAAGAATTGGGCGTCTCACCCACCCCACCTAATTTTGAAAGAGATCTACACATGGAAGTAGAAAACGTCATTAAAGTTAACATTGGAACTGAGGATAATCCTCACATAATCAATATTGGGTCAGAATTAAGTCAAGAAAAACAAGAGCAATACATTGCATTCCTTAAAGAATATGAAGATGTCTTCACTTGGACATATGAAGATATGCCAGGTTTAGACCCTTCTGTAGTCATGCATCACCTAGTAGTCCATCCGGATGCTAAACCTGTTAAACAAAAACTTAGAAAAATGCATCCCAAAGTGGCCTTGCTAGTCAAAGGGGAGTTAGAAAAACTCCTGAATGTTGTTTTTATACAAGCTATTGATTATGCTTGAATGGATCTCGAATGTAGTTCCAGTCACCAAGAAAGAAGCTACCAAAGTTAGGGTTTGCACAGATTTTAGAGATATTAATGTTGCATGCCCTAAAGATGATTTTCCTCTTCCAAACATGGATCAAATCATTGATTTTACTACTGGGAGTGGGATGATGTCCCTAATGGATGGATTCTCTGGCTATAATCAGATCAGGATAGCTCCTGAAGATCAGGCTAAAATAACCTTTATTACCCCTTGGGGTACCTTTTGTTGGAAAGTGATGCCATTCGGCTTAAAGAATGCAGGTGCAACCTATCAACGAGCTATGACTTATATTTTTCATGATATGATGCATGATATCCTACATGATTATGTAGATGATATTATAGCTCACTCTATTAATGAAGATGATCATTTAGATGATTTGAGAAAAGTTTTTAATCGGTTAAGAGAATATCTTATTCGATTAAATCCAACTAAATGCATATTTGGAGTTAAGTCCGGTAAACTATTAGGGGTTATAGTTTCTTTACGTGGCATCAAAATTGACCCTCTTAAGATTGCGGCTATCACTGATATGCCCGCACCTACCAATATATCTGAGTTACGAAGTTTACAAGGTAAGCTTCAAGCTATCCGTCGCTTCATCGATAAGCTGGCGGACAAAACCGGTCCCTTTCTTAAGCTCCTTAAGAAGGATATCCCTTTTAATTGGGATGACGAATGTAAGGAAGCTTTTGAACTTCTTAAACAATACCTCCTTAACCCACCTGTGCTTTCACCGCCTAGACCTGATCGCCCATTTATCCTGTATATTTCAGCTTCAGATTTTGCTTTAGGAGCTATGTTAGCTCAACTTGATGATGAGAAAAGAGAACGTGCTAATTATTATATTAGCCAAACTTTAATCAGTTATGAAACCCGCTACACAACATTAGAAAAACTATGTCTAGCAGTCGTATTTTCTATGCAAAAATTATGCCATTATATGCTTAGTCAGAAAACTTATGTCATTGCTAAATATGATCCCTTGCGGTATCTCATGAGTCGACCTTATTTATCGGGTCGCACAGCAAAGTGGGTTCTTGCTCTAAGCGAGTTTGACCTCACGTTTATAGGACAAAAGTCTGTTAAGGGTCAAATCATAGCAGACCAATTAGCTGCTGCACCCTTAGAGTCTACCCATCCCCTCATCATTGAGTTTCCTGATGAATGCCTTCAATTAGAGGCAGACCATGTTGAACAATGGTCCTTATACTTTGATGGAGCCCGATGCATGAGTGGGGCTGGTGCAGGTATTATTTTAATATCTCCACAAAAGCACATTATACCTTTGTCCTTTAAATTAACATTTGCTTGCACTAATAATACTGTTGAGTATGAAGCTCTAATCCTTGGATTACGAGCTGCCTTGGCGCTAAAAATTAAACATCTGCTAGTTTTTGGTGATTCTCAACTTGTTATAAACCAAATTAATGAAGTTTATCAGACCAGAGATGATAAACTATGCCCATATAAAGCCTATGTTTTACAATTAATGTCTCTATTTGATCAAGTTACCTTGGAAGCTATTCCTCGAACTAGCAACCGTGCAGTTGATGCTATGGCCGCAGCTGCATCTCTTCTGCCCTTGGAGTTAGATGACGAATATGCCACCATCATTATTCATCGACTCTAGGAACCCGCTTCAAATAAGTCATGCTTAGAACCTTTGGATGTGTTTCTAATCAATGAAACTACTCCTGAACATTGGTATACGGATATATTTGATTTTCTTCAAAATGGGACTTTCCCTGCCAATTCTAATAGAAACCAGCGTCGATTATTACGTAGACGAGCAAGTCGATTCGTAATAATTGGCAATACTTTATATAGGAGATCTTTTGAAGGTATCCTATTGAGATGTTTAAATTTAGAAGAATCCAGATCAGCTTTGAGTGAAGCCCACGATGGATCTTGTGGAGGACACTTTAGTGGTAGTGTCATTGCTAAAAAGCTCCTTAGGATAGGATACTTTTGGCCTACCATGGAGAATGATGCACATGATTATGTGCGCCATTGCGACAAGTGCCAAAAACATGCTGACCTTGTCCATGCCCCTGCACAAGAACTGCAGGCTATTTCATCTCCTTGGCCCTTTTCAAAATGGGGCTTAGACATTATTGGCAAAATTAATCCTGTGTCATCTGATGGACACAAATTCATCATAACCGCCATTGAGTATTTCACGAAGTGGGTTGAAGCTATGCCTTTAGCTTCCTGCACTGGAACACAAGTCTCTAAATTTATTTTTAATCAAATCATTTGTAGGTTCGAAATTCTTGCAAATCTCATCTCAGACAATGGAACTTGTTTCAAAAATAAAGATGTTAAGAAATTATGTCAAAAATATAAGATTCAACATCGTTGGTCCACTCCCTATTATCCTCAGGGTAATGGCCAAGCAGAAGCTTCAAACAAAACCTTAATCAAAATTCTCAAAATATTGGTCAATAAATCTGGCCGCGACTGGCACATTCAATTATATCCAGCTTTGTGGGCTTATCGAACTAGTGTTCGAACCCCCACTGGAACTTCACCTTTTGTTTTGGTTTATGGCGCTGAAGCCATTTTTCCCTTTGAATTAGAAGTTCCTTCTTTGGCTCTACTACTTCAAGATACCGAAGTAGGAGATGAATATCGAGTATGGCAGACTCGATCAGCTGGAGCTCCTAGATGAAAAGTGCATCAATGCTTTGGAGCATCTTCGTGCCTACCAAAACAAGCTTAAAAGATCATATGCTAAGAAAGTTCGTCATCGATCCTTTGAGGTCGGCGACCTTGTTTTAAAAGAAAATCAAAAGAATACTAATGCAACTAAAGATCTTAAAGGTAAATTTGAGCCCAACTGGCTTGGACCATATATTATCACTGCTAAATTTGAATCGGGAGCATACAAATTATCTACCTTAGATGGTAAAGAACTTAAAGAACCCATGAACATTTTACATCTTAAACGTTACTATGCGTAACAAAATTGGTCATTTCATCATTGTATATATTTATTTAAATATTTCAAAAAATCACTATCTTGTATTTCTTTCAATTTATAAAAACATTAAAAACATTCAAAATCATCAAAATCTTCAAAAACATCTTTTATTTTTGTACTTCTCAAATTGTGCAATATTGCAGTTATATTTTCAAATTATTTTGGATAAATTAGCATTTATTTGGAATCCCGCACTTTCACATTCACATGAATAAATATCTTGATTTTATTTGGTATGATTACTAATCTCTCTTATATCAAAGTCCACAAAATTCAATTAAATAAAGTTTGAGCATAGAGAATTGATCTTGTTATTTACTTAAGCCAAGCATATCCTTTCACAGTAAAATGATTATATTTGTAATATCCATGCTATGCTACATAGTAGAAGTGGTTTCTTGAGCGAAAAGTTTCCCCTGCTATCCTATCATGCACATGGTCTAGAATCTTTGAGAATTGGCAAAAGGACAAGCTCACCCCTACCCGGAATAAAAATCCCTTGCTCTACAGCTAATCCGAGCAAGTATCCCTAGCATAGGAAGAAAAGAAAAGTTCAAAAAAAAAGAGAAAAAGAAAAAGGTTATTTTGTATCATCACAACAATATTTCAGCATTATCTCAGTATCAAGCAAAAAAATAGCAAAAGAAAGCAAAAGAAAGCAAAAGCAAAAGCAATAAAATCCCTTTCCCTACCCCTTGAAAAGAAAAGAAGGGTTGATGAGCTTGAATCCCTGGAATTCTCAATTATTCGAAAACTGTGAGGTAAGCCCCATAACAGGTGGTTTGTGCCCAACCCGCTTGGCCTTGGGTAACTCCTAGCGTGGTGATGTCTGTCACATTAGCGACCTTCTTTTGTACGAGACCTATGTCTGCTTATGGATTAGCTAGCTCTTGATAACCCGACTTACATAGTAGTCTGGTATGGTTATATGCATCTAAATCATGGTTAATGAACACTTATTTGGTTAATTTAAATCACTTGTATCATAGTATCTTGCTCAAACCTGGTAAATGAACAATACAATCGCACACACATTTGTATTTGAGAGATTTTGTGTATCATTATGATAAATCAAGATTGGAAATGAACTCACATACGCACATGGGATTCCTTATAAATCTAACTTTTGTCTTTAAGATACTTTGAAATATTTTTGCAAATTGTTTGGAATAATTTCATTTTCTTCTCTGAGAACAGTTGTTTAGTATAAAAGACAACCACATGCATTAACACAAAAATCAAAATCATTTTCAAAAATATGCAATAAAGTTACATATAACTTTTGACTTTTGCGACGATGGTATAGTTCCAAAACCAAAAGTGGAATTTTATGCCTAGCACAAGTCCTCATCTTCATATTTTCTATTTATTTTCAAAAATTAAAAATCAACCATGCAATAAAACTATTTATTTTCTTCTTTTGGATTTCGCAATGATGGTATAAGTCTATACCTAAATATTCTATGCCTAGCGCAAACCATTGTTTTAATTTTATTTTCCCATTATTCCAAATCATAAAAACCATATGACTTAAATCACTATGTTACACAATTATGCTTTCAAACAGAATGCAACTTATTCTATTTCATGTCATTATGTTCAAATTTTAATTTTGCAACCATGGTATAATTTCTAAGGAATTATTCAAAATTTTATCACACTTAGGAATTTATGCCTAGCAAAAATCCTCTTTAAAATATTTCATGCATAATATTTTTATGGAAATCTGAAAACAAATCATCAAATCATCATCATCATTTGCACCATCACAACAAAGTCTTAAGACAGTCTCTTAAGCACTCTTTTACTTTTAACAATATTTCTATATTGGGATTAGCTTGACGACCGAGTGAGCGGCGACTCCATGAAATGGTCTATAATAGCGACAATATCCTTTGAAATTATTGTTAGAAGTCCCTTTTATTTTATTTATTTTTATCAAATCTCATCACAAACAACCAATTTGTTTACATCAGATTATTTCATTTAAATTTTAAAGCATGACATTCAAACCATAATATTTTCAAACAACATAATTACATGAATCATCAAATCAATCACATCAAAAACATTAAAGCATCATACATAAGACAAGTCATATGATCAAAAATATCATATATATATATATATATATATCAACAATATATGTACATCATATCAAAACTAGATTGGTATGCCACAATCTATACCTCGGCATACTCAATCCTCTATCAAAAATAATAATAAGCAATATGTAGCAGCTAGCCTCGAGAACCCCTCGAGCTCTCAGCCTCATCTCCTCCCCCACCCTGAGGTGGACGAGGTGGCCCCATCGTAGTCCGTGTGGTGCTATGAGTCCTAGACTCTGATCGTGATGATGTCCTCGATGACCTCATCATGATAGGCTCCACAATATGGGTCGACAGCGGTAATCTCTGCCCCTTTGGTACCATATGGTGGTATAGCGTCTGATAGAATGTGATCTGGGCAATAGCCCATGCTAAGTCCCGAGTGCTCGCCCCTCCGCTCCGTGCTCTAAGGCATGCGACCTCATCTCTGAGCTGTGTGGCCTCCTCTCGATGTCGTGCAGCCTCATCCTGCAAGGACTGCACCTGAGCCTGGAGATGAACAGTCTCCACCCGGAGAGTAGCCATCTCACTACTCTCTCCTATGTCCACACCCTTGCCCTTATCGGGCGATGGTGGCCTCTCTCTCTATGGAGAAGGGGGTCTCTCCTCCCTCCTCTCCTACTGTCGTGGCCTCTACTGAGCCTGTGGCCTCCTCTGCTCTCTCTCACCGTGACCTTGTGCCACCTCAATGGCCGCCTGGCACCGCCTCCCCATCCGATGCACAACTGCATGAATCGGACCCTGAGCCCTCGTCATCCGAGGAGGGTGGATGCCTGTGTACCAGGCATCATAGCCATCGGCTACCCCAGCGTCGTCCCCATCCACTGGCTGAATGGGGGCATCATCTGCGTCCTGACTCCAGAATCACTGCATATCTGGAGCCCCGCTAACTGTAGTGTTATCCCGGACAGTCCGAGAAAACTCGTAGTCTCTGAGAGATGGGATCCCCTACTGTAGACCGAACTACCTCAAAACTCGGTCATACCAGTGGAGCTCCACCTCTCCCCTCTCCATCCTCAACCAACAGACTCGCCTGATGCGAGCTAGCTCCTGTCCATCCTCGGCCCACCCTGGATGATCTCTCCAAGGCCTCCAGGTGATCTGGTCGGAGACAAGGTCGTCTAGTAGTCTCCGGGACACTGGCAGATCTACTCATCGCTGTGACCCTCTCCGGAGCCACCAGTAGAAAACTCGGGGTCTCTCCCCATCAATCCCTATTAGTGGGAGCCCTACCGGCCTCCACACCATGATGTGCTCCCAGCACCAAACCTATAGTAGTGATGTCATAACCAGACATCGATCGCCCTTGTATACGACCCCATGCAGGATCCTATACAATCGACATAGTACAAAGCTCCCCCAAGCAAACCTGTATCCGTGGTCTCTCATGTCGTAGACCACATCTGTCAGTAGCCATGGTACCCTACATCCACTCTGATGGCATAGCAGCAGACCACCTACTACCCTAGCCAAAACTTGTGTCAGTCTGGATGCCCCAGGCATCTGGCATAGAGACTCGATGTTCACTCCGCCCTTCTCCAGGGCGAAGCTCGGATCTCCGCATAGTCTCATCATAGCGTGGCCCTGATTGGCCATAGGAGTGATTAGCCATCCTTGTATGGGGATCCTCAAAATCCTCCATACATCCTCTAGTGTGGGAGTCATCTCCCCTATCGGTAACCGAAAATAGGAAGAACCCGGATACCACCTCTCTGCTAGGGCTATCAATAGCCCCATGTCTGTAGACACTTGTGGCATATCTGCCACGTGCTACAAGCCGACCTAAGCCAGCTGATCTCGCTCTGCCTGAGACAGGGCGGCCAAGTCATCCCTTAGTCCATCGTATTTCCATTCTCAGCTCTTTAGTAATCCTCTCTGCAACATAAACAACAAAACAATAAAAATCATTAATAAAATCATTAATACAACAGTGATTAAAAATGCAAGTAAAACAAGTTCACTTTGAGCAAATTCGTCTCCGATTTCGCAAGCCAAAATCGTCCCTTATTTGACGAAATCGTCCCCATTTCGTCGATTTCGCCCCTAGACGAAATCGATGATGTAGACACCAAAATCCAGCCACTTGCAAGTCATCTATACCTTCCTGTCAGCCACGTGTCGGTCATCCACCTTCCCGCCATTATTTGGCCCAAATCCACACTTTCCCGCCATTATTTGGCCCAATTTCACCTTTCCCGCCATTTTTCATCCCCAAATTTATTTAAATTAATATTTATATATATATTTTAATATTTTAATATTTTAATATATATATTAAATAATAGTTTAAGTGATTTAATCTGAGCCGTCCATCCTTCATTTAATCTCATCCGTCCATCCATCTTAATCCATTTCACAACCTAGATTTATTCTCTACCCTTGGATCCACTTTAATCTTAGCCACACGTTCAAAGTGTCGTTAAAACCCTAAAGTGTGCCCTAAGAGTAGATTATAAATTGAGTCACCTTGATGGCTCAAACCCTATGTCTATCTCTACCTATCTTTGCTATCTCTTCTATTCTTCTACTCCTATCTCCTCTATCTCTCTTCGCTACCCTTTCGTCGCATCCATCGTCGCTTCCGTCACCTTCACCGCCATCTCTTCTGCAAGCATTCTCGTAGAATCTCCCCATTCTTGTCGCAAGTGCCCACGGGGTTTACTTTCAAGTGCCCACGGGCGTTTACCATCCACAGACTCAGACCGGCGTCTGAAACCTTAATCCAGAAGCACGCGGGCGTTCAGCGAGTGCACCAGGGCGCCTTCCGCAGCCGATTTGATAGCCACATTACTTCCAGGTGTCGCCTGGTCTAGCTGCGTTAACAGAGAATAGGTATAAATTAGTTTAAAGCAAGTAACTTCTTTTCTTTTATTAATCTGTTGTTGAACTCCTGCATTCTATTTTTCTAGGGTTTTAGATTGTTTCTGAGGGCTCACACAGTGGAGCCCTCTTATTAATTTCTAACTCCTTGATAGTGTTAATGTGTGCAGGATTTTGATGGCAGATCCGGTTTATTGATGGCAGTTGATTAAGCTGGAGTGGTCCAAGCAAGGGATACAACAAAGCCCACTCACTCTGTTGGGATTGAAGATACATTCTTCGAAAATGCCACCATTTTGTGCCAGCTAGGGTTTCGGAGAACCCTAGCATGAATTGTAATTTTTGTATCACAAAAAAGGGTTACAGGCCCTGTTGTACTCAAAAAGGAGTTTTTAAACTCCATCGATTAATAAAAATCGTTTGTTTTGTGCAACTTTTCTGTATTCCATTATTGTGGTTTTATCTTTTGTTTGGCATTGTATTTTTAATCTACAAATGGCGATCACGGTGGGACCCCCTAGGGTTTCATATTTTTAATACTTGCTTTACTAATCTATTCTTGTTTTCTGTTTTATTTTGCAGGTTCCAGAAATCGTGAAATTCGTTGTTCCAGCGAACTAGGGTTTCTGAGTTTGCGAAACGTAGCAGACGCGAGGGCGTACGGAGCAGAAGTGAGCAATACGAAAGGAGGTGCGTTTCAGCTGCAGACTCCGTGGGCGTTTGAAGTCAGTTTTACAGAAAAGCGTAGGCTTCCGAGTAAGTGCATTTTTCTTTTAACTGTACTTTTTACGTTTTTGGTTTTTCTGCTGTATTCTGTTTCTTTTTCAGATCATTACTTTAAAATGAACAAAAACTAAGTAATCTGGAAAAGAACAGTTATTTTTAATTACATTTTTCTTTGCATTGCATTATTGATTGTTGCTTGCATTAAAAAAAAAAAAATTGCATACCTAGCTGCATATTAGAATAGCTACGAATTATTTGTTTTAATTATCTAAGTAGGACTATTGATTGGATGTCAATAGTACTCCTGCCATTGGGTGATTCCAAGCGAGAGAAGTGGACGAACCTTCCGGTTGCTCCTTTGATATCCGATATCATTGGTAGGCGGGGGGTTTTAAACGGTGTACTCCACTTCTTCGGAGGAAATGGCATGTTTTCAATAGCCTCTTGCTTAGATCATTAGAACTTTTGATTTATAGCTTTGTATGTATACATTAGATAACTAAAACACTTAAAATAAAAATTCATTGCATTTTCATATTGCATTTAAAACAGTAATATCTGGATTTCATCACTAGGTATTGCTTGAAGTTTAGTGACGGTGGAATTCATCTCCATCCATTAAACTTCTGCCTCAGACACCATAGGTCACCCCCGAGCAAACTTGCTGGATTTCATCACCAGGTAAGAATCTCGTTGTCCTTTCCTAGCCATAGTTTTTACCTTTTTTTGTGAATAATTCAAGATTAGATCACATGCAAAACTCATAAACCGGACACTTAAAATTTACTACAGATTAAGATCGGAAAATAATTAATTAACCGCAAGGTAAGACACATTGGTTGAAACCTAGGTTGTCACTGTTTTCTGATAATTTATTTAGTGTAAATTTATCATTCTAGTTTTGCATTCTTCTTTTCTGAATTTGTTTAGATTTATTGCTCCATGGTCTTAACAAGGAATCAATCTAAAATGTTAAATCTAAATAATCAAATGGGTAATTCACAGAACATCCCCACCACCAACATAGCCACTTATCCTAGTGAATTTCAGGCAGGTTCGCCTGCAGGTCTTTCACGTCCTTCTACCATCTATCACATGGCCATGCCCATGGAGGAAGACAATTCCTGTCATATTACCCACATTGATATGGCCCAAGTGCAAACTCACTTAAGAGATGGCACTGGCTATGTCCTTGAGCCAATCCAAGATTCCCCTATGCAAGATTCTATTTTTCAGCAGGATATTGCATCAACCATACCCATTGGTTTCACTCAGGTCTACACTAACCCTTTTTTTGAGGCTAATGTGGTATCTGTTCAGCTGGCTTCATCTCCAACATCTTCCCAGATGCTCAATTGCCCTCCTTTGGAGAAAAATGTAGTGTCTTCCCGACCACTTTCTCCTCCATGTACCGGGTGTACACCAATTCTCTCTATGAGGTTGGTGGAACCTCCTCTAGCCATGACCAATTTCAACCCTCTTCTTCCCAAACCATTTATGGTTTCACCCTACCAGGGCACGAGTCTCTTGTTTCTTCCCGAGTACCGCCTACTTCAGCCACCTTCATTGCCCCTGCTATGCAGTCTCCTGTGACTACCATGGCAGCCTGCCCTCCACCTTCATCCAATCATCCCACCTCCCTTGGGTTAGAGATTAATCAGGTTAGGGAGTACCTCGACAAGTTGCTTCTGCAACAACAGCAACAAAATGCTCAACCACCTGTCGTAGTAAATCCTACACCTCAACCAATTTCTACCCAACCAACTTTTATTAGCTCAGGCCCCACCTGGGTACCCCAATCTTCGGTGGTGTCCATTCCTACCCCACCTTTCTCCCAACCTAGTCCAGTTCATCACTCACCCCAATCACCTTCTTTTCGGTATCATCCATACCAACAACTTGTCCATTCCACACCGCCTAATCCAGGCAATTTCATCCCATCTCATCATTTTTCCACTCCTCCATTACATCATCATAATCATCAAACGAGTCAAAATTTTCATGAAGATTCTCGACTCCATGCTATGCAACAACAGATTGACAACCTTATGCTCAACATGCCCGGCTCATCTAGTCGAAACCTACGCTAAGGTCGTTGATCAATCAACCAATTCATCCTTCGGTACCTTCACCACCATATCCGACCGATTTCACATTACCGAAGTTTGACAAATTTCGAGGAGTTGAGGATCCTCATGAACATGTGAGCTCATTCATGCATGCCTGCTTTAGAATCCAAAATAATGATGCTCTTATGCTCAGAACTTTTCCTCAGACATTAGGAGGAGATGTTGTACAATGGTACAATCATTTAGCTCACCATAGCATTTATGCTTACGAGCAATTGATTAATCTATTTTTAGAACGATTCTCCCTAAATGTACAAAGGAGAGTTTCATTGTCCGACTTATACAAGCTCAAGCAACATGACGATGAGACTGTTTATGACTTTGGAAACCGTTGGAGGGCTATCATTAATAAACTGCCATTCTCCCTACCAATGGAGGAGTTAACCAAAATGTTCACCCGAGTTGTCTAAAACCTATCTCTTGGTTACTCCAATTACAACAATACAGGACTTTTGAAGAGGCTTTGGCCCAAGCAAGTATCATAGAAGACATTAAAGTCCAAGAGGGTGTTTTAAAACCCCGTAGAAAAGAATGGCAACAAAAGGGCCAACAACGAAATAATAATTATGGCCAAAACAAACAAGCACGAGGCTAGTACGACCTCAAATGTTAACCAAGTTAATCAAGTGGTGGCGAGCCGACCCGTAATGGCTCAACAACAACAAGTAATGCAAAGTCAACCGCAACCAATTGCTTATCATGCGGTACCCGCCCCTACTCAACCGAGCTCCCAATCTTTGGGCCAACCATGGAAACTCGACCTTGGCAAAACAATCGTCCCAAGCGACAGTTCACACCTTTAGATGAACCATATGCGGTCATATTCAACAAGTTATATAGCACAAATCAGTTAACTTTACCTGAGTTTAAACCTTTAGACCCATCTAGAAGGGGGAAGTATTACAAGGAGTACCTATTTTGTCCTTATCATAGGCAAAATGGGCACGATATCAATAATTGTACGACTTTCAAACATGTGATCCAAGATCTTATTGAGATTGGAGCCATTAAATTGGATAGCCCCTTAGCCCAACAAAATCAAAATCTTGGTATATTTCAAACACCCCTTCCACATCGGGAGGAAGCTCCAACAACTTCCGGGGGAGTAACTCAGGTAACTCCTCCTAATCAAGTCAACCATGTACAACAATACCAAGGTTTTGTGGGTACTATTAACGTAGTAACCCGGGGTCAAAGGGCGAACCAACCAAATCAGGCTGAACCACGACCACCTGTACAAACCCCGGTCCACCTCGAGTAACGGTGACCCAACGACGTGCTAGTACTTCTCAACAACCGCTAAATCATTCTACTCAACGCCAACGACCCATCATGTCATTGAGTAGCCGGTTAACTACCAGTTTAAAAATGGCTTTCGCCAAGTTATCGATCTATGACCTCATTCAACAATCTCCCCCGCATAGAGAGGCATTAATGGAAATATTAAAGTCAATCGAGCTTCAAACTCAAGATACTAATGCCTTCAACAACTTTGTGGGGAGTATTCAAACATGCATGGAGCCCTCCATCACTTTCTATGATTTTGAAATCAAACCTATGTCAACGAAAGTATAGATCCTCCACTGCATATCATGGCCAAGATCGATAACAAGCCATTCAAGAGAGTCTTAATTGACACCGGTTCCTCAATCAATATCATTACAACATCGGCGTTGAGTCATCTAAAGCTGTCGCCATCCCTTATCACAAAGTCGACTTTTACTCTTAAAGCATTCAATGATGCTTTATCTTCCACGGTTGGCACGGTTATCTTGCCCATTGAGGTAGGGGCCCGAACTTTGCATACCTTGTTTCACATCTTGGAAGGGACCATGGCATACAATGTATTGCTTGGACGGCCTTGGCTTAGGGAGATGAGATGTGTCCCTTCTATACTTGCATCAATGTCTGAAGTATGTATATGAGGGACGGGTTCATTGTGTACCTGCTGACATTGAACCCTTCAAACATTGCAACTATGTCTCAAATCCTTATGAGATTGTGTTGCCATCCACTCATCTTTTCTTGACCCCATCTACTTCTTCTATACCATCTTCTTCTAAAGCTCCCATTCCTGAGGAGCTACCCATCATATCGCAACCATCTTCCTCTTCCGCTATTCCATCTCATTCACCACTTTCTTCATCTCCTAATCTTCCTTCTTCTTCATCAGTGACCACATGCACATGTGGCCATGACCAATCATCTCTTTCCACGTCATTACCCCCTTCTTCTACACCTTCTTCAACATCACCTATTATTCCTCCATCTTCCCAACCATCACCAGGTGATGTTTCACAAGTTAGTGAAGCATCAACCCAACCAAATCCTTCCAATTCTTCTATCCCACATTCTTCTATTCCATCATCTAGTCCATCTCCCTCCCAAGTCAAGGTCCATCTCATTGATGCAGGTATTGGTGAGTATGCCATCCAAGATGTCCACATCACACCGTTCAATGTGCAAACAGTTAAAGATTTTGGTCGTCCACATGACCAACATTTATCCATTGGATCGGTTTATAACATGGGTTCTATGCCAAATTCCATTAATTTTGTATATGGGGGAATAGAGTCATCTTCTAGTCCTACCACCATACTAGAACCCAAGCATCCGAGTCCCTGCCAATATCGAAAGGATGGAGGGTTTTCCCTCTCGCTATTTCCACAGACATAATTGGCAGCAATTTGGCCTAGGTCGATACGAGCAAGGGGTAACCGAACGCATCGATATGCCATACCAGAGACCCACTGAGCGTTTTGGTCTGGGCTACCAACCACTTCCATCCCTTTCTTCTTTTGAACGAGCTTTTCAAAGCATTAATCTTAATTCAGAAGAAGAAATCCTCCACCCCGACGAATCCGAAGATGAAGTCTATGAAGAATTTGACGTCATGTCAAATGGTGATGAATCTGAAGAAGAGTCGGCGCCCATTGTTCCCCTCACTAAACAAGACGAGTTTTATCTCCAATTGTTCCCTCTCCAAGAGGCCATCTTTCGCTTGCTTCTTCCACAAGAACGAGGTGAACCACCCCCTCCGCCACATCCATAAGCCATAATCCAAACCTGTATTATATGTATATACTAAAATAGTGGTTTTCACCACTACCAAAAAAAAAAAAAATCAGAAAATTCCAAAAAAAAAAAAAATCAAAATATATAAAAAATACTTTATTGCTTTATGTATGTGTGTAATAGTGGTTTTCACCACTACAAAAAAAAAAAAAACTCAAAAAAAAAAAAAAACTGAAAAACTATGTTGTTTTGCATCTCAGGTCTTCCGAGGTCTTCACCGGTTTTCCCTTCCATTCCGCCCATCCTTTCTTCCATAAGTCGACAATGAATTTTGAAGACTTATTCACCCCGCTCCATAATCCATATGATCCGGATAAGCCAATCCCGATCAACCCAAGCCCGATTGACATGGATCGGATTTCATCCCCTCCATCTATTTCAGAGTTCATCCTTTCGAGGAATTGTTAAAGGCTTCCGCCAACTACATTCCTCCTTCACCTCCACATTCACCTTCATCTTCTAAGCCGAGAGGTCTTCCGAGCGAGACATAGACGAGAGCAAGGCACGGGAGCTTGATGACATTTTAGATGACATAAATCTGATCCCTACTCCCCATCGGCTTGAGGAAGGTTCCCACATGTCTATTGAAGAAACTATCGATGTAGACCTTAGTACGGACCAAGATGGCACCCAAATTGTGAAGCGGCTAAAAGTCTATCATCGGAGGAACAAGAGCAAATGATTGCTCTACTCAAGCGGAAGAAGGAGATATTTGCATGGTCTTACAAAGACATGCCGAGGCCTAGACCCTAATTTGGTTGTCCATAACCTCACCTTACAAAAAGATGCTAAACTTGTCAAACAGAAACTTAGGAAAATGCATCCTACCGTGGCCCTCATAGTTAAATCGGAGATTCAGAAACTTCTGGATGTTAAATTTGTCGTCCCGATTGATTATCCTGAGTGGCTTTCTAACATGGTACCCGTTCGCAAGCCTAACGGGGGGATACGTGTTTGCACCGATTTTTGAGATCTAAATAAAGCGTGTCCTAAGGATGACTTTCCTCTTCCAAACATTGATACTCTTGTCGACACTTGCGCTGGTCATGAAATGCTTTCGTTCATGGATGGATTTTCGGGATACAACCAGATTCGAATAAACCACGAAGATCAACACAAAACAACATTTACCACACCTTGGGGAACTTTTTGTTACGGGGTGATGCCCTTTGGCCTTAAGAACGCAGGTGCAACCTATCAACGAGCCATGACTTATATTTTCCATGATTATATGCATAAGATTATCGAAGATTATGTGGATGATTTATTGGCAAAATCTAAAACTCGACAAGAGCATTTTGATGTATTGGAAAAAGTTTTTGATAGACTTCTAGAGCATAAAGTAAGGTTGAACCCTAAGAAATGTGTCTTTGGTGTTACCTCGGGCAAACTCCTAGGTTTTATTATCTCTAAACGAGGTATTGAGGTGGACCCAAACAAGGTCAAAGCCATTATGGAAATGTGTCCCCCAACTAATTTGAAGGAGTTGCGTAGTTTGCAAGGAAAGATTAATTCAATCCGTCGCTTTATTGCACAACTTTCTGATAAATGTAGGCCATTTTGCCACCTACTACAAAAGGGGGTACAATTTTCATGGATAGATGAATGTCAGAAAGCCTTTGATGACATCAAGCGATACTTAGCATCTCTGCCGGTCTTAGCTCCGCCTCGTCCGGGGGTCCCTTTCAACCTTTATATCTCAGCAACGGACTTTGCCTTAGGGACAATGCT
Organism: Wollemia nobilis; assembly: GCA_028583015.1. Classification (NCBI taxonomy): domain Eukaryota; kingdom Viridiplantae; phylum Streptophyta; class Pinopsida; order Araucariales; family Araucariaceae; genus Wollemia; species Wollemia nobilis. Next base: position 1,707,387 of record JAQPPZ010004488.1, on the reverse strand, counting down.
TGCACAAAAGAATGAACAAAATCGTGAGCAAGCTATCTATTATATTAGTCGAACATTGGTAAGCTATGAAACCCGATATGCTTATGTGGAAAAGTTGTGCTTAGCAGTGGTTTTTGCCACTAAGAAACTTCGTCATTATATGCTTAGCCATACAACATATGTCATAGCTAGAGAAAACCCTCTGCGTTATATGATGTCTCGCACTTATAATAACACTCGTACCGCTAAATGGATAATGTTGCTTACCGAATTCGATCTTGAATTCATTAGCCAAAAATCCGTTAAAGGTCAAGTTATAGCCGATCAACTTGCGGAAGCTCCACTACCTAGTGATCATCCTTTGATTATTGAGCTCCCAGATGATTCGGTATTTGCTATCACTGAACAAGAAGAGGACATCATTCCGGAGGAAGATGTTGACATCACGCTATTCTTTGATGGCTCTAAGTGCGCGAAAGGTCAAGGACGCTGGAGTTGTGTTTCATACACCTCAAGGGATTCCCATCCCTTTATCATTCAAACTAGACTTCCAATGCACCAATAATACAGCCGAGTATGAAGCCTTAATTTTAGGTCTTCAATCAGCCATAGCTATGAGCATTAAGCGTATTCGGATATTTGGGGATTCTCAACTCGTGGTTAAACAAATTACAGGAGAATACCAAGCCAAAGAACCTACCATTAAGCTTTATCATGATGTAGCAATGAAGTTGCTCTCTAAGTTTGATTGGTATGAGATCACTAGTTTGCCTCGTTCGACTAATAGATTTGCGGATGCCATGGCCTCTCTTGGATCATTGATTCCAAAGGACTCCCTTGGAGAGGTACAGCCCCTAATCATTTCCACAATCTCTAAGTCTGCAATTGTCCGTGTTGAGTCTAAAGATGAAAAAGATGTTTGCTTTATCCATTCGGATCCATATGAGCCTTGGTCTAGTGAGATAGTAGCCTTCCTCAAGTTTGGAACACTCCCATCTGATTTGTCTCGAACTGCCCGTCGTTGTTTTAAGCAAAAGGCAGCTCGTTTTGTTCTTTTGGGGGATGTGTTGTATAAACGTGGATATGATGGAGTACTCCTCCGCTGTCTAGAAGCAGGTGAAACACATAGAGCTATTGCTGAAGCCCATGATGGTACTTGTGGTGGTCATTTTAGTGGAATGGCCATTGCGAAGCGTATTTTACGTATGGGGTATTATTGGCCCACTATGGAACAAGATTGTTGCAAATATGTTAAACAATGTAAAAAGTGTCAAGAACACGCTAATTTAATCCATATACCATCACAAGCTTTACAGCCCATCCAAAGCCTTTGGCCCTTCTCACAATGGGGTCTCGATTTAATTGGCAAGATTTCACCTGCCTCTTCGGGACAGACATACTTTCATCATTACGACCACTTGAATACTTTGCAAAGTGGGTTGAGGCTATTCCTCTAACTATTACGACAGGTCCTAGAATTGTGGAGTTTATACTTCACCATATCATTTGTCGTTTTGGTATTCCCTCTAAAATCATTTTCGATAACGGCAAGTCTTTTAAGAATAAGGATGTTCGAGCTCTTTGCGAAAAGTATAATATCCAACATAGTTTCTCAACTCCTTACTACCCACAAGCCAATGGACAAGTTGAAGCTTCCAATAAGACCATAATTGCTATTCTTAAGAAACTTGTTAAAGAAAATCATAAAGATTGGCATACACAAATCCCCTTGGCATTATGGGCTTACAGAACAAGCATCAGAACTCCCATTGGGGCAACGCCATTTTCTTTGGTCTATGGAGCTGAAGCAATCATGCCTCTTGAGCTCGAGATCCCTTCCTTGCGAATTTCTTTGCAGGAATTTATCGATGATGATATTGCTAGACAAGCACGTCTTGATCAACTCACACTCATAGATGAAAAATGAATCAATGCTTTAGAGCATTTGCGAGTTTATCAAGACCGATTGAAACGTGCTTACAATGCCAAAGTTCATCTAAGAGAATTTCAAGTAGGGGATCTTGTCCTTAAAGAGAATCAACAAAACACCAATGCATTGCCGCATCTTCGAGATAAATTCGCGGCTAATTGGTTAGGTCCATATATGGTCACTTGAAAGAGTGGGTAATGGAACTTATAGACTTCCCAGTTTAGAGGGAGAGGAAGAACCCGAACCACTTAATGTTATACACTTGAGGGCATTCTACGCATAGTTTGAATTTTATATGTACATATATACATGGCTTGTAACAAAAAAAAAAAAAAACAAATAAAATAAAAAGAATTTGCATTTCATTGTTAGTTGCATACATCTCATTCAAAAACATTGCATTTCATGTGCATACATCTCATTGAAAACCATAACATTTCATTTTCAGCCATAGTTGCATATCATGTTAGAGACCATTCTATCTTTTGGATATAAAATTTGGTCAAGCAAAAGTCATGTTGCCTTAATCGGGGGCACCTTCATAAAATCCATCAAACCGAATTGTCATTCGTACACCCATTTTCCATTTGCACATATTTACATTGCCAAAATGTTTTCGAGTCACTCGACCATTCCTAGTGTTTTAAGCAAACTTTGAAATGCATGTCAAAGTTCTCTAGGGCCATATCACAAATTACACTAAATAAAATCTTGAGTATTGGGAAATGATTTCAAAAGCGGTCTTGAACCTATCACATTTTCACATCTTAAAAACATCTTGTGTCAAAGAGAGATAACACCATCCTTGGGTTGTGCCTTGAAGTGAAAAGGGTAATCCTCGTTTGTCCTATCATGCAAACATAGTCCATAAAACAGTGGTTCTTACCACTATCACAAGCAATCACAAAATATAAATATAAACAGAGTAGTAAGGATAGGGTAAAATTCTCATCATACTTCGGTTGAGAATCCGATTCCCCAAAGCTCTAAGGAAATGAACATTTTTCACACACCACCGATCCCAAATAAGTTGTAAGGATCGTACTACTTGTCCGATCAGACGGATAGGTAGTCATCCCCAAGGCTTACAAAGGTCAAAAACAACATGGACTATGGAGTTAACCTTCACCGGGGCTATAGACGCTTGGTGGCGAGTGGAGTATACTCATTGCGTGGCGACATGTCTCTCCTCAAAGAGAGACCTCTGAATGCTCATACGGACAAACTAGCTTCGGGGTCTTCTCCATAACAGGGTTACCTAATTTATGCAAGATGAGGTTAATGAACACACTTGCACACACACAGGTTTTTGATTGCCTAGAGTCACTACCATGCTTCTGATTTGGTTAATGAACTCGCATGCACACACATTTGGTCCTAGTTGAATTAGGCGGTATTAGTAAGTTTGTTTGATACCACTAGCATGTTTGAGTCTTTGTAAAACAGTCTTCCTCCATATCTTCTTCCATATCATCCTCCATATCTTCTTCCATATTCATGTCATTCCATACGTCATCCATTCACAAGCCACCAAGTTCGGTGCCCCTGATTAAACAATTATGATAACGGTTGGCTAAATCTAACTATCTAAAAGTATGAGTGCTTCTTAGTGCATATTTCATTTACTTAGTCTCGCATTAATCATCTATAAGTTTGCATTCCATTCCATCACATATGCATCAAAAACATTAAAACATATAAAAACATGCATCACAAAAACATAGGCATTCACACAAAAGAGAGTAAAACACTAAATAAATAAAAGCCATGTATATATATATGTATAAAGATCAAAACGTACGAGGAATGCCAAAAGGCTACAATATACAATAGAGCACCAAGGCTCATAAAGAGTGCATCTAAGCACTAAGCTAACCATCAAAAGAGGACCCCTGTGACCTAGTAGGAGCCCTAGACCTAGTGGTGTGCCTAGACTCACTACGCCTAGAGACAGAAGAGGATGGAGGATCAGGCAACACAATGTGATGCCTAAACAATGTGTCCTCCAAAGCCTCAATGTAATGAGTCCTAGACCTAAGTCTAGCAATGTCTATCCCGTGTCGTCGCTCCCGCTCCGCTAGCTCTCCGGAGTCTCGTCACCCTGTCATCCCGGGGCACCCTAGTCGCTCCATCCAAGTCCGCTCGGCCATCCTCTCCTCTGAAGCTACCGGGGCATCCCGCTCTCCTGTTGCGTCGGCCAAGCTATCCTCTCGTCGGAGAGCCTAGCATAGCATCAGCTGCTATCCTGCCTCCTCGTGCCCGACTAAGGGGGTACCTCCCTAGCCTCTCTGTGGCTGGCCTCTCCTAGGCCCTCTTCGTCATCCTCTTCTTCTCTCCGCCGGAACGTCCCCGATCTGGATCCCACCTCTCGGCCAAAGCCGAGAGGTACCCCTCATCCGCTCGAACTACCTCCAACCGGGCTGCCTCCGCTAGCCCCATTGCCTCCAATATCTCCCAATCTTCTGGGACAATGACCTCCTCATCCCCGGAATGATAGGGGAGAATCGGTGTCGTGCCTCTAACACCCTAAGCTGCAAAACAACAAAACAAAAATTGGTTACAAATTTTTTCAAAAAAAAAAAAAAAAAAACAAATAATAAGTACTTGCTTAAATAAACAAATACCTCAGCTGGCTGCACTGGCGCGTCCGCTCCCATCTCCGCCATAGCTCCCGCGTGCTTCACTCTCCCACACAACCTTTCACTTCACTCCACTCCCTCAGACGCACTTCTCTCAAGCTCGAACGCACAAATGAGCGAAATTCTCGCTGAAACTGTTTAAATAGCTGGTTTTGGCACCCTGAAATGTAGTGGGGCATTTCATGGCGCATTCAGACGCAGTGGGGCATTTCATGATGCATTCAAACACCGGCGGGCGTTTCTGCCACCTCCAAATGCATACCGGCGTTTGGTGTCAGTATTGAATAAAGGAACAAAACTTACAAAATTGAAGCTTACCTCCTCCAAATTTCATCAAATTGCATCCATCCATTCTTCTTATCATAATAAAACATTTTGTGAAGGTTACAACAGTTTTGGAAACAAATTTTGTCATTTTGCTCAAAAAGCGCATCATTCATCATTGATTTACAAATTGGGTTAAAAATATTCAAAACCTTCACAAAATTAACCACATTCATCAATTCTTCTGATCTATCGTCAATTTCATTCATTCTTCTTTCATCATGCATATTTTTGCCAAATCAAATTAAAGTAAACCTCGTATCTAGTGGTATATTCTATCACCTTGGCGATTGCAGCGATTTGCATCCATGCAATTCGGTAAGAGGATTAAACCACCATAAGGACACTTACCATTTATCATCATCAATTATTTCACTGTTTGAAAATTGGAAATCAATTTTGGGTATCCTACTTTTCAAGTGACCTCATACCAAGATTAATTTGCTCAACAGTTGTCATTGATGGCCTAGTTCATGGGGCCTTAAACGTGGACAATCTTCAATATCATCATTATTTTGAGTCTTGCTAGAGATTAAGGCTACCTAGGTTGATTGGTTCCGACCCGAGGAATTATCCATACGAGTCACTAGGAGCATCTCCGAAGTTCGGACTCTTTCATGATCTTCATCTCTGCATATCAATGGCACCAACAAGGCAATTTCATCAACGGTATGGATTCACCCACGGGAGTTGGGGCATCCGTTATCAATTTTTAACTTTCCTAATAGTAGAATTCATCTTACATGATCATGGAATTTAAAATTTGGCAAAAATCCCTTTATAACCGTTGGGGCAGAAAACGGTTCATCTTTCACATCACTCATATCGTCTTCAATCATATTCTTTTCTGGTTTGTACACCAACCCCTTTTCTGTTGGGACATAAACAGATGGTTCATACACCAACCCCTTTTTTCACCGTTGGGGCAAAAACGGTTCATTTTCTTTCGAATTTCTTCCAATTGGCTCGTGAGAACCATTCTCGCTCGCCAATTGAGGGGGTAAGCTGATAAATTTTAAATATTCTTTTATTCTTTGGTCTTCAAAGTTGTGCTTTAGTCTTGAGAGAGAGTTGCGTCTGATCCAGCTTTTCAGGTGTCCTAAGTTTTTGTGCTGCATTGTGTCTTCACACAAAGCAGCTCAAAAAGGGACATCTGTAGACACCAAAATCCAGCCACTTGCAAGTCATCTATACCTTCCTGTCAGCCACGTGTCGGTCATCCACCTTCCCGCCATTATTTGGCCCAAATCCACACTTTCCCGCCATTATTTGGCCCAATTTCACCTTTCCCGCCATTTTTCATCCCCAAATTTATTTAAATTAATATTTATATATATATTTTTAATATTTTAATATATATATTTAAATAATAGTTTAAGTGATTTAATCTGAGCCGTCCATCCTTCATTTAATCTCATCCGTCCATCCATCTTAATCCATTTCACAACCTAGATTTATTCTCTACCCTTGGATCCACTTTAATCTTAGCCACACGTTCAAAGTGTCGTTAAAACCCTAAAGTGTGCCCTAAGAGTAGATTATAAATTGAGTCACCTTGATGGCTCAAACCCTATCTTTTCTACTTCTATCTTTGCTATCTGCTATCTTATTCTAATCTCTTCTCTGCTATCTCCTCTATCTCTCTTCGCTACCTTTTCGCCGCATCCATCGCCGCTTCCATCGCCGCTTTCGCCGCCATCTCTTCTGCAGCATTCTGCGAATCCCCCATTCTTGTCGCAAGTGCCCGCGGGCGTTTACCCCCTTCACCAAGTGCCCACGGGCATTTACCAAGTGCCCACGGGCGTTTACCCACAGCCACAGACTCAGACCGACGTCTGAAACCTTAATCCAGAAGCACGCGGGCGTTCAGCGAGTGCACCAGGGAGCCTTTCGCAGCCGATTCGACAGCCACATTACTTCCGAGTGTCGCCTGGTCTAGCCGCGTTAACGAGAAACAGGTATAAATTAGTTTAAAGCAAGTAACTTCTTTTCTGTTATTAATCTGTTGTTGAATTCCTGCATTCTATTTTTCTAGGGTTTTAGATTGTTTCCGAGGGCTCACACAATGGAGCCCTCTTATTAATTTCTAACTCCTTGATAGTGTTAATGTGTGCAGGTTTTTGATGGCAGATCCGGTTTATTGATGGCAGCTGATTAAGCTGGAGTGGTCCAAGCAAGGGATACAACAAAGCCCACTCACTCTGTTGGGATTGAAGATACGTTCTTCGAAAGCGCCACCATTTGTGCCAGCTAGGGTTTCGGAGAACCCTAGCATAACTTGTAATTTTTGTATCACAAAAAGGGTTACAGGCTCTGTTGTACTTAAAAGGAGTTTTTAAACTCCATTGATTAATAAAAATCATTTGTTTTGTGCAACTTCCTTGTATTCCATTATTGTGGTTTTATCTTTTGTTTTGCGTTGTATTTTTAATCTACAAGTGATATCAAGACGATTTCGACGAAATTGAGATGATTTCATCCCAACGACGTCGACGGCCCAAAAATGGTCGTGATGCTCAAAAATAATTCAAAATTTAATCTAAAAACATGCAATTCTAAATTAAAAGCATTCTAAATTCAGTTTAGACCTTTACCCGTAACCCGCGCTAGACCTCTATCGATCTGTGCGCTGTCTCGACTATTTTTTTTGCAGAGTTCTAGAAACCAAAAAATGAAAATGAACAGTAAAAATGAATTAGGGTTTTCCCTATTTTTCTTAATTTTATTCAAAAACACTTAACAACATTTTTTTAAATTTTGCTTTTTCGTGTTTTTACCTCAAACATTCGATTTGGGTAAAAACACGGAGGGGGCACCATAGTAAGCTGTCGTATGATTCGACCAAGAATCTTCACCTAAAAATGGGAATAATTTTTGCTTTCTCGTAGATTGAGAAGAACTCACCTTTAATGTATTTTCTTTGAAAAATTCACTAAAGAGGGGGCAAAATGTAGCACCCTAAAATTGGCGCAGTAAAACCTTAGCAATGATTAAAATTACCTTAGTAATAATTCAAATTCAAATTTTAACCCCCAAACCACTCCCAAACCGTCATTTAACCCATTTCCTCATTTCTCGTGCCATTTTTAGAGTTTGTTTTGACCATTTGATGATATCGTCGCCGATCAGATGATATCACCTCAGATCGGACGATTTCGTCTAGACTAGGACGTCCAGATGATCTTGTCCCAAAACTGATTTTTCTTAATTAGCTTCTGTTTCAACGATGTCTCTAAGTTGGGCAGAAGCGTGTCTGCATCGTTAGAGACCTTCCCCGTTGGAGATCTTCCAAATTAGGATGATCTCCAACCTCCCAACTTCCCTCCTAAGCCTATTTAAACCTTAGGACCCCCCTTGACTTACCCTGGCTGGCTAAATTTTTCTTGTAACTTGACCTTTGCACGCACTAGAACATCCTAGCTTACCATCTGCACTTGTCCTATCCAAATTTTGTTGTAGGAACCTTGTCATTCTTCAACCGAAGCAAGCTCAGATCATCGTAGACGATCCTATTCAATTCGAGATGATTTTGTACCAATTCGAGACAATTTTGACTGTAGTCTGCATTGGGGCAATCAGTGCCCAGAGTTTGCGCTTTTCCTATATTTTGCTACTACTTTATTCTGCATTTAGTCATTTTTATTAGTATTTCTTGTTATCTTGCATCTTGGAGTTCACCCATGTAGTTTAATTGCATAATAATATCATGATTAGCTATCAAAGTGTCATAATTTACTTGTATTTCCATTTAGGATTATCTATTAACATCCTTATTAGTATTTTACATCATTTTCCTCTATCAATATAGCTGCATTTTCTGTATTCTGTGTCCATTTCTCTGTTTGCAGGTCTCTGACGATTCGTCAGATCTCAGACGATCCTATCAAATTCCAAATGATCTTGACTGCCTCAAAAATCAGAATCTCCATCAGACATCCGAAACCAGGTATGGATTTCTTCACTTAGTTTACTCTCTGTGTTTTCTATTAAATCTGTTTTCTATATTTAAATCTGCATTTCATATAGAACAACTTAGATTCATTTGGCCAAACCTAGGATTTGAATGTTTAAGGATAAAATTGAACACATAAAACACATTCCCAACCTAGGCATGGAGACTGCCATTCAAAAGTTTCCTGGTGAACCCACCATCCATCGAAAAATCACCATAATACACCTCCCTCGAGAGGCGAGACCTTTGCAAGGCCTCTCAGTCCGAGGTATTGTCCCATCCTTTTCACATACCCCTTCTGGGCACGGATCCTACAGCCTGAAGGTAAGGGTGTGAAAAATTTGGAGCGATACACTTACACTATTGTTAAAATGGTGATTTTTTGGAATATTAAGGAAATGATTAAAGGTTGGCATAATTAAGCATTATTGAAATGTCCATGTGGCTAGACATAATCTCCATGTTGGAGAGTCGTAATGATTATTTATTATTCATGATAGCTCGGGGTGCACACACGAAGTGGAGGAAGGATTTGGTGATATGGCACTATGCATGGAGGAAAAATAAAACAACCCACGATTTCTTTGCAAATCATTTTTGAGGAGAAAAAAAAAGGAAGAAAACAACATTTGGAAAAAAACGAAGAGAAAAGATGAAGGGGAGAGGAGGATGAAAAGTAGAGAACAGGGAAGTTGGAAGCATCAAACAGGTTGGTTATTTGCAATTCAAAACTTCAAAAAACATCCTCCATAGTTGCATGGTGTATACTCAACAAATTTTATCATTATCTTTCATTATGTGAACCATTATTGTGTTGTGTTATTTTCTTATGAATTAAAAAGAAATAATGAAATTGATAAATTGAAACCACTACGTTAGTGAGCTTTTCATTGTTCAAATATTGTTGTGTGTTGTATTGATTGTTGGCGATTAAAAAAAATAGGAGTGATAGTTTAATATTACCCTGCTGGTTTGCTTTCGCTGAGTACAACATTGTTGTGACATCGTGTTATACAAAAAACTTGTGCATTCATGTTAGTCTAATTTGTTAAACATAATTTTTTTATCGTTGTGTGAACATTATCATATAGCTATGCTGGTAGATAGTTAATAAAATAGTGGAATGCTAGAAAAACACTGAATGTTGAAAGGGAAAAATCATTTTATAAGAAGCAAAGTATTTTTGATATTACATACTATTGTAGTATTAGAAGCATTACATTTTCAAGATATATTATTCTTTTTATTGTATTGTATTGTAAATTTTGCTTATGTAAATACTATGAGGAAATGGGTGCAGGAAGTGCAGTAAGTGTGTTGTACTCATCCTCAAAAAAAATGAATGAAATTAGTTGAAACTTATTCTTCTTTGAGGACTAGAAAACACATCAATATGATGGAGGTCAACTTCATGAATATCTTACTCGGTGGAAGAAGATAACTATAAAAATATATATATACAAACATTCTGCCAAATGCTTTGATAAGTTACAGAAAAGAAACTAGTGTTTTCTGTATGAATTACTTGTTAGATTATTTTACATTTAAACATGTTAAAAGCTGCATGTTCATTATTTTGAGCCATCTTTGATCCCTAGTGATGATTCTAAATTTTCCCCTATGCAAAATGTTGACCATATGGAAGAAATATGTTTAGCCATGATCAAGTTTGCGATCGATGTAACCAGAAACCTATGACAAAACATATATTACCATGAAGTTGTTACTCAGTAGACTCCAATAACTAAGAAAGTGATCATGTTCTCCTTAGCTTCAACTAGCTTGACAATGGAGTAGAAACGTACTAGGACATTGGACGAACCAGGCTCAGGAGAATGAATTTATTTCAAGATTTAGATTTGTAAATAAAACAAGTTGTTGGTTTGAAAGTGAGAAGAAGGTATCATGTAATGATTACTATTCTCTTTGCTTGAAAATGCATCCGACAAGCAGCTTTGTGAGTTGGTATCGTGGAGAAAAGCTCATGTATTGTAATGAAATTGTATTCTTTTAATTAATTCATAGAGCATAGAGCTTATGATATTAAGATTATTTCTTATTAAATGATGCATCTGGTAATTTCATGAGCTAGTGTGGATATGTATATAAAATAAAATATAAAAATGCATGCTTTGTCAAAATGACTATTAAGCATACCGATAAAAGAGCAAGACTTAATTGGTTCATATCCATTGTATTTAAAAACTTAAACATTTTTTGTGGATGTCTTCTACACTTGGATAATAGATAAACTAGACCTTGGTAGAGTTAAACAAATGTAAAAATGCTCTTAATGAGGAATATTGGTATCTCTAGTTTTAAAATATGTATAATATAGTTTCTTAATTAAGCTTATGAAAATTTGCTACCGAATCTTACTTAAGGCTATGCATGTATAGGTAGTTGGTACTAGACTTTTCATGTGAAATGCTAATCCAATAGTTATTGTGAAAACATAAGTATCCCTTGGTTAGGTTAGAATTTAATATAGTGTAAATAGCATAATAGTGAAGACTATTATAATGTTCTTTTATAGTGTGGACTCATTTAAAAAAAAAGAACATCCAAGTATGTTGAGGTGCGGGGATGCATGCAACAAGCTTGAGATAACCTAGTTTTGATGGAATTGGTCAAAATTACTTGGTTAGGATGGAATTGATAAAGGTGGTATGGGATACCTTTTTCAGGTTGGACTCGGATAGCACGGTGCTCATTACATACTCATTGAACTTAGCTAGAACAACCACAGGGTTTGGTATGGGATAAATCATTATGAGTTACAATGAGTATGAGTAATGAGGTCCAAGGTCAAGGTATTGACATGGCACTAACTACCTCTAGGAATAAGGGAGTCACTAGTTAGTCATAGAGACATAAATATGCTAACCTCTTCCATGCTAAGTAAAAACAAGTCGACTAGATTGTCGAAGGTTTAGTATGAAGAGGAAAGGGAAGAAAGTGTCCCCCCTCTAGGTGTTATGGACCCTAGAGGATAACCCTTGTCGTGGTTCGAACCTCATGCTAAAAAATGTGGATGATAAATGAGGACAATCAATTTCACAAAATGGCTAATCAACGAGATAAGGTTGATCTCGTCCACTTGGGTGACTGGTTGCAGTAGTCTTGAACTCAAATGTGGTGGATATGTTTGTGTTATAAATATTTAAAATTGCTTGGATGATTCAAAAAAAAATTAAAACAAAATTAGCTTCCCAACTTTTAGGGAGTTTAGATAAAAAAAATTACTTTCTATTCTTTCCTTATTTCTTTTTGGTCAACCAAATATGAAGATGGTTCTAGGTTGTTACATATGGTATCAGAGCAAAAGAGATTCTAGATTGTAGATTCTAACTGTGAATGGGATTAGATAATATAAACTAATGCACTACCTCTTTCACCTACAGGTTGAATGACACGATTGTTGCAAGGTGGGTCCTCAAGAAATCTTGTAGGAGGTAGGGAGGAGGAAGACACCGAAAGACCTGTAAGGAGGCCATGAACAAATATAAGGCAAAAAGGACCTCAACATGAAATAAGGGTTAATGAGATTTCCCATAGTGAGAGTGAGACCAGTGTGGAGGTAGGAAACCTCGCTAAAGTGGTGCAGTTATTGCAAACACATATGGACTACCAAAGAGAAGAGATGGCCCAACAAAAAACTCACATGGCCCAACAACAAGAATTTATTATCCAACAATAGTGGGTCATAGAAGACTTAACTAATGGATGAGGAAATGGATTGGAAAGGTCAATGGAAGAATCAAGGGAACCAGAGAGATCCAGTGTTGGAAGGGTGAGAGTGAGTAAGGAGTTGGACAAAAATCTAAGAAAAGTAGTAATAACTAAGTTTGATGGTAAGGGTGATGGTGAATCAGCCAAAAATTGGTTGAGTGAACTAGAGTCCTACTTTTCTCTAGTAGTCCTATCCTCTGAATCCAAGACTACTTTGGTAGTAATGAACATGACAGAAATAGCCCTGGACTAGTGGAAGTCATATAAGAAAGGGCATAGAGTAGAAGTTGCTGACCTCAAATGGGAGGAGTTTGTCAAGGAATTTAGGGATAGATTCTTGACAAAGCAATATTATGTAGAGAAATTTGGGGACTTCTCAAATTTGAGACAAGAAAGCATGACGGTGCATGAATACCACCAAAATTTTATTCAACTGCTGAAATATGCTTCCCAATATGAAAGCAATGAAGAAATGAAAACACAAAAATTTATTCTGGGATTACATCCTAGAATCATGACGATGGTAAACATGCATAATCCTATCAATTTACCAACTGCTTTTGATCTAGAAAGAAAAGAGGAAGCTAATCAGGAAACAAGAAAGGCATATTTTAACTACCAAAAGTTATCTAAAAAGGAAAAAGATGAACTCAAGAAGCGAAAAAGTGTAGGTTTTATGAAATGGGAGAAGGAACAGAATAAGAAACCCAAAGGAGGAGATCAGAACAAGCAAGGGGGCAAAAATAGATCCAATTACCAAGGTGGTAAATTCAAGAAGGATGCTAAAGAATTTCCCAGGAGACAGGACCAAAAGCTAGTAGGTCAAGGAAGGGATAGGGAAACTCCATCTGTGAATAGAAATGAAAGCAATAATAGAGGCAATAGAGCTCCACCAGGTGGATGTTGGGTGTGCAAAGGGGCTCATTATGCTAACAAATATCCTCATAGGGCTGACCTACCACCAAAATCCCTAGAGGAGGCTAGCCACAGGATCTATGCGGCCACAGGTAGTTCTAAACTCAATGGTCAAATTACTCCTTTCTTATTGCATGGTAAATTTTTTGATAAAAATATGCAAATTTTAGTTGATAGTGGGTCAACAGATAGTTTTATCTCATCTAGATTAGTGAGGGATTTTCCTATTAGACCTAGATTCTTGGCCAAATATTGGAAGGTAGAGTATGGATCAAGGCAAACCCATCATGTTAATCAATGTCTCTTTGACTCCCATATTTCCTTATCTCAAGGAAAGATCAACTGGCATCTGTATGTGGCACCTTTGCATGTGTTTGATATTATTTTAGGAGTTGATTGGTTAAAAGCACACAAGGCTCTTTTAAATTTTGAAGAGAGATGGGTGGAATTTTTGGATGAATCTAATCAAAGGATTAGAATTAGTTGTGAGAAAAGGGAAGTTAAGCCACATTTATTAACTGCAATGCAGATCAAGAAGGTTATTAGAAAGAAGGGAATGATCTTCATAGTTAATATGAATAGGATAGAAGCATCAGAAAAGGAATCTGACCTTTTTCAACAACACCCAGTGTTGGGTGCATTCAAAGATGTATTTCTTGAGGATCTCCCAGGATTACCTCCTTGGAGGGAATTTGACTTCTCAATTGAGTTATTACCAGGGGCAGCACCAATTGCAAGGTCACCTTATAGAATGACACCCATAGAGTTGTAGGAGCTCAAAATGCAACTTCAAGATTTGCTTGAAAAAGGGTTAATCAAACCTAGTGTGTCACCCTAGGGAGCTCCTATTTTGTTTGTTAAAAATAAATATGGTACCTTAAGAATGTGCATAGACTATCGAATTTTGAACAAGGTTACTATCAAGAATAGGTATTCGTTACCAAGGATTGATGATTTGTTTGATCAATTGAAAGGAGCAACTATCTTTTCTAAGATAGATTTGAGATTTGGATATCATCAGTTAAGGATTCGGGAGGAAGATACTTCTAAGACAACATTTAGAACAAGGTATGGATATTTTGAATTTATTGTCTTACCTTTTGGGCTAACCAATGCCCCAACTGCATTCATGAACCTCATGAATAGCATCTTTAGAGAACAATTGGATAAGTTTGTACTTGTATTTTTGGATGACATTTTGATTTACTCCAAAAGCAAGGAAGAGCATGATGAGCACATGAGGATAGTGCTTGTGATTCTTAGAAAGAATCAATTATATGGAAAATTGACCAAGTGTGAGTTTTATACTCCACAAGTGCAATACCTTGGGCATATTGTTTCTATGGAAGGAATTGCAGTAGACCCCAAGAAAATTGAAGCAATTATTGATTGGCCAACACCTACTAATGTTTTAGAGGTGCGAAGTTTTATGGGGATTGCAGGGTATTATAGAAGGTTCATCAAGGGATTTTCAAGAATTTCTCAACCCATTACAAACCTTCAGAGAAAAGGGAAAGGCTTTAAGTGGATAGAGTAGTGTGAAAAGGCTTTTCAGGTTTTGAAATAAAGATTGATGACAACACCAATTCTGTAATTACATGATCCTAATAAGCAGTTTACAGTTTGTACTAATGCATCGATCAAAGGGTTAGGTGGGATTTTGACCCAAGATGGTGCGATTATTGCTTATGAGTCTAAGAATCTCAAGAGGCATGAAGTCAACTATGCCACTCATGATTTAGATTTGGCAGTGGTAGTGCACACACTGAAAGTTTGGTGACATTATTTATTGGGGAAACCATTTGAATTAAAGACAGAACCATCAGAGTCTAAAGTATATATTCACCCAACCTTTATTAAATGTAAGGCAACAACGTTGGATAGAGTTTCTTGTGGAGTATGATTTTGGCATTGAGTACATTAAGGGTAAGGAGAATAAGGTCATCGATGCTTTAAGTAGAAGAGGGCATATTACCGCTATGACAAAATGCCAATATGATATGTTGGATCAAATAAAAGAGTGGCAAGGAAAAGATGAATTTTTCCAATCCTTATTTGGACATATTGGACAAGAAATAAACAAGGATGCAGAATATGTGATCAGGAATGATCTATTATTCTTCAAAGATAGGTTGGTCGTACCTAATTCAGGAGGATTGAGGGAAACAATCCTTAAGGAGGCTCACAATACTCCCTATTCTACGCACCCAAGAGGGGTAAAAATGCGCGAGAATTTAAAGAAAGCTTATTTTTGGCCAGGTATGAAAAAGGATATCATCAATTATGTGGCAAAATGTTTGGAATACCAAAAATTGAAGGTAGAACATTTGCATCCAGTTGGAAAATTATATCCACATGAGATACCTGTGCAAAAATGGCAAGTGGTATCAATGGACTTTATAATGGGACTACCTAAAACAAGATTTAGGCATGATGCAATTTTAGTGATTGTGGATAAGCTAACCAAAGTTGCACATTTTATACCAAGTAATGTGCATGATGATGCACCCACGATAGCAAGTAAGTTTTCCAGGAAAGTGGTGAGGCTACATGGGTTCCTAGAAGTTTTAATATCTAATAGAGACTCTCATTTTACTTCTGAATTTTGGCAAGCAATGCATCAAGCATTAGGGACTAAGTTGAATATTAGTACTACTTATCACCCTGAGATAGATGGATAGACTGAGAGGGTGAATCAAGTGCTTGAGGATATGTTGAGAATGTACTGCATGGAACAACACACAAAGTGGGAAGACTACTTGTACCTAGTAGAATTTACATATAATAATAATTACCACACATCACTAGGTATGACACCTTTTGAAGCTCTATATGGGTGATGGTGCAGAGTTCCCTTAACTTGGGATAATCTAGAGGATCGGGTAGTGATTTTTCCAAAAATGTTAAGAGAAATGGAAATGCAGCTAAAGAAAATTCAGTAGAAGCTAAAAGAGGCCACAGATCACCAAAAGAGCTACGCGGACCTCAAAAGGACACCAAGGGAATATTCTGTGGGAGATAGAGTATTCTTAAGAGGGTAGCTAAGAGTTCTATAAAATCATCTAAGCTTGACTCTAGATATGTGGGTCCATTTGAGATTATTGCAAAGATAAGCCTTGTAGCATACAGATTAGCTCTACCGCCAAGCTTATCCAAAATCCATAATGTCTTTCATGTATCCCTCTTTAGAAAATATATTTCTGATCCTACTCATGTATTGGATGTTTCCAACTTACAGATGACCGATCCATTAAGAATTGAGGTGTGACTGTTTGCTTGCTTGGTTTTCAAACCAAGAATCTAGAAAAGTAGGACATCGAGCAATGTCGGGTCCAATGGGACCACTACTTAGACCGAAATGCTACATGGGAAGATGTGGCAAAAATGTGACAATAGTTTCCTTATCTATTTGAGTAGAAATAGACTTTATCATAAAATTTTATATAATTTTGGAATATTTGTATATATACAAATGTAAATGGAACTGGATACTAAGTAGAGTTAAGTGTGGTTGCCATTTTACTGAGTAGAGTAGTTTGCAAGTGTGTGGTATTGCAAAGTGACATGTTTTGGAATATATGTTGATATTTGATAAATATATTATATTGTGATGTAATCTATGATGTGGTTATATTCCAATTGTGTGGAAAAATTCTTTGTTTACAAAATTTAGAATTAGATGTAAGCAATGAATTTACTTGAATATTCTAAAAAGTAAGTAAAATAAAAATGCAAAGTATTTCTTTTTCTTAATATGGTTAAAAACACAAGGACTGTGTTTATCCCTAGTGGGGGAGGATGTAATGACCCTCCTCGCACGATTTATAAAAAATAGTGAAATATGCATACACTTACCTTTTTCTATGATTCTTGGTACTATTGATGGCTTCTGTGAGTGCAACATAGTGGCGTAATGGCAATGAATAGGAAACAAGTCAAGGGAAAAATGTGAGATAGGGAAGTGATGATTTGGCTCGCGAGCACATGGAAACTCATGCTTGCATATCATTTAGGTGCATTGCATATTGCATCATTACGTGGGTTTATTTGGCTTGAATATTGCTTGTATGGCAAGAAATAAGAAATGTTGTTTTAAGTGGCAATGATGATGGGAGCCACTAGTTTGGAAATGCATGTGTGTGTGATTGCTTGTTATGGCATGAGAGATGATATTTTGATTATATATGAATTTATTATGGTAAATAAGTTTACCATGTATGGAAGCTTTTATAAATATCATTGTTGCATTATTTATAAGTGTAAGAAAATTGGTTATAATATTATTAATCTTATTTTATTCAAAAAAATTATAAAGAGCTTACACTATTGTTAGAATGGTGATTGTTTTTAATATTAAGGAAATGATCAAAGGTTTACAAAATTAAGCATTATTAAAATGTCCATGTGGCTAGACATACTCTCCATATTGTTGTAGAGTCGTAGTGATTAGTTAATAGTCATGATAGCTCGGGGTGCACACATGAAGTGGAGGAAGGACTCGGCAATATGGTGCTACGCATGGAGGGAAAAAAAAATAACCTACAATTTTTTCACAAATTATTTTTCAGAAGAAAACAAAAAGGAAAAAAAACAACATTTGAAAAAAATAAAGGGAAAAGATGAAGGGGAGTGGCGGACGAAAAGTAGAGAATAGGAAAGTTGGAAGCATCAAACAAGTTGGTTTTATGCAATTCAAAACTTTGGAAAATGTCCTCCATAGTTGTATGGTGTATACTCAACAAATTTAATCATTATCTTTCATTATGTAAACTATTGATGTGTTCTTGTGTTCTTTTCTAACGAATTAAAAATAAACAATGAAATTGATAAATCGAAACTGCTACGTTAGTGACCTTTTCATTGTTCGAATATTGTTGTGTTTTGTATTGATTGTTGGCGATTAAAAACAATAGGAGTGATAGTTTAATATTATCTTGTTGGTTTGCTTTCACTGAGTACAACATTGTTGTGACATGTTATATGAAAAACATGTGCATTCATGTTAGTCTGATATGTTAAACATAATTTTTTTATCGTTGTGTGAACATTGTCGTATAGCTATGCTGGTAGATAGTTAATAAAGCAATGGAATACTAGAAAAAAATTGAATGCTGAAAAGGAAAAACCATTTTATAAGAAGCAAGGTATTGTAGATATAATACAATACTATATTGTAGTATTAGAAGCATTACCTTTACGAGATATATTATTCTTTTTCTTACAGTGTATTGTAAGTTTTGCTTATGTGCATACTATGAAGAAATGGATGCAGCAAGTGCAGTAAGTGTGTAGTTTGTGTATTCTTCTTTGGGGACTGGGAAACACCTCAAGACGATGGAGGTCGGTTTCATGAATGTCTTACCCGATGGAAGAAGATAACTATAAAAAAATATATATACAAACATTTTTCCAAATGCTTTGACAAGTTACAGAAAAGAAACTAATGTTTTCTTTGTGAATTACTTAGATTATTTTGCATTTATACATATTAAAAGCTACATGTTCATTATTTTGAGCCATCTCTGATCCCTGGCGATGATTCCAATTTACCCCCATGCAAAATGTTGACCGTATGAAAGAAATTTGTTTAGCCATGATCAATTTTGATATCGGTGTAACCAAAAACCTATGACGAAACATATATTACCATGAAGTTGTTGTTTAGTAGACTCCAACAACTAAGAAAGTGATCATGTTCTCTTTAGCTTCAATCGGTTTGGCAATGGAGTAGAAACTCACTAGGACATTAGACGAACCAAGCTCGGGAGAATGAATTTAGTTTAAGATTCAGATTTGCAAATAAAACGAGTTATTGGTTTGAAAGTGAGAAGAGGCTCTCATGTAATGATTACTATTTTCTTTGCTTGAAAATGCATCCAAGAAGTGGATTTGTGAGTTGGTGTTGTGGAGCACAGCTCCTTTATTGTAATAAACTATATTCTTTTAATTAATTCATAGAGCATAAAGCTTATGATGTTAAGATTCTTCTTTATTAAATGATGCATCTGGAAATTTCATGAGCTAGTGTGGATATGTATAAAAAATAAAATAAAATAAAATCATGCTTTGTCAAAATGACTATCAGGCATACCGATAAAATAGAAAGACTTAATTGGTTCATATCTGTTATATTTAAAAACTTAAACCTTTTTTTGTGGATGTCATCTACACTTGGATAATAGATAAACTAGACCTTGGTAGAGCTAAACAAATGGAAAACCACTTTTAATGAGGAATGTTGGTATCTTTAGTTTTAAAACATGTACAATATAGTTTCTTAAGGAAGCTTATGAAAATTTGCTACCGAATCTTACTTAAGGCTATGCATGCATAGGTAGTTGGTATTACAATACTTTTCTTGTGAAATGGTAATCCAATAGTTATTGTGAAAACATAATTATCCCTTGGTTAGGTTAGAATTTAATATAGTATAAATAACCTAATAGTAAAGACTATTATAATGTTATTTTATAATGTGAACTCGTTTTAACAAAAAGGAACATCCAAGTATGTTGAGGTGCAAGGATACATGCAATAAGTTTGAGACAACCTAGTTATGATGGGATTGGTCAAAATGAATTGGTCAGGTTGGAATTGATAAAGGTGGTATGCGACACCATTTTTAGGTTGGAATCGAATAGCACAGTGCTTGTTACATACTCATTGAACTTAGCTAGATCAGACACAGGGTTTGGTATGGTAAAAATTATTGTGAGTTATAGTGAGCATGACTAATGAGGTCCAAGGTTAGGGTATTGACATGGCACTAACTGCCTCCAAGAATAAGGGAGTCACTAGTTAGTCACTGAGACATAAATATGCTAAGTAAAAACAAGACTATATTTTTGAAGGTTTAGTGGTAGAGGAAATGGAAGAAAGTGTCCCCCTCTTGGTGTTATGGGCCCTAGAGAATAACCCTTACCGTGAATCAGACCTCATGGCAAAAAATGTGGATGATAAATGAGGACAATCGATTTCACAAAATGGTTAATTAATGAGATAAGGCCAATTTCATCCAATTAAATGACTGGTTGTAATAGTCTTGAACTCAAATGTGGTGGTTATGTCTATGTTATAAATGATTGAAAATTGCTTGAATGATTCAAAAACAAATTAAAACAAAACTAGCTTTCCAACCTTTAGGGAGTTCAAAAATAATTACTTTCTATTATTTCCTTTTTTATTTTTGTTAACTTTTTGTGTAGATGATTCTGGGTTGTTACACCATGCATTTTTGGAGATAGCTCATTATAAACAACTGTGAGGAATTGAATGTTAATACAAGAAATCTCAACAACCTCATTGTTAGTAATGGCTACAAACTGCAAAATATCTCCTTTATATCTGATGTGATAAATTTGGAGGTTCTTTGTCTCAAGTCCTACCCAACTTTTGCAATCAAACCTCTTGCAATATTTAAAAAGCTCACACTAGAAAATTGTGATAATCTTCAGGAATTGCATGTTCTTCCAAAAAGCCTTGTTAATCTCACTCTTAACAAGTGATTTAACCTAGATAAAATGTCCAGTATGTCTTATATGAGATATTTGGAGATCCTTGATATATCTTTGTGCAAGTCTTATTAGAATTCTAGAATTGGACTCCATACATTCTTTACTAAGCCTTTCAGTAGGCAACTGTTGGAAGCTTGAGGAATTACCTCTGCTTCCAAAACATCTTGTTAATCCCAGTCCTAATTGATACTGTAAGCTGAAAGAAATGTCCAGTATGCATTTTTTAGGAAAACTCATACTAAAGAGATGTCGAGAAATTACCTTTGCTTCAAGAAAGTCTCATTACCCTCAGTATTTTTTACCAAAAAAAATCAGCCAATTAGTCTCTACACGTGCTTGATATGAGTTGGAGTCCTCAATCGCACCTCCTAGATGAAATGGGAGAACTTTCCAATTTATAAGAGCTATATCTGATTGCATGCAGTCTAACCGAGCTTCCTCAAAGTTTTGGAAATCTCACCAAGGTGAAAATTTTTAACATCTCAAGGAACAGGTTGAGGAGTTTTCCAGTGAGTTTCAATCGACTGAAATATTTAATGTCTCCAATGGCAAAGGGTAATAGAGAGTTAGAGATTGTCTGTGCCTCCTGAAAGTCTCCTTTATATGGACCTTCATGATTGTGATATGGCTAAGTGCACAAGCCTATCCTGTATTTCTGATATGAGATATTTGGACTTTGATATGTCTTGCTACACAAGCCTTACCATAATTCTAGAACTAGACTCCATCCATTATTTGAGATGCTTCACTTTACACAACTATCATGGACTTAAGGAATTGAATATGGATATGAAAAATCTCAATAATCTAATTGTTTGTAAGTGTTGCAAACTACAAAAGATATCCTTTATGTTCGATATGAGAAAGTTGGAAGCTCTTTGTCTATCGTGGTGGACAAGTCTTAAACTGATTTCACAATTGGACCTCTTGCAGTCTTTAAAAATCTCAAACTAGAAAATTATGACAAGCTTTAGGAATTATTTGTTTTTCTAGAAAGCCTTGTTAGTCTCCATATTAACCAGTGCTATAAAGTATAACCTACAAAAAATGTCCAGTGTATCATATGAGATATTTGGAGACCCTTGATATATCTTTTTTCAAGAATCTTATTAGAATTCTAGAACTGAATTCATTCATTCTTTATGAAGTATTTCCCAAGACAAATGTTGGAAGCTTGTGAGATTGCCTTCCCTTCCCAAAATTCTCTGTGATCTCGGTCTTACTGGACTTTTAGAACTATACTATAGGTTATCTTGGGAGATTGAGATATTACACTACTGTACAAATCTTGAAAACTTGCCTATGCTTCCAGAAATTCTTGTTAATATTAGTCTTGATTACTGCCATGAACTGCAAGAAATATCCAGTATGTCCAGTATGCATTGTTCAAGAAAAATCATATTAAAGAAATATTGAAAGCTTGAGAAATTGCCTTCACTTCCAAAGAGTCTCATTACCCTCAATATTGAATGTTGCTATAAGCTGCAAGCAATATCCAATATGTTCAGTATGCATTGTTTAAGAGAACTCACACTAGAACAATGTGAAAAGCTAGAGGATTTGCCTGCACTTCCATAAGGTCTTATAAATTTCAAATTTAAAGCTTGCATGAATCTGAAAAACTACCCCATATGTTTCTTATGATAAAGCTAGAGACCCTTGATCTGTCTAAGTGCATAGGTCTTACTAGATGATTAACTGGCATTAAGTTCTAGGTCTTACAGGCATTAAGTTCTATAATTGATTCTTTATGATCATTAATTGGGTTATTGATAGATATTACCAATAGTTTGATGCAAAAGGAAAAAAACCAGGATAAATGTCACAACCTAGGTCTCCACACCTAGTTGTAAAACACAAGTTTCAAAAATTTTACCATATTCAACATGAATGTCACACATGTTCAATTTTTCACCCAATTTATTACTAGTACTTTGGCATAGTAAGACTCCACATCCAATTTTCCTACCACTGCAGATGGTAAACTTATGTGCTCAGAATTGGTCAACATCCTATAAAAACTGCCTTCTTTAAAAATTTCACCCCTAACTCAAGTTTCACATAATCTTGGCATGGGGTTGCCCTTCCAGGACCCATAACACCTGGAAGCATGGACGCATTAACTCCCCTAATCCAAATATTATGGATTCACAATACTTACATTTTTTTTCTGTTCTCGAGCTTCTGGAGCTAGCGTAACTATGTTTGTGCCTGGTCATTGATATTCAACTAAGATATAACCAGGGTCCACCATAGTATGGTTTTTGAATCAAATTCCTCAATCCTACCTCCTGATAATGGTAATGTTACCCATACCATCTACCGTTGGACTTTTCGTTCCCTTGATCTAGCTCTTTAGCAGTGAGTTGCAATGACAATTTCATATCTAAAGTAGGTTCATGAGTATCCTCATGTACTACTCATATGCTATCTTTGGGCGACATCCCATACCGCAATCCTATAACCTCTACAGCATAGGACCACTGTCCTATAAGTATGTTGGATAATAGATAACATTGATTTGCAATAGTCGCCACTATAAACTATTGGAACTGGATGAAATGTTCATCCTTCTCGACGTCACATCTATTCTTTAGTCATCCATACCTCAAGATGAACTTAGGATACATTAATCCTTTTATTGTCAGGTTGGTTTTCTATTGAGATTTAATTATTAATTTACCTAGTTTAATAAGCAATATTCTTATACAATCTAAGTAAAACTCATTTACTATGAAATGTAATGAAAATAGTCATTATGCATGCTAACTAAAACCCATCTTTTGCTTTACGAAAAGAAAATAGTCATTATGCATGCTAACTAAAACCCATCTTTTGCTTTACGAAAAGAATCCATTTTATATCTAAAATTTTTAAGACATTATAATTTATTTTAAATATTAAATACATAATATAATTTATAATTCTCAATATCCATTTATATCTATGAGCCCTAAAAGCAAGACATTGATTTCCTCAACATAATTAGCTTCGGTAAACATTCTTATCAATAAAAATTTGACTAAATATTCCATAAAGTAACATCACTATTAAAAATTATTTTAAAACCATCGTTGTTTACTTTTGTCCTTTATTTATTACTTCATGATATGCTTTTATGCAAGAGTTAATACCCTATGCTACTAAAGGTTTTCATCCAATTAGATTTTTTAAAACATAATTAAAACATCAACCTATCCTCTAACTTCCTATGTTTTTCCACAATCTCTATATAACCATATAATTTATTATTTGAAGATTTGACATTAATATATTTTTTCTAAAACTTGGTAGTTCATGCAAATTCTGTTTTTCTAAAAACATTCACTACAATTCCTTTGACATGAACGTCACTTTTAGTCGTGCACCTTTACCATGCACCTCTTGTTTCTTCTCTATGTTTCCTATAGTAGAGAGGTCCATTAATAATTTTTTCCAAGTTTTGGTTAAATGAATGTTGTACTTCTCCAGGTTTGATATTTTTCTAAAAACATTCACTGTGATTCCTTTGACGTGAATGTCACTTTTAGTCGTGTGCCTTTAGCATGCACCTCTTGGTTCTTCTCTATGTTTCCTATAGTAGAGAGGTCCATTGATAATTTTTTCTAATTTTTGGTTAAATGAATGTTGTACTTCTCCAGGTTTGATGGTACTAATTGTTTTGTTCTTCTTTGGATTTGATATATTTAAGTAAGCACTTGTCTTATGCCCTAGGCGACCGACTGCCTACGAAGCTTACACAAGATACAATCTTATCTCCAACCTAAGGTTTAATAGAAAAATATTGTCGCCAGGGTTTTGGGTAATACAAAACAAGAGAGTTATCTAATATCAGAAATATTAAATGGATAGAACAGACAATCCCATTTATTAATTAACAGCGAAATTCCTTTTAGTCTCAAGTTCCACTAGATATTTTGATTTAATTTTTTCAAACATTGCATGTTCTTTCACTTCGACGTTGGAAACATAAGCAATCTATTCATAATATTTGAGGTGTAGAGAGTTTTTAATTCAGTTGCTCTTCTATAACAACCTCTCTCTTTCTCTCTCTCTATATATATATATATATT
Source organism: Wollemia nobilis (assembly GCA_028583015.1). Taxonomy (NCBI): domain Eukaryota; kingdom Viridiplantae; phylum Streptophyta; class Pinopsida; order Araucariales; family Araucariaceae; genus Wollemia; species Wollemia nobilis. Next base: position 1,682,329 of record JAQPPZ010004488.1, on the reverse strand, counting down.
AAAATAAGAATAATCAATAGAAAATTTTGAGCAGCATTCACATACAGCGCTCGTTATAAATAAAAGAAAAACTATAATTTTCTAGATTAAGAATTCAAACCAGCATTCTAATGCCACATTCACACTCTCGGATGGTTTGCTTTGTAAATAGATAATTGCAGAATTTATTCTATTATCAAATCATAGTTTCATAGCGATTACTCTTTAGATAGGAATTAAAAATTTAAAAATCATTCATTGTACAATTTAGTTCTGTAAAAATGATACAAGGGATTTAAAATCCATAAAAATTTCATGTATCTACTCCTTCAAACAAATTCAGTCATCCAACTACATAGCATCCCACACCTGCATTTTTATCCGTACTCAGTTTGCTATTACTATCCCAATGGCCAGAGACATTGATATATGTATTCATTGGATCAGCGTGGCTCAATGCTATGCAGTCTAAATGAATTTTTAATAAAACCAAGCATGCATTCACACATTTATGAATTTAAGAAGCTTCATTCCTATCTTGTAAAATTAATTACAACAACAATACGTTCTTCCTTTAACACAGCATCTCAATGTTAATTTTATTTAACAAATACTACACAAACTATATTATTACATAGGTCTAAAATCACTCACTCATACAACATTCACACACAAAGTAAACCAGTGAACAAAACTATTCTTGGCTAATGGAAAACCTCCAACGACGAGCCTCTGGTCTCTTCCTTGCAAAAATCTTCCCTGAGCATGACGGTTGCAAGAAGTAATTAACACACTTACCAATAACACCGAAAGATGATGCTCGATAACACATAAGTATTTTAAAGTTTTAAAGTTTTTTACCATTTCTTAAAATAAGACACATAAGTCTTGTTTAAAATCCAACTGTCTATCTCCCACAATTTCAATTGGAGAGTGTCCGCTCCTCCGGACAATTTCCTTGCCAGATGTAGATTTTATTTTAAATATTTATTGCTTATATATATCTCTTGTTGGCATAATATTTTATAATTATATTTTATATTTTATAATTATATATATATATATATATATATATATATATATATATATATATATATATATATATATATATAAGTAAATATTTCTACTTTCCCTTATAAAAATTGCACGACCAAAATATCCTTTATTATTTTATTATTACTTATATATTTATTTGTTTAACTTAATATTTATAATAAAAAAATATACTTATACATCAGTATAAATTATGTGTACAACATTGATATATGACAAACAATAGGCAACATGCATTTTTATGCAAGCAGGCATAATGTAAAACAGGCAATCATGACCTATATGAAGTTTTTATTAGTGGGCTTCCATGTACCCATGAGCCACGATGCTAAAAGACATGACATCATCTCCCACCTTACCTGACATCTCTACCACTATCTCTGCCAGGGGTGGGTAGTTTGCCTTGTCCATTTATGCCAACTACGGTGTGAAACTTGCACCTATGAACACAAATACTTACAGCAGCATCAAATTTATCAAGAAAAAGATAATCCTGTATTGGGGTTGTTACATTCTCCCCTCTAGAAATCAGCATAGTCCCTGTGCTAGTTAGTGAAAATATAACAAATTTCCAGATCACTCAAGCATATATTATAACAATAACTTCAAGTAAAGAAAGCTATTCATAACATTATCATAGAATCCACAAACTAACAAGCTACACGTTTAATCATCACAAATATATACAAAATCGTATTCAATTGTCTTTGTTCATCATTCCTAAAACAAGAAAGAAATTTGGTTTTTTCATGGTAGTAACATCCTCCCAAGTGGTATTTTTCTCGGAGTAGTGGTCTCATTAGACCCTACACTACTCGACTATTTTCTTCCTTAGTTGTTTTGTTTAGTACCCAAATATTTTTACTGGTCGAACCTCAATGAGTTGTGGGTCTAACGTTTGTAGATGAGACACATCCATGATATGAGATGGGTCAACTATATATTTGCAAAGAAGGGACACATGAAAAACATAGTGGATTTTGGATAAATTTGGTGGCAATGCAAGCTTATAGGCAACATGATTGATTTTGGCAATAATGACAAAAGGACCAATAAATATGACTCAATTTGGTAGATTTAATGGAGCTTTTAGTTGGCTTGACTCTAAGAAAAACTTTGTCATCAATGAAAAATTCTTGAGGGGTTTGCTATAAGTCGATATAACTATTCCAATGATCAGCATCTTCACGAAGTCGTTGATAAATATTTTTAACTTGGACCTTCATATTTTTAATAGCATCAGGACAACTCACTTCTCGATCATCCAAATTATACCATTTTAATGGTGTCCTGCACCTACGTCCATATAGGGCCTCAAAAGGAGCCATGCCCAACATGGTATGATAGTTGTTATAAGCAAATTCCACCAGGAAGAGATAATATTCCCGTTTACTTTGGTGGTCCCACAATACATGCGTAGCAGGTATTCTAGAACTTGATTGGCCTACTTGGTCTGTCCATTCATCTTAGGATGATAAGCGATGTTGATATTGAGCTTTATTCCCCAAGATTGGTGCAAAGATTACCAAAACACAAAAGTAAATCTTGAATCTCTATCAAAGATGATTATTTCGGGAAACCCGTGTAACCTCACAATTTTATATGCAATTTTTTGTGCTATAACAGGAGCATCATCTCATACACTACTTGGTATAAAATGTGCTACTTTGGATAATTTATCCACTATCACAAATATTACATCATGCTTAAATCATGTCTTAGGAAGGCCAATAATAAAATCCATAGATATTACTTACCACTTCTATTCTGGTACATTGTATAGATGTAACTTTCCACTAGGATGTTGATGCTTTGCTTTGACCTTCTAACATTCCATGCATCTTGCATCAAATTACGCCACATATTTCTTCATACCAAGCCAAAAGTAGTCTTTTTTTAGTGTTTCTTTCATCTTAATTATCCCTGTATGAGAAGAATATGGTGCATAATGAGCTTCCTACAAGATAGTTCTTTTAAGTCCTTCATCATTGGGTACTATTACTCTATTTTGAAAATACACCATATTTTTCTTGACATTATAATCTCCGTGTTGATTTGGTTCCTGCTCAACCTTGTTACGACATTGTTTGCAAAACTCATCATTTTTCTCCATCTCCATGATCTTCTCCTTCAGCCCATGTTGACATTTTGTAAGAGATTTTATATGCCTTCTATTGAGAGCATCTACTAGTTTATTTCTTTTCCTTTGATATATTCAATACCAAAATCATATTCAACTAGGAACTCCATCCATCTTCATTGTCTAGAATTTAGCAAAGGCTGAGTAAAAATATATCTCAAGCTCTAATGATTGGTTTTAAGCTCAAAATGTTTTCCTAGAAGATAGTGCCTCTAGATCTTAAGAGCATGAACTACTACTACCAGTTCTAAATCATGTAGCATAGTTTATTTCATTTTTCTTGAGTTTTCTAGACTCATATGCTACTACAGCCTCATATTACATAAAAATGCCACCCAGTCCCTCCAGTGAGGCATTATTACATACCGTAAATTATTTGTTCGAGTCAAGTATTTTTAGTATAGTTGGAGTTGTCAATTTTTCCTTAAGAACTCTGAAGGATTTTTCACACTGCACCATCCACCTACATACTTTTCCTTTCCTTTGAATGTTAGTAATAAGAAATGTGGATTTTTAAAACCCCTTAACAAATCACTAATAGTAACTGGCCATCCCCATAAAACTTCTTACTTCTGACGCATTGGTTGCAGCTAGCCAATATATTATGGCTTTAATATTTTTAGGATCTATGACTATTCCTTCGACTCAGACAATGTGCCCTAAGTACTAAACTTGTGATGTGTAGAACTCAAATTTTGATAACTTACCATATAATTGATTCTTCCTGAGGATCTCTAGCACTACCCTCATGTGTTGATCATGTTCTTCTCTAGATCGAGAGTAAATTAAGATATCATCGAGGAATATTAACATGAATTAGTCCAATTGTTCTTGGAATACACTATTCATCAAATTCATAAATGCAACTGGTGCATTTGTTAATCCAAATGGTAATATCTGTGAACTCATAATGTCCATAGTTAGTTCTAAAAGTAGTCTTGAATCTTATTCTCGAATTCTTAATTGATGGTAGCCTGATCTAAGGTCTATTTTAGAGAAAATTGTAGCCCCTCTCAATTGGTCAAACAGATCATCAATTTTGGGTAAATGGTACTTGTTATTTAATGTCATTAAGTTAAGCATCCTATAATCAATGCATAATATCAATGATCCATATTTCTTCTTAACAAATAAAATCGATGCTCCCCATGGTGACACGCTAGGTTTAATGTGGCCTTTTACTAACAAATCTTGTAGTTGAGTCTTAAGCTCTTGCAATTCAAGAGGTGTCATACGATAAGGATTTTTGACTACTGGAGTCACTCCTGGCATGAGCTCAATTAAGAAATAAAATTCTCTTTTTGAAGGAAGTCCAGGTAGATCTTCAGGAAAGACATCCCTAAATTCATTTAACATTGGGTATTATTGAAATAATGTAGAACTGAACTTAGTTTATTCCTTTTTGTTTAATTTAGCCACATACAATTTACATCCTTTTCTCAAGGCTCTTTTGACCTGCATGGTGGTCATTAAATTGGGCTCAAGAGATGTTCGATTGTAGTGGATACAAATTCTCTGATTAGTGTCATCCGTAAAGTCCAACCACAATTCCTAAAAATTTAGTAGGGCCTTATGGGCTTTTAACCATTCTACTCCTAGGACTATGTCAAATTCATGTAAAGGAGCCACATACAAATGCCAGTTGATTTTTCCCTAAGGTATTTCTATTTGTGGGTCAAATAGACATTGGTTGACCAAGTAAGTTTATCCCGAGTCATACTCAATTTGCCACCCTCTTTCCATAACCCCAAGTTTAATAGGTATGTCCTACAAATACTATTTGATGTGAAACTATCTATTGCACCACTATTAATTAAAATATGTACATTTCTTTTGCTTAGTTTCCCTTTAGTCAGAAATGGAGTAGCTTGACCTAGAAGATTAGGGTTACCTATTGCGGCAAATATTCTATGTGGTGCTTCCTTAGTGGGATTCCTACAATCCACTTTGTTTGGACATTGGCTAGTGAAATGGTCTAAAGCTCCACATGCAAAGCAGGCATTTTGTCCATAATTTTTTTGTTTGTCACCTTCCTTATTCTGGTTACCATTTTTACCCTGTTCTCGATTGTTGTTTTCCTTTTCTTGATAGTTCATTTGATCTAGCTAACCTCTGTTCCCTTGGAATTTACCCTTGTTTTTATTATCATCCCTATACCGTACTCCATCTCTAAATTTTTTGTATTGATCTTTACTTCTATTTTATTCGAGGTATCTCCTTTTCCTTGAATTTTCTCTTTCAACTTGTTGATAGTAAGACTTTACCTCTTTCTGACTTGATTCTTCATATCGGGCAACATCATAGGCAATTGATAGTGTTTGAGGTACTTTTATTCCCATCGATTGACTATATTTTAGGGGTAGCCCCATAATGAACTTATGAGCTTTGAACCTCTCATGATCGTCGTATTTCGAAGCCTACTTAAGAAGTTGCACAAACCTCTAGTAATATTCAATTATCGTCATATTGCCTTATCATAAGTTGGTGAACTCACCATGTTTCTCAATATAGAATTATTTAGTAAGGAAGCGATCTTTGAATTCTCTTTCAAATTCTTCCCATGGCATATCTGTCACTTCCTTCTGAGTAATTTTCTTATATGTGATCCACGAGTCTCTTGTAGGACCCTCTAAATGTGCCACTGCCCAGGTAGTTTTAGTTTCAAAGTAAAGAGGCTAAATTACAAAGTACCCTTCGGCTTCATCAACCAATTAATGGTGGTTTCACCATCACCTCTTCCATCAAATTTAGAGATATCTAGCTTTTTAATTTATTTTTTTCAGTTCTTCACCCACCTTCCTCCTCGAAGAACCTTTTGGAAACTCACTTACATTTTCAATTTCCTTTATCTTAGCCATATTCTCTATGAATTTATATTGTTGGATGATTATTTCTTGTTGCTGGGCCATTCGTGCCCTTTTCTAATCCATATGCTCACTCATTTGAGCTTTTTAAATTTACATTTGCTCACACTATTGATTTAGTTGCTCTTGCATCAACTGAATCATTCAAGCCATATTCTCATCATTCTATGTATATCTTGCAGCTATTGTCTCTTTCTATTTCTTGACTACTCATCATGGCACTTCAGCAGCTTGCACTCTCTCAAACTCTCTTACAAGTCACCTTAGTCCCTTCCTCGAGACCTCTATAATATCCTCTTGCAAATTAACATTGGTCCTCCTCAAGGTACTTGTCATGCCTAGCATCAAAAGAGTTATGTCATAACAACTATTCATGTAATTAGCCAAGGTTTTGCAACCTAGGATCTGATACCAACCGTCACAACATAGGTCTCCACACCTGGTTGTAAAACACAAGTTTCAAAAAATTTACCATATTCAACATGAATGTCACACATTCAATTTTTTTCACCCAATTTATTACTAGTAATTTGGCATAGTAAGACTATACATCTATTTTTCCTACCACTTCTACTGGTAAACTTATGTGCTCATAATTGGCCAACATATTATAAAAACTACCTTCTTTAAGATTTTCACCCCTAACTCGGGTTTTAGCTAATATTGGTATGGGGTTGCCCTTCCACGACCCATAACACCTAGAAGGGTGGACACATTAACTCCCCTTCTCCAGAGCTTATGGATTCACAATTATTATATTTTCTCTCTATTCTTGAGATTTTGGAGCTAGCATAACTATGTCTATGCTTGGTCATTGATATTCAACTAAGATATAACCAAGGTCTGCCATCACATGGCTTTCAAACCGTATTCCTCAGTCCTGCCTCTAGATAATGGTAATGCTGCCCATACCATCTATCGTTGCACTTTTCATTTTCCTAATCCAGATAGCTGACCATGAGTTGCAACATCAATTCCATATCTGAAGTAGGTTCGTGAGTATCCTCACATACTACTCATATGCTATCTTTGGGTGATGTCCCATACCACCACCCTATAACCTCGACAACATAGGACCACTGTCATATAAATATGTTGGATAATGGATAGCATTGATTCATAATAGTCGCCACTACAAAATATTGGAACTGGGTGAAATGTTCTTCAATGTCACATCTGTTCTTCAGTCATCCATACCTCAAAATGAACATATGATACATCAATCCTTTTATTATCAGGTTGGTTTTCTCTTGATAATTTAGTTATTAATTTACCTAGTTTAATAAGCAATATTCTTATACAATCTAAGTAAAACTCATTTACTATGATATGTAATGAAAATATTCATTATGCATGCTAAATAAAAGCCATATTTTGCTTTACGAAAAGAATCCATTTTATATCTAAAATTCTTAAAAAGATATTATAATTTATTTTAAATATTAAATACATAATATAATTTATAATTCTCAATATCCATTTATATCTATGAGCCCTAAAAGAAAGACATTGATTTCCTCAACATCATTAGCTTCGGTAAACTTTCTTACCAATAAAACTATGACTAAATATTCCATAAAGTAACATCACTCTTAAACATTCTTTTAAAACCATCGTTGTTTACTTTTGTCCTTTATTTATTACTTCATGATATGCTTTTATGCAAGAGTTAATACCCTATGCTACTAAAGGTTTTCATCCAGTTAGATTTTTCAAAATATAATTAAAATATCAACCTGTCCTCTAACTTCCTATGTTTTTCCACAATCCCTATATAACCATGTAATTTATTATTTGAATATGTGACATGAATATATATATATATATATATATATATATATATATATATATATAAACTTAATAGTTTGTGCAAATTCTGTTTTTCTAAAAACATTCACTGTGATTCCTGTGACGTGAACGTCACTTTTAGTCATGCACCTTTAGCATGCACCTCTTGGTTCTTCTCTATGTTTCCTATAGTATAGAGGCCCATTAATAATTTTTTCTAAGTTTTGGTTAAATGAATGTTGTACATCTCTAGGTTTGATGATACTAACTATTTTGTTCTTCTCCAGGTTTGATATATCTAAGTAAGCACTTGCCTTATGCCCTCAGTGGCCGACTGCCTACGCGAAGCTTGTTAGAAAAATTAACCCTGATTTCCCGTCTTCACCCAACTGCACTTCGAATCTGGGCACTACTGAACAATGCTCATAAAAATTAACAAAGTTGGGCATACCATCAAAAATTTTGATGTGACATCACACATGTCAAATTTCCAATCAGTCTTTATTTCCTACGTGTAAATTCGGTGATTGGTTATTTCATTCGTGCAGTGGTTGGTGATTTGGTCCTCATATTTTTCTATATAAACCCTATACTAATGGGCATTAGTGTGTAGTTGTAGCGGGTGAGAGCAAAACAACCATTTTGCAAAGCAGTTGATGAGAGTAGCTCAATGACTAGAGAAGCTCATCTATTTCATACCCGAGCAGCAACCTCGTGGGTTTAGATTTATTTGTGTTAATCCTGCAATCACACTTGCAAATGATAGTAAATCCTCATTCGAGGACTTTTGTAACCGTTGTGGCTGCTCCACAACACACCCCAAAATTGGGGACCCCCCTTTTGTTTGCACGCTTTCCAAGAATATTATAGTGGCCCAGATGTTAAAAGAGCAAAGAAAAGTAAGAAAATGAAAATGTCGTGATATCGCGACATGTTGCTCCGTCGCGGCTCATAAAATGAAAATGTCGTGATATCGCGACATGTTGCTCCATCACGGCTCAAAAAATGAAAACGTCGCGATATCGCGACATGTTGCTCCATCGCGGCTCAGAAAATGAAAATGTCATGATATCATGACATGTTGCTCCATCACGGCTCAGAAAATGAAAATTTCATGATATCGCGACATGTTGCTCCGTCACGGCTCAGAAAATGAAAATGTCACGATATTGCGACATGTTGCTCCATTGCGGCTTAAAGAGAAAATTGTCGCAATATCGCAACGTGTCATGTTTTCGTGGCTAAGAGCAACAGGATGCAGCATAAAGTGAAAATTGTCATGATATCGCGACATGTCATGAAATCGAGGTTCATAGAGGAGAGAGAAAGACAAAGTGAAAAGACATCGCGATATCGCGACATGTCATGAAATCGCGGTTCATAGAGGAGAGAGAAAGACAAAGTGAAAAAACGTCGCAATATCGTGACATGTCATGAAATCGCGGGTCAAGGAGGAGAGAGAAGACAAAGTGGAAAAATGTCGCGATATCGCGACATGTCATAAAATCGTGGTCAAAGCGGTCAAAATGAAAAGTGTCACGACATCGCGACATATTGTATGCTGATGACTAAAAATAGAAAAGTGTCGTGATATCGCGACATATTGCTTTCTCGTGGACAAAGACATAAAAACATCGCGATATCGCGACATGTCTTATTTTCATGATAAAAGAAGAAGAGCTAAGCTGTCGACATAAAATGTAGCGATATCGCGATAGGCCATTTTTGTTTGCAATACACGGCGGGCCATTACAGAGTATACAGGGGAGGTGTTGAACACGTGGCATGAAGATGTCAGGGCTATGGTGTAACGCTTCATGACTGACAGTTATAGTTCATAGAGAAGATCAAACGCTTTGATGACCGAGCAGAAAGTCAAAAACAACTAAGAGGCGGGGAAGACAAAATAAAGCGATCTGGGAAATGAAACGAAGCGTCGTAGAAATAAACAGAGAGCCATGCTAGAAAGCTTAAAATCAAAAGCCGAAGACAGGTATAGGGGTTAGAAACCACTGTGGGCAGAGTTGCAGCGCTGAAGGTGATAGGCCATTCTGGGCCTGCTTTTGGAGCGTTTTCCTCCACTTTTGTCCGATTTTGTTAAAACTGGAAACATTCTATTCTTGTAAACTGATACATTATCTTTAATACAGAATTATAGAGAGTTGCATCTCATTGACAAGAAAGGAGTTATTTTCTGCATGCTAGATTTAATGTTCATTTTTCCCCCTTTCAGATTTTTAGGCTTATAGGTGAAGTTTAATGCAAGTTTTCTTGGTTGCTTCATGCGAATGTCTAAATCTGAAAATCACAATTAAAACCCCAGAAACCAGCACCTAACTTATCTGGATTGTGTGAGTTTGCAGGTTCAATAGGTTAGGTTGTATGCAAAAAACCTCATTATCTTCGGTTTTGTCAAATAGGATCGTAGCACTCTGAATGTACTTTAATTTTAGTTTCTTTGCATTTTATTTTCATTTCTTTTATTCTCTGCACTTTTATTTTCTCGAAAATCTAACCTTAGTTTAATTTACAGTCATTAAAATAAAATACTTGAAAATCTACCGAAATCGAAAATAAAATAATTTCATCATTAAGATTAATTCACATTGAGTTCATTCTGATTAAATGAACAATCATTACAATTTTAGAATAAAATAAACCACAGTGCCCCTTGTTAACAGTTACTTGCAACCACTAAGGTATTCCGAATGTTCAAATTGAATATTATTCTTTATGCCAAATGCTAATATAGCGGAGACCTTGGAGAAATTATTTACAGGATTTCTTTGCAAGTAGAGGATTTGGAACTCGAATCCTATCGGAGAGTGTGTTTTCACAATCGGGTGAAAATACCACTCAATAGATTGGCACTAGAAGGAGGGCATGAAATGGTTTATTTCATCATGATTTTGAATGCTACATGTTTATAATTTCTTAAAAGCTTTGTATTGCTAAATATTTCAGGTCCATTTTGATTGGCATCTTCGGCCTCCTCTAGCACTCAACAGATTGGCGCTAGAAGGAGGGCCTGATTTGGTTTATTTCATTGTGATTTAAATGGTAAAGGGATTTAAATTCTGAATATTTCATGCCCTATTGATTATTATCTTTGGCTCTCTTTTAACAATACATATTTGAACTGTTAAAAGGAGGACATGAATTGCTATGCATTGTTCTAACGTTTTGATTGTTCATACAGGAATAATGTGTTTTGGTTTAATTTAAAAAAAAAAAATTGACTAACGAAGTTGTCTCCATGCAATTACTGTCATTTGATTTTAATGGATACATTTTGTGGTTGATGCTAACATGATTATTCATACGTTACAGGTTTTGAAGTTATTCTTTGAGTTTCATTAATGGCTACCACTGCAGGAATGTGGTACGGGATACATGGTAATCCTTTGAACATTAGTGGAGATCTTCATGACATACCCAAGAACGTAGAAAAACGTTTGCCCAAATTTAAACACAATGGTCCAACATTAGCCGAGGAACATATTCAAACCTATGTGGATATCCTAGTTAGATGGAATGTTGAACATGAGGATGTGGCATGTAGAATGTTTCCTGGAACTCTAGATGAGGTGGCATATGATTGGTACATCAATTTACCCACTGGTTCTATTACATCTTGGACTCAATTGAAAGATGAGTTTATCGATCAATTTAGGTTGCTCATTGATCCTCTCATGATATATCAATAATTTACTGCTTGCAAAAGAGAACCTAATGAGCCAGTGAGAAGTTTCAACTTGAGGTTTCGAAAGCTTTATGCGAGATTAATTTCTCCTTATACTATTGAAGAAGGTGGTGCACTTCAAATATACTTTCGAGCATTGGATCCATTATTTGCCATATTTGTTAGGATGAATCCCTTGGTTACTGATCTTGCATCGGCCTACACAGAAGCTATGATTGTAGATCAACAATTGAGGCTACAAGGTTATGGAATGGAGCAATCAACTATGGTAGGACAACTAGGGGCTTGCAATCAAACCTCAATGGTAAATCAAGTGTGGGCACAACAAAATTCGATATTAAATGTTTTTCCCTACAATCAACTTTATCCTACCATACCAACTTATGCTCCCACATGTGCTTATACAAGTACTTCCATCCATCCAACCATGCCTCAATTAGAGAATCATGTGGTCACCCATGGAACCATTGCAACAAATGTTCAAGCTTTGTCCGTGGATATCAATCCAACTAATCCTACTACTTCTACCACTCAACCCAAAGAGTCTGTATCGGAAGTAAAAGAACAAAAGAAAGTGGTCAAGAAGGTATGTAGGCATGTTCCTCCACAAAAGTGAGTATGTCAATGTATGCATCCAAATCATCCTAGGAAGAAAATTCATAATGTTGATATTAATGATGTTTCATGTTGTGCTTCTTCAAGCGATACAAGAGATTTTGAGGTGACTCACGTTGAAGTAAATACATATTCGAAATATCTTGAAGAGCATGAAGATTTTGGAGAAGAAATTCTATGGATGGGTAACAAGAAGTGGGAATCAAATGATCACCATCTTGTTTTGGAAAAGAAATATCCAGAATCATTACCCAAAAATGAGGAATTGGATGAACAAACGTATGTGGATATGATCTGGTCAGATGTACTTGCAAAGGATTGGAGCAACTATATGACACAGAATTCAAAAATTGATCCCATTATAGAAGCTCCTAAGCCATCACAAGTGGCTGAAAATAAATTTGAAAGAAAATCAACAAATGAAGTTGAAGACACAATTGAATTTCACCACTTGTTCTCGAAAGACACTTTGGATGATATTCTCAAAAGTGATTACCAAGAGGATCTACACCTCCCAAATTGTGATAAAATTGAATCATGGGTTAAAAATTTGGATTATGATAGCTTTACCGATTTGAATTCAAGAGATAACCCACTGTTGGAAATAACTGAACCATCTAAGGAAGGTGAAGATGAATTGGATGAGAAACATGTTGATGAATCGGAAGATGAAGAAGTACTGGAGCATCACAAATTGAACTTGGGGAATGATTATTATGATTCGTGGAAGAAATGGGAAGAATATTATCAATCTAAATCTTCTAATAAACTACTTGTGTCAATTAATATACAGGATAACTCAATTGCTTCCTCATATGAGGATACTATAAATCCTGTATAATTTGAGAAAGTTTTGGAAAAGGAAGTAGAATCTCATCAAATTTTGGAGCATGATAAGGATTCTACAACCATGAATCAAGAAGGAGAATCACTTGCTTTAGATTCCTTTGAAGGAAAAGAAATTGAAAATCTTGATCCACTTACTTGTGCTACAATGATTATGCCATTTCAAAAGGAGAAAAATACAAAACCTAAATCATTTGGGTTTGATATCATTGATGATCCAATTGAAAATCTCACGTTACCCAAAACAACCCAAGTGATTGATCATGTAAATGTGTTAGTTAACCCACCCCTAGATAGACAAGACTTATGGTTTGAAATGGATTGACATGTGTTCAATTGGGTACCTAAGTTTGGTGCCTTTGATAAACAAGTCATGGAGAAAGAAAAAGTGCTACATGATGATGAATGTCATGAGAGAAAAGAGGAATTTTCAAATCCTCTTCAAGCAAGGTCAAATGAAAACACGCCAAAGGTAAAATCTCACCATTTTGGTTTCACCATGCAAAATTTGAATGAAGGTTTGCCTAACGAATGGTTTGATTCAAATATTATTAACGTTATGGCTTTATTGAATGAAAATGAAAGCTTATTTCTACACCATGAATCAAAGTGCGGAATGGACATCTTAAAGAATAGACATAAAGGAATTGAATATCAATCAGTGTCTAATCAAATTGAAAACTTGAAGCTCCACCATAGGATTATTAATGAAACTAAATCTAATTGGTATGGTGAGAGGGGCAAGTGGAAGTTTGTTTCTTTGTCTGATTTGATCTTGTTTTTGTTGGATTCCTGCAAAACTTGTTATGCGTATCATGTCATATGTCTTTTAAATAATTCTAATCAGGTTTGGGATCCGAGAAAATGATAATCCAATATTTTGCATCATCTTGTATTATATTGTATATAGATTTTGGTTTTGGTTTTGGTTTGTGTTTTTCAAGTTTCATTTTTGGGATTGTTAGTTTAATCATGATTTAAGTTGTGTGTTTATTTGACATGTTTGGTTTGTCTAAAAAAAAAAAAAATGATGAAAAAGTTGTTTTTTGAGATGTTAACTTATGCTTTAGATCAGGGAAATATGGAACATGGGAATTGTGTTGTAGAAAGCTCTGCAAGAAACACAAACAGTTTAAATAATATCGTTTGAAACTTGTGATGCATGAAGTAGCCGGTTTTACAGATTATGGCAATACTCCATCCGCAATTCAAAAGGCAATGCATTCATATTACATCCCACTTTGCATATACATGTCATCTTAGTTGCATATGCATGTCAGATACAAAACATTAAAGCATGTCAAATCCTCTTAGGGTTATTCTATAACATAAAAAAAAAAAAATCCTAAGGTTGGAAACTGATGCCCGAACTATCTTAAACCAATCACATTCTATGCACATTAAAAAAAATATCTTGAGAAAAATGATCAAAATCGTACTTGGAAGAAAGGTCAGGCGAAAGGAGCATTTCGTGTCTATCCTATCATGCAACATAATCCTTAAAACATTGGTTTTTACCACTTCCATCAAGCTTAGAGTCTAAAACCAGAGTAGTAAGGATAGGATTAAATCCTCATCGAACTTAGGTTGAGGATCCAATTCCCCAAAGCTCTGATTCAACCTACATGGAGTAGTAAGGATAGGGCATTATTCTCATCTCGCTTAGGTTGAGAATCTGATTTCCCAAAGCTTCATTTTTTTTTCCCATTTCATCATAAGTATTGGATTGGAAGGATCGTACTACATATCCTCTGCAAAGGATGGGTAGTCATCCCAAAGGTCCAAAAGTAAAATTAATTTTGCCCATTTCATCTTAATATTGGATTGGAAGGATCGTACTACATGTCCCTCGCAAGGATGGGTAGTCATCCCAAAGATCCAAGAAAATAAAAAATAAATAAAAATGATTGAATGAAGCCAAATAATTGATTATGGAGTTAATATTCACCGAGGCTATAGACGCCTGACTGGCAGTGGAGTATGCTCATGCGTGGCAGCATGTCTTTTCTAAAAGCAAGACCATTGACTGCTCAAATGGACATACTAGCCTGACAATTTCATCCATAACTGGTTAAATCATTTTGCTCAAAGTGAGGTAATGAATTCCAGGTCAGAGTAGTAAGGATAGGGTTAAATTCCCATCTCGCTTAGGTTGGGAATCCGATTCCCCAAATCTCTAATTTCACTTTCACTTGCACATGGGTTCAAGATAGTAGTGACTCATAACCAACTTTGGGAACTAATAAATCAATTCATTATACATATAGTTGATCCTAAGAGGGTTTGATAATTTTAAATGTTTGTATATGATATTAAAAGGTTTAAAGCTTTTATAAAGTAGATAGTTATATCTCTAGCCCATTTATTAGGCTGCTCAAATCTTTCACAACCTCACATATGCATTCATGTAAAACTGACAATGGAATGTGGATCAATTTCAAACGATAGAAAATGGAACACACTGCATACACTGAGTTGATACTTCATGATTCTGATGTTTCATGTATTTTTGATCTATCGGTATTTGTTTATCTTTTATGTGCTGACGCTTGTATCTAAGCTTGTATATTTTAGGTTAGGTTCTCATTGAAATGCTCAGGAGCATTTCCCAGTAGAGTCACCATTTGTTGTGGCTGCTCCACAACACACCCCAAAATTGGGGACCCCCCTTTGTTTGCATGCTTTCCAAGAAGATTGCAATGGCCCAGATGTTAAAAGAGAAAAGAAAAGCAAGAAAATAAAAATGTCGTGATATCGCGACATGTTGCTCTGTCGCGGCTCATAAAATGAAAACGTCACGATATCGCAACATGTTGCTCCATCGCAGCTCAAAAAATGAAAACATCGTGATATCGCAACATGTTGCTCCATCATAGCTCAGAAAATGAAAACATCGTGATATCACGACATGTTGCTCCATCGCGGCTCAAAAAATGAAAATGTCGCGATATCACGACATGTTGCTCCATCGCGGCTCAGAAAATGAAAACGTCGCGATATCGCGACATGTTGCTCCATCGCGGCTCAGAAAATGAAAATTGTCACGATATTGCGACATGTCGTGTTTTCGCAACTAAGAGCAACAGGATGCAGCATAAAGTGAAAAACGACACGATATCACGACATGTCATGAAATCACGATTCATAGAGGAGAGAGAAAGACAAAGTGAAAAAACGTCACAATATCGCGACATGTCATGAAATCGCGGTTCATAGAGGAGAGAGAAAGACAAAGTGAAAAAACGTCGCGATATCGCAACATGTCATGAAATCGCGGGTCAAGGAGAGAGAAGACAAAGTGGAAAAATGTCGCGATATCGCGACATGTCATAAAATCACGATCAAAGCGATCAAAATGAAAAGTGTCGCGACATCGTGACATATTGTATGCTGGTGACTAAAAATAGAAAAGTGTCGCGAGATCGCGACATATTGCTTTCTCGTGGACAAAGACATAAAAACGTCGCGATATCATGACATGTCTTATTTTCATGATAAAAGAAGAAGAGCTAAGCTGTCGACATAAAATGTCGTGATATCGCGATAGGCTATTTTTGTTTGCAATACACGATGGGCCGTTACAGAGTATACAGGGGAGGCGCTGAACACGTGGCACGAAGATGTCAGGGCTATGGTGTAACGCTTCATGACTGACGGTTATAGTTCACAGAGAAGATCAAACGCTTTGACGACCGAGCAGAAAGTCAAAAACAACTAAGAGGCGGGGAAGACGAAACGAAGCGATCTGGGAAATGAAATGAAGCATCACAGAGCGAAACAGAGAGCCATACCAAAAAGCTTAAAAGCAGAAGCTGAAGATAGGTACAAGGGTCGAAAACCACTGTAGGCAGAGTTGTAGAGCTGAAGGTGATAGGCCATTCTGGGCCTGCTTTTGGAGTGTTTTCCTCCACTTTTGTTCGGTTTTGTTAAAACTGGAAACATTCTATTCTTGTAAACTGATACATTATCTTTAATACAGAATTACAGAGAGTTGCATCTCATTGACAAGAAAGGAGTTATTTTCTGCATGCTAGATTTAATGTTCATTTTTCCCCCTTTCAGATTTTTAGGCTTATAGGTGAAGTTTAATGCAAGTTTTCTTGGTTGCTTCATGCGAATGTCTAAATCTGAAAATCACAGTTAAAACCCTAGAAACCAGAACCTAACTTATCTAGATTGTGTGATTTTACAAGTTCAATAGGTTAGGTTGTATGCAAAAAACCTCATTATCTTTGGTTTTGTCAAATAGGATCGTAGCACTCTGAATGTACTTTAATTTTAGTTTCTTTGCATTTTATTTTCATTTCTTTTATTCTCTGCACTTTTATTTTCCTAAAAATCTAACCTTAGTTTAATTTACAGTCATTAAAATAAAATACTTGAAAATCTATCAAAATCAAAAATAAAATAATTTCATCATTAAGATTAATTCACATTGAGTTCATTCTGATTAAATGAACAATCATTACAATTTTAGAATAAAATAAACCACAGTGCCCCTTGTTAACAGTTACTTGCAACCGCTAAGGTATTCCAAATATTCAAATTGAATATTATTCTTTATGCCAAATGCTAATATAGCGGAGACCTTGGAGAAATTATTTACAGGATTTCTTTGCAAGTAGAGGATTTGGAAATCGAATCCTATCGAAGAGTGTGTTTTCACAATCGGGTCAAAATACCACTCAACAGTAACCCTTGTTGTTTAACAAATAAAATTTTGCCTGTTATTTCAAGTATCTTTGAGGGTTTTTTTGTTCTATTTTTGTCTCACTCTACTTATCTGCATTCGTATTTTTGCATTCAACTTAAGTTTTGGAGGTCTTTAAAATTCAGTCTGCTCACCTTACCTACTAAATATTCAACATACATCAATCATCGTCTTCGTGGATCAATCCCATTGTCACACAAGTAAAATGTGTGACTTCTAGCATTGTGTTTGAGATGGACAACATTGGTTAAAATTTGTCTTAAGTAATTTCTATCTTTTAGCTTCTCGTCGACACCCGATAGGGCAACGAAGCTCGATAGCACTGCACCTTGAGTGCGCCCTTGGACGGTAGCATTTTTAGTCTTATTTGGTGGTGTTTGTTTGTGCCACTCGACTGCACAGTACAGCCCGACTACACAGTCAGTGGGTTGCACAACTTGAAGGGCACTTGGGAAATTTCCCAAGTCATGGGTGCATCGTCCGACCGCACTACACAGTCGAACTACGTAGTCATTGACCTGTGCAGTCCGACGATACGATTTTTCCAAACTATGCACCTTTTGGCTATTTGATTGCTCATTGTCATAGATATGAGACTGTGTAGCTTGACATTGCAGGGCCTCTCTACACACTCAAGAAAATTCAAAAAATAAATCACAACTTTAAATTGGTATTAGAGCTTTAGTTCCCTTGACATGGAGGTTGAAGCATGGCTTCTGACAGTAACCAGTCATTGCAGTTATAGATTTTGTGCTTCAATAAAAAGAAATACAATTACTGGAACATCTAGATGAAGATCCTATTTGGATCTTAGGAGCTATGGGAGTTAGTCGATAATGGCTATCCAAAACCAACAGATGTAGTAGCACTGGCCGCACTCTCCTAAGTAGACAAGAACTTGTTGAAAGAGAACACAAAGGACCTAAATACCCTCTTCTATATCATGCAAGCGATTGAAGAGACCATATTCCCATGGATTGCATCAGCCATCAAGGCAAAGCAAGCCTGGGAGATTCTAGTCAGTTTGTATCAGGGCATCAACAAGGTGAAGTTGGTGAAGCTACAGATGCTGAGGAGAGAGTTTGAGAACCTACAGATGAGTGAATCTGATTCCATGAGCAACTTCTTCACTTGAATGACGGACATCATCAACCAAATGCGGTTGAATGGTGAAATTATGTAGATCCATTGAATCATGGAAAATATTCTTAGAATCTTACCTATAAAATTTGACTCGGTTATGATAGCAATTAAACATTTGAGGGATTTGACAACCCTCTAGACATATGAGCTCATGGGTTCATTATAGACGCATGATTAGAGGTTGAGACGTTCATCTCAGACCTCTTTGGAGCAAGAATTCAAGGCTCAAGTCTCATTTCGAGATAGTGGCAGACAAGACTCCCACCAAGGCACCTCTAGTTCTCAAGGAGGAAGAGGCAGAGGTAGGCATGGGAAAGGCAACAAGAAAAGTGGACGGTCAAACCCTAATGAGGGAGAGACAAACTATAATTTCCATTAGCAAGGAGGAAGAGGCGGTGCAAAGAATCAGTAAGCCGGATCAGGTCAAAAAAAGGATAAGTCAAAGGTCCAGTGCTACTATTGCAAGAAATTTGGCCATTACATATCTGAGTGCAAAAAGTGGATGGCCAAGGAGAATCGATAGCAGGCCCATTATACAGATGAAGCCATAAATGTGATAGGAGGGAACGTGTTGTTGACTTGTAATATTGAGGAGGAGAGCCATAAGAATATATGGTACTTAGAAAATGGGTGCAACAACCACATGACAGGGAAAAAGGAGATGTTCTCACAACTGGATGAAACAGTCTAGTTCGAGGTCAAGATGGGGAACAATAGCAAGGTTCCTATGATGGGAAAATGAAATATCATCATTCGTACCAAGCACGGTGAATGAAAGTAGATCTATGATGTCTATTATGTGCTTGGTCTTAAGCACAACCTATTGAGAATTGAACATCTCGTGCAGAAGGGGTATACGATTTAGTTCAAATACAGAGTATGCACCATTAGAGACAAATCACATGGCCAAATTGCAGTCGTGTTCATGACGAAGAATAAAATGTTTATGTTGCAAATTTAGAATGAATCTTTGATTTCTCTAAGTGTAGTTATGAAAGATGCTACCTGGCTGTGGCATCTCAGATTTGATCACTTGAGTTTCAGTGGCCTAAATATGCTACACAAGAAGTATATGGTGAAGGGTTTACCCCTTATTGAGCAGCAAAATCAAGTTTGTGAGGGCTACTTAGTCAGAAAACAACATAGGGATTTGTTCCCTTTTGGGTAATCTTGGAGAGCATCACAACCATTGGAGCTGGTGCACTCAGACATCTGTGGTCCGATGTAGACCAGCACGTTTACCAGAAATAAATACTTCTTGACATTCATCGATGACTTCAGTTGGAAGAAATGGATTAATCCCATCAATCTAAAGTCAAAAGCGTTTGCAAAGTTCAAGGAGTTCAAAGCTCTGGTGGAGAAACAAAGCGGCTACCGGGTCAAAACCCTAAAAATGGATATGGAGGTGAATACATCTCCAATGAATTCCACAACTTTTGCAAGCAACATAGAATTCAGAGGTAACTCACTACTAGATACACATCGCAACAGAACAATGTAGCTGAGAGGAAAAAATGAACTATCATAGAGATGGCACACAGTATGATGAAGGCAAAGGGATTGTCGCACGAGTTCTGGGTAGAGGCTGTATCCTATGTAGTCTACCTGCTGAGAAGATGTCCCACCAAAAGCATGAAGGACAAAATCCCTCAGGAGTCTTGGAGCGGTCTGAAGCCATGTGTGGCTCATTTGCATGTATTCGGGTGCATTGCATATGCACATGTTCCATAAGAGAAGAGGAAGAAGCTAGATGATAGAGCAAAGAAGTGCATTTTCATAGGATACAATGAGCAAGTGAAGGCATACAGGTTGTACAATCCTATGATAAAGAAGCTCATCACCAACCGTGACGTGAAGATCTTGGAAGATGAAGCCTAGAACTAGAAGTCTAAGACTGGGCATCCTGAGCCAATAGTTAATTATTATGTTGACTTGGAGGAGAGCAGTGCATTGCCACATGTAGCCTCAAGCAGAAGCAATGGTGCTAGTAGCAGTACAACATCACCATCCCAGTCACCACCACTTGCAAGTAGGATCCAAAACTTGAGGACCCCAACGAAGATGAAGAGCTTGTAAGATATCTATGACGCTATCCAAACTCATCAAGATGATGAACATTTTAATTTTTCCTTCTTTACTGAGGTTGATCCAGTGGAGTTTAAAGAGGTGAGTCAGAATTAGAAGTGGGTGAAGGCAATGGATGAGGATATAGAAGCCATTGAGAAGAATGATACATGGCAACTTGCAGATCTTCCAAAAGGGAAGAAGACCATTGGGGTCAAGTGGGTGTATAAGACAAAGTTCAACGTCCAAGGTGATGTTGATTGGCATAAGTCTAGATTGGTGGCAAAGGGCTATAAGTAGAAGTTAGATGTTCACTACCATGAGGTGTATGCACCTGTAGCTCGACTTGACAAAGGATGATCCTGGCACTGGCAGCTCAAAAGGGTTGGAGTGTTTACCATATGGATGTCAAGTCAGCCTTCGTCAATGGTGTGTTGGAGGAGGAGGTCTATATATACTAGCCACCCGATTATGATTTTGAAGGCCATGAGGGTAAAGTCCTGAAGCTGAAGAAGGCCCTATATGGTTTGAAGCAGGCACCCTAGGCTTGGTACAGCCAGATTGATAGCTATTTTTAGGAGAATGGGTTTGTAAAATACCCATATGAGCACACCCTATACATGAAGATAAATGAAGCAGGAGAGCTCATAATTGTCTGTCTATATGTGGACAATTTGATTTACACTAGAAATAGCCCTACACTGTTTGCCCAGTTCCAAATAGCCATGAAGAAGGAGTTCGAGATGACGGACTTAGGGCTAATGAAATATTTCTTAGGCATCGAAGTTGATAATTCAGCTAATGGCATATTAATTTCTCAGGGCAAGTGTATGAAGGATGTCCTCAAGTGATTCAAGATGGAGGAAAACAAACCTACCATAACACTTATTTCTATAGGTTTGAAACTAAGCAAGTTGTATCCATGGAGAAATATTGATCCAACTTTGTTCAAGCGACTAGTTGCTAGTCTGATGTATCTAACTGCAACTAGGTAAGATCTGATGTTTGGAGTTAGTCTGATCAGTAATTTTATGGAGACTCCAAAGAACATGCATTATCAAGCAAGCAAGCGGATCCTGCGCTATGTCAACAAAATGCGAAACCATGGCATCTTTTATGCCAAACAAGACTAGTTGGAACTGGTGGGCTACACAAACAATGACTAGGATGGTAGCACTGATGATCGAAAGAGCACCTTTGGGTATGCTAAAGAGCACCTTCGGGTATGCTTTCTATCTTGGATCGAGAGTAGTGTCATGGGCATCCAAGAAGCAACCGATCATTGTATTGTACACTACTAAAGTAGAATATGTCACTGCCAGGTCAACCGCATGCCAAGCAGTTTGGCTGTGAAGGGTTCTAGGTGAACTGAACCATCCTCTGAAAGCCATGACAACTATATTTTGTGACAAAAACTCTACCATTGCACTATCGAAGGATCCAGTGTTCCATGGTTGGATGCAGCCCATCGATATTCAATATCACTTCATCAAAGAGCTGGTGAAGTTCGAAGAAATTTAGCTATAGTTTTGCAGATCTAAGGAGCAGTTGGTAGATATTTTCATGAAGCCTTTGAAGGAGGAAGACTTTAGCAGATTGCAAGAATAGCTAAGAGTCAAAGCGCTTGTGAAATCAAGTTTAAATTGAATAACACAAGATTATACTGAGAGGGGGTGAAAATTATAAGACCATTTTTTACTTTTATTTTTAATTTAATATTATGCAATGTATAGATAGCAGTATCAATAGCAATAATCAAAGCAATGCACAAAACACCATCCACAAAAGTGACACAAAAATTTACGTGTGATGAGGCCTGGAAATGCCTCCATCATAGCATGTTTTGAACAACTAAAACTTGCCTAAAACTCTATGATTTACTTTATATACTAGTTAAGTTGATCTAATATGTTGTGTATTAATTGTTTGCATGATTGATGTGTTTGGAATATTATATGCTGATTTTTACAGTTTTGTGTAGTTTTATGTCACTTTGCCATGACCTGTTACATAAGGGATATGCTTAGGCTGATAGCAACACTTTACTATTCTTATTTTGATGTTTCTCAAGCATTAATTTCTTTGAATTTAGCAAATAGTGCAAAGAACTATTACTATGCAGCAGAAACTGGTTTTCCTATGTAAATTCCAGCCAACTACCAATGAATGGCAAGGCATGGAATTCACACATGAAGAGGAATGAAGGCTATTGCAATATGATCCTGAGGACTAATCCACCTGAGAAATGCAGCTGAAATAAATTGAAGAGTACATAGTTGGTCATTTCGAAGATCTTCGGATTGAGAAATACAGTCTCTTCGGATTGAGCGAATATCTTCGGATTGAGCCACTTAGCTCCGGATTGAGAACATAAAGCACTTTTTGACCTGTTGACTGATTTTTGACGGTGGAAAAAGGGAAAGAAGGCTGAGGAGGTTAAAGGAAAATATCTCCCATCTAACTTTGTCGTCCTTGCCATCCAAAGCCACAATTTATGGAAAATATCCTCTTCTAGGATAAACCCAGGGAATACTACAGAATAACAGGAATTGATTTGCAGAGTATATTTTCTGTTGTAATTAGATTTTAGGCATCTATAAAAGATAGCTCCCATCTAGGTTGAGCTAATAATAATAATAACAATAGAAATAGTAGTAGAGAAAATATAGATAGAGAATAAGTGAGAAAACTGAGACTGTTACAGTTCTGTAACAGGTTTTAGCAGCAGATTTGTAATCATGTTCTGAATCAATAAAGTACAAGTTTTTCTATTCATTCTATTATGTTTGAGTGTGAGTAATATTTAGAGAGAGAGGAACTCATACCTTCTTCTAGAAAAGGAGGTTGGCCACTTCCAGACCTAGGAGGAGGACTAACAGACAGGTTTTGTTCTGATTTTGTTGTAGCAGAATAAGCTGTGAAACTTGTCAATTTCATTCTTTTGTAGTAGTTAACATCCATTTCAGTCCTAATAATTTATTTTCTGTTCAAGATACTTTTGTGATGTGATTAGCAGTAGATCTGATTAGTCTTTTTGCTTTCCAAAAACTTTCCAATTTACTGCAATTTCCATTTCCAGCAATTTACAGTTTTCTGCAATTTTCCTGCATTATTGTTTTTGTTGTCAACCCCTGCACAGAAGATTGACAACCTTCTGTTATAGAGTATTGATAGGACTTAATTTTAGTTTTCATTATTGCAAGAGTAAATAGACTTTCATTTTGCAACTGTAATTAGGTTTCCAATTCTACAACTGTAACTAGGGTTTTAATTCTGCAATTTAATCAGATTTCATTCTTGCAACTGTAACTAAGGTTTCATTTCTGTAATCAACAATTAGTTTTCATTCTTGCAATTAGATTAAAGTTCAATTTATGCAATTTAGAGGTAGAAGAGACCTAAAAACCCCCACATAATCAGTTCCACCAATAAGACTTGTTGCTCCCAATTGACCTTAAATTATAGCCCTGTTCACTCCTTTCGTAGATAGCCTTGTACACTGCCCTGGATTGACAAATTCATTGAGAATTAATGATGTGCTTAATGACAGCCCATCATTTTGGCATCGTTTCTGGGGAGAGTGTTGTTAGAAGGTGTCAACAGTTCAATAGTTGTTAATTAGACTGAGTTGTGAAAATTTAGGGTAAAATCTGAATATAACAGTTGGTTAAGTAACAATTATTGACTTATAATTTATGTCATTAAGGAGTAGGCATGAATGAGTAGGCCTAGGGATGAAGAAGGAAAAATTATCCAAAGAGATCCCTGGATTATTCCATTAAGAAGATCTTCACGCCTAAGGGGTGAATCACCTATGTTTGAACTACCAGAAAAACTAAAACAAAAACCACCAGCTTCATCATCATCAGAATCTCCTGAGCAAGAAAAATTACCAGACTCATTATCAACAGAAGGTTTTGGACCTCTTGAGAAAGAAATTTGGATAGGTTTAACTATTTTTGAAGAACAAGAAATTATGGCAGAAAGAGGCAATCCAGATGGGGATGACCAGCATGGCCGTGTCCATAATGAAAATGATCAAGATGTGCTCCAACCTCCTAGAACATTTGAATATCCTATTCTTCGAATCCCACATAGAACTCTCCCATGAAAACAATCTCACCTTCGAGTGCTTCCAACCTTTTGGGGTGTTGCATCTGAAGATCCTGATCAGTTCTTGTTTGAGTTCAAAGTAGTGTGTCAAACCTATGACTATATAAATGATAATCAAAAACTCAAGGTTTTTCCTTCAACACTCAAGGACTCAACATTACGTTGGTTCATGAGCTTACAACCAGATTCCATCCAAACCTGGGATCAAATGGAGACTGTGTTTTTAGACAAGTATCAAGAGTATTGTCGAGTAAGGAATAGGAAAGATGAGTTGTTCAGAATTAAACAAGAAGATGATGAAACATTAGAAGATTACCTTGATAGATTTGTGTTTGTTCAAAGAAGGTGTGGACTAGGAGAACCAGAATTGTGCAAAACCATTTTTCTAAGAGGATTACAAGATGAATCCAGAGAGGTATTAGATTTGATGGGAAATGGGGATGTAAGTACTCGTAATATGGATGAGATTGTGGATCTTTGCAGAAATTACTCTCGCACTAGGCAGAAAAGAAAGAAAAAGAGTACAAATGGCACTGATGTGAAGGACCTAATAGAGGAACTTGCAAATTTTAAGACTGATATCCTGGTACAATTAAACACAGCTCTGGGAGAAATGTCTGCTAAAGCAAAAACCATAGAACCTTTAGCAATTTATTGCCCAAGATGCAAGAATAAACATGCCTTAAAGGAATGTCCTCTAAACAAAACATCCATTTCAGCCATTTGTAGTATTTGCTCAAAAGGACATTTGACTGACAAATGTCATCTGCTACCACAACTAAAAACTATCCTAGAAACTCAAATAGAAGAACTCAATTATGTGGGACCAAGACAAGGGGAAACTTTCAACAGTATCAAAATACCCCTCGTTTTCCTACAAATTGGGGAAACAACCATGGAAACATGTCTTGGGGACGGTCAGAACCACCCCAACGTCCTTGGAATTATTCTCAATGGACAAATTCTCAAGAATGGCCACAGACAGGTTGGAATAATCCATCCTAGAATCAAAACTAGAATAACCCATCATGGAATCAAAATAACCCACCATGGACTCAGAATCAAAGTAATCCATCTTGGATGCAAAATCAATAGTAGTGGGGTCAACAATACAGGTCCTATCCAAGGCAACAAAGAAATCAAGGTCAAACTCAGAATTTTTGCTGCACCAAATCAAAATTTTCAAGGAAAACCAAATCAACAAATGCAATAGGTGAAACAACCTCAATTACCAGCTCAACCTGTAATAAATCCAAATAACATAAGGCAAGCAACTCCTGCCTATATGGTTGATTCTAAAGGAAATTCAGATATGCAAATTCTGGATTGTAGCAACATACAACTACGTTTAGGGAAAGTTTTACCTGAACCTATTATAATTGAAGTGAAAGAAGATGAAATTCAAGAACCTATTGTCAAACCAACAATGGAAAAAGAAGAAGAACCATAAGCAGAACAGTTACCTTCATCAGGGATAATTCCATACCCTGAGAGACTTAACACTACAACAAAAATTTTGAATCAAAGTTAGTGAAAGAACTCAGAAAATTAACCATATCACTGCCCTTATTGCAAGCCATTAAGGATATACCTGTGATTAAAAGAACTATCCAAGATTTGTGCAACAGAAGAGCAGGAAGAAAAAAGAAAGCATTTCCTAAAACTGTTCATGTTGAAGGAAAGATAGTTGATCTCTTGTCAAGAAAACTAGTACCTCCAAAGTATAGTGACCCAGGAAGTCCAGTTATCACAGTGATCATAAGCTCAGTACCAATATCAAACGTCTTAGTTGATCTAGGAGCTACAATAAATATCATGACCAAGGATACAATGGAACAATTACAGCTCAAACATCTCAGCCCCACATTCACAGTTTTAGAAATGGTTGATAGGTCAGTTGCAAAACCTGAAGGTATCATTGAAGATGTCCCTATAGAAGTTTCTTCTTGGGAATACCCTACAGATTTTTTGGTTTTACAGCCAAGAAACTCAGCACATGGCTATCCCATTATCCTAGGAAGACCTTGGCTTGCAACTGCAGCAACCTTTATAGACTGTAGATCTGGAAAAATGACAATTTCAAATGGTATTGACCTAAAATAGATTTCTCTATATCCTCCTGCAAGACCTTTAAGCAATTTCATAGGTCAGTTATGGTTTCCTGACTCATATGAAGAACCAGAAGAGGTTATTTCCACACTAGCCACCTTGGTAGTAAGGGAACACATAGAAGACCTCCATGACACAGAAATTTTAGAAAATGAAATAGTCCTAATGAATGTTCTGCATGAACAAGGGTTAGAAGAGGAAGCAACCAATATCAATCAATTGCTAGTGAGAGAAGAAGGTCAAAGTTCTGAAGAAAGGCCATCTATACCATCACAGGAAACATCTGTTTCACTACCACATGGGTGGCACCATCACTTGATCTTCCCTTCTCATTGTTCCATACAGGATATGCTTCCATCAAAAATCAATGAGACAGAAACTTCTTATGTCCTCCCATCTCATCATTGTCCTCTTAATTCCCTAGTCAACAATTGTGAAGAAGTAAATTCAGTCCTTCCAAATACAAAACAAATAGAAGTCCAGCCAGGCAAATTTTTGAACATAAATAGCCAACTTACTAGGGAAGAGGAAGAAAAATTGATAGCTGTTTTGCAGAAGCATATCCATGCTTTTGCTTGGGATTACAAAGATATGTCAAGGATTCACCCTGATGTATGTACTCATAGAATTTATATTGAAGATGTCAAGCCTATAAGACAGCCTCAGAGAAGACTGAATCCTACCTTGAGGGATATTGTGAAAGAAGAAATTGAAAAACTTCTGGAAGTAGGATTCATTTACCCAATTTTTGATAGTCGGTGGGTCTCTCCATTGGTTATAGTGCCTAAGAAAAATGGAAAAATGAGAGTATGTATAGACTATAGAGAACTGAACAAAGTGACATACAAAGATCATTTTCCATTGCCATTCATAGATCAGGTGTTAGATACTCTTCCTTGGAAAGAAATATTTTTGTTTTCTTGATGGATTTAGTGGATATAATCAAATTCGGGTTGCACCTGAAGATCAAGAGAAAACAACCTTTACCTGTCCATGGGGAACATTTGCCTATAGGGTCTTACCTTTTGGTTTGTGTAATGCCCCAACAACATTTCAGCGAGCAGTGTTAGCCATATTTTCTGATCTGACTACCAACAGTGTTGAAATATACATGGATGATTTCACAGTCTGTGGACAGACTTTTGACTTTACATTGGAACACCTTGATAAAGTTTTAACTCATTGTGAAACCTACTAGTTATCCTTAAATCTAGACAAATGTTTTATGATGATGGAGGAAGGAATAGTTCTTGGTCATCACATCTCTCCTCAAGGGATCCAGGTTGATCCAAAGAAGGTGGAAATTATCAAGAACCTTCTCCCTCCTAAAACTTAGACTGATGTCAGAAGCTTCCTAGGACACATTGGTTTTTACCGTAGGTTTATTCCTAGCTTTAGCACAATAGGCCATCCCATGTTTGCCCTATTGACTAAAGATTCTGAATTCTCTTGGACTACAAAGTGTCAGGAATCATTTGAAGCTCTGAAAGAAAAATTAGTAACTCCACCTGTGTTAAGAGGACCTAACTGGACATTACCATTCCACATACAGACTGATGCTTCCAATACTACAATTGGAGCAGCATTGGGACAAATCGACAATGGTGAACACTATGCTATCTACTACATTAGCAAGAACTTGACAGGAGCTAAAAAATTATACCACAAGCGAGAAAGAATTCTTGGTAGTAATCTATGCCATCAATAAATTCAGGCATTACATCACAGGTTATCAAATATTCATTCACATGGATCACACAACCATTAAATATTTGATGAATAAGCCTATGGTGAGTGCAAGGATTATCCGTTGGTTACTGTTGCTGTAGGAATTTGATATCACAATAATCAATAAACCAGGAAAAGCTAATGTTGTAGCAGATTTTTTGTCCAGGTTGCAGAACACAGAGGAAGGGGAATTAGTGGAGGACACTTTTCCTGATGAAAAATTATTTGCTATATCTGTCCAATCACCTTGGTTTGCAGATATAGCCAACTATTTGGTCACAGGGAAAGTTCCCCCACATTTTACTTCCAAACAAAGAAAACAATTGATCAAACAGAGCTCTTCTTTTGAATGGATTCAAGGTATGCTTTTCAAGAGTAGTCCTGACCATGTGTTACGTAGGTGCATCCGAAAGGATGAGGTATATGATATCCTTAGGGCTTGTCATGATGAACCCTCCGGTGGACACTATTCTGTAAAAAGCACAATTAGGAAAATTTTAGGAACAGGATATTATTGGCCATCTCTTCACAAGGATGTGAAAAAGTACACGAGGCATTGTGATGCATGCCAAAGAATGGGGAAACCCACTCACACAAATGAAATGCCACTACAGCCTCAAGTGGTTTTAGAACCATTTGAGAGGTGGGGGCTTGATTTTATGGGACCTATTGATCCACCTTCTCAAGGAAAGGTGCATATTATGGTATGCACTGATTACCTGACAAAGTGGGTAGAGGTGCGTGCTTTCAAACATGCTCGTGAAGAGAAGGTCATTGATTTCTTGTATAACCAATTTTTTTAGAGATTTGGAGCTCCACGGTCTATCACCACAGACCAAGGACCCCAATTTGCATCTAAAGTTATTGAGGCTTTTACAGAGTTGTATGAAATCAAACATAGGAAATCATCACCTTACCACCCACAAGCAAATGGCCAAGTTGAGGTAACAAACAGAGAATTGGAATGGATCTTGACGAAAATAGTAGCTGTTCATAGGAGAAACTGGCTAGATAAATTAACTGAAGTAGTTTGGGCTTACAATACTACTTGGAAATCCACTACTGGATTCACACCTTATGAACTAGTTTTTGGTAAAAAGCCCCTCCTACCTATTGAATTTGAGCTACTAACATTGCGCACAACATTGGAAATTGGAATTGAATTGTCACAGGCACAGGCGGACAGGATTCTGTAGTTGAATGCATTGGATGAACTTCGGTTGGATGCTCTACACCAAACTGAAGTAATTCAGGAGCAGAGGAAGTTGTGGCATGATGGCCACCTGCAATAGAGAAAATTTTAGCAAGGATATTGGGCTTTGCTATTTGATTCTCGCTATGTGGACTTCCCTAGAAAACTAAGGACTAGATGGCTTGGACCGTACCAGATTGAAGAAGTATTTGACAATGGAGCAGCTCGCCTCTCTCCCATTGATGATTCACGGAGAAAGTTGGTAGTGAATGGACATCGCCTTCGAGTGTACCATACACCTCTGACTAAGGAGGAGTTCTTGCAACAACTTGATAGCTTGGATGCACAATAGGTAGAAGAGATTCCCTCTTCCACCACAATTGCCACAGATTGAGCATAATCATGGATTTCAAGAAAATAGAAAAATAAAAAAAATAGAAAAAGGAAAACAAAAAGATGAATAAATTATGGTTGTGAATTCCTTCATGGGCATAATCAGAATAAAAAAAAAAAAAAAAAAAAAAGAGAAAAATGAATAACTCAGCAGTGAAAACCTTTTTCTAAGGCACTACTAAGTTGGTATGCATGAAAACCAGTTTTCGGCATGCATAACCTTGAAAAATTTTGAGTCACCATTGTACAAATTCACCAACTACATTTGTTTTTGAAGTATTGCAGTAAGCCTCAGTAGAGCATCAACAAAAGCAGTCATCTTTCAAAAACTTGCATTAACTTGTTTTAACCAGGTATATGTTTCTTGCACTTTTCTCATTGTAAATATTTGATATATAGTATATGACAATTAACCATTAGTATAAAAGTGTTCATAAGAGTTGGCATAAGCAAAACATGTTTTAAAAGAAGAATGTTGGTTTCTATTGTATCTTCGGAATGACTGTTGCATTGTATCTATGGAATGACTACTGCATTGTATCTTCAGAATGAAGCTTTATCTTTGGATTAAAAATTGTCTTTGGAATGACAAGTCCAACCTTGTCTTCGGATTGAAAATTGTCTTAAAATGACAAGTCCTGCTTTGTCTTTGGAGTGAACCTTTATCTTGAAATGAAATTTAATCTTGGAATGAGCACTTAATGTTATGTTTCCACGTGGCATCCAAGGAGGGAGAAAAGACATGATCAACAAATTTTTTGACTCCATGTGATCATTGACACATGTCAGCTGGTTCATGGTGAGATTTGTCTCATCTCGAGGAAGTACAAAATCATGGGGAAAATAACTAATAATGTGCCACCATCGTTCGTTGTTGATAACCATGCATGTGGGAAAATCATGCATAGATCGGATGAGCTAAGGAGATTTGATGGCAAGGACGTCTGTCCAATGATTGATGGACAGGTGTCCAAGTCAAAAATAGGGAAGTGTGCCACTCTTCATTTCGAAGACGTAATCACTGATGCAACATGATTACAAGAATTTATTTTTGAAGAAGAACAGAACATTGCAAATCCAAAGAGAAAACCCTATAATTCTACAGAAACCAGAAACTAGTGACCTAGCGGACGGCTGTAGCAGTAGAGGTGAGCAGTATTTTCAGCACAACAAGAATAGAAAAATGGGATGAAAGATAAAAATGGAACCATCAGATACTACCATCCTTCGAGAGATTCCAGAAGTGTTGCAAATTTTTGAAGATGGAGGGTTTATGCCATTTTTAGACAAATTCGATGGAAGCTCTGAAGATTTGGCTATCGAATTTGCCGCACATTCAAAAACAATAGGGTGCACATCAACGACATGAGAATTGAGGTAACCCTTGAAGTTCTTAGTCAAATTATTGAACTTCCATTAGAGGGTCTTCAAATTTCTAGAACTGGCAAGAATACACTAGCAAACATAGTTAGTCAATTTATGGAAGAAGATGATAAAGAACCAGAATACTTGATAAATAACATGTGTAAGGGTGTAAAGAGGACCAACTTGCAAAAACCCTGGGATGAAGTAGCCACATGGGTAATCAAGTTTTTAACCTGTGAAGGGCAGTATGTAGTTTTATCAGGGCATCATTTTAAAATTTTGAACCACCTTAGACATGGTAGGCAACAACCTGAGGTTAGGGTAAATCTTCCCCTATATCTGCACCAGGAGCTACAAAACATGGCAAAATGCTATCAGGAGGGAAAAGGGAGCCCTCGCCACCATGGTCTTATCAAATTGGTCTGCAAGCATCATTTCAGAGGAAACCTAAGAAGCTTTGATAGGTTTTACTCTACTCTGACTGATGTAGTCTTCAAAAAAGAGGATGAGGAGGAAGAAGACATAGATGTTGTTGTAGAGGAGGAAATAGATGTTGCTAGAGGAGGAAATATATGCTACTAAGATATTGCTGCAAAAGCAATAGAGTACCTTTCCCTAGAACCTTCAACCTCACAAACTAAGAGAGGGTCTGGAACTGGCAACAGAAAAGGAAAACAGAAGAGGGTCCATTTTTTTGAGAATATTGTTGATCTGACAGAATAGGGGAGTGAAGTTCCCAACAAAACTGGAGAAGAGACAGAAGTGGAAGCAGAGGAAATTCCACCAGAACTTGATACAATTCCTACAGCCCCTGTTGACACAAGAAAATAGAGTAAGAAGAGAAAGTATACACCAGGAACCAGGAGGTCTACAAGACTCCACCTGAAAGAAACAGAAAAATAGACGATTGAAGAGGAAAACAACCAAGGCAGTCCTGATGTCACAGAAATACAACCAGCCACTATAAATACCACCTTGGAGGATTTTTTAGAATTTCTTGAATAGTTGGTTGAGGAAGAGTCTGGACAAGACAATTTTGAAATTGATGCAAACTTGGATGCAATCATAGATAACCTTATGGAACCTTCTGAACAGGACCGAACAGTTGAAATAGAAAGTGAGATAATGGTTGAGCAACAAACTGTAGATAATTTGTCTGCATCAGATTCTGAATCAGAAGAAGAGGAGGTGGACATTGCAGAACAGTTGAGAGCAGCCAAGAGTGTGATTAAAACACAAACCAGATGGGTTGAGGAGAAGGAAAATATCATTGAAAAACATGAAAAAAGAATTGCAGAGTTGCAGCAGGAAGTGGAGGAACTAAAGAGCAGACTATTACAATTTGAAAAATAGTCAACTACAGTAGATAATGAGGAAGAGTTGGCTCAATTACTGCTTGGATTATCTAGGGCAGATAATTCTTCCCCCTTGATAGAGGTATATTTGGATGAAAACACAAGAGCTCATTCCGAAGTAGTGCCCTTCCATTCCGAAGCAACACCTTCTCAATCCGGAGATGCTCCAGAATCGATCAGGAGCCCAGAAAAGAATATCTGTGGAGAGTCACAGTAGTTATGTCTACAAGAAACACCAGCACAGGAGCATTTTGAACAGCAAAATGTAAATAATCAAGTAAGTGCTCCTCTGAATAAGATTTCTGTAGAAGTAGGGATACAAGTAGAATTGTTGTCAGATGTCCAACCAGTGGAAGTAGCAGAAAAAGGGATACAAGTAGAATTGCTATCAGATGTCCAACTAGTAGAAGTGGCAGAAAAAGGGGTACAAGTGGAACTGTTGCCTAAGTTTCAACTTGTAATTAGACCACCCAATATTGTATCCCTGGAGCAGTATAATACAGACATTGCTAACTGGATGATCAAATATGAAAAGCTTGCCACACAGGTTGAGAAATTGAAACTGGTAGGAAAATAGTTGGAGACAAAGGACACAAAAATCAGTGCATTGAATGAAAAAGTAACTGACCTGTGTCAAATTGCTGAATTTTTGGTTCAATTCAGAAGACCTGCCAGGTTTTACAGTCTCATTCTGAAGGAGAGATATCTGAGATGGCAGGTTATGAGAATTAGCTCAGGTCTCCCCTATAAACTGGAAAAAGTTGAAGAGTTTTTGGAAGCTTACTTCAAGAGTCCTACAGAGCAGAAAAACTTGCTATGTGAGTTATTTCTGCATAACTTTTTCATTCCAGAGGATGTAGATTTCCACCCCCAGATTTGCATAGGAGATGTGCAATTGAGAGCTTTTATGTCTACCTTACAAAATCAGTTTTACTGGGACCAAGAAAAAAGGTAAAATAAGGAAATTGAATTAAGAGCTGAATTGTTAGTCAGAGCAATTCAGCCAAATCATCCGATTATCACCAGACAACATTTTCTCATGATGAACAGGGACGATATCAAAAGGATGTATTTGAGAAATTTGAGGGACTGTGTAACTAAATTCTAAAATTTTTGTAATGACAATTTTGTTCCAGCATTATCACATTGCAGAAATAGATGGGCAGAACTTTCCATGTCTTTACAGAAAAGGGAGCCTATCTCCCCCATTAATCTGGAATGGTCTAGAAGAAGAGCATAAGGGGTGATACAACTTATTGAAATTATGCAGCATAACTGGGTAGGTCTCAGATTTAGGCCTCCAACCATCATTACTCTAGTTCCCTACTATTTTGAAGAGGATCCTCAACCAGATGAGCAGTTTGAAAATTGGCTCAGAAACCTTCAGGAGAACAGAGGATACTATATAGGCAAAAAGTTGTTCTACAGATCATGGAACTTGAATATGGATATCTGTGATTCTATAGCCCAACAGAATGCATGAGGACATGCATTAATATAAGTTGGGGGGAAAATGATGAGGCCTAGAAATACCTCCATCATAGCATGTTTTGAACAACTAAAACTTGCCTAAAACTCTATGATTTACTTTATATACTAGTTAAGTTGATCTAATATGTTGTGTATTAATTGTTTGCATGATTGATGTGTTTGGAATATTATATGCTGATTTTTATAGTTTTTGTGTAGTTTTATGTCACTTTGCCATGACCTGTTACATAAGGGATATGCTTAGGCTGATAGCAACACTTTACTATTCTTATTTTGATGTTTCTCAAGCATTAATTTCTTTGAATTTAGAAAATAGTGCAAAGAATTGTTACTGTGCAGCAGAAACTGGTTTTCTATGTAAATTCTAGCCAACTACCAATGAATGGCAAGGCATGGAATTCACACATGAAGAGGAATGAAGGCTATTGCAATCTGATCCTGAGGACTAATCCACCTGAGAAATGCAGCTGAAATCAATTGAAGAGTACATAGTTGGTCATTCCGAAGATCTTCGGATTGAGAAATACAGTCTCTTCGGATTGAGCGAATATCTTCGGATTGAGCCACTTAGCTCCGGATTGAGAACAGAAAGCACTTTTTGACCTGTTGACTGATTTTTGATGGTGGAAAAAGGGAAAGAAGGCTGAGGAGGTTAAAGGAAAATATCTCCCATCTAAATTTGTCATCCTTGCCATCCAAAGCCACAATTTATGGAAAAGATCCTCTTCTAGGATAAACCCAGGGAATACTATAGAATAACAGGAATTGATTTGTAGAGTATATTTTTTATTGTAATTAGATTTTAGGCATCTATAAAAGATAGCTCCCATCTAGGTTGAGCTAATAATAATAATAGTAGAAATAGTAGTAGAGAAAATATAGATAGAGAATAAGCGAGAAAATTGAGACTGTTATAGTTCTGTAACAGGTTTTAGCAGCAGATTTGTAATCATGTTCTGAATCAATAAAGTACAAGTTTTTCTATTCATTCTATTATGTTTGAGTGTGAGTAATATTTAGAGAGAGAGGAACTCATACCTTCTTCTGGAAAAGGAGGCTGGCCACTTCCAGACCTAGGAGGAGGACTAACAGACAGGTTTTGTTCTCGATTTTGCTGCAGTGAGAATAAGCTGTGAAACTTGTCAATTTCATTCTTTTGTAGTAGTTAACATCCATTTCAGTCCTAATAATTTATTTTCTATTCAAGATACTTTTGTGATGTGATTAGCAGTAGATCTGATTAGTCTTTTTGCTTTCCAAAAACTTTCCAATTTACTGCAATTTCCATTTCCAGCAATTTACAGTTTTCTGCAATTTTCTTGCATTATTGTTTTTGTTGTCAACCCCTACATAGAAGATTGACAACCTTCTATTACAGAGTATTGACAGGACTTAATTTTAGTTTTCATTATTGCAAGAGTAAATAGACTTTCATTTTGCAACTGTAATTAGGTTTCCAATTCTACAACTGTAACTAGGGTTTTAATTCTGCAATTTAATCAGATTTCATTCTTGCAACTGTAACTAAGGTTTCATTTCTATAATCAACAATTAGTTTTCATTCTTGCAATTATATTAAAGTTCAATTTATGCAATTTAGAGGTAGAAGAGACCTAAAAACCCCCACACAATCAGTTCCACCAATAAGACTTGCTGCTCCCAATTGACCTTAAATTATAGCCTTGTTCACTCCTTTCGTAGATAGCCTTGTACACTGCCCTGGATTGACAAATTCATTGAGAATTAATGATGTGCTTAATGACAACCCATCAACGTGGTTCACCCAATGCGGGCTACTCCACGGAGAAAATATTTTGCTAAAACTTTCTCAATCAATCTCTTGGGAATCCTTCCCAATTACAATGTTTATGGACCTCTGTCCAAAGGAGATGTTGATCCCCTAAATCTCAAGTTCATGGATCTCTTCCATAGGAGAACTCTTTCCCCTTCTGCTCTAGCTAGTGATCTTCTAGAAGACTCTGTCTCTCTACTGCACTGACTTGTGGATCTCTCTCCACTTGAAGACTCCTCACTCAGATCTATCTTCAATTGTCTTGGTTACTGGATCTCTATCCACTGAGACTCTATCCTCTATACTCTATCACCTCCAAAGCTCTATCAATAGGTTCACTTAGAACCTCTTCAAATCTTCTCAATAGGCTCACTCATAACTTGCTCAAATCTGCTCAATAGGCTCACTCAAAACCTGCTCAAATCTGCTCAATAGGCTCACTCAAAACCTGCTCAAATATGCTCAATAAGCTCACTCAAAACTTGCTCAAATCTGCTCAATAAGCTCACTCAGAACTTGCTCAAATCTGCTCAACAAGCTCACTCAGAACTTGTCCAAATCTTCTCAATAAGTCCTCTCTAGGACTTGCTCAAATCTGCATAGCAAGCCTTCACAAAAGCTTACTCAAAATCAGTCCACAAGCCTTCTCAAAGACTTACCTCAAATCAACTCAACAAAATCTCAACTCAATCTCATAGAAGCATAAAGAGAATTGTTAGAGACTCAATATGTTCTATACTCAAATCCCAATCTCAACTCAAATCAATCTCAACTCAGCAATCTCATAGAAGCATAAAGAGAATTGTTAGAGACTCAATATGTTCTATACTCAAATCCCAATCTCAACTCAAATCAATCTCAACTCAACAATCTCATAGAAGCATAAAGAGAATTGTTAGAGACTCAATATGTTCTATACTCAAATCCAATTTCTTTCTCAACTCAACTCAAATCAGAATATAGAATAGTTTGTTTTATGGAACTTGAACAACCACTTCACACAATCACTTGACTAGGCTCAAACAACTCTACTCAACCAATCACCACAAGGAACAACTCTTTCTCACAAACCCTAGTCCAAGCATGTATCAACCAACTCAAAATGTTTCCAACAATGTTCAACAACAAATCTCACATAACAATGATACTCATGTTCTTCTCTAACTCAAGTTCAAGTTCTTTGCACAACCAATGGGCTTCAACAATAATGCTTATAAAACATTCTTCACATAACAATGATACTCATGTTCTTCTCAAACCCTAACTCAGGTTTTTCACACAACTAATGGCTTCAACAACAATGCTTATAAAACAAGGTTTTAACCATAACTCTCAAACCAGAAATCCTTGAAGCATTCAACCAACAACTCTCAAAAGGAAACCACAATCAATCCTTTTCACTCCAATGATATTTTTAGAAATCAACCACCCAAATAAATTAATGGAGAATATTGCCCATACCTTATTGATGCCAAGAAGTTATCCACAAAATCTGCCACACTCAACACACTTTCTTTTTCCAATCTCAACAAGGGTTAGTGGACTTCAAATAATAATCACAAGATAAAGTATAACTCAATTTACACCTTTTTACTCCAACTCAATAATCACATCCACCAAAGTCCCTCTATAGAAAAACCCTCTAAAAATAATAATCAATAAGCCACTATTCAATTTCCACTTTATTCAAAACCCTTATTTCTCCTAAAATAATGCTCTCAAAAATTCAAATCAATACCATAAGGCTCAAATAATCATCTATGGTTTTCACCAACAAAATAATTATTTAACCTTTTAAACACAACAAAGTTTTACAAAAATAAAATATTTCCTAACCCTTATCACTCCAAACTTTAGAGCATTAATTAAATTTTAATCAAAAATTCGCATACCTCCTTAATGGGTTTCGACCCCTCGACGTGCCCTCACCATGAGCGCCTTAGCTATGGCTAAGGTAGCCAAATGAGCTACCCACTCATTCATATTGCAAAAGGGACATGACTTCCCTTTATATGCTATAGGCCCACATGCCTTAAATAAATCGTGCGCCCTTGGCACTTCCACCACAAAGCACAACAAACGAACCTTGCCAAAAATCGAATGCACGACCTTGTGCTACCAAATGCCTTTGCGTTGCTCGAGTTT
Organism: Wollemia nobilis; assembly: GCA_028583015.1. NCBI lineage: Eukaryota > Viridiplantae > Streptophyta > Pinopsida > Araucariales > Araucariaceae > Wollemia > Wollemia nobilis. The sequence goes on along the minus strand of JAQPPZ010004488.1, from coordinate 1,643,740 downwards.
CCAATAGGCCACACTGCCCAAGGTGACTTGGGTTTCGCACGTCATCCGATTTATTCGTTGCTTCTACCACTTAAACCTTTTTCGCACGAGCTCTATTCACTTTCCAACAATCGCATTAACAACAAGAGCAAGGATAATTTAAATTGAAGAATTTAATGGCATATATATATGCCTTCCCTTTGCTTGGAAATGTCGGTGCTTCCTCATGACGTCGATGGATAAACTTTTAATTTTAATTTTAAAATTTAAATTTAAATTTTAAATAATTTAAAATTTAAACTAAATATTTAAAATTAAATATCTCCATCACCGGGGCACCTTTTTCGATGAAACGAAAAGCCAACTTGGGTTTTAAGAAAAACCCATTTCAAATCTGTTATCCATGGTTTTAAATAAAACCTTTAAAATTAAATATCTTCATCACTGGGGCACCTTTTTCGATGAAATGAAAATCCAACTTGGGTTTTAAGAAAAACCCATTTCAAATCTGCCATCCATGGTTTTAAATAAAAACCTTTTGCTAAGCTTCCCTTGAAGCTCCTTTTTGAACCAAATGCCATGCATCCTTTTTGATCAAAACCTTTGCTTCTACATGAAGCTCTTTGTGGAGAAAATCATAGTGCTTACTTGCATAGGTCCTTTTGACATCAATGACAACTTTTTAGCTTAGGGACTCAAAATGTCCAACAATCTCCCCCTTTGTCATTGATGGCAACCCATATTCATTTACTAAAATCTGACCTTCTTTTCTACTCCCCCTGGGACTTTGCTCCCCCTAGCTCAATGCTCTCTCAAATATCAAATCTCTCCCCATATCAAAAACTCTCCCCAATATACACAAATCTCTCCCCCTTTGTCATCAATGGCAAAGGGTCACCTTTGGGGCTCAGGGCTAAGAATGAGCCTCTTAGCTTAGCCCCTCCCCCACCTCCACATGAGGTGGTTAATTCTAGGGTGGGAGTATTTCTACTCCCTGAAAGCATAGATCTATACTTTTATCTTTCTCTCTTCTTTTGTTAGTTTTTTGAATCCTCTCACTATTTCTTTCCAAGATATCATCCCTATTTCTGTTATCATTTCTATTTATGTTCCTGTTCCTATTCTTATTCTCATCCATGTTCTTGTTCCTATTCATACCTGCTTCTGGAATATTTGCTCTACACCATCTTGTTGTGTGTCCATCATTATTGCACTTATAACACTTAATGTTATTATTCCTTGGAGGTGCAAATGTCTTAGGATACCTCCTAGTGAAGCCATATCCTCTTCTGCCATGAACCCTGCAATTCATTGCTTTGTGACCATACTCATTGCATGAGTAGCAATACCCATGGAAAGGTTATCCTTTCCCATATTCTTGTCTTTCATATGACCTGCACTGTGAAGCCATGTGCCCAAACCTGTGACATGAGAAGCATCTCCCATTGAAGCTTCCTTGCCTAGACCTCATTGGTCTCCTATTCTGATTGTTGTTCCATCTGTATCTTCTTTGTGCATTGTTCCTATCTTTTTTGAACTCTCTATTGTCCAATTCATCCTCTGATGTCTCATTCCTACTTACACTATCATCTTCTGAAGTATCTTCTTCCGAAGTTCCTTCTTCTTCAAGACTTGAAGTAGACTTTTCTTCCCATTTCTTTTGAACCTGTTTGGAACCAAGACCTGTCTTGTTTGTTGCTCCTCTTTGTATCTTAATTATTTTATCTACACTCTTTGCATTGTTTACATACTTGTATAACTTTTTCTTGGAATCCTCTAAATCTTCCTTTAGTAGTGCCACTTCTTGTGTTAATTTTTCACACTCCAAAATATTTGCTTCTAACTTATCCTTGAACTTACTTGCCTTAGCCTTTGACTTCTCTAAGTCCTCTATGAGCAATAATATTTCTTCATCACATTCTTGAAACTGACTTTCAAGCTTAGAGTGTTGCTTTCTTACCTTCTTTACTATGTCAAGGGCATAGATAAGTTCTCCCTTGAGATCATAACCATTCTCTATTGAGTAATCCTCTATTTGTTTGCCTTTGTCCTTATCATTACTTCCTTTTGGCTTGTCTTCTATAGGATCACTTACTTCATCTTCTAGAGCCATTAGAAGATTCTCATCTGGTCTTTCAAGTGCATCTTCAAAACCATCATCACTGAAACTATAGCCATCCCTAGTGCAATCATCTTCAAGATGTCCAAATTTACCACATCTAAAATATTTGAGAATAATTGGAGTCCTTTTCTCTCTAACCATAAATAGGACTTCATCTCTATCATTGTCTGAAAAACTAGCATCACTATCAATTGAGTACTTACTTGCATTATCTGCATAGTAGCTTTTCTTTTGCCTTTGGAAGAACTTCTTTCCTTGTCTATTTTGTCCATCCTTGCCTTTCTTCCGGTACCTGTGTCTTTCTAATTCCTTGTACCTATGATCCTATTTTCCTTCATCACTATTGTACTTTGGCTCTTTGCACTCTGTTGCATAGTGTCCATACTTTCCATAATTGAAGCACTTAATAGATATTATATCTATGGATATTTTGGAACCTTTATCTCTTCTACCATAGTTAGCTTCTTCATCACTAGATGACTCATTGCTTGATTCTATCTTTTTACCCTTTTTATTTTTGTCCACTTTGAATGCAACTTCTTTCGGAGGAATAGGATCTTTTGTTCTTATCTCAAAAGTAGTAAGCATGCCAAGCAAAGAATTCCTTGTCAAAGAATCACTATCAATTGATGTTTCTATAGCAGAAACCTTTTCACTATACCTTTTTGGAAGAGTTCTCAAGATCTTATCACAAGCATCAGATTCATCAACCTTCATTCCAAGACCTCTCATCTCATGTACAAGCTCATCAATCTTACTGAGATAATCATGAATATTTTCATCATCTCTCATTCTTAAGTTCTCAAATTCTCCTTTGAGATTTTTGATCTTAGCTTTCCCGACACCTTTATCACCCTCATATATGTCATGCAGTAGATCCCACATATCTTTTGTTGTTTTACAATCCATAACCTTCATAGATTCTGATCTACCCAATCCTTTTATAATTGCATTCATAGCTCTTGAATTTGCATGCATTAGAAGCTTACCTTCCTTATCTGTAGGAGGATTGATTGTTGAATCATATCCAAGTTCCACTGCATCCCAAACTTCATTTCCAAGTGCCATCAGGTAAAATCTCATCAACATACACCAATACAAGAAGTCACTTCCATCAAATACTGGTATTACATTATTGAATGACCCATCCTTTTGATCCTTATGATCCATTGTGTTCTTAGACCACTTTTCCTTCAAGCTATCAAACTCTTCTAAAGGAACCCGCTCTAATACCAATTGAAGAACACAAGCTTATACTGAGAGGGGGGTGAATAGTATAAGACCACTTTTTACTTTTCTTTTCAATTCAATATTATGCAGTGTATAGATAGCAGTATCAATAGCAATAATCAAAGCAATACACAAAACACCATCCACAAAAGTGACACAACAATTTACGTGGTTCACCCAATGCGGGCTACTCCACAGAGAAAATATTTTGCTAAAACTTTCTCAATCAATCTCTTGGGAATCCTTCCCAATTACAATGTTTATGGACCTCTATCCAAAGGAGATGTTGATCCCCTAAATCTCAAGTTCATGGATCTCTTCCATAGGAGAACTCTTTCCCCTTCTGCTCTAGCTAGTGATCTTCTAGAAGACTCTGTCTCTCTACTGCACTGACTTGTGGATCTCTCTCCACTTGAAGACTCCTCACTCATATCTATCTTCAATTGTCCTGGTTGTTGGATCTCTATCCACTGAGACTCTATCCTCTATACTCTGTCACCTCCAAAGCTCTATCAATAGGCTCACTCAGAACCTCTTCAAATCTTCTCAATAGGCTCACTCAGAACCTGCTCAAATCTGCTCAATAGGCTCACTCAAAACCTACTCAAATATTCTCAATAGGCTCACTCAAAACCTGCTCAAATCTGCTCAATAAGCTCACTCAAAACCTGCTCAAATCTGCTCAATAAGCTCACTCAGAACTTGCTCAAATCTGCTCAACAAGCTCACTCATAACTTGTTCAAATCTGCTCAACAAGCTCACTCAGAACTTGTCCAAATCTGCTCAATAAGTCCTCTCTAGGACTTGCTCAAATCTGCATAGCAAGCCTTCACAAAAGCTTACTCAAAATCAGTCCACAAGCCTTCTCAAAGACTTACCTCAAATCAACTCAACAAAATCTCAACTCAATCTCATAGAAGCATAAAGAGAATTGTTAGAGACTCAATATGTTCTATACTCAAATCCCAATCTCAACTCAAATCAATCTCAACTCAAGAATCTCATAGAAGCATAAAGAGAATTGTTAGAGACTCAATATGTTCTATACTCAAATCCCAATCTCAACTCAGCAATCTCATAGAAGCATAAAGAGAATTGTTAGAGACTCAATATGTTCTATACTCAAATCCAATTTCTTTCTCAACTCAACTCAAATCAGAATATAGAATAGTTTGTTTTATGGAACTTGAACAACCACTTCACACAATCACTTGACTAGGCTCAAACAACTCTACTCAACCAATCACCACAAGGAACAACTCTTTCTCACAAACCCTAGTCCAAGCATGTATCAACCAACTCAAAATGTTTCCAACAATGTTCAACAACAAATCTCACATAACAATGATACTCATGTTCTTCTCTAACTCAAGTTCAAGTTCTTTGCACAACCAATGGGCTTCAACAATAATGCTTATAAAACATTCTTCACATAACAATGATACTCATGTTCTTCTCAAACCCTAACTCAGGTTTTTCACACAACTAATGGCTTCAACAACAATGCTTATAAAACAAGGTTTTAACCATAACTCTCAAACCATAAATCCTTGAAGCATTCAACCAACAACTCTCAAAAGGAAACCACAATCAATCCTTTTCACTCCAATGATATTTTTAGAAATCAACCACCCAAATAAATCAATGGAGAATATTGCCCATACCTTATTGATGCCAAGAAGTTGTCCACAAAATCTGCCACACTCAACACACTTTCTTTTTCCAATCTCAACAAGGGTTAGTGGACTTCAAATAATAATCACAAGATAAAGTATAACTCAATTTACACCTTTTTACTCCAACTCAATAATCACATCCACCAAAGTCCATCTATAGAAAAACCCTCTAAAAATAATAATCAATAAGCCACTATTCAATTTCCACTTTATTCAAAACCCTTATTTCTCCTAAAATAATGCTCTCAAAAATTCAAATCAATACCATAAGGCTCAAATAATCATCTATGGTTTTCACCAACAAAATAATTATTTAACCTTTTAAACACAACAAAGGTTTTACAAAATAAAATATTTCCTAACCCTTATCACTCCAAACTTTAGAGCATTCAAATAAATTTTAATTAAAAAATCGCATACCTCCTTAATGGGTTTCGACCCCTCGACGTGCCCTCACCGCGAGCGCCTTAGCCATGGCTAAGGTAGCCAAATGAGCTACCCGCTCGTTCGTATTGCAAAAGGGACATGACTTCCCTTTATATGCTACAGGCCCACGTGCCTTAAATAAATCGTGCGCCCTTGGCGCTTCCACCACAAAGCACAACAAACGAACCTTGCCAAAAATTGAACGCACGACCTTGTGCTACCAAATGCCTTTGCACTGCCCGAGTTGCCAACAGGCCACACTACCCAAGGTGACTTGGGTTTCGCACGTCGTCCGATTTATTCATTGCTTCTACCACTTAAACCTTTTTCGCACGAGCTCTATTCGCTTTCCAACAATCGCATTAACAACAAGAGCAAGGATAATTTAAATTGAAGAATTTAATGGCATATATATATGCCTTCCCTCTGCTTGGAAACGTCGGCGCTTTTGAACCTTCCTTTATGACGTCGATGAATAAACTTTTAATTTTAATTTTAAAATTTTAAATTTTAAATTTTAAATAAATTAAAATTTAAACTAAATATTTAAAATTAAATATCTCCATCACCGGGGCACCTTTTTCGATGAAACGAAAAGCCAACTTGGGTTTTAAGAAAAACCCATTTCAAATATGTTGTCCATGGTTTTAAATAAAACCTTTAAAATTAAATATCTTCATCACCGGGGCACCTTTTTCGATGAAACGAAAAGCCAACTTGGGTTTTAAGAAAAACCCATTTCAAATCTGCCATCCATGGTTTTAAATAAAAACCTTTTGCTAAGCTTCCCTTGAAGCTCCTTTTTGGAACCAAATGCCATGCATCCCTTCTTGATCAAAACCTTTGCTTCTCATGAAGCTCTTTGTGGAGAAAATCATAGTGCTTACTTGCATAGGTCCTTTTGACATCAATGACAACTTTTTAGCTTAGGGACTCAAAATGTCCAACATAAAGGAGGGTGTTAGAAATATTAACCCTGATTTCCCATCTCTACCCAACTGCGCTCCGAATCTGGGCGTTGTCGAACAGCACTCGCCAAAATTAGCAAAGATGGGCATACCGCCAAAATTTTAGATGTGACATCACACATGTTAGTTTTTCAATTCAGTGATTGGTTATTTCATTCATGTGGTGGTTGGTGATTGGGTCCTCATCTTTTGCTATATAAACCCTAGACTGATGGGCATTAGAGGTGTGGTCGTAGCGGGCGAGAGCAGAGCAACCATTTTGCAGAGTAGTTGATGAGAGCATCTCAATGAGTAGAGAAGCTCATCTATTTCATACCCGAGCAGCAGCCTCGTGGTTTTAAATTTCTTTGCGTTAATCCTGCAGTTACACTCGCAGATGATAGTAAATCCTCATTCGAGGACTTTTGTAACCCTTGTTGTTTAACAAATAAAATTTTGTCTATTTTTTCGGGTATCTTCGAGGGTTTGTCTGTTCTATTTATGTCTCACTCTGCTTATCTACATTTGTATTTCTGCATTCAACTTAAGTTTTGGAGGTCTTTAAAATTCAATCTGCTCACCTTACCTGCTAAGTATTCAACAGACAGCAATCGTCGTCTTTGTGGATCAATCTCATTGTCACACAAGTAAAACGTGGGACTTTCGGCATTACGTTTGAGACGAACAACATTGGGCAAAATTTGTCTTAAGTAATTTCTATCTTTTAGCTGATCATCGATGCCCGACAGTGCAGTGAAGCTCTGCAGCGCTACACCTTGAGTACGCCCTTGGACGACAGCATTTTTGGCCTTATTTGGCTAAGTATTTGTCTCAATTTCCATCAGATATTTTGCTTTAATTTTTTCGAACATCGCATGTTATTTCACTTCGACACTAGAAACATAAGCAATCTATTCATAATATTTGAGGTGTAGAGAGTTTTAATTGATTCGCTCTTCTATAACAACCTCTCAATATATATTTTTTAAAATAAGAGTAATCAATAGAAATTTTTGAGCAGCATTCACATACAGTGCTCATTATAAATAAAAGAAAAACTATAATTTCTTGGATTAAGAATTCAAACAAGCATACTAACACCACATTCACAGTCTCATATGGTTTGCTTTTCAAACAGATAATTGCATAAATTTTCTATTATCAAATCGCAGTTTCATGTGGCTTACTCTTCAGATAGGAATTAATAATTTAAAAATCATTCATTGTACAATTTAGTTTTGTAAAAATGATACAAGGGATTTAAAATCCAAAAAAAATATCATGTATCTACTCCTTCGAACAAAGTCAATCATCCAACTACATAGTGTCCCACACCTGTATTTCTACATTTTACTTAGTTCGCTATGACTATCTCAATGGCCAGATATAGAGAGACATGTATTCATTGGGTCAGCGTGACTCAATGCTATGCAATCTAAATGAATTTTCAATCACACCAAGCATGCATTCACATATTTACGAATTTAAGAATCTTCATTCCTATCTTGTAAAATTTATTACGACAACAATGCATTTTTCTTTAACACAAAACCTCAATGTAAATTTTCTTTAACAAATACTATGCAGACTATATTATTACGCAGGTCCGAAATCACTCACTCATACAACATTCACACAAAAAGTAAACCATTGAATAAACATGTTCTTGGCTATTGGAAAAACTCCAACGACGAGCCTCTAGTCTCATCCTTGCATAAATTTTCCCTGAACACGGTGGTTGCAAGAAGTAATTCACACACTTACCAATAACACCGAAAGATGATGCTCGATAAAACCTTTAGCTGGCCTTTTAAATTTTTTTACCATTTCTTAAAATAAGACACATAAGTCTTGTTATAAATCCAACTGTCTATCTCCCACAATTTCAATTGGAGAGTGTCCGCTCCTCCGGACAATTTCCTTGCCAGATGTAGATTTTATTTTAAATATTTATTGCTTATATATATCTCTTGTTGGCATAATATTTTATAATTATATTTTATATTTTATTATATATATATATATATATATATATATATATATATATATATATATATATTTATTTTGTAAATATTTTGACTTTCCCCTATAACAATTGCATGACCAAAACATCCTTTATTATTTTATTATTAATTATATATTTATTTATTTAAATTAATATTTATAATAAAAAAATATACTTATACATCATTATAAATTATGTGTCCAACATTGATATATGACAAACAACAGGCAGCATGCAATTTTATGGAAGCAACATGATGTAAAATAGGAAATTATAACTTATATGAAGTTTTTATTAGTGGGCTTCCATGTACCCACGAGCCACGGTGCCATAGGCATGACATCATCTCCCACCTTACCTGACATCTCTACCACTGTCTTTGCCAAGGGGTGGGTAGTTTTGCCTTGTCCATTTCCACCACGGTGTAAAACCTACACCTGTGAACACAAATACTTACAACAACATCAAATTCGTCAAGAAAAAGATAATCCAGCATTGGGTTTGTTACAATAAATCAATCTTGAAGTAGATTTAGGGCATAGTGTAGAACCTTTACAGAGGATTTTGTAGATGGTTTTGATTACAGAGGGCATAGAGCATTTACAAGTAGATTCTTTTTAGTAAAGGCTAGTTTGAAAGGGCAGTAACTGCTTCAATACTCAAGGTAAGTCTTATTGGACCCCTCTTGACATGTATATCATTTGAAAACCTGAGAGTTCTGGTGACTCAAAAGTTGAAATGACCTACTTTCTCTATGAAGTGAAAACACATGATTTTGAGTGGACATGATCTCTCAATAATTGAGTTATGACATAAATGTGTGAATACACAATTTAGTAAAGTTCTGCTTCTAGTTGAAATAATTTCTCATAGCTTGTGGATTTTTCTTTGCAGTATGGTACTTTACCAAGTCAACAAGCGTAGAATCTAGATCCTACCTTTTTTGTTAGAGAAGGTGATTTTTGCATGAGTTTAATTCAAAAGAATTCTGACATTGTTTAGTTTCATAGAATATGATGACATTCAACAAATTCTTTGAATGCAACTTGACTTTTAGCATAATTTAGCTCTTAATTGTACACAAGACATTTCATCATCTTATACATAGGATATTTTGCTGAGATATTATTCTTTGGATTAGTTTACAGAGTATCTAATTTGGAGCCCTTTTGATGCTAGAGTACTTTTTAGGCCGATGAATTGGTTTTAGTTTTTTATTATTGCTACTAAGTTTATAGCGGCTAACAAAAATGCTACTAAGCTTTTTTGAAATTTTATTATCTTTCTCAATGTGTGCATAGATGTCAAGGTGTTAATTTGGATATTCTACATCACCATCTGATCAATGGGAAGAAGCCCCCTAACAAGGATAATAACTTTGAGAATGGTTGAGGCATTTGAGTAGAGGTTTTCTACAAGGAGGAAAGGTAACATTGAGCATGGTAAGGTTCGACCTCAAAGGTGGATCATTATCATCCAATAGAGTCCTCATAATATTGGTATTTTTAGAAAGCAAGATCACGAAAATAGGAATGAGAATGCTCTGCCAAAACTATTTGAGGAGTCTAGTTAGCGAAATCCACTCCCAAAAGACCTAGGAGAAGGTGCATGCTCTACTTGAACCCTTTGAGAAACCTAATGAGGGAAATCAGCCATCAAAGGACCTGAAAGAATGTGGTGATATGCTTTTATAGTGGTATAGGAATAATAGGTGTAGAAGTTACGGTCTTGAATACAAAGGTGTGATGGAATATTTCCCAATACTTGCTTGCGACGAGCACAAGACGTTAAAGACAGAAATTTCTTGTAGAATCTCGAGTGATTGTTCCTTAAATATGCATGGCCTTGAGGGCTTGTATTCCTCTCGGAGAAGCTCATTATGATTCGATCCTATGTTATGAAAATTGTAGATTAAATTGACAAGTTTCAATTTTTCACTATTTTTCCAAAATTTCAAGTCAACCAGACGTGAATTTGGGAATGAGTCAATGATTTTTTTCATCAATTAAATTGGAAGAAAGCCTCCTCAACCCCACGAGGAAAGGTTGCAATCAATTTTCTTAAAAGTGACTATTTTGTTTCATTTCTTTCATTTTCACCTATTGCAAGGGGAGAAAGGGGTCTACCTACTTGCTACCATACCAAACCAAACATACTAGGGTATTTTACCAACATGTTGTTTCCGGTTTGAGGGAATTCAACAACCACCAACAACTACCAAGAGGATTCATTTGAGATACTGAAAATGTTTGAAAACTCTTTTTTTTTTCAGGTTGAAATTAAGTTTAAATTAAGGCTATTTGCAAATATTTTGTCTTTTTCTTCAAGTATGTTTCCAAAGATTAAATTGGGTTTCCAATTTTTTTTCTTTTTAAGTATTATTTCCTAATAATTATATATGCAAGTCCATTTTTCAACTGTCAATGTTTGAAGTTTAAACCCTAGTCTAAGGTTTTGGGTTTAGTTTTTATTTTTTATTTTTTATCTTCCTTTAAGTAAATATTGTTTTTTATACATAGGGGAGTTGATTAGAACCACACTATTTTTAGTAACTGTTAAGCACATGGTTCAAACCACGGGGGACAAGCCTATTCCATCTCATTGTTGTTGACCTAGTGTGAAAGGGAAACCGTTGATTTCTTGGGATTTGTACCATTGTCATTGGTCTGGCATGCATTCAAAGGATTCAAATCAGACTACTACCTTTGCAAATTGGCACCCCAAAGGTTTGAACCTATGTCTCTTCTTGGTAAGTGCTTGGCCAAACAAGCACTTACCAATCATGGGCACATAGCAAGGTTTTGTCCAAGCACTTCTATATCTAATCTAAGGCAAGACCGTAGATTTCATCAGACACAAAGAATGCAACATAGACAGGGAATAAATCATGTGCATAAAAGAAAGGAAAATAATCATCCATCAAGGATGCACAAGAGACAACCACGCAAGAGAAATGATCAAGTTCATGAAAAGGTGCAAAATAGGGATGTAGTTGAAAAACTCAAGCCCAAGTTCAAGAAATTCTGGAGAAAGACAGAAGAAAGGAAATCGTGTCTCCTTGGACTGAAGGAGACTACTCCGCTATTGCACTAAGCAATGCCAGGTAGCACATCCTCAGGGGGAGCAATCTTAAAAGTTTTATTTTAATGCTCCTATGTGTTTTTTTGGTTATCTGAGGATGAAAAGCAAGTAGTCAGGGAGAGTTGTATAATTGTCAAAGTGTGTTTTCAGTTCATGTAGTTGTTTTTGGAGGTGCCGTGAAGGGTGGTGATTAAAGAGAGTTGTCACCATTGGTAGTTTTGCTATATGTCATTGTTGTACTGTTGATAGTTCTTGCTGCCACTGTTCAAAGTTATGGATTATAACAGTTCAGATAATTTGGTTTAGTGTTGCCCTAGCTGCATATATGTGTTTTGGTAAAAGCAGTGTATATTTGTACTACACATTGATGTGAAGATTATTGGATCTAGTATGACGCTTTGGTGAAAATATTTAATTTGCGTGCAAAATCAGAAAGCTCACATTTGATTCAAAGCGGCTACATGAGTAGGAAGTTACATCAATACAAATTGAGTACAAATATTCAGGGAGACAAATTCAGATCAATCCACATTTTATCGTTAAACTTTTTCTCAACTGCGTGTGCAATATTTTGTTCAGTCGCCATCGGGTCACCGATCTTCGGGTATCCGATTTCTTCTGATTTGTATGAAGCAGCCGGACGTTACATGTTTGAATGTTCGGGTGGCACAGTTGGGTGGATTGAGGTAGTCTGCTAGATTCTCACTACAGAGAGAGACAAACAACTGTCAATAGATTCAAGCTTGTTGAGAATATCCAAGATGCATATGCAGAAGCTGCTAGCATTGTAGAACAAAAGTTGGTTATATACGAACATTGTATGCCTTCACTAACAGTGGATAAAGTTTGATATTGTAGAGCAACAGAGGGTTGATGCTTAGAAGACAGTGGTTCAGTCATGTTCTTACACATATTGCATTGGTGAAGTTGACGGTGATGGTGTCATTCACTTGTTATTACTGCTATTCATATTATTGATATTGTTGATGCCTATTATGCTTATCATGATGTTGTCAAACAGTGAAATGAAGTGGTCACGCTTCCCAAGAATTGACTAGCTATCGGGACCACATTCTCAGGGGGAGCATTTGTGTATTTGTTTATCTTTTTGCTCATGTTTGTGATTTTTGCTAAGTATAACAATTTTTGCATGAGAATGTTGTGCATGGACTCAAGGGGAGTCTGCAGCAACCCTTCGGTATTGTTGTCAAAAGGGGAGAAGAGTTACAGGAAATTGCACGTGTTGCCAACAATGACAATACTGTTGTTGCACCTTGCTCAACAGCATTGTATGGTCAAAAACATCAAGTTGTTACAACAATGAAAAATTATGCTTTAGCTTCTTAAAGATAATTTGCCCCAACACCAAAACCACTTGAAGCAACAATAGAATTCACACTTCTAAATGACAATTTACTATAGGAGATATGATCTTTATGCGCCTGCAAAACTACAAACAATTGTCCTTGAAGACCAAGTTTAGTCAGGAGTTGGCTCCTTGATTTTATGGACCCTACAAGGTGGTTCATGGCACTGGTGAAGTGGCATATCAGTTGGAGCTTCCACCATCTTCCTACATCCATCATGTCTTTCATGTATCTTGTCTCAAATAGGTTATTGGCCAAAAGGTGCAGTCCTAGATAGAGCTTCCAACACTTGATGAAGAAGGTTGAATCACTCTCCAGCCTAAACCAATGTTGCTATCCAAAGTTTGTCATCTTCGGTCTCGACAAATTCAGGAGTTCTTGATCAAGTGGTAGGACCTTTTAAAAGAAGATGCTACGTGGAAGACTAAGAGCATTTTCTAGTTTTTTCAGCTTTGAGGACAAAGCTTTCTAAGGGAGGAGCCATGTAACGACTCCAATATAGCCATGTCGGCTATTTTTATTTTATTAACTTAGGCCCTAGAATTAGATAGTTGGCCCTTGAGCATTATGGTTAGGGTTAATGTTGATTTAATCTATAAATAGGAAGAGTTATGTGGTAGTTGGAATCATTATTCATATTTGAATCTAAGTCACGTTTGCTATGCATATAAGACTTTGCCATCTTCAAGTGGCTACTAGACTTCACCCTCTCTAGGTGGCTAAGCATTTGCATTGATTTGAATCTAGAATTTGATTATTTTATATTTAATTTAATATGGATATTAATATGGGTTGTTCTTAATTATTATCATCATTTGAGTATTGTTATTGGTCCATTATTGGATTGCTACTGCTATTACTATAATTTTTGAAGTTGTTTGGTAATAGTAGAATAAGCTAGATAAGCATCCGTAAGTATAAGACAAACATATTTTCCAACAAATTCCATTTGAAGATGGATACCAGTGTAATCCTATGTGAAACTGGAAATGGAGATAGAAACAAAAGTCAGCAGGTACGTAGAAGACAAAATGCTGCACATAAAATCATAGTTAGTGTTGTTATACCTGATGCAATTTACACCACGACGCAGTGTAAAGAAGTCCCCAGTTTCAGATCCTTATCTGTAACACAACTAGTGAGGCCCTTTTGGAATCCACCCACATGGAAACAGTGCATCCTGTGCAAGGTTGCTGCTTCATCCTATAAAACATACTATAAATCCCTCTTGAATTTTGACACTAAGGTCAACCACCTCAGCAAAAGAAAAAAATGATTAAAATTTACAAATTCAATGTGCAGCCCCAGCAAAGGCACAAGCCACCTTTACTAATCTCACAATGCTACTTCCTGCCACTAACTGCATAGCAAGTCTTGCCAGCTTTTCTTCCAAGATCACCTAGGAAGAGAGCTTAGACCAGACCTGAGGAAAAGTGAATCAGATGATTATATGAAAATGCTGTTGCATAAATAAGAAGATACAATATAAGTACAGAATAAAAGGAAAAAAACTCTGCTATAGGACTGTAAGAACAATTTAAAAAATGATTGAAATGAGAACACAACAGGGCTAAAGATAGATGGACAACATAAAAAATCTCCTGAGCTAACTATATACAAAAATGAATATTAAATTATCAAGAGAATAAAATACCCATGACATAAAATTAAATTCATGTGAAGTATACCTGAGCAGAAACCATAGGAGCATTCAAAGCTGTTGCAAAAAGTTTGCCATTTAGAGCCCTAGCAACAACGTTACCCATTTCTATTGCTAGAGCTTTCTACATACATTTGAACTTGATTGATCCTCTCCAATCATAAAATTAGCGACATATCCTCATAAATTATATTGCTAAGAGACGTAGAAATACAAATAGCAAGCCATATTAATTACCAACTACTATGTTTTTCTTTTCTCAAAAAGAGACATACCTGTGATTCTGCTGTGTTTGGCCCCAAACGAGGTGTCACAATGACCTTCTCATGATTCTTTTGTAAATACATCTAATACATCCTATTTTATGTTGGGGAAACTAAAACAGAATTTTGTCAACACTTCAGGAATTTTTTTTTTTTTTTTAAATTTAACATATTTGTATTAACAGGGGTTTAAAGCACTTAATTTAACATATTTGTCAGCACTTAAGGACTTCAATACCAAGCACTTCATGAAAATGTAAAGCAGTTGTGTTTTTTTTCCCTCAAAGTTTTAAGAGTTTTATCTTATTTATTTTTTCTTAATTTAGCAAATTAAATTTTGTTCCAGAGATGCATTCTTCTTCAATTGGACTTGATTTCAAAGCTTTTTCTACATTGTATATTGGTAAATAATACACTCAGTTCCAATTCATCATGCTCACAATTCTTATTCGCATAAATATAAAAGCAATCACTCATACATGAGACTCATGTCATGCTTGCTTTTGACTTAAAGGCAAACCAAAAGAGCGCCCTTTTCAAGCAGTTATAGTATGTGGTGACAAATTGAAGAATCAAATGGAATAAAACTAAGTAACAACACCATTGTTGAGTGCCTACGCTAAAGCTGCCTCGTCGATAGCAACCCCTCTAGAAATGTGCACAATGCGGACTCCTCCATGCCACATTTTCATCACTGAATAGTGGGAGTCAGTGGCACGTGGAATGAAATAAAATCAGAAACAAATATGGTTTCATTAAATGATACTAAAGCCACATCTACAGCATGTGCCCCTTCAAGAGCAGCATAGGGATCCTGTGCAATAACATGCATCCCTAGTCCCTTTGCATGTATAGTATGATCAACCGTTTCAAATCCCATGGTTGAAAGAGTCTTTCCCACTAGTTATGTAGAATACCCATATTAATACCTTGATATCTGTATCTAAAGAAAGATACCCAAATTCAGAACAATCCAACAGCTTCAGTCTGACTAAAAAGGCGCAGAACACTGCAAAATACCATCCACAGCTCCTCAAGACAAGTTCAATCTTGTGTTGAAAGGATTCAACACAAGTTTGTTCTTCGTCTCAAAACACTATACATTACCAACTTGACCGTCAAAAAAACGTTCCATGCCAATTAAACTCGAATTAAAATGCAACCAAAACTCATGTGGAGCTATAAGTATGGATTTTGTGCTTGGATTGCCTAGGACAGCGAAAGGTATGGACTCCATCTTTGTTGTTGCTGATAGATTTAGCAAAATGACGCATTTTGTGGCTTGTCCCAAATGTAATGATGCCACACATATAGCTGATTTATTTTTCGAAGAGGTGGTAAGATTGTACGGGTTGCCATTAAGCATTGTTTCGGATAGAGATACTAAACTTGTAAGCCACTTCTTGAGAACATTGTGGAAGAAATTGGGAACAAAGTTGAGTTTTAGTTCCGCTTATCACCCTCAAACGGATGGGCAAAGAGAGGTTGTCAATAGGAGTTTGGGAAATCTATTGAGGTGTCTTGCAAGTGACAAACCGAAACAGTGGGATTTGGCCTTAGTATAGACTGAGTTTGCATACAATGATTCAGTAAACAGGAGCACCAAAAAAAACACCATTTCAGATTGTGTATGGATGTAGCCCCATAGGAGTTTGTGAATTGAGGGATATAGCAGATTTGAATAAGATGAGTGCTGATGTCGAGGAGTTTGCGAAGGCAATACATGAGATGCAGAAAGAGGTCAGAATGAGGCTGCAAATAAGTATCAAAAAGTACAAACAACATGCAGATTTGAAAAGAAGAGAAGTCAGTTTTCAGGTTGGAGATGTGGTATATGCTTACCTCAGGAAGGAAAGGTTTCCGAAGGGGGAATATAATAAGCTAAACTCAAATAAAATTGGGTCGTGTAGAGTGCTGAAGAAATTCGGGGATAATGCTTATGAGATAGAATTGTCGGATGGAATTGGGATTTCTCCGATCTTCAATGTTGCGGATTTGTATGCTTATCCAAACTTAGCTACAGAGGATGACCGCATGAAGCAAGCTGAAAAGGTCCATTGGGAGCAACAGCTGCCTAAACATCAAGAGGAAACAATTGAAGACATACTAGATAAACGAGTGTACAGGAAGACCAGACAAAGAGAATATTTTGAATATTTGGTTAAGTGGAGTAATGAGCCATTAGAGGATGCAACATGGATGAAACCGACTTGAATTGGCAAAGTTTGGGCACACAGTTGCAGAATATCAAGCCTTGGCATGAGCAGGAGCTCATGCTAAATTTTTCTTACCCGAGGAGAAAGACGCAGGAGCTTTAAAAGGGGAAGTTTTCGGAATAATATAGAACTATAGATAAAAGGGGAAGTTTTCGGAAGAATATAGAACTATAGAGGAAAAATATAAAAGAAGTTTCTAGAGGAAGTAAAAAAAATAAATAAGTATATATAGAGCAACAGTAAAGAGACAGAAGACCACTGAAGCTTGTAGTGAGAGACAAATAATCAAATATTGTATGTTGCCCTTCTGAATTAATACAAAAATTCTAGTATTTTTTTGTGTCTTGTTGATGTGGTGTGTAGTGTACGTTGTGTTATTAGCAGTAGGGTATAAACCTTCTATTTTTTTTCTCATAGTTTGTGACTTGCATCAGTGCTACGAAGGAAAATCATAATGCTTTTAAAGTTTAAAACACAAAATATATGTTGGCAATTTACGTAAGAAACCTCCTCAAATAACCTTACGATGGAGTTATAATAGAAAAAATAGAAACCAGACTGAAGAAAGAATTGAGAAAAATCGAGGAAAAAATTGGCTAAAAAAATGGAAGGAAACTCAACTTTTCGTTGGAAAAAAGTTTTTTTCATGCATATCACAATGAATTAATATTATGCAAATCAAATATTAATAATGTAAGACTATAAACGTAAATTACACATGAAAGTGGTAAGTGATACATCATACAAGCTTAAACTACACATGAAAGTGACAAAACACATTTGTATTGCTTATAATATGAAAAGGTACAAATTACAAAATGTAGTAAATTGACTCAATAGGCCCACTACTAGTGTCTTACAATTCCTTTGTCCTTTGCCCTGCCAAAAGCCCTAGTCTCTCTTTGTTGAAGCACTCTTGTCATTTCTTGTCCTTCTGCCTCTTCCTGGTCCTTGACTGCTATCTCCTTCGCTAGGTCTTCAAAGTTTTGTAATTCATCCGAGGAGAAGAGAGGTTGTTAATATTACTCTTGCTCTGCATTTGTGATCCATTTAGATGATGGATCAATGTCACTTAGGTCAATGAGCTCGATACTTGTTTTTGTAATACTTTTTTGGTGGAGGCGAAGGTTTTAATGCACAAACATAAGATCATTCAACTTTTCTTATGCAAGTTTGTTGTGCTTCTTGGAGTGTATATGCTTAAAAATACTCCAATTGCACTCACAACTCAAATCACCAAAATCCTCTCACAAAATCTATAAGCAATAAATTAAATAAATAAATTTAAGAATTCACATGTAAAATAGTAAATTGAGATTGTTTTTTAAAACAAAATCAAAAGACAAAATAAATAATAATTCGATTAGGGTTACCTAGCCTCAATTTTGATCTCATTCTATTGCATTGCTTGAATGGTAAAAGGAGGCCCTAACATTCCTTATAATTTTGTATCTCTTCACGTACCTTATTGTGCAATTGGCTATCAGGGAACATGCGATCAATGCAAGCTTGAAGGCCAACCTTCACCTCATAATCAACATGAAATGTAGGAGAATAAAAAATTTGGGGGTTCAAGTAGTAACTTGTTGCATGAAGAGGGTTATGGATTTGAGATGTCCATCAATTATCAATGATTGTCCAAATAAGATTGTATTTGATGCGGGCATATCCATAAAATGTGGCAATTGCCTCTATTGCCTTGTCCATAGCCTCATATACATATTCCATTGCAAATTGTTCTCCATAAAAAATATGGAGAACCTTTACCAAAGGATCTAACACTTGAAAAAAAGGAAAAATAATTTAAATAAAAATATTTTATAAAAAAAAAAAATTACTAATTACAATACATGATTTCCAAATAGAAAAATATTTTAAATTAGAAAAATAAATAATAAATTAAATTAATAAACTTAATCTTGTACCTTGATGGCCTCATCCATGGCTATCCATAAGGACTCCTCAAACAAATAGGCATATGCATTTTGACCCTCAGGTGAGAATCGGTATGTTGCAGCTTGTTCAAAATTCTAGTCATTGCTCACAAAAATTTGCTTCAATGACCCTCTTGCATTATAGATGCTTTGCAATGTCACAATGTTTGTGGTATAGAGTGTAACTCCAGGCCACACTAGCTCCCTCCCACCAATAAATCACCTCATGAGGTTAAGAACTCATGCATAGTTGTAGATGAATTTTGTGATAGCCTTAATCTTTTGTACAACCTCTTCCACACAAGGTAAATTCCCAATATCTTCGAAAGAGTAAATCGAGACAATGGTCTACACATGGGGTCCAAATAATAGTGAGGAATCTCTGGTCCAAATTCCTACTAGTTGCTTTATATGTTGTTGTGTTGTTCATGATGATTTGGACAACATTCTCCTCCCTGACCTCCAACACAACCTCCCCCAACAACCCTGCAAGCATTTTGACACTCTTAACTTGTGTCGATGCATCTACTTATTTGAGAAATGCAATTCCTCCTGTAGAAGCAACTAAAAACTAAATCAAGGTTTTTCCCTTCCCATATATCTAGCCATCATACATGATATTGCAACCCTTCGTCCTCCACACCTAGCTTGAAGTTAAAAAAAAAATTAATCATGTATTTGTATAACTTAATCCCCTTTGATTTTTTTGAAGTTTGCATTTTCAAAACATAATTTAATCATGCATGTGTATAAATTTAAGCACAAATTGAATGTTGTCCATGAATTATTGAAGGAGAGGCCCCTAAGATCATCAAAATTTGACTCCTTAAATCATGTGTCACAAGAGGTCATCAAAATTTGACACCTTAAATACCACACCTCGACTTGCAAAGCCATCCGTCATGCACTGCTAGTATGTAGACCTTGCCATATTAAAAGGAATGTTGAAAAAATACCAAAAAGTGGCAATGGCCATGTTCACTGCATTGTGCGTGGTCATACCCTCAAGCGTGGGTTGTGCCCCAAGCATGGAATACTCTAAAAAATGGGATTCTCCTATCCCACTCTCTTCTTGTGCAATTGATAGACTCGAAATCTCATGTTGAAACCGACTAAAGTTACTGCCATTACAAGTAATTTAAGAAGGTAGGATGACATGGCCTCAATTTGTCTTCGTTTGAGTTCTATTTCTTCCTGTGAGCTAGAGATCATGGCATCTACTTTTTGTCTAACTTCTTCCATCACCTTGTCACATGGCTTTGCATCATTGTCAATTCTCTTTGCCAAATGGAAATTGTGGCAAAAAATGCCTTGATGAAAAAAAGTGTCACAAAAATTGCATATAGTTTTTTTCTCCTTCCTTCCATATGCCCATGTTGGATCTCTTTTCGCCATTTTTTTATTTCTACACATGAAAATAAGTAACAAGAAAGTTACAAACAATTAATTTAAAAAATAAAATAAAAACCTAAACCCTAGTTTAGGGTTAAGGGTTTAAACTTGAAATATTGACATCTAAAAAATTAGCTTGGGCTTGCATGCATAGTTATCAGACAACAATATTTACTTGAAAGGAGAAAAAAACTAAACCTAAATCCCCAAACCAAGGTTTAAGGTTAAAAATCGAAACATGGAAAACTAAAAAATGGGCTTGCATACATAGTTATCTCGCAACAATATTAACTTAAAAAAAAAAAAAACAAAACCCTAGACTAGGGTTTAAGGTTTAAACTTGAAATATTGATAACTAAAAAATGGGCTTTCATACACGGTTATCAAGCAACAATATTTACTTAAAGGGAAAAAGGAAAAAACCATAGACCAAGGTTTAGGGTTTAAATGTAAAACATTGACATCTAAAAAATGAGTTTGCATACATAGTTATTAGGCAACAATATTTACTTAAAGTGTGGTGCATTGGTGATTGCGAACAACTCCCTCCATTTGAGAGGTCTCGAGTTCGACTTGGCTCTGATACCAATTGTTAGACTTACAATGACACTGAGAGGGGGGGTGAATCAGTGTAGTTCTTTAAATTTAAATCTATAACTCTTAAAGCTGAAACACTGAAAACTCAAAACCAAATAAAATAGTATAACATGAGAACATCACACAACACAATATGTAACGAGGTTCACCGATTTGGCTACTCCTCAAAAATGACTATTTGGACTACCATCCAAATCCAGCCTTTGCAAAGCACCAAATTTACAAACAATTTATCAGCACCCACTGGAAGGAGAACCAACCCCTTATTTATCACGCACCAATGAGAAAGGAGCACCAACCCTCGATTTACCAAAGATCGATCGGAAGGAGCACCAACCCCTGATGCCAAGCACCAACTTGGACTTCAATTTTGAAACTGGAATATTGACATAAAAATACCTTCAGTTTACAAGACCCTGACTATTCTATTGCATACCCAACCTCTTTCACAATTCACGGAACACACAAACTTTTCGCACACATACAGCCGCACTGCACACATTCATTTTGTGCTCTCTACGCACTCTGCGCTTTCTACGCACTTACATCGCACTTAGCCCACGCACATCCACTATTCACACATAATAGAATTCTCCACGCAACACTCCTTTTATAACAATATTTTCTTTTTGTTAACTCCTGGTCTATGTCTGATGACGTTCAGTATAACAATATTGTTACATGCAATTTGTTAATTGTTATGGCTCTTTGTTTGTTTGGGCTTCGAACCATTTTCTGTTTGACTCTTGGTCTTCGTCTACTTTCGTTGCACCTTGGTGCCATGAGTTGTTCAGAGCTACCATTGTAGACTCTATCCGCCTGTCAACCATTGATGACATTCAACATATCCACCGCTTGAAGATTCCATTCTGTAATAGTCCCTGAAATCGTCGAACTGACTTTTGTCACACTTCTGATTTTAGCTGTATGATGTCACTTTGTAACTGCTTCTATAATTATCGTACTGACTTTAGTTCACTTTTCTTATTTTAGCTAGGTTCTTCTTCTTGCATCGTGAAAATGCGACCTATCGCGAAATCGCGACACTTCTGCCTCTTTGACTTTTTCTTGGCTTTTGACCGCAAAAAAACATGTCGCGATATCACAAAATTTCTGCCTCTTTGACTTTTTCTTGGATTTTGATCGCGAAAATACAACATGTCACGATATCGCGACACTTTCGCCTCCGTACTCTTCCTCTTTTCTTTTTTCGTGATATCGTGACACTTTTTCATCCATACTCTTCGTCTTTGCTTTTGTCGCGATATCACGACACTTTTTCCTTCGTACTCTTCATCTTTGATTTTGTCACGATATCGCGACACTTCTGACTCCGTACTTTTCTTCTTTGCTTTTGTCATGATATCATGACACTTTTTCTCACTTGTTGTTTTTCTTCTCTTCGGGTCGCGAAAATGCAACATGTCGCGATATCGCGACACTTTTTCTTTCATACACTCTCTCTCCTCTTTGGGTCACGAAAATGTGACATGTCACGATATCGCGACACTTTTTTTGCTTGTTCTTTCTCTACCAAAATGTCGTGAAATCGTGACACTTTTTCTTGCTTGCTCTTTCTCTTCCAACATGTCACGAAATCGTGACACTTTTTCTTACTTGCTCTCTCTCTTCCAGCATGTCACGAAATTGTGACACTTTTTCTTTCTTCCTCTTTCTCTTGCAATATGTCACAATATCGCGACACTTTTCTTTCTTCCTCTTTCTCTTGCAATATGTCACGATATTGCGACACTTTTCTTTCTTGCTCTATCTCTTCCAACATGTCGCGAAATGGCGACACTTTTCCTTGCTTGCTCTTTCTCTTCCAACATGTCGCGAAATCATGACAGTTTTTCCTGCTTGCTTTTTCTCTTCCAAAATGTCACGAAATCGCGACAGTTTTTCCTACTTGCTCTTTCTCTTCCAACATGTTGTGAAATCGCAACAGTTTTTCTTGCTTGCTTTTTCTCTTCCAACATGTCGCGAAATCGCAATAGTTTTTCTTTCTTCTCAACATGTCACGATATCGTGATAGTTTTTCTTTCTTGCTCAATATGTCATGAAATCGCCACAGTTTTCCTTCCTTGCTGTACATGTCGCAAAATCGTGATAGTTTTCCTTCCTTGTTGTATTTTGCTTTTCTTTTGATCTTTAGCATATGGGCCACTTCGGTCTTCTTGGAAAATCATTGTACATACTCTAAATAGCTTTTGAACTCCTGTCCACTACATCATGACTATGTTCACTACATCAATCGATCTATCTGACTGTGTCCACTGCATCAACCAATCTATCTAACTATGTCCACTACATCAACAGATCTATCTGACTGTGTCTAACAAATGCTTCAAATGGGGACAACTTGAGGGATGAATGGTAAGAAGTATTGTACCACCATTTGGATAATGAGAGTCATTGAACCCAATGATATTGTTTATCTTGGGCAAAACAACGAAGGTATGTACCCAAACATTTATTAACAGTCACTGTTTGACCATCTAATTGAGGGTGATAATAAAAAGACATACTCAACTTAGTACCACTAAGATAAAATAATTCCTTCCAAAAGTTATTGGTGAATATAGGGTCATGGTCACTCGCAATGGTTTTGGGCATACCATGTAATTTAAAAGCATAATCAAGAAATACCTTGGTCACCTTTCCTGATAAATAAGGATGTTGTAATGCATAAAAATAAGCATACTTGAAAAGGTGATCTACTACCACAAAGATCACCATTTTTCCCTTTGATTTGGGAAGGCCCTCAATGAAATCCATGGATATGTGCTCCCATTGGTGGTTAGGGATAGGCAAGGGTTGCAACAATCTAGGAGATTTAATTGTTTCCCCTTTGTTACACTAACACACCTCACACTCAGCCACAAACATCTTGACATCTACTTTTAATCCTTTCCAAGAAAATGATTGCTTAACCTACTAGTATGTTTTCATGAATCCCAAATGTCCAGCCAAGGAAGTTGCCTACAATTCCTGGAGAATATTTGACTTAATAGTCGAAGATTGAGGAAAACAAATGCGACCCTTTTTGCAAAGCACTCCATCATTATATGAGAAAAAAATGCAATGATAATCTTGCCTTCTTTTCTTAAATGATCTGCACAATCTCCAGATCAGAAAGCCAGTCTTCTCAAATTTGAGAAAGCTATTGTGGATGATGACTAGAGATAGTATTGATGACAACAACATCCTCATATTTGTGAGACAAGGCATCAACCACCACATTCTCCTTTCCTTTCTTGTATTCAATGACAAAATCATAACCCAAGAGCTTGGTCATCCATTTATTTTGTTCAGGGCATGAGAGACGTTGCTCTAAGAAATGCTTAAGGTTGCTATGATTGGTCTTGATGATGAAACGATGCCCCCAAAAATAAGGCCTCCATTTCTCTATGGTATGCAAAATAGCTAAAATTTCCTTCTCATAAGTGGACAACCCCAAATTCTGACCTAAAATTTGCTTACTTTCAAAGGCTAATGAATGACCATCTTGCATCAAAACAACTCCAATATCTGTGTTGGAAGCATCACACTCAATGACAAAAGGTTTGCTGAAGTCAAGAGTGGCCAAAACAAGAGTGGTAAACATTGCTTCATTGAGGGCTTGGAAGGCTTGGGAAGCGACTTCAGACTGAAAAAGGCATCCTTTTTAGTGAGAGTAGTGAGAGGAGTGGAAATCTTGCCATAGTTGCATATAAATTTTCTGCAATAGCATGTGAGTCCTAAAAATCCACAAAGTTGTTTAAGGGAATAGGGCAAGGGTCAATATTGCATAGCTTTGACCTTTTTACGATCTACCTTGACTCCTTGAGTGACATATGTCCTAAGTGTTCTACCTCATAGACCCCAAAGAAACATTTGGACCTTTCAACAAAACATTTTTCCCTTTGTAATAGATCAAGAACTTTGTCAATATGAACCAAATGATACTCCTAGGACTAACTATAAATTAAAATATCATCAAAGAAAACTAGGACAAAATTGCAAAGAAAAGGATAAAAGATAGATTTTGTGAGACTTTGGAAAGTGGAAGGAGCATTAGTGAGACCGAAAGGGATGACTATGAACTCATAATGACCCTCATGTGTATGAAAATTAATCTTAGAAATATCCTCTTCTCTAACCCTAATTTGATGAAACATAGAACTCAAGTCTAGTTTTGTAAAATATCGAGCACCAAGTAATTCATCCAACAAATCATCTATAATAGGGATAAGAAACTTATATTTGATAGTGATCTTGTTGAGAGGATGAAAATCAGGACATATTCTCCATGAGTTATCCTTATGTTGTACCATCACCATCAGATAGGAATATGGATTGATGTTTGGACATATGATCCCTTGCTCCAACATTGCCTAAACCAACTTTTTGATTTCTAACTTTTGGGGCTAGGGGTAGTGGTAAGGACGCACATTTGGAGGTTGAATTCTTGGAACAAGGTGGATGGCATGATCATGTGTGCACTTAAGAGGTAGATCCATGGGCTCACTAAAGTCGTCCTCATAAC
This sequence comes from Wollemia nobilis, assembly GCA_028583015.1. Taxonomy (NCBI): domain Eukaryota; kingdom Viridiplantae; phylum Streptophyta; class Pinopsida; order Araucariales; family Araucariaceae; genus Wollemia; species Wollemia nobilis. The sequence continues at coordinate 1,618,316 of JAQPPZ010004488.1, read as the reverse complement.
AATCCACAATGTTTTGTAAATCCAAAGGAGATTGAAGAAGTGGCTTCGAGGACTGAACGTCCATGCAATTAACTTGGGCAAAGAATCCACAACCACTGTAGATAGCAGTTTAAAGAAAATTAGACATACTTGACCAAATGTCTACATAAAGATAGCAATTTTGTGATACAATTTTGATAATGTACAAAGGAATTTTGATAAATGTATTTGCAATATAAAATTAATCGATCCAATGAATACAGATTGATTAATAGAATTGTGCAATAAGATAAAACTAGCCTTCATTTGTTAGTGAAAATGTTTGGGATTAGTTAGACGTATAATACTGGTTATTTAGATGTCTACGAATCGGTTAAGACGTCTAAGATTGATTGTTACATTGTAAGATGCATTAGTTAAGTGTTAACATGGGAAGTTGGGATGATTGAGCCAGGTTAGTTGTAGTAACCACCTAGGCTTGCCCTATATATACCCCCCTATTCATTTTTGTAAGATGTTCAGATGAGATCTATACTTGTCCATGAATACAAATCTGTGTGCAACAAGTATTGTTATGGAATGTATATGTTATGTGTGATTGCATTGTGAGCATATTGTTGTGTTGTAGGTATTGATCAATGCTTGATACGAGATAGAGTGTTGCATGTTGTGTTGTCCTTGTATTTGTACAATTGTAGGAAACATCGAGGAGAAGTTAGTTGCAGACTAAAGGATGAGCGTACATACAGTAGATGACTAGGCCTACCTATCTAAGCTTACTGTTAAATGTCTAGGCCTATCTGTCTAGACTTTCTATCGAACCCATCCAAGTCATCTACTACTTGAGATGTCTACATGTCTGTGACGTCTGCACTACACGTCTATGATGTCTGTACCAGACATCTATGTCGTCTACACTATTTGTATAAGATGTTATCCAGTTACATGTCTGGCAAGATTACACGTCTAGGACTTGCTACATGTCTATAGGATCACACGTCTAGATCGTACCTTACCAATTTGAAGCATTACCCATTTGTAATCTTTACACATATGAGGTTATGCACATTTGAACTATTACCCATCTAGCCTAGTACTTGTCTAGACTGGTTACCCGTCTAGCTTAGACGTCTACAGAAACCTACCCATCTGAGACTGAATAATAACAATTCAATGTCAGGTTTCACAACAAAGTTGATCAACCCTTCCTAAATTCTTGTCATTCCCTCATCCTGGGAAAGTACTCACCCCTGTATACAACCACCTTTCTTCAATATATTTTCCATGCTAGGTGAAGTAACCACCTTGGAGGGAGGGAGTTGGATCTCTTGGAGACAAATGACCCTTCCATTCTTTGTCTACTTGACAAAAATTTTGTAGTTTATAGTAACATCACCAAGCTGAGATAGCCATTGTGCTCCCAAGATGACATCTAAACTACCTAGGTTCATGGCAAAGAGATTGTCCAACAAAGTACAATACCCCATTTTAGCCATTCAACCCACACACTGAGTGGTACTCTTGTTTGCAATTAAGACTTGAAATTTATCCTAATTGAAGTATTGCTATACAAGTCCAAGTACTTTGTTGTCTTACTATCTATAAAGTTATGTGTGCTACCTAAATCAATCAACACATTGATACATTATCATTTAATGAATTATTGTACCTTGATAGCATGGTGGTCTTGGAGCTCCATAAAGAACATGAGTAGAGAGAGCCATGGTATCATCTTCATGTTTTGCTTCATCTACTTTTGTTGGTTGCTCTTGTTGTAATGAATCTTCATATTCATATATTGTTGTGTCTTCACCTTCCACTTGAAAGTTACGACATTCTTCATAGGCCTGATCTCAGGGATGGTGAGAACGACATTTGAAATAGAAAAATCCTTGGGAATGCTTAATATTGCGATAAGGATGACAAGAGTTGAAGTCACATCTATGGTGGAGACTAGAATATTGGAGCTTATGTTTTATCACCAAAGCTATAGTTGAGCATCATCAAGAGTATAGGTATCAAGCATGTTGACTTCCCGCTGAATTTTATCCTCAAGACCATGGTGAAAGGCTGAGACCACAACCACTAGATTCAATTGGCAGGTGTAGGTGAGAACACTGGTGAACAAGAAGCAATACTCCATTGTTCCTATTGCATTGTTTGCATAAGACATACCATATACGATGTGAAAGACCCTTTGTCAAATCTTCGAAGAAATTATTCTTTAAAGTCAGGCCACAAAATAGGATCCCCATGTTGGTGAAGCTACCACAACAACCATTGATGAGCTTAGATTCCCAACTTACTAGCTGCTAATGCGACATGACCAACTTCAGGAACATGGCGCAAGCATATAAGGCTATCCATCTTGGCTAGCCACCCTTAAGGATTGACACCTTCAAAGGTGGGAATGTAGATGCGAGGAATAGTTCATGAGGCCAGTGTAGGAAATTAGAAGCACTTCCTGCTGTGGAATCCAAATTAGAAGCAAATCCTAGTTTGTAAGCAACCATAAATGGAGGACTATGACTAGGTGGCGGTTGTGGAAGACCACTAATATTCGATGCCTGATGAATGACCAGAGGCTCTTGCCCAATGGTGTGTTGTGATCCTTGGATAAGAGGAGGCATAGTGGTGGATATTTGTAGGAGTCTTTTGATGTTAACCAAGGAGTTGGCAATGAAAGTAATTGCCTGTTCTTATTTCAAAATATATGCATGTAAATCAAGGTCAATAGTATTGGGAAGAGGTTACCAATTGGAGTGGTAGCAGGAGTGACCAAGGGAGGGTTATTGGAAGGAGAGGAAGAACCCGAAGTGTTGGGTGGGAGCGAAGTCATAGTGGTTAAGGAAGAAAGAATATGTTGGTCAAAACTATTGATATTTGGGGAAGTATTGTGATGCTTACTAGGATTTCTAGGCTGGTAGTTCTTTCTGTTCATACATCCTCTAAATAAATAGTACGTTCTAATTGACCATTGACTTTTGCCTAACCAATACTGGCAGTAGGCTTATTCATATAATAGGGGCAACTGAAATACTCAAAAGATACTTGGAACACTGTTGAAAAAAAGTGTTGTGAAAAATTCCTCTTATTTTTATCAGCTTGAAGAGACAATCACAAGGAGAAGTCTCCCGCAAGGGTCCTAACACTCTCCTAAAAAAGTATTGTTGGAGATACCCCTTGTTTTGATCATCTTGAGGAGACGATTAAAAATGTTATAGGTCTCTCACAAGGGTTCGACGACACTCGATACTCTTTTAATTGGGTTTAGGAAAAGGATGTAACAACAGTGAATTCACAATATTCTAGAAGATAATTACATGAGAAGATGGACCAAAAAAATTTAAATTTATGATAAAATGACCAGGAAACAACTAGAAAAATTATTTGGCAGAGGTTTTAGAGTGGTTTGAGTGCCCTTCTGTTGCAAATCCGCACCTCACAAGGAACCAAAATCAATGCTTTGACATCACTTTTTATAAAACACCTTAAAAATTTATAGCAATAGCAATAGCAATCCAATAGTGCGCAAATAACAATACACAAATGATGATAATGTTTTAGATCCATTTGCAGAAAATCAAATATACAATAATCAGTTTCCATATTCATATCAATGCAAATCCTTAGCCACTCAAAGAGGGTTAAGTATGAAAATGAAAGATGATTCCAACTTCCACATAACTATTTCTATTATAGATTAAATCAACATTAACCCTAATCCTAATGCTCAAGGACCAACTATCTAAACCTAGGACCTAAGCTAATAAAAATAAAGATAGTCAACATGGCTATATTGGAGCCATTACATCTACAATTAGGTCTTCTTGTTCAATATCCTGCATAGTGTTTAAGCGGTAAGAATATTTCAATTCCCCATCACATTGAAAGGAAATCTTGGTCATTCAATCATTAGAGATCTACTATAGTCAAAGTATTGCTTGTGATGGAATCAGTTGCTCAGGATGTTGTGGATAAGGTGAATGCCAAAGTTGCTAATATTAACATTGACTCAGTAGAAGAAAATTGCAATATCACCTCTTTGGTAATAGAAACATGTGCTAATTTCATAGTGTCTGGTTATGGATAACAAACAACAAAAATTTTGCCAGTTTCAATATCCTTTCTTTTATGCTTCTGGTAGATCCAGCATGAAAAATGTTGGGACTAGAACTGAAGGGATAATTTTATTGATACAAATGGTTACAATATATAGGCATAAGCCTATATGATGAACATGAAACTTGTCAATGAAACTGACAAGTGTCAAACTGGCATAGTGCACATTACATTAATTCTAACATTCCCCCTTAATGTGCACTATCCTAACTAAAGAAAAAAAAAAGTCAACATTAGGTAACATTCCCCCTTAATGTTGACTTCTAAAAAAAATTCTACATCCTCCTTTATTGATGATTTGGTCTAGGCTCGTGCTCTCTACGCTTGGCTCTCCAACTGTGAATAATGCTAGATTCACTGTGTATACATCTCGGTTTGTTGCCTCAGGGTCAGCCACTTCCACGGGTCTGTTGCCACTGGGTCAGCCGTCTAAGTGCCTCAGGGTCATCATGGGTGCCTCAGGGTCAGCCACTTCTGGGTCTGTTGCCTTTGTAGAACATCCTCAGAGGATGTTGCCTCTTGTAGGTCACTGACTAGCTCCACCATGAATATCAAATCCCTCCTCATGGTGAACTCAATCTAGAAGGTGTTGATCTCTACCAAAAATGCACCTTAATACATAAGAAAAAACGAGCCATGAAATACAATAAATGAGCCATAGATCCAAATATGGAGGAGAATAAAGAAGAATAGAAAAGAATCTTCTGAAGTGTCTTCATCTGTAGTCTTTCGAAGTAGATCCGAAAAAAACCTCGGATAGAGTCTAGGGTGTCTATGTTTGTAGTCCCTAGAATAAGTGTCCTTATGGTAGTCACCTCATCTTACCGGAATGCATGGGTAACCAGCTGCTGCATCCGCCAAGTAGATAGAGGGTACTACTAGATACTAGGTTCACTTACAAGTGCCTTGGGAGTGTCGGGTTCAACCGAGAGTGCACTCCAAGGTAGAAAAACTTTGAGGCTAAAAAAATCAATTGAAACAGCCTCAAAATTACAATATGACACCACCATTGTGTCCGTCGTGGAAAAACGTTTCCAACGACTATAAATACCCCTATATTCCACCATCAAAGGGGCCTTCATCATGTGGAAAAAACCATCATGCCTTAACTTACATGGGCCATTTAGGCATTCAAGCATTCAATTTTTCCAATAAAGTGACCCCACCACTTTATAGAGAATAGTCTCCACTATGCTTTTTTTTTTTAAATAGTCTTCCATACATTAAAATGAAGTGCTCCCATCCTCTTAATAAAAGATGCCCTTTTATATATAAAAAACAAAATTAAATCATGGGCACTTTAAAAATTTAAATAGATCAACTTTCACTTGTGGCCGCTGTTTCCAGTTTACTGAGGTTATCTCTCTGGTAGTGCCACTCCCAGACGTTGCAACTGAACAACTCATACTCTGTCCTTCTCTCCACAAGCACTGTCAGTTGACAAACAACTTGCTGCAAATAGAAAAAATGATGGCAGTTTTTAAATAATCTGCCAATCAGGTGAGCATTAAGGAAAAATGGATGCGACACACGCTCCTTTCCTCTCTTGCCCACACTATGACTAGAAGTTCCAGCAGACGGCAATAGCAATGTTTTCCCTCTATTTTTGAAGTTCCTAAAACGCAAGTGCCATTTTCATGATGCTCCTCATAAAGTTGAGCATCCAAAGCATCAACAAACATTCTTGAAAACATAACAAACTCAAGAAAAGAAGGTGTCGACATAGCCCAGCTGTAAAGGACAGCCCACGAATCTCCATCATTAGGCATGGGTGGAAGTGCAGTCCAGTTTAGCTGGAGATCATACATTTTCCTGAATGCATTCTCGAAAACAACTCTGCACTTCCCAGCATTCATTGTGTCACAGAAGAACCAGAAATCATTTGTATTCTCCTGTTTTGTTCCCTGAATGCCATTTCTTGTGTCTCTATTCATTCGGGCCCAAAAATACAATGCATCCCCATCACTCTCTGACTGCACTGCTTCTGCAAGAACTTTTTCAGCTTCAGCTGACAAAGCAACCTGTCTTCCAGTAGCGTGCCAGGATTGAAATCCAATCCACGGATTCTTGTGCAGATTATCAATCCTGTTTGCAATAGCCAATAAACCTCCAAATTCACAAAGCACATCTTTGTAATAGCTGCTATTTAGAAGGGGAAGCCGTTCAGCTGCCTCCACATCATCTGCCATTAACCTTCGTTCTCCTACATTATACTTCGTAGCTCTTTGTTCCACCAACTGACGAACACGTGCTCGAACTGCATCATGCACCGCACACTCCAAAATACAACCATTACCTACTCTCTGTTTTGTGCACATCCCGCAATGATGACTTCCAACGATCATGGCATTGGATACCTCCGCCCTCGAAAAACTCAAACAAGCACAAGCACTGCAGTCAAAACACTGCATTAAACATTGATCGCAACCACACTCCCTCCAATTGCGGAAAAAGACAAAAAAAAAAAAAAAAATATTGCGTCTCTATCCATGCGATCCATTCTGGGAATTAAATATTTTCATCTTTCGAAGATGTCATATTCAGCCTATCCAACAAACTCTTACGAAGTCGCTGCTTCTTGTCCTCGCCAGATATATCTTCGGCAGTGCAATTGTACCAACAGTCACCAAAAAAAATTGGAGGCTCAGAAGTGGTGTCCAGTTCCTTCTACTTGGCAACCAACAGTTCCTATCAAGAGCAGAAGCAATAAAATCTTAAATATAGCAAGCACGAAGATCCAGGACCTCCCAGACATCCCCGCGGCGCTTCCTCCCAATATCATCGCCATACAAGCAGCTGCTCGCGATTCGGACCCCCGCCAGCTATCATATTCATTTCACGGATTCCTTCAATTCTTCCGGGCCTTAGACACTCCTCCACAACAGACAAATCTCCGCCCCCGCCATTAAGTAGCGCAACGCAGCAGAAAAATCTCCGCGTTCACCATTAAAATTAACAATCACGCGACCAGAAGCCGAGACCCCGAGGTCATGAGTTCGATTCTGAGCAATGCCAGAAACCGCAGCAAAAACTTCAATCCGGGGGGCTCTTGGAGACAAAATCACGGCCGTGGCATTGCTGAGGGAGGATGGCACCGGTTACGAGCTCGCAAAAAATTGGAGAGCAACGGAGCTTGGCGATCATGGCTTGGAGACTCCCACCACGCACAAATAGTGCCGCATTTGAGTTTTTTACAGGCATGGAAGAATTTTATGGCCGTGGATGGGAACAAATCGAAGGGCCAGGTTATCTTCATCTTCATCTTCAGCCCTGTCTCTCGCCTCACTACATCCTGCACATCTGGGATTTTTGAAAACCTTCCACTTGAAACAAGTACGCAACAGTTGCTGGACAATCTCCATTCTCACTGCTATACCTTGAAGACCAAAGGGGTAGACTTCTCTGCAGAGAAGCAGTTCGTGCAAATCCCAGGCCCTCTCCATGACGGCTTCTATCTCTTCCCCTTCCATTGCCGACGACAATCACAAATGAAACAAGGCGGCCAACCGGGGCACCTATGCGATCGTTCTCAGCACAGAAAACATCACCCAGAACTGGTATTTCGGCAACAACGAATCAATGCTGGTGTCCAACATACTGTTCCAGATGTTCTGCGGTGCCGTGCTGCTGACGAACAAACAGAGTTATCGACGGCGGATGAAGTACCGGCTGCTCCACCTCGTGAGGACTCACCGGGCGGGCGTCGACGACATGTCGTACCGCGCCGCCTTCCAGGAGGAGGACACCATGGGGACGGTGGGGGTGTCGCTCTCCAAATGTTAGAAAAATTAACCCAGATTTCACGCCTCCGTCCAACTGCGCTTCGAACCTTGGGCGAAACCGGATTGCGCTCCAGACATGGGCGAAGTCGGACTGCGCTCCCGCAGTCCGGGATCCCGGCAAAAGTGTGACATGACGTCGCACCTACCTTCTGACAGATTTGACACCTGATAGATCCGATCTCCGCAGGAGTTAATGCCAAGTCGACGATTAGTCGAAACCCTAGTTGAGGGCCTGTCAGAGGATAACCCTTATCCGAACCTGTCAGAGGATAACCCTTATCCTCCTCTCCCCGCGGCTATAAAAGGCAGTTCGGGTCCTCAGACAAACAAGGTGCGTGTGTGAGAGAAGTTCGTGAAAGAGGAGGCGAAGAGAATAGAGCAGAGAAAGGAGGGCGAGCGATTCAATGAGCAGTGTGGCTCAACTGATTAATGTCCGAGCAGCAGACTCGACATTTCCCATTTTAGTTTATCCTGTAGCTTAGCCTGTAGATGTTGTTATTTCCTCGATTGAGGAATACTGTAACCCTAGTTTCATATAAATAAACTTTGCTATTGTTTGTGGCATCTTTAGGGTTTGCAGTAGTTTATGTGCTAACGTTTATTGTTCTCTGTTCCGACGTTTCTCTCCTCTCATACGGGTCTTGCCAAGCTAGGTAAACCCAGTGGCAGCTATGCAAGACGAAGAAGTCAAGAAAAGTCGAAGGCCAAAGTTGGGCAAGTCTCAGAGAAGCCTTTCCAACTTCGCTGTCGAAGTCCGACTGCGCCCGAGATCCGAGCGCAGCCCGAGTGCGCAAGTGAAGTTCATCTGCCAGCCCTGTGCAAACTTCACCAGTGATAGTCGACTTCCTCCGTGTGCCTGAAGTCCGCACTTTGCCCATTATAAGTGTGCCATACGCACTTCGCGCAAAGTCCGAACTTCGCCCACCAAACGGGCGCAGTCCGCACTGCGCCGTGATCGCGCCGACGACCGCACTTCGCCCATGAAAGCTGATTTACCTCCTGTGTCCGGCGATGACCGCACTTCGCCTGCGATAGTTGGTTTCCCTCTCGCTCCGACGCATCCGTGCAGCAGTCCTTGACGCGATGGCGAGAGAAATTGAAAAATCGCTCCTTCAAATTGGTATCAGAGCTGATTGAGCCGTGACGCGGAGATAGAAGATGGATTTCGGAAAGAATTCCCTACAGTTGCAGATCCCACGATTTAATGGCAAGAACTACGATTACTGGAGCATCCAGATGAAGATCCTGTTCGGATCTCAGGAGCTATGGGAGTTAGTCGAGAACGGCTACCCAGAACCGACAGATGCAAAGAAGATTGGCCGCCCTCTCTCAAGCAGACAAGGATCTGTTGAAAGAGCACAAGAAGAAGGACCAGAAGGCCCTCTTCTACATCATGCAAGCGGTTGAGGAGACCATCTTCCCGTGGATTGCATCAGCCACCAAGGCCAAGCAAGGCTGGGAAACCCTGGCAAGTTCGTATCAGGGCACCAACAAAGTGAAGTTGGTGAAACTGCAGATGCTCAGAAGAGAGTTTGAGAATCTACAGATGACTGAGTCCGAGTCCATGAGTGATTTCTTCACCCGGACGACGAACATTATCAACCAGATGCGGTTGAACGGAGAAAATGTGCAGAGCCAGAGAATCGTGGAGAAGATTCTCAGAAGTCCGCCTGCCAAGTTCGACTCGATTGTGATAGCAATCGAAGAGTCGAGGGATTTGACAACCCTCTCGACAGACGAACTCATGGGTTCTCTGCAGACCCATGAACAGAGGCTGAGCCGCTCAACTCAGTCTACTTTGGAGCAAGCCTTCAAAGCGCAAGTCTCAGTCCGAGACAATCATAGACAAGACTCCCACCATAGCGCTTCTAGTTCTCAAGGAGGAAGAGGCAGAAGCAGGCGTGGGAGAAGGAACAAGCAAGGAGGGAGATCAAACCCTCAGGACGCTGAGCCAAGTTGCAACTTTCATCAGCAAGGAGGAAGAGGCACTGGCAGAAATCAGCAAGGTGGCTCTCAGCAGAAGGACATGTCAAAGGTCCAATGCTACTACTGCAGTAAGTTCGGCCATTATGCCTCACAGTGCAGAAAGAAGATGGCGAACGAGAATCAGCAGCAAGCCCATTATACGAAGGAACCCAAAAATGCGGTAGGAGGAAATGTGTTGCTGACTTGTAGTATTGAAGAGGAGAGCAAGAAAAACATCTGGTATCTTGATAGTGGTTGCAGCAACCATATGACTGGGAACAGGGAGATGTTCTCACAACTGGATGAAACAATCCAATCCGAAGTCAAGATGGGGAACAACATCAAAGTTCCTGTGATGGGGAAAGGAAAGATCCTCATCCGAACCCGACACGATGAAAGAAAAACAATTCAAGATGTTTTTTATGTGCCTGGGTTGAAGCACAATCTGCTAAGTGTTGGACAACTTGTGCAGAAGGGGCACACTATACTGTTCAAAGATGGTGTCTGTTCCATCAGAGACAAAGTCCATGGACAAATCGCAACTGTGTCCATGACGAAAAACAAAATGTTTCCACTGCAGATTCAGAATGAATCTTTGATGTCTCTGAGTGCAGTTGAGAAGGATGCTACCTGGCTGTGGCATCTCAGATTCGGTCACCTGAGTTTCAGTGGCTTGAATCTGCTGCACAAGAAGCAGATGGTGAAGGGTTTACCCCTTATTGAGCAACCGAACCAAGTTTGTGAAGGTTGCCTGGTCTGCACGCAAGCACAGGGATGCATTCCCTATAGGACAGTCTTGGAGAGCATCACGACCATTGGAGCTGGTGCACTCAGACATCTGTGGTCCCATGCAGACCACCTCATATGTCGACAACAAGTTCTTCCTAACCTTCATTGATGACTTCAGCCGAAAGACTTGGATTTATCCAATCAAGTTGAAGTCAGAGGCATTTGCAAGGTTTAAGGAGTTCAAGGCTCTGGTTGAGAAACAGAGCGGATATTATGTGAAGACTCTCAGAACCGATGGAGGTGGAGAGTACATCTCCAACGAATTCCACAACTTTTGCAAGCAGCATGGAATTCGAAGGCGCTTCATCGCGTATACACATCGCAGTAGAATGGTGTAGCTGAGAGGAAGAACAGAACAATCATGGAGATGGCACGAAGCATGCTGAAGGCAAAAAGTTTGCCACATGAGTTCTGGGCAGAAGCTGTAAGTTGTGCAGTTTATCTGTTGAACCGATGTCCCACCAAGAGTGTGAGGGACAAAATTCCAGAGGAAGCCTGGAGCAAGTTGAAGCCAAGTGTGGCTCATTTGCGAGTTTTTGGGTGCATAGCATATGCACATGTTCTAGATGAGAAAAGGCAGAAGCTGGATGACAAAGCTGAAAGATGCATCTTCACAGGGTACAACGAACCAGCAAAGGCATACAGGTTGTACAATCCTGTGACAAAGAAACTTGTCATCAGTCGAGATGTGAAGTTCCCGGAGGATGAAGCCTCGGAACTGGAATTCAAAGACTCGGTCGGTCTGAACCAAAGAATCGTTGAACCTCAGAGACTTGGAGGATGATAGTGCGCAACCACCCGTACCTTCAAGCAAGAATAGTGGTGCCAGCAGCAACACAGCCTCATCATCCCGGTCACCTCCACTTGCAAGCAGAATTCAAAACTTGAGGACTCCCGCGAAGACTCGGAGCTTGCAAGACATTTATGAGGTAACCCGTAATCAGTTAGATGAAGATTATTCTGATTTTGCTCTCTTTACTGAATGTGATCCAGTGGAGTTTGAAGAGGCAAGTCAGAATCGCAAATGGGTGAATGCGATGGATGAGGAGATAGCAACCATTGAGAAGAATGAGACATGGCAGCTGACAGATCTTCCAGCACGAAAGAAGACCATTGGGGTCAAGTGGGTATATAAAATGAAGTTTAATGCCCAAGGAGAAGTTGACAGGCATAAGGCCAGATTAGTGGCGAAAGGCTACAAGCAGAAGTCAAGAGTTGACTATCATGAGGTGTATGCACCTATAGCCCGACTTGACACAGTCAAAATGATTCTGGCACTGGCAGCTCAGAAAGGATGGAGCGTGTACCAGATGGATGTCAAGTCTGCCTTCCTCAACGGAGTGTTGGAAGAAGAGGTCTACATAGACCAGCCGCCCGGTTATGAAATACAAGGGCAAGAGGGCAAAGTCCTGAAATTGAAGAAGGCCCTGTATGGGTTGAAGCAAGCACCTCGGGCATGGTACAGCCGTATTGACGGCTATTTTCAGGAGAATGGGTTTCAAAAATGCCCATATGAGCACTCCCTGTACATGAAGACAAATGCAACAGGTGAGCTCATCATCGTCTGCCTGTACGTAGACGATCTGATATATACTGGCAATAGCAACAACCTATTTGCGCAGTTTAGAACAGCCATGAAGTCCGAGTTTGAAATGACAGACATGGGGCTGATGAAATTTTTTCTCGGCATTGAAGTTGACCAATCAGCAGATGGCATCTTCATTTCTCAGGGCAAGTATGCGAAGGATGTCCTGAAGCGCTTCAAGATGGAGGACAGCAAACCTGCCATCACACCTGTAGCCATAGGTTTGAAGTCGAGCAAGTTGGATACAAGGAGGTCTGTAGATCCAACCTTGTTCAAGAGGCTAGTTGGCGATCCGATGTATTTGACTCGCAACTCGGCCAGATCTGATGTTCGGAGTCAGTCTGATCAGCCGTTTCATGGAGACTCCGAAGGACACGCACTGGCAAGCAGGCAAGAGGATCTTGCGCTATGTCAATGGGACGCGAAACCATGGCCTATTTTACGCCAGACAAGACCAGTTGGAGCTAGTGGGCTTCACAGACAGTGACTGGGCTGGCAGTATCGACGATCGAAAGAGCACCTCCGGGTATGCTTTCCATCTCGGATCAGGGGCAGTCTCATGGGCATCCAAGAAGCAACCCATCGTTGCATTGTCCACAACCGAAGCAGAATATGTCGCCGCCACGATAGCCGCATGCCAGGCAGTATGGCTGCGAAGAGTTCTGAGTGAACTGCACAATCCTCCGGAAGGCGCGACAACAATTTTTTGTGATAACAATTCGGCCATCGCACTGTCAAAGGATCCCGTGTTCCATGGCCGGACGAAGCACATTGATATTCGTTATCACTTCATCAGAGAGTTGGTGAAGTCCGAAGAAATTCATCTGTAGTTTTGCAGATCCAAGGAGCAATTGGCGAGATATTTTCACGAAGCCTTTGAAGGAGGAAGACTTCAGCAGATTGCGAGAGCAGCTTGGAGTCAAAGCGATCATGAAATCAGGTTTAAAGGAGGGTGTTAGAAAAATAAACCCAGATTTCACGCCTCCGCCCAACTGCGCTCCGAACCTTGGGCGAAACCGGATTGCGCTCCAGACATGGGCGAAGTCGGACTGCGCTCCCGCAGTCCGGGATCCCGGCAAAAGTGTGACATGACGTCGCACCTACCTTCTGACAGATTTGACACCTGACAGATCCGATCTCCGCAGGAGTTAATGCCAAGTCGGCGATTAGTCAAAAACCCTAGTTGAGGGCCTGTCGAGGATAACCCTTATCCGAACCTGTCAGAGGATAACCCTTATCCTCCTCTCCCCGTGGCTATAAAAGGCAGTTCGGGTCCTCAGACAAACAAGGTGCGTGTGTGAGAGAAGTTCTTGAAAGAGGAAGCGAAGAGAATAGAGCAGAGAAAGGAGGGCGAGCGATTCAGTGAGCAGTGTGGCTCAGCTGATTAATGTCCGAGCAACAGACTCGACATTTCTCCCTTTTAGTTTATCCTACAACTTAGCCTGTAGATGTTGTTATTTCCTCGATTGAGGAATACTGTAACCCTAGTTTCATATAAATAAACTTTGCTATTGTTTGTGGCATCTTTAGGGTTTGCAGTAGTTTATGTGCTAACGTTTGTTGTTCTCTGTTCCGGCGTTTCTCTCCTCTCATACGGGTCTTGCCAAGCCAGGCAAACCCAGCGGTAGCCGCGCAAGACAAAGAAGTCGAAGGCCAAAGTTGGGCAAGTCTCAGAGAAGCCTTTCCAACTTCGCTGCCGAAGTCCGACTGCGCCCGAGATCTAAGCGCAGCCCGAGTGTGCCAGTGAAGTTCATCTGCTGGCCCTGTGCGAACTTCGCCAGTGACAGTCGACTTCCCTCCTGTGCCCGGTGAAGTCCGCACTGCGCCCATTATAAGTGCGCCATTCGCACTTCGCTGCAAAGTCCGAACTTCGCCCACCAAACGGGCGCAGTCCGCACTGCGCTGCGACTGCCGGCGACGACCGCACTTCACCCGTGCAAGCTGATTTACCTCCTGCGCCCGGCGACGACCGCACTTCGCCCGCGACAGTTGGTTTACCACCTTCGCTCGACGCAGTCCGTGCCAGGTCCTTGACGGCGGCTGAGAGAAATTGAAAATTCGCTCCTTCAAAAACACATAATGGAGATCGCCGCCGAGGCGCTCAAGGCCAACATGCGGCAGCTGGAGCCTCTGGTGCTGCCCTACCAGGACCAGGCACTCTACATGGGCTGCAAAATTTTTGGCCCGCTTCTTCAAAAAAATAGCAAGTCGCGTTTCAACTTCGTGCCCGACTTCCAGCGGCCGTTCCAGCACATCTCCACCGTCTTCCCTTCCAGCCCGGCCTGATCTTTGCTGTTGGGCATCAAATGCTTCAATCGCCACATCTTCTCCCACGGCCAGCAACTCCACCACTATGAAATCTCGCGGAGGGCTTTGGGCAGCCATTGAAGACTTTAGAACTGCACACAATACCAGGAGTGCACACTGTTGAATCCCTGTGATCTGCCATAACAACAAAAACAAATTGCCGCCATGGATTTTCAAAAATCTGGTTTCTGATTCATCGTTCGAGGATGAAGAGCATACTCCCTATTTTGAAAAAAAAGGGGAGGAAATGAAAAATTAAAAAATGGAAGTGAACTAAAGTGGCGAACTGATTTTGCAGATCGGAACCCATCCGACGCTGAAATAATGAAGCAAACACATCGTGCCCTCATGAACTAGAGCTTGATTGTGGCAATCTTGTCGAACAGGAACAAAAAATAACAGCTATATTTCAATATAGCTGTAGTGCCCTCAATCAAATCCGTAAAATATGGATCATCTCTAACGGAAAAAAATAAATAAATAAATCTTCGCCGGAAGGTTGTGCAGTCCCGGCAGTGAAACCTTCCAGCCCCGCTGCGTCGATCAACTCCTCGTCATGCATTCGTGTACTGGAAACCCGCTTCTGCAGAATCTTGCTGGCCCTGAACGAGTCCCGTCTCTTTGATGCAGACAGAAAACTAATTTTTTATTTTTTATTTTTATTTTTGGTACCTGATTATTCCCGTTACCGGAAAAGGAGTTCTGGATAGATAATCTATACACTTTTCAAGAGCATTCAGCATCCACGGATGCCTACAGAGACCTTTTGCTTCTGTCACTGTAACCCATTTTCGCTGGCGAACATCCTTTTCAGGCCATGAATCCAATAGCTCGGTAACATTCAATGCGAACATATAACCTGTGGAAGAACCTTGTAAACTATGCTCATCACGGCACCTTCCATATTTGGGCCATGAACCCAAATCAGCCTCAATATGACCCTTCACTCCAGCCTCTTCTAAAGCTTCTCGAAGTGCTGCTTCCTCTTTTGTTTCATCATCCTCCCAACCTCCCTTTGGAAAGACAAAGCCATCTCCTCTGCGCCGCGTGACCATAAGAACTTCTAACGTCTCCACTGACTCACCATCACAAGCATCACCGGTTCTCATGAACCTATATGGGATGCACCCGGCCATGAGACGAAAGCCGTTGTTGTAGCGCTGGCGCTGGCGTCCCGTGCGTGCAACCAATGCTGCCATTCTGCACCGCCTTCCCTCCCTTCTCAGCAATAGTTGTCTGTTACTCAAACTAAGCTCAAGCTCAAAGAATAAGGCGATGACAGTATTTGCGCCGGCTGCAGTTCCTGGACAGATGGAAAATATGATAGGACGTTTCAATTGCTGCAACATATTGGAGGAATGGCGGCTTCGCCAATGGACATCGAAGAAGAGGCTCCCAAGCCTGTTGAGCTGGTTGATCTTCTCCGTAGATTCCTTGCCGTGCAAAAGAACAGAGCCGAGATTTACGCTAGATTAAAAAGGGGTTTTACTGAATATCCAAGAACAGGATCTGGACATGCATACCAGTACCTTTGCTGTGAAATCACTACAGATATTTATGACCCCCCCACCAAACATAACTTTTTGATTTTTTGCAGGGAAAACAATTATAAGTAAACGGATTCGACTGACACCAAATCCCGCCCGCAGTTGCTGCTGCTGCTTCTTATAACAGAAAATTATTTGTCCACCAATTTCGAAACTCCTCCGCTGCGATCTTCATGTAGTAGAAGATTTAGCCATTTCTAGGCAAAACGGGCGATCCGATCCGGCGTCAATGAAAAAACACATTGGAATCTGACCTCCCTTTCATCTGCGTCGAACTGCATATTGCGCCATGTTTTTCTCGACGCTCACACCCGCTTCAATCGGTCAAGCCCAGCCGAGATCCCATCTAAAAAAAACTGACTCCCAATTTTTAATAAATCAGGGAAAAAAGATGGAGAATTTTCCGAGGGAAATCCTTCCTCAAGCTCACAAGGCCAGAGAAAGCCTGAAGCTCTGATACCAAATGTTGGGACTAGAATTGAAGGGATAATTATATTGATACAAATGGTTACAATATATAGGCATAAGCCTATATAATGAACATGACACTTGTTAATGAAACTGACAAGTGTCAAACTGGCATAGTGCACATTACATTAATTTTAACAAAAAATAATCAGTTCAGAAAAACTGTGTTGCCTGTTGAATTATGCTTTGATTTTCCATAGCAAGTTGCCTTGTTTTTTTCCTGCAACAGCAAACTTGTGGCAGGGCCTGCTGAATGTTTGAATCTTGGACTATTGTATTATAGGAGTAACAGTGAGAGGTTAATCTTAATTAGAATATGTCAGACCCCACATGAGGCTAGCTTGGGATGAGCCATTTGGTAGTGTGCTGCCTGTTAGTAGAAGCAGCACTGTTGAAGAAGGCATCCATCACTGCAGTCCCAGCAACTTTGGACTTCAGGTTTTTGTCAATTATCACCTTAATTTCTCGTGAGGCTGGGCCTGGGGGAGTCTTCTTCCCATCATCAATTCTGTTGTTAATGATAATTGTAAAATTATTAAATGCTTGGATGTGTATTTATAAGACACATCAACAAGGCAATGATGATAAAGATAAACAATACCATGGAAGTTGGAACTGTTCAAGTCAACTCTACACTTGCATGTGGGCCAGATCACTTTCCTCTCCAAGTAAGTTTGATATAGTAATACATTTTTGTCTCCGGAGATGAATATGATTTTATTGAAAGTAGCTGTCGTTTTAAAAGTGTAAGCGAACTTAATTTGGTGTTTCTTTGCAGGGCTTGAGACACTGGGATTTTTTTAAAATTATGTGAATAAGAATTGTGAACATGATGAATTGGAACTGAGTGTCTTATTTACCAATATACAATGTAGGAAGAGCTCTGAAATGAAATCAAGTCCAACAGAAGGAAGAAAGCATCTCCGGAACAAAATTTAATTCACTAAATAAAAAAATAAATAAAAGCAAAGGCAACTGCTTTACATATTCGTCAAGTGCTTGGTGTTCAAGTCCTGAAGAGCTAGCAAAGCCTTGTTTTAGTTTCCCGACGTAGGCTGTATTAAATATATTTACAAAATAACCATGAGAAGGTCATTGTGAGTCTGTGACACCTCGTCTGGGCCCAAGCACAGTAGAAGCACAAGTATGCCTCTTTGACAAAAGAAAAACACTGTAGTTGGTGATTGATATGACTTGTTATTTGTATTTCTATACCTCTTAGCATTATTAGGATATATCGCTAATTTCATGATTGGAGAGGATTAATAGTTTAACTGGATGCAGAAAGGCGTAGCCATAGAAACGGGTAAGGTTGTTTCTGGCACCCTAAATGGCAAACCTTTTGCAACAGCTTTGAATTCACATCTGGTTTATGTTGAGGTATACTTCACATAAATTTAATTCCATGTCATGGGTACATTATTCTCTTGAAAATTTAATATCCATTTTTGCATATAGTTAGCTTAGGAGATGTTTTATATTTTCCATCTATCTTTATCCCTTTTGTGTTCTCATTTCATCCATTTTTTTTAATTGTTATTATAGTCTTATCAGAGAGGTTTTTTCATTTATTCTGTTCTTATTCATGCAACATCATTTTGATATAATCATCTGATTTTCCTTAGTCCCTCTCCAAGCTTTCTCCCTAGGTTATGTTAGAAGAAAAGCTGGCAAGACTTGCTATCCAGTCAGTGGTAGGAAGTAGCATTGTGAAATTAGTGAAGGTGGCCTGCGCCTCTCTAGGGCTGCACATTGAAATTTGTAAATTGTAATGAATTTTTGTTTCTGCTAAGGTGCTCAACTTTAGTGCCAAAATCTAAGGGGGATTTATGGTATGTTTTACGGGAAGAAGAGTCAACCTTGCACAGGGTGCAGTGTTGGATACCACAAGGGCCTCACTAGTTGTGTTACAGATAAGGATCCGAAACTGGGGACTTCTTTACAATGCTTTTTGGTATAAAGTGCATAAGCTATAACAAAAATAACTATGATGTTAATTTGTGCCTTAATGTACACCATTATGTCTTCTACTTACCTGCTGACTTTTGTTTCTATCTTCATTTTTCAGTTTAGCAGAATATCACACTGTTATCCATCTTCAGATAGATGGAACTTGTTGGAAATATTTGAGGATGCTTATCTGGCGTTTTCTATAGGTAAGTCATCTTGTTAAGTGTACCTGGAATAGGTATAAGGGAAATATATATATAAATATATATATATATATATATATATATATATATATATATAAAAGTTATTTATATTAAATTAAGATAACAACTTTTACAATAAAAAAAAACAATGTGTGGGTTAACATACACCATGGGGAATTAAACTAATTGTCATTGACATTCTTCAATATGACCTTTCCTTAGGTCTTTATGTTCAATCATTTAAAACTTGAAAGTTCTTCAATATGACCTCTCCTTGGGTCTTTATATTCAATCTGTAATCTTGCGATCAGAACCTTCTTCTTGGTTATTCTCAATATTCAATAAGATCTACTTCTTGGACCTCCTTTAATGTATTCTTTTCTGCAACAAAAGAATTATTATCTGCACTAGGAAAGCACATAGACTTTTAGGCAATCAAAGATGAAATTCTTTTCTATTTGTGGTAGGAAGCTTCTCAACTTCTAAGAACCAATCTTTTGCAACAAAACTTAGACAGTATAAATTATATGTATTCAAAGTTCCAGAAATAATAATCTTCACTAGCTATATTAAGAAACTAATGGAATCAACTCTATGGCGAATCATAGTCTTCACAGGTTTTCCATTCAACCTTGTGGAAATATTCTAGCCAAATAATAATTTGGAATCCTTTTTTTTATCAAGTTTATCAATAGGACCTCTTCTAAGGGTCTCTTAATCTCTTCAATGATAAGGTCTGTCTTCAAGACCTTTCAATCTTCTTCTATTCCGATTTTACTCTTGGAATAGGTATATTCTTAAATATCACTAGTTTTCCTTCAACACAATGAGAAATGCTATCTTTTGTGGGATTTTTTCCAGAGGTAATTCCTTTATCTTCTCTGGTTATTTTCCAGAGGTAATTCCTTTATCTTCTCTATTTCTTTTTCTATAGGTAATTCCTTTATCTTCTCTAGTTCTTTTTCCAGAGGTAATTCTTTTATCTTCTTTGGTTCTTTTTTAGAGGTAATTCTCTTATCGTTACTGGTCTCTTCTTAACTAGTAAAAATATTCTTTGCTTTTGATCTATATTATGACTTCTATCAAACTATCCCAATACAACGATGTTTGCATGTAGCGGTGCACAAAGGTTGATCCAGTTTGTAAAAATGTAGTGGGATTTAGATTGATAGTAGCAATGGTGATCCCTTGTGGCTCTGATACCACTGTTAGCTTTTGATGAGTAAATACTCAAAATAATATTATCTCAAGATCAATAATTAAATTGCAATATGAAAGATATGATAATGCTGATCAATCAAGCATAGAAACTCATAATCAACTATATAATAACTCAAAGAATGCTAATGTCAAATGCTCAAAAATACTAAAAAATATGTATTGAATGAAGAGCTTAAAATACGTCATACTACATCACCTAAAACTGCTTACATAGGTGACTCTTTCTCCTTCTCCATATATCTTTTACATCAATATATCCATATATATAGAATGAAATATGACTTTTCATATAGAGGTTTCTTGCCCCTCACTCTTCCTATGACTCTTCATCTTCCTACTCTATTGCACATGTACATAGGTATAACTATGCACATTCACATTTCCAAAATATCATTGCACACTTGTGAATTACATTAAATAAAGTAAATCCTAATCTAAGACACTCTTTCCTAATCTATAGATGTACCCATGATGATACATTGGAATGTACCAAATAATGTACTATATTCCATCAAACACTATCCACCTCCCATATAGTACAAGAGGTTAATCTTCTTGAGTGTTATTCTTAATGCACTATGGATAGATACATGGTTAAAAATATTTTTAGGGCTAAATATCTCTCCCAAACCTAAGGGGTCTCCCTATATACATACCAAAAAGTACATGGGAGCTCAAGTCCATATATAGGTGTTGTTTAAGGCTTGTGTATCGTAGTATGATCATCTCTCACTTCACTAGATGCTTTATGAAAAATCTAACTTAGCCAATAATAATAGCTTTGTGATATCTTAAAACTCTTGACACAAGGTTTCTAAACTATTAAACTAAAATTTAAAAAATGGCTTTAATGTTTCTTTGTAGGGTAATGTTGGCATAAAATCTGCCTAGTCTATGGATTTTGAATGCATCCTGGATTTTAGCCAATATTTTTAGATGAATGAGATTCTCTCAATTCAACCTCTAGATAAGGTTGATTCCTTGAAATATTTATAATATAAAGTAATGGTTTAAGCTCAAAGGAAAGATATGAAAGAGTTAAGAAAAAGTAAGGGTATAAAAAAATAACCATAGGATGGATGGGATATAGTGTAACAACATTGGACATTACCATATAACAAGCTAACATAATCATTTTATATGATGCTTAACATATCATCCATTATCAAAAGCAATAGCAAATCTATTCAACTTTAATTACATACATTAATCATTCCAAAGACTTCAATGAATAACAATCCAACAATGATCCAAGTAGCATAATTTGCTTTAACAAAATAAACTAATCATGAAAGTGTAATAAAAATTACTTAATATAAATATACATTCATAAAAACCTGTAATTACACAACAATGGAGGCCAAAAAACTATCACTTCTCATTAATTGGCAGTATGATTACATTGCAAGCGTCTAAGAAAATACTACAAATCCAACTTCTCAATTAGAGGTGTCATAACTTATTTATAGGTTATATTTTAAATCTTACAATAGAAGATTTACAATCATTTATAGGTCTATTATGAAAATAGCCTAGTAGAGAAGGCTTGCTTTATTGAGATGGCAACTTCAAATTCTGCTTTGTGTTTGAATTTTATTTTATTTGCAATCTACTCCATTGATTTGTAACTGCCTTTTACAAATGGATGAATGATTGCAACCAATTTGTTAGAGTTGTAATTTTTATGTTTTTATGGTGCTATATTGACTAGCTAGAAAGCACTAAGGTGGTTATGGCCTTTCAGAGGGGTGTTTATCAAAGTCAGGATTTTATTTTTCTTGAAATGCTCTTTAGAACAAATCCAAACTTAGGAGATATTCCTACTAGATATACCCTAAATTTGTGCATTTGTTCCTTTTGTACAATACCATACTTTGGTATGGAAGTGCTAACATCATTGTCAAAAATTGCCTAGCTTTATGCACTTTTGCTTTGTACATTCTAGTTTTATTCATTTATTCTTTGCATGATGTCATACTTTGGTTCAAAGATGCTGACATCATCACCAAAAAATACTTGACTTTGTTCATCCAAGCCATGTGCATTTGCTCCTTGACACGATGCAAAAATTTTGTAAATCATATTTTGTACATTGTGAATTTACGTATTTTTAGAGTTTCATGATATCATGCTAGCATGACCACCAAATAGGGTCTAACTTCATTCATCCTAGCTTTGTGCAACCTCCTAAGATGTTAAAATACTTAGCTAAATTTTTAATAAAAAGAGCTTGGCTTCTTGTATTACAAATGAGATCATGAATTTGAACTACATTCCTGGTGCTTCCTCGGGTTTTTTGCTTACAAAAAAATATGAACCTAGATAACCTTATTCTTATGTTATAACTTGAAAATAAGATAAGAAGCTTGAATATAAGTCGATAAAATTTGAAAATGGAAAGATAATACTATATACGATAATTATAACAAGAATCCAAAAAGGTAAGGATAATAAAAAATGAGGTGATCGAAGTTGATGAAGCAATATACAAGTGAGTAGTATGTGGAGAAGTGGAACAAAGGGGAATATAGAAAGGAAAGAAGAATGGATAGTGAACAAGAACACCTAATCTTTGGTGTCCCTAGTAAAAATGGTACCTCCATGAGCATATTTCACCACAACTAAAAGTTGTTTCAGGTCCAAGCAAGTTGCCTTAGGTAAATATTCTAGGAACTTGTAGGCTGGAGCCTTTTGACATTGTGCATTCTTATTTTCCTCACAAAATTACATAAAAATTCCTTCTATTTGTCACCAATAGTAGTGTAATATCCTAAGGCTTTTAACAATGCTCATGGTTGCATTAGTGGGCATTATGTTTTAGATTATTTGGCCTTTCATAGCTTTATATAGAACTTGAGATATGCCAACTAAGTTCCATAATGATTGCATGATGTCTTCTTCTGACTTGGATTCTCTCCCAAAAAATCTAGAACACGTGTAGAAGATTTTTTCACATGCTCTATTTAATATTCCTATGCCAGCTAGGCTCCTTTGGCACAATCACCTTGCATTTTTCCTTCATTAAGTAGTGGATAAAATTTCATTGGTACATTTTATGCATGACTTCTTGACTCATCTTGTGCCATGTCATGACGCCTGAGTACTCCTATGCTATTTTTTGGCTCTTCTTATCTTATACATTGAGCAATGGAGTCATGGAAAGGATGGCAAAAGGAATATTAGATGAGAAATATGTGAGAACTAATTAATGGGATAAACAAGATGTGTGAGGGAATGATATGATAGTCAGAAAGTATGTACTATAGGGAAATAATTCTAGAGATATGATGCCTATAGATGATGAGCCTTTGTTATTTGGCTTTGTTTCATACTTCACCCCTAATTGAACAATGCAGATTCTTTCATTTTGAAGCTTCGGTGGGACCCCAATCTAATCAAATTTGAAAAGTGATCAAAGTTATACATTTATGAAGATTTACTTTGGAGTGTGTAACTATGAATAGCCCTTAGATTTGGTCAGATAGATTTATGATCATTTTCTTAAAAAAATTGTTGTTCTCATCCTTGCTCTGCCTCAATAGATTCCACAATTGAGAGATAGCCTTGTAGATAGTCATTCTTGCTTGACAAGCTTATAGAGGATTTTTGCATTTGTAAGTTTATCAAGCTTCTTGATGTCTCTATATGTCTCTCTCTATAAGTTTTTTGTCCTTGGATTCTACTCTTCTGGTGAAATTTTGGTTTTTTTTTTTTTGGAAAGAGCATAATCCAATTACCAAAATATGGTGGTCATTTATGTCTAACTTCATGGTAGGCCAAAATTATTGTAGACGCCCTTGATGTAAAAATTAGCCTAGCAAATCCTAGAAATTTCTTAGCTAACATCAAGATTGCTGACAGGCTACCACTAATTGATACATCCATGTTAGCTAACACTGAGAAGGCTAAATTCAATCCTTCTTCTCTACAAGGGATTTAGAAAATTTTTTATGCATTGGGATCTTCAGGCCCAACTATAATTTTAGTTCAAGGTTGATTTATCTACCCATTCCTATTATTTTTTGTAGTGTTCTCAACTCAGGAGTTTTGTAAAAATTCATTTGCCTTAAGTGGAGAAATGCAAATCGAAGAAGTTCTTATATAGACTTGTCAGTCTGGCAAACACATTGCTCTACTTAAAAAGTCAGCTCTTTTTTTTCTATATTCACCTTGCACCTATTTTCAAAAAAAGTAATTTTAAAAATAGTTGTTACTTTTTTACTTAATCTATTATTGTAGCCTAAAAATGTTGGAAATATGAGTAGGTTTTGTTGTCATTGATGTCAAGAAGTCAACACCAGCGAGCATCAGTTTCAGTGAGCAACATCAGTTTCGGATTCTGCAATCAAGTGCAAAATAAATTTCCCTCCCAGGTGGTTAGATGAGGTTTACAGGGCAAAAGGAATGCCTAAGCAAAATAATATTATAATAATTTATTATAATATTAAAAGTGCAAGACCGAGCTAGGGTTTGATGAGGAAAAACTACTCTGCTAGGGTTTGATGAAGAAAAACTGCTCTGTGGGGATGGCAACAGCTTCCGGAGGAGGTCTAAAAATTGGAGGAATGTCGTGATGGCATCGGGTCCGGCACAGAGAGTGCATGCTCGTGATGTTTTTTCATCTAAAAATGACTGGAAGGAACAAGATTTTCCAGTGCATGTCGAGAACCGCTTGTTAAAGAACAATGGATGTTTGGAACGATGTGAAGCCAGGCCAGTTCTAGTGGTTCAACCAGACTCGATGGCGGAAGATGTGGAGTATCTAACCAAACATGCCCTTATTGGAAAATTTTTGGGCATCCAAATTTCTCTCCCCTTTGTGGAGGCTTGGGTCAGGAAGACTTGGAATCCTGAAGGTGATGTGGAGGTGATGTTGAGTGCGAACAACTATTTTATGGTGGTTTTCTCTTGTATTGCAGATCGTAACAAAGCATTTGAAGGGGGTCCTTATTTCTATAACCAAGTGGGACTCTTTCTTAAACCCTGGCATGTGGGTTTCAACCCATCAGAGGAGCGACCATCATGGGTTCCAGTATGGGTGCGGCTTCCATGGCTCCCATTGGAATTCTAGAGAACTGATATCTTGCATAAGATTGCCCTTCTTCTTGGGAAGCCAGTTGGACCGTCACAATAGACAATGGATAAAAATGTAATCTCTATTGCTCGTATTTGTGTTGAAATTGACTTAAATAATCCTATTCTAGATTCTATTGAAATACAATTTGGATCAACTACATGGGTTCAAAAACTTGACTATGAAGCTCTTCCATTTCGTTGTCAGATTTACCATGAATATGGCCACCTACAAAGAAAATGCCCTAAGTTTGTCTTGCCTGTGGCTTCAAATCCTAGGCCCTCTCGGTCTGGACAAAGTTTGGATAAAGGAAAAGCCTCGATAAAGGAAGGGGAATGGGATAAGGAAGGTTTTGTTTCGGTAAAATCCCAAAATAGAGGACGAAGGGCAAACAAAGACCTTAAGGATAGCTAACCAGATGCTCTACTCAACCATTTTGAAATATTAGATGATCTTGATCAGTGCATGGAGATACCTAAAATGTCGCTACCGATGCAAATATAACAAGGCCAAATCAGATGTCTCTTCTTGAGGGGGAACTTAAGGAATCAGATCTAGGGGGTTTAAATGAAGAACAAAGGGCTTTGGATCTGAGTATAGGGGACATGGTTGGGTCTAGCCCTATAAGGGAAACTATTTTGGAAAGTGGTACAGATTTAGTTATGCCCTCTCCTACTCAAGCACTGATGCAGTCATCCTTGGATTGCAAAACTCCTACGGTGTTGGGATTGCAATAGAAAATAATTAAAAAAAGTTTTTCGGATAAGAATATGAAGGTGGGTCGAAAGAAGGACCAGGATAAAATTAAGTTAATGGGGGAGACTTTGGTGGAGTCAGGCTTGGTGAGAACATTGGACTCCCATTTTTATAACCCCCAAAAATGATTATCCTCTCATGGAATGTAAGGGGTTGAACAACATCCCTAGACAAAAAGTTGTTCGTGATTTGGTTCATGTGCATTCTTCGGATGTGGTGTTTATTCAGGAGACTAAATTGGCTATTGATAGTATGTTCAATATTGCTCCCAAGTTGTGGAGAAGGGGGCAATGCCAGTGTATTGGTGCATGTGGATATGTTGGTGGCATCGCTTGTTTATGGGATCCGGTTAAGATATCCCCTCTTACTTGGATTTCCATCAGATGGTCTATTTCGATGGTCGGGCATGATAATGAATCTGGTGAAACCATCCTACTTACAAATGTGTATGCTCCTATTGATTACAATGGTAAAGTGAATTTGTGGGAGCACATTTGCTTTGTGAGAAGTTTGGTTCCCCTGTACCCATGGATTTTGGTTGGAGACTTCAACTCTATCACTTGTCTGGAGGAGAAACGTGGTGGGGTGGACCATCTCGAGCCTTTTTCTTCTATCTTCAGTGCTCATATCCAGGCCCTAAACTTGGTTGACATCAAGCCAGATAATGGGATCTTTACTTGGCACAATAGAAGGTGTGGGGAAGCTTCCATCTCAGAGAGACTGGATAGGTTTTTGATATCCAGTTATTGGATGGGTAATAATAGAAGTGCTAGTTCTATGATTCTGGAGGGTAGGGGATCTGATCATTGGCCTATCAAACTCTCTGCTTTGGAGTTAGGGCTAAAAAAGAATCCCTCCTTTAAGTTTCAACTTATGTGGCTTCGTGATCCTAAGCTTCATGATTTCATGCGAGGCTGGTGGACCACTGGCAAACCTCCTCATGGCACCGCTATGTATTCCTTTATGAAGTGACTACAATTTGTAAAACATAAATTGAAGAGATGGAATAGACTAAATTTTGGGAACCTTTCCTTGGCTAAGTTGGCAGCTCTTAGGAGGATGGAAGAAGCTTCAAGGAAGATTAGAGATCAGGGATTCACGAAGGAGCTTCTTGTTGAGGAATCTGAGGCTACGAAAGACCTTGTTGAATGGGAATTGAGGGAAGAAATTTTTTGGAAATAAAAATCTCGAGTAGATTGGCTTCAGGAAGGGGATAGGAACACAACCTTCTTTTATAACTCAGTTAAGGCTCATCGTAATGGTAACCTGATTACCTCTCTTGTGAATTCTCAAGGTGCCCTGCTCTCTTCTTTCAGGGATATTTTAGAAGAGACTAAGAGGTATTTTTCCTCTCTCTTCAAGGAGGACTCCCTATCAGATGATGAGAATGAAAAGCTTATTCTAAACTGTATTCCAATGATTGTTTCTAGAGATATGAATGAGCACTTGATGGGTCCAATTTCCCTTGAGGAGTTGGAAAATGTTGTATTCAAGATGAAAAAAGGAAAAGCCCCAGGCCCAGATGGATTCCCGATTGAGTTTTATCAGGAGTTTTGGGATTTAATCAAATTTGATCTTTTGGAGGTGGTCCATGAGTCCCAAAAGAACAAACAGATGCTAAGGGCCCTAAATGCTACCTTTGTGGTGCTTATACCCAAAAAAGAGGGAGCAAATTCCTTGGATATGTTCAGGCCTATTGCTCTCTGCAATGTTGTGTATAAGATCATCACAAAAATTATTGCTGAGAGGCTGAAGATATGGTTGAGAAAAATCATCTCTGAGGAGCAAGGAGGGTTTGTTGTTGGCCGAAAAATCTTGGATGGGGTTGTTATTGCTATAGAAGCTATTCACTCGATGGAAACTTCTAAGGAGAAAACTATGTTCATTAAGTTGGACATGGCCAAAGCCTATGATCGGGTCAGATGGTCCTTTCTTCAGAAAGTTCTTGCTGCTTTTGGATTTGAGGAGGAATGGATTAGATGGGTGATGAGTTGTGTTTCTTCTTCCTCATTCTCTGTTCTTGTTAATAATGAGCCATCAGAGTTGTTTGAGGCCTCAAGGGGATTGAGGCAAGGAGATCCTTTATCTCCTTATTTGTTTATCATTATGGCAGAAGGGTTGGGAAGATTTCTCAAGTCTCAAGTCATGCAGGGTCTCATTCAGGGGTGGAAGTGGGATAGTAGTTTGCCACCTCTTTCCCACCTTCAATTTGTTGATGATACTGCTTTGTTGGGAGTTGCCACTATCAGGGAAGCTGGAAATATTAGACAGTCTCTTGACATATATCTTGGTGCTTCTGGACAGTTGATTAATGAGGACAAGTCTTCTATTTTCTTCTTCAATACCCCTCCTCTTATTCAAGCTAGGATTGCTCGCATTCTAAGATTCTAGGTTGGGACTCCCCCTTCATTTATCTTGGTATTCCAATTTCATCTCATCCTCTACCTAGATCTTCTTGGTAGTCTATGCTTGATAAGTTTAGAAGGAAGGTGAATCACTGGACTTTCATATGGCTATCCACTGCAGGTAGAGTGTTGCTTTTAAAATCTGTTGTTCAAGCTTTACCCATTTATAGATGTTTTGTACAAATAGCTCCCTCTCACTTCATCAAGGACATGGATGCTTTGTCAAGACAATTTTTATGGTCTGGAAAACTTGATCAATCTAAATGGAGTTTGGTTAGGTGGGATTCTATATGTAGGCCGATGCAAGAGGGAGGCCTTGGGTTGTGATAGACAACTCTTTTTGGGTAGGCTTTGGCTGCAAAACTTTATTGGAGATGGTGTACCTCTCAAGATCATATTTGGGCTAAAATATTATCTTGTAAATACTTGAGAGGTATTTATGAGGCTGAGATCCCTAGAGTCAGCTTGGTTGGGAAAGGTTCAGTTATCTGGGACACTCTAAAAGAGGAGCTAATTTAATCAAGCAGGGTTTGTTCTGGATTTGCAATCAAGGATCAAATGCTCTTTTTTGGGAGGATTCTTGGGATGGCCACCCTCCTATCTTGAATCAATATCCTAGGTTACATTCCCTAAGCATTTTTTTCTTGGAAGCAGGTTGGTCTCGTGTGGAGGACTTTAAAAAAATCTAGTATTTTGGAAATATGGAGATGTATAGGTGGAAAGATCCACAAGAATGGCCCTAGGGGGACTGGCCAAGGATAGAGAGGTGCTTGCTCTTATTCTTATGGGGAGGCCTTGTTCTTCATTGAGGGGTAAAGATATTCTGGCTTGGAACCCTGATCCTAAGGGAACCTACTCGGTAGCCTATGGTTATCAGGTTCTTGATAAGCAAAAGTATGGGAGTCTTCCTGTCACTTGGTGGAAAAAGGTGTGGAACAAATTTTCTTGGCCAAAATGTAACTTCTTTCTCTGGTTGGTAGCTCGTAATAAATGCCTCACTTGGGATAATGTGAGGAAGAGGGGATTTCAGGGTCCCTCTTTTTGTGTCCTTTGCAGTAAGAATGAGGATGACTCTTCTCATTTATTTTTCCAATGCTCCTTTGCTAGAGACATTTGGCACCATTGGTGGAGCGCCTGGAACCATCCATGTTTTCATGTGTTGTCCCTGGTGGAGTTTTGGAGTAGTCTGGGTAGACCTCTGGCCAAGGCCCCCTTCCTTCGGGTGGCTTGGAATTTGGGCCCTTCTTGCATCATCTAGCAAATTTGGCTCGAATAAAACCGATGCATATTTTAGGGTAGTTATTTGGTTGTTCAATAGATCTGGCAAAGGATCCTGTATATGGTTCAGGAAACCATCCATAGCAAATGTGATGTGGACCCTCTTTTGGATTCTAGGGAGGAGAAGGTACAACAAGCCCTTGGTCTCTTTGGGGATGGTGTGAACTCTTCTAGCCCTAGTAGGGTTCCTCAGCTCAGCAAGAAGGTTAGGAGAGATGGTAGGTGGAGGCCACCCCCTAGAGGAGTTTTAAAAATTAATATCGATGGATCGTCCAGGGGTAATCCTGGACATGTTGGCATTGGCGGTGTTGGGAGAGATTCTACTGGTGGTGTCAGTTTTTTCTTTTCCATTTATAAAGGTGTTCACTCCAACAATTTTATGGAAGCTCTTGCAATTCTTGAGGCCTTGCGAAGGGGGTTTTCTCTTGGCTGGCATAGGATTATCTATGAGTCTGACTCTCAAATTGTGGTTAATATTTTAAATAGTAAAAGGGTGGAGGAAGTTAATTGGCAGTTGGCCTCTGTAGCCATTCAGATTCTCAGAATGAGTGAAGAGTTTGAATTTATATCCTTTGTGCACATTCCAAGGGAATGGAATGTGGTTGTTGATTACCTGGCCAAAAGGGCTTCTGAGCTGTTGGATCCTTGGAGTATCGATAATTGGGAGAGTCTCCCATCTGGGGACTCTCAACGCCTGTGGGAGTTGATCCACAAGGATGTACAGACTTAATGTGGTTTGTTCTTGTTGTCTTTTTTGGGTGTCATTCTAGTCTAGTGGTTTTAGCCTGTTTGGCTGTTTATTTGAGTCCTGGTTGGAAGCTCAGTTGTACTCTGTAATCCAGAATTTTTATCAATAAATTTTTACCCCTTTATTTAAAAAAGTGCAAGACCTAAATATTTATTTAATTATAAATTATTTATAATGATTTTATTATAAATTAATTTATAATTTAATTTGATTAAATCTTAAAGTTATTAAGTTAATTGTAAATTAATTATAATTTAATTATAAGTTAATTTATAAATTAATTAAGCTAACCCTAAAGGATAGGGTTATAAAGTTTATAATTTGAATTTTCAAATTATTCGAATTAATCACACCGACATCGTCGAAGACATCATTATGCATATAAAGGAGGGAAGAAACCCAAGGCATTTAATCATTCATGATCGATGTGTTATGTGTGATTTTCATGCACATGGTAAAAGAGGCGATCGTGAATTTTTTGAAGGGTGTGCAAGGCAGAAGACAAGCAGATGAGGTTTTTGTTTCATATCCCAAAGTGCTATGTAGCGCAACTTGCAACAAGGGAGGCGCCAAGTCATTGGCAAGCATGAGATGTAGGGATTGAATCCCATGGGTTTGTATTTGGTGAAGCTGAGAAAGTATTTTGGTAAATATTGTGCACTAGAAGGAATAAAAAGGAAAGGCACAAGCCTTTTCCTTTGTGTTGTGGCTTGTAGCCCACGTGGTGGGCGCGTGCCTGGCTGGGAGAGGTTCCACGTTCGAAACCCATTGAGGCACCTTTTGCACTGTCTAAGGTATGCACTAGTTCCAAAATTTACAGAGACCCAAAATTTGTGAAGGCTCTAAAATTTGCGAAGATAATTTTTTTTAAGGTTTTAAATTGGAATTTGCATGCTATAAGGTTTTTGTGAGGGAGATAAAAGGTTTGGCATTGTTTTATGTTAGGATTTGGTTTTTGAGTGTTATGAGATTATTGAGAGGAGTAATAAGGCGTGCCTTAGGAGTTATAAATATTTGTTGAATACAAAATTAATAATTGTATTGGAAGGAGAAATAAGGTTGATTAAGTTGTGATATTTTGACTTGGTGAAATATTCTTGTGAGAATTTATTGAGAACAAATATTTTCTATCTAACCCTAGTATTGGCAAAAGAAGTGGTTGTGATTGAGATAGGTGTTTGAGGTCAAATCATATTCAAACAAGAGGTAAGGGCACATTATCCTTAAGAGTGATTTTTGGATGTTATGTATGCTAAGTTGGAGTGAAAAGGGTTATTTTTATGAGCATTTTTGAGAGTGATGGTTAAAGGTTTTATGAGTGAAAGTTTGCAATAAAAATCTTGTTTGATAAGCATTGTTGATAAAGTCTTTACATACTTGATTGGTGAATTCTAGAGTGAGAACTTGTGAACTATCTTGGATGCAAAGATCATGATTATCATTGTTATGTGAATGTGAGAACATATTGAGATTGAAGTTCCATTGTGGGATTTTTTGAGAGCACTGAATGAAACATTGTCTTAGGATTTTGAAAGCAATTTGGTTTCATTGACTGAGTTGATTGAGCTATAGTGAATGGAAAGTGTTGGAGTGATAGTTCAAGTTCTGTGAAACAAATTATTCTTTATTTTGAATTGATTTGAAAGAGAGATTGAAAGTGATTTAGTATTTGAGTGTGTGAAACATATTGAGTCTCTAACCATTCTCTATATGTTTTTGAGATTTGCAAAGTGGAATTGAAAGTGATTGAGTATTTGAGTGTGTGAAACATATTGAGTCTCTAACCATTCTCTATATGTTTCTGAAGTTGAACAAAAGGGTTTGAAAGTGATTGAGTAATTGTTGTGAGTGAGTAACATATTGAGTCGCTACCCATTCTCTATGTGTTACTTTGATATTTGAGTGAAAACTTGTTCATACAAGTGAAAGAGGTTAAATTATGTTGATTTGAGTAAGAAAGTTTGCAATTATGTTGAAAAGCTTTTGCGAAAGCTAGTGGAAGATTTGAGTAAGTCCTAGAGGGGACTTAAGGACAAATTTGGGTGAGCTTTTTTGGAAGCTTATAATAAGAGATTGGACAAGTTATTGTGGGAACTTGTTGAGTAGATTTGAGGCAAGTCTTAGAGAAGACTTGAGAGAAGATTGGACAAGTTCTTGAGAGGGCTTGTGGACAAATTTGAGATAGGTCTTTGAGAAGACTTGAGAGCTGAGTTGATTGATTTGTTCAAACCTTGAGTTAAGGTTTGGGGCAGATCTAGCAAAGGTGACTTATGATTGATCAAGCTTTATGGTAAAATCTTGAAGACAAATAGAGGATAGAGTTTGGTGTAGATTTGAGGATAGATTTATACCGAACTAGAGACAAATATTGAGCAGGTTTTGTGCGAGACCAAAGGAATTATTTTAGTACATAATAAGACATAGATCGATAAGATTTTTGCTAGACCGAAGGATTGTGTTTAGTGCAAATTTGAGACAAATATTGAGAAGAGCTTTGGAGGTGATAGAGTAGAGGAAAAAAGTCTCCAATGGATAGAGATCCATTATCCATGACAAAGAGGACAGAGGTCTTTAGTGGAGAGAGATCCACATCTCAATGTAGTAGAGGCAGTTGTATTCTAGAGGTTCACCGACCAGAGTAGAGGAGGAGTTTTCCTGTGGATAGAGATCCATGAACTAGATTAGGATATTGGTATCTCCTATGGGTTGGTGCCCACAAACCAAATTAGGGGATTGGTGTCTCCTTTGTACAAAGGTCCATAAACATTGTAATAGAGAAAGGTTTCCCAAGATATTTTTTGAAAAAATTTTAGTGAAATATTTTCTCCGTGGAGTAACCCACATTGGGTGAACCACGTTAAATTGGTGTCTCTATTGTGTGTGGTGATTTGTGCATTGCTTTTATTATTGTTGTTGATATTGCCATTGATATACTACATAATTAAGATTGGGAAAGAAAAGTAAAAAATGGTATTATATTGTTCACCCCCCTCTCAGTATAAGCTTGTGTTCTTCAAGAGAATCAGCCTTTTAATACCTTATTATGTGTGTCGCCTGATTATCTTATGTCTAATACCTTATTTATCAAATTTTTATCCAAAATTTTATTTAGTTATCCTCTATTTACACAAAATGTTGGTGTGTTCACCCACACCTAACGAAAGTAATTTTTTTACTTTGTACTAGGAATTTATAATGTATTGACCATATAATACTAAATTTGAGTTTATTATCTTAATAGGTTCTTTGGAACTCATAACTACTATTGATTGTTTCCAAATACTGATCAAGATCTAATTTATTCCTGATGATTTTCCATAGATGATTGATTTGAATAATAAAAATCACTAGGCTTTGTTTTCTTGAGCATTAGACTCCTATACGTTGTCTGTAGAGTCTTGAGGAACATATTATCACTGATTTAGTCTTTATTTTATTGTAGACATGGAAAATTGACCCACTTTGAGTGGGAAATCTTCCTTAGTGCCCCTAAGAGGCCCTCAACCCCTGCCAAGAGCAAGGGAAGACCTCTTTGCCTCCCTTTTTAATTTATTTGTCTTTTAGCGAAATCATACCCCGTATTTACGAGGCGCGACTTCGCACTAGCGATATCGCACCCCATCAAGATGGGGCGCGACTTCGCTATTTAACCTAATTTTTTAATTTTATTTTATTTTATTATTTTTGAGCCCACTTAGACCCAGTTTTAAACCCTCCAGCGTGTTTTGGCGTCGGTTGTGAGTTTATTTTTGCCCGCCTTCTTCCTCCAATTTCATCTATAAAAGGAAGAGTATTTTTGCCAAATAAAAGAGGTGCAAAAGAATATATGTGTTATATGAAGTTAAATGTGTGATATTTATACAAATTGATTAACCTCCTAATAGTTCGTTCTTCTTCCTTTGTTTTCTCTTCTGCAAGCTAACCCCGAAGTGCAAATTTTGGATTGATCTTCTATTGCGTGGATTGGATTGATTTGCTGTGTGACTTGGTGGATCCATGGTGTAGTTCGGAGAGATAGAGTGCCCACTTGGATACTTCAATCTTCTCTGCCTACTTCTACGATGTCCATTAGGGTTTGATTACTTTATTTTTTGCATTTATTTCATCTTTTGCATTCGCTTCTTATTTTTCTTTAGTCTATAGTGATATCATGCACCTAGAATTAGCGAGGCATGACTTTGCCTACCCTAATTAGGGTAAATTTATCTACAGAAGTGAAATTGCACCCCATCCAGGTAGGGCGTGACTTTGCTATTGCATTATTGCACCCGCTCTAGGCGAGGCATGATTTTGCCCTAGGGCACACCGGGGGCAATTTCTAGATTCTGCTTTCACTATTGCATTCCATTCTGTTTCTAGATCATACTACTGCACTTTATTTTCTATTTTCTATTATTGTATTTCTAATTTATGATTAATTCTCCAAAGGTCAATTTTTGCTTTTGTATTAAAAGGTCATCTAAAAGGACCTAGGGGGCTTGACTACTACACCTCCAAGATCTGTTACATAGCGGCCTAAGCAAGCCCCCTAATGCTAATTCTATTTTTTAGTGTTTCATGAGTGATCTTGCAAAAATAGGTATTCTTGATATCATTGGACAAGAGGCAAAAAAGCTAAGTCAACCACCGGTCTAGATAAGTGCTCTATTCATTCTATTGGTTGAAAATCTGATTTCATTATTGATTCCTAGGCATCTGAAAGTGAAAGGCATTTAGCTTGCATCTAGGGATAATTTTTGTGCATTTATTTTGTGTATATCTCTACTTTAAAGGTTTTTTGAAATTAAACCCTAGGTTAGTGAGCATTCAAAATAAAGAATCATTCTAGGATAGCTCTTGTATGCCTGCATTCTATTTTCAACTACATTATTCTATTTCTTGCATTGTCCTTTATCTTTTCTAGCTTAGATCTAGAAAGGCCAAACTTAGGTGTTTGTCTTGAAACTGAATACATCAAACTATCCCGAATATCCTGAGGACTTGGAGCGAGTCCTTAAACCATTCTTGGTGAACCCTTCCCCCTAGCACCGAGTGTAGAGTACAACATACCCCCATGGTTCACCCCACAAAG
Source organism: Wollemia nobilis (assembly GCA_028583015.1). NCBI lineage: Eukaryota > Viridiplantae > Streptophyta > Pinopsida > Araucariales > Araucariaceae > Wollemia > Wollemia nobilis. The sequence goes on along the minus strand of JAQPPZ010004488.1, from coordinate 1,583,066 downwards.
GTTTCTCTCCTTGTGGATCCAACCTTTTTTGGGAATTGTACGTGGTAGGGCAGTTTTCCCCCTCTACATATTTGGTGAACCCGACGTGAACACCTCCTTTTTCTTTAAACACTAAGCAAGATCATTAATTTTGTTTGGAAAATATTTAAGTAATTAAGAATTTGTTTGTTAGTGTTTTCCCCTATTTGTTTTTCACTACTTCTAATGGCTCCTTTCCTTAGAAGTCAGAGGAAACAATTAGAATCTGATTATGTTCCTTTGGAAGATGATCATATTGATAGGGAAAACCCTAATGTAGATCCAAAAGAGCAAGAAGAGGTAGACATGGAAACTAAAACTAATCCTGATCCTTTTGTTGGGCCTAATGGGAGTTAAGTCTTTTCATCATTTGATCACATTTGGGAATTCATGAAAGCTCATAAGGAAAAACTATTGGAATATGTGGAGCGAGAAGCTCATCTTGAAAAAGAGGATGCTACTCCTTCCCCTCCTAATAGGTCTCCTTTGCTTCATCATGATATTCCTACATCTCAATCCTTGCATCAAAATAATTTTAAGAACCAAGTGACTTGTGCCAATACTAATACCACCAATGTTGGAGGGAATCTGCAAGTCCCTCTAACTAGTAGTGGCCCAAAAATTTATTCTCAATTTCCTCCTGTATCCTCTAACATCAACACTATTGCTTCTGTTCCACCAAATGTTAGTTATCCTCAAAATACCACATACAACCAAGGTATCCTAAGTTTGAATCCAACATCAGGGTTTCAACATGCATACATTCCTCCTTTGGGAAGTCTGGGAAACACACATAGTAATCCAAAAATGCAGAATTTGACAAGTGTTGTGAATCAATTGGTTTCAAGAATGGATATGATTCAACCATCAGGGTTTACATACAACTATAAAGAAATGTGTAGTCAGCCATTGGATCCTATTGTTGTTGCTAGACCTTATCCTAAGCATTTTCCTATGCCAGTATTGCCAATCTATAAAGGGACTAAAGATCCAATAGAGCATTTGAGAGGATTCAGAATAGCTTGCCATGATCTTATTTATGATGATATGCTTTTATTGAAAACATTTCCAAAGAGTCTTGTTGGAGTGGCATTAGAATGGTATTATCGGTTGCCCAACTATTCTTTGAAGAGTTTTGAGAAGACTACAGAAATGTTTGTTCATCAGTTTAGTGCTTATATTGAAAAGGAAGTAACAATGAGAGATCTATATGATTTAAAGCAAAGTAAAGAAGAAAGTTTTTCAGAATTCTTAGCTCGTTGGAGAAGTTTAGTTGGCCGATTAAGACAACCTGTGTCTCAAAAAGATATGCTTGATATATTCATTGGTAATTTACAAGAACAGTTATCTTATGCTTTAGAAACTACTACTATCACATCTTTAGACCAAGCAATTGAATTAGCAAGAAAAGTGGAACAAGCTCTCATTAGGAGAGGTCAACTCAAGGTTAAAGAAGATAATCCAACTAAGTCTCAACCTAAGAATAAGCATATAGGAGGTAATAGTGATAGTAGGCCTATTAACAATGTCAATAACAACCTACAAAATATTGTGCTTCAAAAACCTCCTCAAAGGAATTTCACAAGACTTAATATCCCTATGGAAGTAGTTTTAAAACAACTATTAGATGCTAAGGCAATAGAATTACCTCCAATAAGATAGCCAAATACTACAACTCATTGGTATAAGGTAGGTCAATATTGCACTTATCACAGAGTAGAAGGACATTGGATGAACACTTGTAAGAAATTGAAGCATGTGGTGCAAGATTTAATTGATGCGGGATGCATTGATTTAGGAAATCTCCAATCAATGAGTAGTCAAACTCCTACTCAACAAGCTCCAACAACGAATCAAGATATGGGAATATTTAAGGATCCTTTACCTAAGCATGAGCAACAAGCAGCCAATCAGGTGGCTCATCAAGATGATTCCCTACGCCATAGCAATGTGGTTGGTATGGTTGGAGTAACTACAAGAAAACAAGCTCAAAATCAACAACATCAGCAAGGATAGAGTTTGGTATCTCAACCTAGTACAATTTTAAAGGAAAGTCAGAGAAAATATTCAGCTACAAGGATTCCACCTATAGTATTGAGACCATAGTCACAGGTTTCATTTGATCTTCAAAAGTAGTTAGCTAGTACTCCAACGAAGATATCAGTGTTAGAGCTTTTACAGACTTCTCCTGATCACAGAAATGCTTTAATGAGATTTTTACAACAACAATCTATTTTCCCAGACATCCCTCCTGATGCTATAGTTGACACTGTAGGTTCTTTTGGGATACATCATGTCTCATTCTCAGATGATGATAAACCTTCCTCAAACTTACATGGAGATTCATCACTTTACATCACCACACTTATTGGGGATACCCTTATCAAGCGAGTTTTGATTGATAATGGTTCATCCCTCAATTTGTGTACATATCAATTCTTTCAAAAATTTGGATTAAAAGAGGAAGATTTAACAAAAACTGATATCATCATTAAAGCTTTCAACAATGAGTCCCAAGAGGCCTGTGGTGTCATATCTCTCCCATTAAAAGTGGGGCCAAGGATATTGGATACTTTGTTTTATGTGGTACATTGTCCTGCATCTTTTAATCTTCTTCTTGGGAGACCTTGGATCCATGCTATGAAGGTCGTCCCTTCTACTTTTCATCAATGCCTCAAGTTTGAGTTCAAGAATCAAGTTATCACCATTCCGAGTGACCCTCGACCATTTGAATTTTGTTCAAATATAGAGTTAGCTCAAATAGATTCTTATTCGTGTCCTATTTCTTCAACAACTTCCCCATGTTCCTCATCTCAAATGTCTAAATATTTTCAAAGTTTAAAAGTGAGTGAGGAACATAGGACCCATATTTTCTCTTCGGATCATGATAATCAGTTTCTTCAAGAGCCTCTTTTGGATCTAGCCAAGCTACCACCTTCACCTCGAACTATGGGCTTGCCTCATAAGAAGGGTGATGTTATACACATTGGCACATGTGCTTTTATCTTTGGAGGTATGGCTTCTGAAGAAAAGCTTCATGGTAGCAACCCATCTCTCAATGAGCACTCTTTTGCTCAATGCTATCTCACTAATGATTATCCCCTTCCTAAGCAGATCTTGTCCGGTATGGGATATGCAGGTAAAGGATTGGGACCACAACATAAGGGTATTCAAGAGCCCTTGGATGTTGATATTTGGCCTGGGAGATGTGGTATAGGTTTTATACCTAATAAAAATGAACCTTTACCTTTTGAGGATGATGACCATCTTATGACTTATGCAGAATATATGGAATATCAAAAGTTGTCAATAGATGATAATAAAAGTGTCAAATTTTCTTTTCCTTCAAAGATAATGTCTTGTAATATGATTGGTTCTATCTGTTCTAAAGATAACTTTGCTTCTATGTTAAAGAATGAGGAATCTTTGTATGATGACTTTTATATTAAAAAGAATGGTGCTATTAGAAAATGTAGTGATTATCATACCATGGATGTCAAAATAAGGGCCTTGGAAGAACTTTCTCATGATTTTCATCATCGAGAAAATGCACTCCTTGAGGATATCTTCGATCTGACACCTCATGGCACGTTAATCCATTTTAATAAAATGAATGGTGCATTCAGGTTTTGCATTGATTTCAATCCTTAAAAATAAATTACAAAAAAAAAAATAAAACTTTCATATAGTTGCATTTTCATTTTCCATTGCATCCGCTTGCTTGCTCATATTGCATTATTGCTTGTCATCCTTGCATGATTGCTTGACATCTAACTTAACACCTTGCATGTTTGCCTATCATAAATGCATGATTGATTGTTCATGATTGCTTGCTCATATAGATTTTGGGGATCTTGCGACAATGGCATGTGATGATACCTAGTTAGGTCATAGCTCACATGCATTGCACTTTTCACTAGGACTCTGATGCCTAGCAAGATCCCCCCTAGGGATTCTTTCCTTCTTCCATTATTCTTCTGGTCGCTTATCCTCCTTTTCTTGATTTCTTCATAATGTTGCACAAAATCTTCCTCATAGTCCCACTCTGGGATAGCACTTGCATAATATTTTTACATATATTACACCCCATATGGGATATTCATACATCCTAGTGGGTATTGCACTATTCACGATCTTCTATCGGGTCATACTCTCTTTTGACTCAGCAGGCTCAACACCCCATTACAGGATAAGCTCCTTGGTCATTTTTAGTAGACCTCGACATACATCCTAGCGGGTAATCACCTCACAGTAGTCAATAAGGGAGAAACCACCCATAGTGGGTCAAACCTCCACACACTTGTTCACATTAATGCAAGTGTTATACCCTTAGCGGGTCTAGCTATCTCATTTATCCGATCCACAGTGTCTGGCTACACTGGTTCACAACAACCTACGCTAGCCTTATACTTTGGATCATTCATTCTTCTCCTTTTTTGATGGTTGACCTTTGGACCTCCCTCTCTTCTTCTTCTTTCTTCTTCTCTTCCTTCTCTTCTTCTTTCTTCTCTCTCTTTTCTCTTCCTTTTCCTTCTTCCTTTCTTTCTCTCCTTCTTTTCTTCTTTCTCTCTTGTTTTTCTTGCTTGAGCTTGTTTCTCCTTCTATTTCTTCTCCTTGTTCTTCTTCTATTTGCATTCATTTCATCCTTCATATAGTGTGCATTAGGATAGTTTACATACATAAAAATACTTAAAATAAAATAAACATATAAAAACATGCATTAAATCATTACACATAAAAACATAAAATATAAAATTTGTAGCTATGTATTACTCATAGGGAAAAGAGTACATCGTGTGAGGTTGGTGTACCATAATCCAGACTTGGTACACTCAACCTAGGGATGCACACCACAATAAAAAATTGGTGCATCATCCTGATCCCTAGCCTAGCCTATCCTAGCTCTGAGAGCTAGCTCCCTCTAGCCCTCCCTAGGGTGGAGGTAGTATCAACTGTGCCATCGACTGCTGAGATGTCGAAGGTACCTATGATCGGGATCATGACCTACTCATTGACTAAAGGGATGGAGGAAGCTCCATCCTCCGCTCTGGAGGGATAGCTATGTAGTAAGCCATCTCAAAGAACATGGCCCTCTAGATGGCTATCTCCAACCTATCATCGATACACCATAACTCTACCTGAAGGAGCTACATCGCATCCCCTACCTAGCTACTCCTAATAGTAGCCATCCCCTTATCTCGGGACTATTGGCACTCTCCATCCATCTAGGGTATCACTCTCCCTATAGTCGGGTAACCTCTACTAGTGTAGTGTCCCTCTTAGTCTATAGTTGGACCACCTGCATCTGTAGAGAAGCTAGTTATACTTGTAACTCCTCTATCCCTTGGCTCTGGCCTCCCACTATTGCCTATGTAGATGCCTCCCTAAGGTCTCTAACCTATGGCCCCTCTACCTATGTGGGGGTATCTCCCATCCCTCCCTCTCTGGTCCCTACTCTTGGGATGGTCTCCTCTACCATCTGAATTTGAACCCATGTCAGTCTCTATCTAGGCATAACAGGAGCCTATTGTGCCCTCTTTGTGGCCCTATGAGCTACCTCTTGAAATACCTTCTACATGCCTAGGCCCATCACCTAATACCTCTATGTTGGTATGGATAGTGAGATCCTCTGGGGTGCAACTCCTCTATACCATCACCTATACCCGATGGCCACCCTTGCATCATCTACCCCTAGGTCAATGTAAGGAGGATCATCTTGGTCCTCCTCGACCCACCTGGTGAGGTCTGGCTCACCTCCAACCCCTGCTAGATCTCAGGTCACCCTTCGATACTAGTAGTCCCCCAGGTCTAGGATTCCTTATAAGATCTTAAACTACCATAGGACTCGATCAAATCTGAGCACCTCTGGCTCTCCCCACTCTGACCTTAGCCATCTGATCCTCCTCACCCTCTCTAGCTCTATCCTATCATCTGCCCAGCCAGGGTGAAGCCTCCATGGTCACCATATGAGTTACGTATCCTACAACTCATCAATCACCCACCTCACTAGTGGTAGGTATCCTACTGGTCGCTTCAGGTTGGTCAATGGTTCTGATAGTGCTAATGATCTACACCACAATGTGCTCCCAGCACCACACCTAGAGCAATGTCATACACACTAGTCATGTACGCCACTTATACACGATGTTGTACAATATCCTGTATAAACGGGCCAACACATAAGGACCCCATGCGAAGTGGACTCCCTATTATCGCATGTCTACCACTACTCCTACCAATGCCCATGGCAAGTATCATCTGCTAGTGTGGTAGGTCAAGAGACCAGCCACCACCCCTACGAGTACCATGGTCAGAGGGTCCGCTCCATAGTGGTCGACCAGGTCATCCATTGCTATGGTGCCCTCTCGCACCTGGTGGGTGAAACCTGTGGAAAACCATTGTAGTGTAGCTGCCTTCCCTTGGGCCTTATAAACCTCTCTCCCCTTGATGGGGATCCTCAGGATCTACCACACATCCTCTAGTGTGATGGTCATCTCCCCTATTGGTAGTCAGAATGTAGAAGTCTTTGGATACCATCACTCTACTAGGGCGATCAACATAGCCCTATCTATCTCGATCCATGGCATCCTCGCCACGTGGTCCAACCCAACCACCTCTAGTATAGCCCTCTCTGCCTATCCCAGAGCATCTAGCTCTACCAGCTCCCCCACGCCACTCTCGACTCTCGAGAATACCTAGCTGCATTCAATAAACAACATAAAATTTAATTAGTTCCATCATAAAATCAAATTAATTAATAAAAGAAAAAAATTCTAATTTCGCATACATAAATTTCAATTAGCAATTCACACTTTGGGATTTACTTGTTTCTTTCTTCTTTTTTTTCTTTCTTTTTTTTTCTTTTTCTTTTTCTTCTTTTTTCCTAGGTTTTTGTGAAGTCGTGCCCCATTTTTAGGGTGCGACTTCGCTTTTGCGAAGTCTTGCTTTTTTTGGCGATTACAAACATGTGTTTTATCTATGCATGATTTCATCATATTTTTCCTAAAGGAAATATGCCCGGGTTGTAAAGTTGCACTCGGTCGTGGCATGAATTTCATATCTTTACGATGATTTTTCTAAAAAATCCTAAAACTAGTAAAAAAGGAGGAAGGAGAAAATAAAGCAAAAGGAGGAACAAAGACAATCCTTACCCATTCTCGAGCCCTAGCCTCACCCCTCATAGTCACCACTCGGTGAACTGGAAGCACCATTGCTTTTTCTCCCAGAGCTCTATTTTTCTCCTCCTCGCAGTAAAAATGAATTAGGGTTTTACCCTTGTTTTCCTTTTTAACCCTGCTTTTTTTTTTCTCTCTCTCCTCTTTTTCTTTGCTCGATTGTCGCTCTTTCTCTCTCTCCTTTCTTCTGTGTCAGTTCTTTCGAGTTCTTATGAAACATCAATTTTTCATAAAAACTCGAGGGGGCACCCCGACCTATAGAGGCATTAATGTCCCTAATGCCTCGATTTACGTGTAAATTAAAAAGTGTCTGGAATGACACCATTTTTGCACCATCCCTTTCTTCTAACCCGACCACCCCATTTTCATTTGTTGTTCTTTTCTAGTGTGTGCCTACATCCTTTCTTTGACGCATTTAATAGGCCATAAATGCATCAAAGAGGGGGCAAAATGTAGACATGGAAAATTGACCCACTTTGAGTGGGCAATCTTCCTTAGTGCCCCTAAGAGGCCCTCAACCCCTGCCAAGAGCAAGGGAAGACCTCTTTGCCTCCCCTTTTTTAATTTGTTTGTCTTTTAGCGAAATCGCATCCCGTCTTTACGAGGTGCGACTTCACACTAGTGATATCGTGCCTCGTCAGGATGGGGCATGACTTCGCTATTTAACCTAATTTTTTAATTTATTTTATTTTATTATTTTTGAGCCCACTTAGACCCAGGTTTAAACCCTCCAACGTGTTTTGGCATCGGTTGTGAGTTTATTTGTGCCCGCCTTCTTCCTCCAATTTCATCTATAAAAGGAAGAGTGTTTTTGCCAAATAATATATATGTGACATATGCAAACAATGCAAAATACAAGTTTTAATGCAAATTGATTAAGCTCAAAATTTTTATGATAGTTCATTCTTCTTCCTTTGTTTTTCTCTACTACAAGCTAACCCTGAAGTGTGAATTTTGGATTGATCTTCTATTGCATGGATTGGATTGATTTGTTGTGTGACTTGGTGGATCCGTGGTGTAGTTCGAAGAGATAGAGTGTCTGCTTGGATACTTCGATCTTCTCTGCCTACTTCTACGACGTCCATTAGGGTTTGATCACTTTGTTTTGGCATTTATTTCATCTTCTGCATTCGCTTCTTATTTTTCTTTAGTCTATAGCGATATCACGCTTGGAATTAGCGAGGCATGACTTCGCCTGCCCTAATTAGGGTAAATTTATCTACAGAAGTGAAATCACACCCCATCCATGCAGGGCATGACTTTGCTACTGCGTTATCATGCCCACTCCAAGCGAGGCATGATTTTGCCCTAGGGCACACCGAGGGCAATTTCTAGATTCTGCTTTCACTGTTGCATTCCATTCTGTTTCTAGATCATACTGTTGCACTTTGTTTTCTATTTTCTATTATTGTATTTCTGATTTTATGATTAATTCTCCAAAGGTCAATTTCTACTTTTGTATTAAAAGGTCATCTAAAAGGACCTAGGGGGCTTGACTACTACACCTCCAAGATCTGTTACACAATGGCCTAAGTAGGCCCCCTAATGCTAATTCTATTTTTTAGTGTTTCATGAGTGATCTTGCAGAAACAGGTATTCTTGATATCATTGGACAAGAGGTAGAAAAAGCTAAGTCAACCACTGGTCTAGATAAGTGCTCTACTCATTCTATTGGTTGAAAATCTAATTTCATTATTGATTCCTAGGCATCTGAAAGTGAAAGGCATTTAGCTTGCATCTAGGGATAATTTCTGTGCATTTATCTTGTGTATATCTCTGCTTTAAAGGTTTTCTGAAATTAAACCCTAGGTTAGTGAGCATTCAAAATAAAGAATCATTCTAGGATAGCTCTTGTATGCCTGCATTCTATTTTCAACTGCATTATTCTATTTCCTGCATTGTCCTTTATCTTTTCTAGCTTAGATCTAGAAAGGCCAAACTTAGGTGTTTGTCTTGAAATTGAATACATCAAACTATCCCGAATATCCTAAGGACTTGGAGCGAGTCCTTAAACTGTTCCTGGTGAACCCTTCCCCCTAGCACCGAGTGTAGAGTACAACATACCCCCGTGGTCATCTTAAAGGCTATCTCTCTTGTAGATCTAGCCAAGAGGAATTGTACGTGGTAGGGCAATTTTTCCCCTCTACATTTATTTTCTCTTTTTATAATGCACCAATTTTCTATGGACCCCTTATGATTCTTAGGCCAATATTGTTGCAACTTGTGACTTCTCAAGTATTAGGAAGGTTCACAAGTGTGGCTTCTCCTTTGACCAATCAATTATCTCCATGTATGTATTTTTAGTACCTTATTTTCAGAATCTACCTTTAGTTTCCCATATTCCTCAATGTAATAAAGTTATAGATTCTGATTGGATATCCAAACCCATTTCTTGATGTAAATAATAAACATGTCATCATGGTTTGGGACTAGGTGTCCTCCTATTTATTCCATAAATTATTTGGAAAAGTATATACCAAATAGAGGGGGCATGTCAATAATTACTACATCTAGTAACACCATAAGTTCTAGGCATTCATGTATCACCATTGGAAGTTTTTCATAAATCCAACTACCTTTATGGATGTCCCCTTAAACTGAAGCAACTTTGGTCCTATTCGAATATGGACTAGGCTTATGATATTACAAATTTATTGGGGCATGATTTTAAACTCACCTTTTGGATCCTCTACGTAATTATGTAGTATGTATCCTTCCATGCAAAGAGACAAATAAAAGAGGGCAAGCTGACAACTTTTCATATTTAACGATGATTGTTTTATCATCAAGTTCGAAGGGTGTCTATTAGAGTATATTATATTATTTGGTACATGCTAATGTACCACCTTGGATAAATTATTAGACTAGGATTTTATCTTAGGTTAAGGGTTGAGTAGTTACTTCAAAAATAAGCAATAAATACACACATGTTAGAATGTGCAATTATGTAAATGTAACAAGTGTACTTAGTTAGGTGTGCATGTGCACAAATTTCGAACATGCAAAATGCATGTGTCCTTAGGGTAGGAAAGTGAAAGAGTCACATACTAGTATATATTTATGGCTTAGCATTGTAATTAGTAATGAAGAATGCATTGCTCATAGCATGCACTAGTAGAGTAGTAGAGAGATCTCCATATATTGTATCAAGTTTCTTCAAATTTTATGAGCTTTCATTAATGGCTATGTCATGAGTTATTTCAAAATTTTCTCATGTTATTTTCATGCTTATTAGTTAGCCATTATCATAGATATAACATAGCTTGCTTATTTCATCACTTGTGGTTGCATTTCCTTTAATTTTATAGCTTCAAAAGCTAACATTGGTATCAGAGCTATGGTATATCAATAAGAAATAGGGAGAGCCACAAGAGGAGATTAGAAATATCATTTTTAGGATTTTGGAAAATTGCATTTGGCTAGAGTCTTTCCACGGAGTTGTAGAAAAACTCGTGAATACTAGGACTCAACATTGATTCTACTAGATTGACAAATCAACTAGTGAAGTTTATTCTCTCTAGATTCAAATAAATTACTATTAATATTTTATAATTCTTTGTTTTATATTTCTAGATAATATTGAGGAGATTCAAGAAAGATATCCCCATTGAAGATTGAAGAAGCTAAAGAAGACCCATAAGAGGTCCCATTGAAGAACTTAAAGGTTTGGAAAATTGCAAACTAGAGAAATTGTAGGATTAAAGGCCAGGAAAGCCCCATTGGAGAAGATTTTAGAACTTGTTGGAGAATATTTATAGCAAGCAAAATTTACTCATAGAGTAGATTTTGGGATAATTATCGTCATCTAACAACAAGACCAAAAGGACAAATATTTGGCAAGTAGTTTACCAAATTTTGGAGGAGAAAATTGATTGCATTAAAATCTAATTTTTTTTTATTAAGGGTAGAAAAGTAATCAGGATAAAAGCTACAAACCCATGAGGTAAAAATATATTTTGGACAACAATATAGAGATACAATTTCATCAAAAATGAGGTAATATTTAGGTGATCCAAATCACCAAGAAATCCACCACCAAACCGAGTTTAAAAAGGTATGCAACTTTGGTGCAAAAGGTTCATTATTTAAACACTTATATTTTATTCATTATTAAGTTTCATTAAGCATCATATTAGGGTTTAAAAGTTGCAAGGAGAAGGTTCCATATTAAATTCTGCAAGGTAGTATAGAAGATAGTTTCTTACAAGGTTAAAACCTGCACATCAAAATAGAAGTTAGATACATTTCAAGAGAAATAAAAATATCAACCTCCTATTGATTATTGAAAGAAAAAGGAGATGTTATTCTAGAGCATGGATTTTATATACTATAGTGCAAAGTACAATCATTCAAAATGTAGAGTACAGAGTACCACAAAGTTTGGAATCATATTTAAAAGGTCACCAAGCATTGTAACATTACACCAAAAAAGTGACATACTAGAAGGTAGTCTAAGTGGACATCCGAATATTCTCCTAAGACTACCATTAATTCAAAATTTGAGGATACTTTCATCGAAGCTAGAAGGAGATCCTAAGAGACTACAGTAACTCTACATGCAAAAGAATATTTTTAGTTGTAACATAATAGGATTATTATGCATGTCTCTCTAGATTGTGCTCAATCATACGAGTGTTGCTTTGCTAATATTAACTAATTGGCATTTGGAGAGCACAAGATAATAGTATATGCATCATTGTGCTTGAGCATAACCTTTGTGTAAGAAGAGGTGCATTATCAATTCATGTTTATATCCCTAATCACTTGAAGAGCCACATTAAATAAATAGCCAAGAAGGAAGGTAGACTTGGCATTGTTAGGAGCTGAAGGGATGCGTAGTAAGATTCAATGTCTATGAAAAATCAAAAAACCTGTTTATAAGGGTTTACATTGAATTCATGTGATATACACGAAGGATACAACAAAAGGATTATTTTTGGATTGAAAGAGCTATTCAAGACTGCTAGAAAGATATCTAGTAATGCTAGATGTCATCCAACCAATACTTGAAATAAGGTCAAAGGATAGCATGTTTTTTATAGGAGTCATTTGCGACCATTACGAGAGTTATTTCCCATTCAAGTTGTTACAAAATTTGTAGTAAAATAGTCATTACTCAATCTCTAAGTAGCAAATGGATAGCACACCCAGGTGAAGCATCATTGATTTAAAGAATAGGAGGCAACACAAAATCACATGCTCATTAATTTTTTTTTTAAAGGATGAATAATTTGGAATGAGCCATTACAAGGAAACATATAAATTGCATAGAGAACGTGTATCAAACAAGTGAAATAATTGGTAATTGGTGGTGCATTGCAAAATAAGAAGGAACGTATACACAGTGATTGCCATGAGGCAGGTTGTCGTCAAACTATGGAGATTGAATCCAAAAGACCACAAAGGTTAAAATACAACATCAAGTGAGATCATTAGAGTGTGTTTTTAAAGGTAACAAATATTAAACCTTAGCAAATGATACAAGGTGGTAAAGTAAGCAAAGAAAAAGGTGGGATTCACATTTTTAGCACTGATCAACAAGAAAATAATATCGAGCATTCATCTAATGAGAGCACTCATTGAAGGTGCCAATGAAGTCTTAATATCCTTAGCACATAGAGGAGTCATTATTATGCATGAGCATTGATAAGGAAGAAATTGAAATAGTCATTGGATACAAAAAAATCGTAGCATATCAAAAGGCTCAGGAGGAGCATCATAAATTTGAAGGTCATTTAGCCATGTCAAAAGCAAGTGGATTTGAAGATCACATCTATATTCGTGCACGTAGAGAAAAGACAGAATCACATTTTTGGCATCGATCAAAGGGAGGAGATAAAATTATATCTAAAGGTAATTTTGATTTTTTCCTATGCTAAAATTTGGATATTACAAACTTAGACAATTCATTGATGATTTAGAAAAGCAATTAAAGAAAGGAGTTTATATTTTTAAGAGCTATTTCAAATAGTATTGGTAGATATTCAAATATCATAATATTTACAAATTAATAAACTAGGAGATATAAGGTTTTTTTACCTTGAAAATTGAATCATTACTTTGCAAATATTATCACTTTATAAATTTTTAAATTAGGGAGATATAAGGAGTTCTACACCAAACTTAAATCACTGAAATTTAGAAACCATTTCATTGAGAATTGAATGATATAAGAAGTAAGATATTAATTTGCTTGAAAGTTGGAAAAAATTGGTTATACTATGTCTCTTATACAAAATTGAAGGGACAAAAGGAATCTAATTATAGAATCTTGAAAAAAAACATTATCAAATTGAAAGTGCATTAAATTATCTTTACCTTTCTATTTTTTAATTCATGGGGAGAAATAAGGTGAAGGAAAATTGAATTTAAACATTAAAAAAAATAATTTAACTCAAACTAAGAAAGCTAAGCATACTATCAAGTTAATAGTACATTAAAGCACTTGCAATATAGAAGGCATTCATCAAAGCATATTGCACTCAAAATCATTTGGTAGATCCAAGTACTTTACAAAACTTGAAGAATTAAAAAGATCTTATTGAACTTGATCTTTTACTAAAATACTTGGGAGTTAAAAGATATTCTACCTAGAGTTTAGAATCCTATCAAAACCATTGATTCTCAAGGTATTATACAAATTCAATAATTACAAGAGTTCATTAAGTGTGATCTCAAAATAGTAGAGATTCGTAAGGTAGTCTACATCAAAGGAACATGGCAAAGAAAAATCAAATGAAAAAGAAAATAAGTAATCCAAAAATTGAAACTCAAAAATTTAAACTTCATGAGTTGGAAAAATTAGTTGAAGAAGAAAACATGTCTACAATAAGAACCAATTTACATTGGAGAGGACTTATGTTTTCAAGAAGAAGAAATTTACATTCAATATGACTCACTAGAAGAGACTAAGAAACAATTGCAATTATTAAAAGGTTGCACACAAAAGATGATAGAAAAAATTGAAATTCAAGAGAATACATCAATAAAGAAAAATAATATTTTACAATAAATCATGAGAGAGGCCAAAAATGAAAGTTTTTCAACACTAGAAGATTATTTAAATTTAGAAATTGGTGAAGCAGAAATAAACTCAAAAGATGCTTTCACATTATCTAATGATATAGAAAAATGAATATACATGGCATTACTTTCTAATGAAGTTCTAAAAGACAAGAATAGAATACAAGAGGACATGATAGAATATTTTAAGAACAAGTATATTGATGAAACAAATGCTTTGAACAACAAGGTTGGTGATATTACTAGTGAAACAAAAAAAATAGGATTATTCTATACTTAAAAAATACATGCAAAGTGTTCTTAATAATGCTAATGATTGCTACGAATATTTTGTTACTATACCTATCAATCTATGGATAATAATCTACAAAGGAATTATCACTCTTAATGTTTCTAAGATGAGAGAACAAGAAAAGGTTGAAGAGGTAAAGAATAAGTTAGAGATGAAAGATGCTTCTAGTGATACAAATTATTTAAGGCTCATGATGGTAGATTCATGTTGCAATACTATAAAATCAAAATCATTGATGATTGATGCATGTTGTGATACTAGTGATCTTCCTCAAAAGGACAAATATTAAAACTATGATTCTAGTCAAAATGAAAGGATATATTGTAATGCAAGCAATGACACTAGTGATTTAGAATGCATGACAAATATAGAAGAACATGTTGTAATGATTGATGCTATATGCAATACAAGTGATTTAATTAAAGATCATGATAATGCAAAAAAACATATTTTATTAGAATTGATGAAGGCATAGATGATAGAGATAGTGATGCACATAATCATACTGATATTGATAAAGATTATTCTAATGATTGTATTGATCATACTAATGATTTTTGTTCAAATTTGATAAGATATGAAGATACAGGATCATAAAAATATGAACAAGGAATGAAAAAACCAATTGCATTAGAAATCAGATCAAATTATGAAGATCTTGGATACACAGGTCAGACTAGCAACAATAAGCAAGGAACTAAGTTTGTAACAGAACATAGTGATATAAAATCCGTAAAAGATATTAATAGGAATAGTTGCTATGAAGGATAGAATGGTCAAAGGTATTTGGTAACAAAAAATAGGTGTAGTCATTGTAGCAAATATGGGCATAAGATAGAGAGATGTTGGAATCTCCATAGTTGTAAAATTTGTGGAGGAACCAATCATTCTCAAATATATTGTTGGTACAAAGAAAATCATTTATTTGATTGGATATATACAATGACAAAAAACTTCATTAATAAATTTTCTCAAGTATATTTCTCAAGGTATAAACATGGGCACAAGAAAGGTATGAACTTCTTCGACAACAAAATTAGAAGAAAAATAGTATGTAACATCCTCACAATTTTCTATCTGCTTATTATTTGTAGGAAGAATAAGATGTTGCTAATGAACTTTTGTGAGTGTAGGAGTAGGTAAATATATACTGACAAAAATATTAGTGTACCTGTTACCTCATCTTTAGGCAGAAAAGAGAAATTTATCCGTGAGAGGTAAGGTGGGATATGATGTTATCAACGGTCTTGGGGGTACATGAAAGCTCATAAAATTCATGTCAAAGTATTTTTACCTATTGTCTCCATTGTTTCGATGCATGCCTTGTAGGTCAATCTACTTGTGCTTAGAATATAATTTGTTCGATTTAAAATATGACAATGAAATATTGAGATATCATCTTTTAATGTATAAAATATATATAATAAACATAAAATAAAAATAAAATAATACATAAAAAAATTACATCTATATATGAATGTATATTTTTTTACACATTTAGTGAAAATAATATAAAAATATCAAAAATGAATAATAACACAAAAATTTAAAAATAAACCATGTTAATGTTGCATCCCATATTGGCTATCGAAAAGAGGTGCCACCCATCAAGCATTATGTTATGCATGAATTCTTATGTTACATCCAGCTTGAGCATTTAATTGGCTATATATGAAGGTCAAAACTAGGTGATAAGGGCATGCTTTTGTTTATATGTTGTTGGTGCTTGCATCGTGTGGTATATTTGCCTTCATCTATATTCTCAGTGAGCATAAAAACTAGGTCGGTTTTATCTCTTTTAGTAGAAACGAGTGATGAACTTTATGTTATTTATATGTGGCTTTTTGGATCTGCAAAATGTGATTGTTTATAATGTTGTGTTCTTGTTTTCGGTTGAGTACTATGTAAGTTTTAAATTCTCTTAGATGGAGACTTTCTTATTGATCAGTATGTGGCCACAAATGGATACGGTCTATCATATTTGGGCTTGTTAAGTTTTGAGATAAAAGGATTAATTTTTGCAATCCAAAATTTGATGTAAAAATTAATGCCTATAATCATATTATTACAGTCATTTGCTAATCAATTAGAAAATTCACTATGTTTCACTGAAATGCTAGTTTCATCCTTAAGTTATAGCCAAATTTTAGAATTTTTATGCTCGTTCAAACTATGTTCTTAAACTTGGGATATAGACAAATTTAGATTGGAAAAAAAACCTAATTATGTGAATTGTTTTTAAGACAACCATAAATTCCATGAGCGTCGTGTCAAGGTATTATGTGGATTAAAACCAAGTTGCATTAAATATTTTTGTCAAAGAAATAAAACATATAGGAAAGCCATGAACTCATATGATTATAGAAGTATAAAATTATATCATAATTCAACCGGTAGAACATATATCTACTAAAGCTTAGGTAAACTAGATTTTATAGAAGTGTGTGATCTTCAAATACTTGTAATAAGTGTTCAGAATAAGCCTGGTTGAATATAATTTAACTTTGTTATGGACTAAACACCTGTTAAGAGCCAAGTATATGTTTTCATGCATCAAACATAGCATAATAATTATCATTCAATCTATAAATCTATCCGAAGAAGTTTATGAGGTCGAAATGGTTGAAGGTAACTCACTGGTTTGTGTATTCCATCCAAAAATTTCTTTCCTATGCAAATGTAATAAATAGTATATGGTTATTCACCTATAAACCTCATTAATTTCTTTATGTTAGTAGTGAGTTTTTATATCATTAAATTTCATATTGATTGCTTGAACCATACCAAATATTTCACCCTATCATTCTGTTGTCACCGCAAATGAAAAAATTGATGCTGGTTTAAAATAAAATATTTTCGTAACTCTATACCATTCATCTAGTTAAACTTCAAAGTAAAATACGTCAAAAGAAAACTTTTAACATAGCTTGATTGAAACCTCTAAAACCTAGTAATTTATTTAAAAATACATGTTTTTATTAATTTACTTCTGCTTGAGTAATAAAAGAAAATAAATAATTTTCTTTGCAGTATTGCTTCTACCTTTATTTGAAGATGAAATCTATGAACGAATTTTTAGGTGGATATCTCTAAATACTTAATAGCTTCTAAGTTATATTTAAATGTGTATAAAACTAAATGAAATATGTTTCTTATATTTTGCCCTATGAAAACTTTTTCCACGAGTTTGTTAATGGATGTCTTCATGTTACATTGTCAATTTATTAATTTATACATATTAGCAACTCCTGTTTAGAGATAGCTTAGATATTTTACTATATGTGCAAAAAATTATTGGTTTTAAAATAATAGGCATCACTATCTTAATGGTAAATATATTTTGTTTAAATATTAAGAAACATAAATAATTATAAATTTAAGCTTTTCATATTGAAATCCAACTTGAAGTAGAAAACTTAATTTGCAAGACTAATGATTCTTGGAAATGTTCTTAAAACGTGGTTACAATAGTTCTAAATCAAATGGTAAAGAAATATATTAACCATTTAGCCTAACCTAAATAGATCCAAAAATATCTCAAATAAAACCTTCATACCATTGACCTTTGAGATGCATATTGAGAAGGATAAGCATCCACCCAAATCCAACAACTTGCACGTGGTGGTCGTTGTGATTCGGTGATAGTTGTATCCTAGTAGACTAAATAGGATGAGAGACTCTAATGGTATTCCGAGTAACGAATGGAAGAATAGGACGTCGTTCTAGGCTATCTTACAAAGTAGTGTCATGAGGACTCTCATGTACATAGTTTAGTCATGGAATTTCTAGCAATAACCCAAGACTAGAAGTGTTGGTCATCGAGGTTGGAAGGGCCAACGATGGATGGAATGGAATGTCTCATCATCAGCTACAACGTGACTTGAGATACCTGGACCCAAAAGCCAAAGAATTTGTGGGCCCTGATTGAGATCATGAGTAGATGGTCTGCAACCAAGCACTAGGTATATTAACACTAACCCTAGCTTGGTTAAAAAATAAAATCCAAGGATAAGGTCATAACATAGGTCTAATAAACATATGTCCTTCATGCTATGGGATTGGGAAATTATGTGTCCACCCTTCTATGGGCTCTAGAAGGATAACCCCTTGCCATGAAGCTAGAACTCGAGAAGGAGAGCTTCACTAAATAGGCACTCTTATTACAGGATTTGGCCAATCTCGAGCACTTGAGATACTGTCTACAATGATCATCAATCTCGGAGTGTGTAAACTATGCCTATGTACTAATAATAAGTTGGGTGTACAATAGTCAATCTGTGACTTTAACTACATTTATGTCAAAAAAATTTACTTTATGTTTTGAACAACCAGGTGAGTTAGACCTGGGTTTTTACATACTAAAAGTACCAAATTCATAATACAAAGTCAAGTAAAAAGATGAAGCTCAAGCAGAATATCAAATCCAAGGTCACTTGAAGAATGAAGACAAATACAAAGATTCATACTAAAAACTAAAGTCTTCAATAACCAAATAATTTAATACAAGGGGGTGTTAGATTATTTACATTACTTGGTGTATGTCAATGTATCACCTTGGATACATTATTATACTATGATTTTATCTTAGGTTAAGGATTGGGTAGTTACTTCAAGAAGAAGCAATAAATGCACAAGTTTTATTACCTTTTGAGGATATATGTAGTGGGAGAGATCTATCACAAGTCCTAAGAAGATACCAAAAATATGAAAGAAAGTAATTTTGCAATATGACTAAAATATACTATAAATAGAAAGTGGCGAAAATACAATGCAATATGGAGGTAATGGTTGCTCCATTAATATAAACTAAAGAACTACATTTTACTCCATATAGGAGTTCTACTTCTATAATGTACTTGATATATGATATCTCTCAATGAGGCCCTTTATATAGGAAGATAGATTCCTTGGCTAACACTCTACCTAGTTGTACAAGGGGAAACCTTGCACATTACAACTTGCACATTGATACTTGTGCATTTATTACATTGCTTGAAGTAACTAGCTAACTTCCCCTAAAGTAATCTCCTACTCTAACTATGTACCAAATGTGGTATATTTACATGATCCAAATGATGTAATATACTCTAACTCTAACACCCCCAATATTACATTATTTGGGTATTGAAGATTTTGTAGACACCAAAATCTAGCCACTTGTCCTCCATCCATGCCTTCCCGGTATTTCCACCACTAAAATCTAGACATTTAGCCTTCATTCTAACTTTATCACCATTTTCGCATATTTTTATATATATTTATAATATATATTTAAATAATAATATTTTAATATTATATTTGATATATATTTATATATATAAATAAACCACAACCATTATATTTCATTTAATCTCATCCGTCCATCCGCCTTAATCCATTTCACACCCTAAACTTATTATCCACCCTTGGATGTGCTTTAATCTCAACCACACGATTAAGTGTCATTGAAACCCTAGCATGCCCTAGGTTGGACTATAAGTAGGAGCTATTTTGATGGCTCAAGCTCTAAGTTATTCTAAGCCTTAAGTTACCTAAATCCCTTTAGATTCCAAAATTTCTTGAGTCCTTCCTTAAGTTTTGAAATCCCTTGAAAAATTGATTCTAAACCCTAACCTCCCTAAGTGCCCTAAGGCTACCACACAACCTTATGTGCCCTAATCCTATCCATCTACTACATTTTGCATACCCTTATTCACCGCCATAGTCACCACATCTTTTGCGCTCACCCGATCTGCTTCTGTAGATTTTTGCCTCAACCCCAAGTGCCCACGAGCGCTTCCCAAGTGTCCACAGGTACTTCTTGAATGCCCATGAGTACCTCCCAAGCACCCAAAAACTTTCCAAGTACCCACGGGCACCTCCTGTAGCTGTCAGGTGTCCTTAGGTACCTTATGTAAACCTTTCTAAAGACTTCCTATATTTGTGTGATGCTATAACATTCTTTCGTCATCAAATTTGCATCATATCAAGCCATCCATCTAGTTATTTTATTTTATTATCTTCAAATTTTGTATGCATTACAAGTTTACAATAGCTAGGGTTTTTGTTAATGTCTAAGGGTCTCACATAGTGGAGCCCTCATTGTTATTACTAATCCTTGATATTGTTTTTATGTGTGCATGTCTGTAGATCTACTAGCTTTGAGAAGTTGATTAAGATGGAGTGGCCTAGTATTGGATAAGCACAAAGCCCACTCACCACTATTGGGATAAATAGCATGATTAAAGACATTGTAGATTTGCCATTAGGGTTTTGAAGAACCCTAAATATTATAATATTATATCAACAAAGTATTGTGCATCATCCTGATCTGTACCAATGAAGTTTATAATCTCCCCCATTAATATAATATATATTTTATTGTTGTGCAATTCTGGTTTGGTGTATCCATTTATTTAAGCAATAGTTGTAGTGTTGTATTTTTTAATCTACAAATGGCGATCACGAGTGGGAGCATTTTATAACATGGGTTCAACTCCCAATAGCATAAATTTTGTATATGGAGGAATTGAATCTTCATCAAGTTCAGCTCCCATAGAAGAACCCAAAGAACCACAACTTGCCAAAATTTCAAACATGTCAAGATTTCCATCTCGATATTTTCACATTATCAATTGGCAAGGCCATGGCCTAGGATTGCATGATCAGGAAGTGCATCAACCTATCAATTTTCCATATCAAGAGGTGCATGATCATTCAGGTCTAAGTTTCCACCCAATTTCTACCACTTCTTTTCTTAAACAAGCCTTCCAAAGGCTTAATCTAAATTCAGGAGAAGATGCCCTCCATCCTGATAATTTTGATGATGACATCTATAAATAATTTGAGTTGATGTCAATGATTTCGAATGAATTTGAAGAAGAATAAGAACTCATAATTCTCCATTCTGAACATGATGAGTTTTATCTCAACATGTTCCCCATCCATGAGCCCATATTTTGCTTTCTTCTTCCACAAGAGAGAGCCACCTCTACCGAGGAACCACCTCCACTCCATTGAGCCATTCCATAAGCCCCCTTGTAACATATGTACATAAAAAAAAATAGTGGTTATCACCACTACCAAAAAAATAAAAAATAAAAATAAAAAAATCAATCAAAAATAAAAAATCAAAAACATGTTTTCTTTCTTTGTAAATACATCATTTAATAAAACACATCTTGTGTTGCTTGTTGTTGGTTAACCAAGCTCATAGCACCAGTTCCTAGGTCCCATCCATTCCATCCAACTTGTCCACCTTACCCATAAGTCAACATGAATCCTATTGATTTATTCACCCCACTCCATAATCCATATTATCCGGCTAAGGCAATTCCAATTGGCATAAGCCTCATTGATATTGATCAGATATCCTTACCTCCATCCTTTGTTGAATTCATCTTGATCGAGGAATTGTTAAGGGCTTTCACCAACTACATTCCTCCATCCCCTCCACCTTTGCCCCCATCGTCACCTTCAAATCCTAAGGTTTTCTAGGTAGATATAGATGAGGATAAGCCAAAATATTTTGATGACATCTTAGATGATATTCATTTAATTCCTACACCCCATCAGCTTGAGGAAGGTTCCCACATGTTAATTGAAGATACCATTGATGTGGACCTTAGTTCAGACAAAGATAATCCCCAAATTGTCAATCTTGGAAAAAGCTTATCACTCAATGAACAAGAGTAATTCATTGCTCTCCTCAAGAGGAAAAAGGAAATATTTGCATGGTCCTACAAGGATATGCATGGTCTAAACCCTAGTTTGGTTGTCCAAAATCTCACCTTGCAACCTGATGCTAAGCTGTTTAAACAAAAACTAAGGAGAATGCATCCTACCGTGGCCCTCGTGGTAAAAACAAAGCTTCAAAAACTCCTAGACGTGAACTTCATAGTTCCTATCAATTATCCTGAATGGATCTCAAACATGGTACCCATTCGTAAGCCTAACGGGGCGATACGCGTATGCACTAACTTTCGAGATCTTAACAAAGTGTGTCCTAAGGATGACTTCCCTCTTCCAAACATTGATACTCTTGTTGATACCTATGTTGGCCATGAAATGCTTTCACTCATGGATGGTTTTTTAGGATACAATCAAATTCGAATAAATCCTAATGACCAACACAAAACAACATTCACTACACCTTAGGGAACTTTTTGTTACAAGGTGATGCCCTTTGGCCTAAAAAATGTAGGTGTCACTTATCAACGAGCCATGACATACATTTTCCATGATTACATGCATAATATTATCAAAGACTATGTGGATGATCTCTTGGCTAAATCCAAAACTCGACAAGAACATATTGGTGTATTGGAGAAAGTTTTTGACCGACTCTTAGAGCATAAGGTAAGGTTGAATCCCAAGAAATGTGTCTTTGGTGTTACCTTAGGTAAAGTTTTAGGATTCATTGTCTCCAAAAGATGCATTGAGGTGGACCCTAACAAGGTCAAGGCTATCCTAGAGATGCCTCCCCCAACTAATCTAAAGGAATTGCGTAGTTTGCAAGGAAATATCAACTCAATCCATCATTTCATTGTGCAACTTTCTGATAAATGTAGGCCATTCAATCACCTACTACAAAATGGGGTGCCATTCTCTTGGATAGATGAATGTCAAAAAGCCTTCAATGACATTAAGAAATACCTAGCTTCTCTGCTAGTCTTAGCTCCTCCTCGTCCAGGGGTCCCATTTCATATTTACATCTTAGCAATGGATTTTGCATTAGGGACAATGCTTGCACAAAATAATGAACAAAATCAAGAGCAAGCTATCTATTACATTAGTTGAACATTGGTAAGCTATGAAACAAAATATGCTTATGTAGAAAAATTGTGCTTAGCAGTGGTTTTTACCACTAAGAAACTTCGACATTACATGCTTAGCCACACAACTTACGTCATAGCTAGAGAAAATCCTCTGCGTTACATGATATCCCTCACTTATAATAACACCTACACCACTAAATGGATAATGCTTCTTACTAAATTTGAATTGGAATTCATTAGCCAAAAATCCATTAAAGGTCAGGTAATAGCCGATCAACTCATGAAAGCTCCACTACCTAGTGATCATCCTTTGATTATTGAGCTCCCAGATGATTCGGTATTTGCTGTCACTGAACAAGATAAAGATGTCATTCCAAAGGAAGACAAAGATATCACACTATTCTTTAATGGATATAATTTCATGAAAGGTCAAGGTGTCAGAGTCGTATTTCACACACCACAGGAGGTACCTATCCCCTTGTCATTTAAATTAGACTTCAAATGCACAAATAATACTACAAAGTATGAAGCCTTAATCTTAGGTCTTCAATCAGATATAGCTATGAGCATTAAGTGTATTAGTATATTTGGTGATTCTCAACTTGTTGTCAAGCAAATCAATGGAGAATACCAATGCAAAGAACCTACCATTCAACTTTATCATGAAGTAGCAATGAAATTGCTCTCCAATTTTAATTGGTATGAAATCAATAGCTTACCATGTTCAAATAATAGATTTGCAGATGTGATGGCCTCCCTTGGATCATTGATTCCAAAATATTCATTTGGAGAGGTACAACCCCTCATAATCTCAATAGTCTCTAAATCTGCAATTTTTCATGCTGAGTCAAAAGATGAAAAGGATGTTTGCTTCATCCAATAGGATACATATGAGCCTTGGTCAAGCCAAATAGTAGCCTTTCTCAAGTTTGGAACACTCCCATATGATATGTCTCGAATGGTCAAACACACTTTTAACCAAAATACTACCCATTTCATTCTTTTGGGGGATGTGTTATATAAACATGGTTATGATGGAGTCTTACTTCGTTGTCTCGAAACTAGTGAAGCTCAAAGAGCCATAGCTGAAGCCCATGATGGTACTTGTGGTGGTCATTTTAGTGGAATGGCCATTACAAAGTGTATTTTATGCATGGGTTATTATTAGCCCACAATGGAATGTGATTGTTGCACCTATGTTAAGCATTGCAAAAAGTGCCAAGAACATGCTAATTTAACTCATGTACCATCACAAGATTTACAACCTATTCAAAGCCTTTGGCCCTTTTCACAATGGGGCCTAGATCTAATTGGTAAAATTTTACCTCCTTCTTGGGACAACATACTTTCATCATCACAACCACTAAATACTTCACAAAGTGGGTTGAGGCAATTCCTCTAACTAGCACAATAGGACCTAGAATTATGGAGTTTATCCTTCACCATATCATTTGTCATTTTGGTATCCCCTCAAAAATTATTTTATACAATGGCAAGTCTTTCAAGAACAAGGATGTTCAAGCACTTTGCAAGAAATATAATATTCAACATAGTTTCTCAACTCCTTATTACCCACAAGAAAATGGACAAGTTGAGGCTTCCAACAAGACCTTAGTTTCTATTCTCAAGAAACTTGTCAAAGAAAATTATAGATATTGGCACACACAAATTCCATTGGCATTATGGGCTTATCGAACAAGCATCCACATGCCTACATGGGCAACACCATTTTCATTGGTCTATGGAGTCGAAGCAATCATGCCTCTTGAGCTCGAGATCCCTTCCTTGCGAATTTCTTTGCAGGAATTCATAGATGAAGATACTACTAGACAAGCACGTCTTGACCAACTCACACTCCTTGATGAAAAGTGAGTCAATGCTTTAGAGCACTTACGTGTTTATCAAGACCGCCTCAAACGTGCTTACAACACCAAAGTTCATCTACGTGAATTCCAAGTAGGAGATCTTGTCCTTAAAGAGAACCAAAAAAACACCAATGCATTATTGCATCTTCGTGATAAATTTGCATCTAATTGGTTAGGTCCATACATTATTACACAAAGAGTGGGTAATGGTACTTATAGACTTGCTAGTCTAGAGGGAGAGGAAGAATCTAAACCACTTAATGTTATACACTTGAGAGCATTCTATGCATGATTTGATTTATATATATGTATATGTATACATGGCTAATACACAAAAACATTTGCATACATTTCATTCATAACATTGCATTCCACCTGCATTCACATTTCAAAAATAATGCATCCTACATTTCACACATTCACACATTGCATTTCCTACATTGCATTCACATTTCACATTTCATATAGGGATCATTTATTAAGTTCAAGATCTTAATTGGTCCAACAAAAGTCATGTTTCCTTAATCAGGGGCACCTTTACAACGTCATCCATGTCATTACACAATTCCAATAATTCAAATTGTCATTTGCCTCCATACATTCACAAATCCTAGGTGTTTTCGGTCACTCAACCACTCCTAGTGTTTTAAGAAACCTCCAAAAAACATGTCGAGTTCTTTTAGGACCATTGCACATATATACACTAAGCAAATTTTGAGTATTGGGAGTTGATTCCAAAAACATTCTCGAACCAAACATAATTTCATATCTTAAAAACATCTTGTGTCAAAGAGGGATAACACCATACTTGGTAGGAACCTTGAGGTAAAAAGGGTCATCCTTGCTTGTCCCATTATGCAACATAGTCCATAAAAACAGTGGTTTTCACCACTATCACAGTTGCTCCAAATCCAAAAGATATAGTAGTAAGGATAGGATACAATTCTCATCACACTTAGGTTGAGAATTTGATTCCCTAAAGCTCTAAATCTTTTACATCACACACCATTGATTAATTGGGTTGTAAGGATCGTACTACAATTTTAGTCAGACAGTTAGGTAGTCATACCCAAAACTTAAGAGACAAAAAACAAAATTCATGGACTATGGATTTAGCCTCCACCAGAGCTATAGATGCTTGAATGGTAGTGGAGTACGCTCATGCATGGCGACATGTCTCTTTTAAAAAGAGACCTCTGACCACTCATACAGAAAAGCTAACCTCTTGGTTTCAACCATAACAGGTTTACCCAATTTACTCAAGATGAGTTAATGAACTCACTTGCATACACACTAGTGCTTGATTGTCTTAGGTCATTACCATGCAATTGATTTGGTAAATGAATTCATTGCACACACATTTGGTCCTAGAGGGATTAGGCAGTTTTAGTGAGTTTGTTGGGTACACTAGGATGTTTGAGTCTTTGTAAAATAGGCAATTTTCCATATCAACATCCATATCTTCTTCCATATCAACATCCATATCTTCATCCATATTTTCTTCCATGTCAACATCCATGTCATTTCATTAGCCATCATCTACCAAAATCCACCAAGTTTGGTGCCCCTTATTAAAAAACAATGCTATAAAAAGGGTCAAATAAAGATCTAAACCATAAATTATCATTAGTACATGCCATATTGCATTAATCATCCATAACATATCATATGCATTAGTCATAAACATAAACATGCATTCCACAAAAGCATTCCACAAAACACATATAACACAAAAAGGTAAAAGCCATGTATATGTATATGTGTGTATAAATATCACATGTACAAATATTTCCCGAAGGCTACATATATTGGAGCACCAAGGCTCATATACAAAAGTGCATCTAAGCACTAGCTACATCCCCCAAGAGGACCCCTATGACCTAGAAGGATCCCTAGACCTAGAGCTAAGCCTAGACTCGCTACGCCTCGTACCCCCATATACAGATGAGGTTGGAGGATCAGGAAGTGGAATATGATGTTCCATCAACCTATCCTCCAATACCTCAATATATCTATTTTGAGACTAAAGGTATCATATGTCGACCTCATGTCGATGCTCCTTCTCCGCTAGCTCTACCTAGAGCCTTACAATCCTCGAATCTCGCTTTTCCACCTGCTGCTCTAGTTGTGCCAGTCCTCCTCACTCTAACCTAGGGTTACATTTGGGATCTCCTCAACCCAACCTAGGGGTACATCCTAAACCTCCTCCACATTCATGTCATATCCCTTATCTCTTGAAACCTCCTAAGCCTAATGTGCTACTCCCTTCACCTTCTACCTGACTGTCAGATTGAAGGCACCACTACCATTTGTGGATATCTTGGGTACCATCATCCTAGGTCTCCTAAGTACCATCCTCCCTAGCCTCTCCACCACCATCCCCATCAATTGCTCCTCAAGGAGGTACCCATGGTGTTTGAGGTGTGAACCATGAATTATACTCTGCAATCAACCCTACATAATCGACATCCAGTAGATCCATCTCCTCATCATATTCCAAGACCACCCTCCATGGCTCTGCATAAGGTAGTTTGGTCTCCTCTCATAGTCTCCTATAGCACACTGACTCATCGGGAACATCCTACCTCAGCATGAACTGATGGAGCACTCATGAAAACTGGAAGTACTCCATCTCATTCGCATACCTCCCAACCACCCATCTACCTTGTTGCACCCACCATAGATGCTCTCCATCCCTAGTCCACTGAGGCACCCAACCATGATCTCCAAACCACTTGGGTGGATGTCAATCCAACCCATAAATACATGTACCATTGACTTGTCCTCACAATATGACTCGGTTATACCTCCTTCACCAATGCCCATCATCGAGCATAGGGATGCTCCCTACCAAAATCCTACACAAGCAAACCCTCTAATCGAGCAATCCTAAAATGCTCTCATCCCTAGCACTACAGTAAAAAGTTGCACCCCAAGCCTTTTCAACCTTGCCTCATCACATAGTATAACTCTTGGTACACCTACACCAGTAAGGTGGGATCCCATGCATACACCTATCTCCTAGTGAGCATATTTCTCACTATCCCTATCATGTTCCAAGGGAACCTATCTCCAATACTATTTGGGGCCACAATATTAGCCAACACAAACATCACCAAGGCCTAGAGGGGGTCCAAATCCTTGTCCTTATACATGGAAAAGTACAATATGCCTCCACCCTTCACTCTCACATCCTGCCATGCATCCCCAAACATGCTCTCCATCTCCATCTTCAGGTTGTGACCAACTTCAACCTGAATCCCCTCCATCGGTATCTTGAGGATGCGATATACATCCTCTAAGGTAATCATCACCTTGCCCGTGGGAAGCTAAAAGGTCCCCCTATTTGCATCCCACCTCTCAACCAAGGTAGAGAGGTACCCCTCATCCGCCCTCACCACATCCAAGGAGGCTACCTCCACTAGCCCCATCGTCTCCAATAACTTCCACCCCTCCTCTGTGATCGTCTTTCTTATCCTGGGGATACAAGGTAAAAATCAGTGTCGAGCCCCCAAAACCACAAGTTGTAGCACAACATAAGACATTGGTTAATAATTTACAAAAAAAACACTTTTTGCACAACTAAAAGCAATGTTACCTCTACCACTCATGCTCCACTCATAGCCCTGATCCCTGCACGAGCTTCCTCCACCACCATAGCTTTCATGCTCCAAATGATTTACCTCACTTCACTTCTCACTCCCCTAACTCTTTAGACATAGCTTCTCAGCTTCCAAAGTGTTGAAATGAGCCTCAAACTCACCCAAAAAGCTATTTATAGCTAACTCAAGCACATTGAGGCACCCATGGGTGCCTCCTAGTGTACTGAGGCACTCACGAGCACTTTAGGTTGTTCTAGGCACCCGTGGGTACCTTGTGTCAGCATTATGAAAGGAAAATTTTCTCAAAACAGTCTCTTACCTCCTCAAAATCACACCAAATTTCACCCACGCATCAATTCCATCATACCAACATTTCTTGTAAAAACAAAAATAAGTTTGGATGCATAATTTTCATTTGCATCCACCAATCATAAAAAGATCAAATCCACTTACAGAATAAATAAAATTGATCCAAATTTTTACAGAATGACCATCTTCAACATCTACATCATAATTATCATCATATCATAGCTTTCGATAAAATTTTGATTTGATTTGGACCAATAAATCAAATTTTATGTACGAAAAGGCGCCAGATGAGCAACCATTCCAATCCATCTTCTCCAATAAATTTTGCTCTTTGAAAAATCATCACTTTTCATCCCAAAAAATTCAAATTTCACCAAAATCACCATCCATCATCCATTGCTCCCAACATATGTCGAATTTCAAGTGAATCTTGTATATAGTGGTTCATTCTATATACTTGGCGATTGCAGCAATTTGTGTCCATGCAATTTAGTAAGATGAATGAATTACCATAAGAAAACTTGGTCATCATCATACCTCCATATCTCCTAGTTCGAAAAGCACAATCAAATTTGGTTCTTCACATTCCAAGTGAAACCTTTGACAAAGATAAATCTTGCTAAATAGCTATCATTGATGGCCTAGTTCATGGGGCTTAACACATGGACAAAATCAAATCACATCATTCATAATTTCCTTGATAAGTCAAAAAGGGTTTTGGCTCTAGCTAGGGTGATTGGTTCCATTTGAGAGGAATTATCCTACAATCACTAGCAGGCCCTCCAAGAATGACTTATTTATCTTTGCATCTTCATATCTACATATCAATGATGCCATACGATGAAATTTATTCCAAATCATGGAATCACCCAAAATTTGGGGCAACCAAAATTTGATTATGATTTTCCCACGATGGGATACATCTTACATGATCATGATCCTTCATATGCTAGGAAAATTACAGACACCTATCATCCATTTCTCCCAAAACCCTTCATCTATTGGGGCAAAAATAGACACCTTTCATCATCATCCATTTCTCCCAAAACCCTTCATCTATTGGGGCAAAAATAGACACATATTCCATCATTCCTTCTTTGCACAACATTTTCAATTGGCTCATGAGATTCATTTGCAACCCGTTCGCCAATTTAGGGGGTAAGCTATGCAACAACTCCAAAATTCTTTATTCTTTTTGTTTTCAAGTTCATTTTGCATTCCAACAGGAAAGAGAAGTTGCATCTGTGCAAATCTTGAGCAGGTGTCTCATATTTTTGCATCATATTGTGCTTCATGCAACATGGTACAAAAATGGGCATCTATAGACACCAAAATCTAGCCACTTGTCCTCCATCCATGCCTTCCCACCATTTCCACCACTAAAATCTAGCCATTTGCCCTTCATCCTAACTTTCCCACCATTTTTGCCTATTTATTTATATATATATATATATATATATATATATATATATATATATATAAATATATATTTAAATAATAATATTTTAATATATATTTGATATATATTTATATATATAAATAAACCACAGCCATTAGATTTCATCTAATCTCATCCGTCCATCCGCCTTAATCCATTTCACACCCTAAACTTATTATCCACCCTTGGATGTGCTTTAATCTTAGCCACACGATTAAGTGTCATTGAAACCCTAGCATGCCCTAGGTTGGACTATAAGTAGGAGCCATTTTGATGGGTCAACCCCTAAGTCCCTAAATTCTTCTAAGCCTTAAGTTCCCTAAATCCCTTCAGCTTACAGAAGTTCCTCAGTCCTTCTTTAAGTTCTGAAATCCCTTGAATCCCTGATTCCAAACCCTAACCTCCCTAAGTGCCCTAAGACTACCACACAACATTCCATGCCCTAATCCCCATCCATATGCTACATTTTGCATACCATAACTTGTTTCCATAGCCATTGCATATTTCACCCTCACTCGATCTGCTTTTGTAGACTTCTACCTCAATCCCAGGTACCCACGAGAACTTCCCAAGTGCCCACATGCACTTCTTGAGTACCCACGAGAACCTCCCAAGCACCCACAAGCTTCCCAAGTACCCACAGGTTCCTCCCAAGTGCCCAAGGGCACCTCCTATATCCGCAAGGTGCCCACGGGAACCTTACATAAACCTTTCTAAAGACTTCCTACATTCTTGCAATGCCAAAACATGCTTTCATCATTAAATTTGCATCAAATCAAGTCGTCCACAAACAAAACATTCAGCAAGGTAAATCAATCTGGTTATTTTATTTTATTATCTTTGAATTTTGTATGCATTGCAATTTTACAATAGCTAGGGTTTTTTTAATGTCTGAGGATCTCACATAGTGGAGCCCTCACTGTTATTACTAATCCTTGATATTGTTGTTATGTGTGCAGGTCTATAGATCCACTAGCGTTGAGCAACTACTTAAGCTGGAGTGGCCCAATATTGGATAAGCACGAAGCCCACTCACCATTGTTGGGATCAAGAGCATGATTGAAGATATTTCAACTTTGCCATTAGGGTTTCGGAGAACCCTGAATATTGTAATATTGTATCAACAAAGGATTGTGCATCATCATGATCTATAAAAATGGATTTTATAAGCTCTCCCCCATTAATATAATATAATGGTTGTGCATTTTTGGTTTGGTGTATCCATTTATTTTAAGCAATAGTTGTAGTGTTGTATTTTGGAATCTACAAATTTCAATCTTCAATATGGATCTTTGTCTTCAGATGTTCTTCAACTTGATTTGGTTCTTTCATCAAATTTGCATTGTAATCCTTTCTTTATCTGGTTCATCTTCCTCTTCTTCTTTAGCTTTCCCTTTGAATTTGGTTTTTGTGTTCTTATAGGTGGTAGTACTGCTGCTTGATTTTTGCAAGGATGTTTCTCCTTCTTTGTCCTTACTCTGTATAGAGGCTTTAGAACAATTTCTCAAGGCATCAAGATAAGATCTTGAATTAGTAGAACTTGAAGTACCAATGCTACATGAGGATTGAAAAAACTTTTCTAAATATGATTCATTCAGCTTTGTATTATTTTTGAGTAGTTCTATCAATCCTTTTTGTTCTACATTTTCATCCTTGTAAGGTTTGTATGTGAGTAATGCCATGTACAATATGCTCACAAAATCTAAAGAAAGTGAGATGTCACTTTTCTCATTATTGATTGCTTCATTGATATGGGCTTGAATATAGCATTCCATAGTATTAAAATTATCTCTTAAGGCTTCACTATGAATCACTTTTGAAGTTAGGTCTAATGTTCCTTCAGATTTCATGAGTAGATTCATGATCCCAATTTTTATGGCACTTGCTTTTTCCTTTCTAAAGGAATTATTCCTATTAGTGTTTGTTGTATTTTTAGAATTAGACATCCTTATAGCTCCCTAGTTTATATTATGAAGTGCTTTGATAGTGCCTTGAAATAGTATTTCTTGCAATTCCTTAGGGTTGTAGAAATGGATTTGATAGAACCTTTGTAGTAATCTACCTTATAACTCCCTACTCTAAGATATATGAGCCAATTTGATAAACCCTTTATAGATATTAGGTTCTGTAGGCTTCCTTATGAATCCCTAGTTAAAATATGTGAATTTGATTTGACAAAACCTTTTTGATCTTAGGTTTTGTAGGCTTCCTTATATTTCCCTAGATAAGAGATTTGATAAATCCTTGTAGAATTTCTAGAGATATTATAACTCCCAAATGGATTGAGTACTTGATAAAATTTGAATGAATGCTATTATTATCAAGTTTTTTAGAATACCTTATGTCTCCCTAGTGATTTTGGATATGTTGTATGAGTGATAAAGTGCTTTTTATGAATAGTAGTTCAATTTTAGGTTGATTTTGTAAAGTTTTGTAAATACCAAAATCAACTTTTATTACTCCTTATTTCTCCTATTAAACTAAGCACTTTCTGATTTGATGAGGTTATAATGGTTGGATTTCTTTTACCCCTTTAATGTAGTTTTGAGACAAGAATACCAATTAGTTTCCAACTCTTGATAATTATTAATGAACCTTCTTTTATAGCTTTTGATATTTGATATTCAATGTTTCTAAATTCCAATATCCTACTTTTGTATAGTATTCCTTACAACTCCCTAATTTGGAATATTAGAAAACAATAATATTTGCAATAATTTTAATTTTCCCAGGTAGAAGTTGATGAGGCCTGGATAAGCCTCATTTATAGCATGTTTTAAATAGTTAAAAATGCCTAAAACTCTTGTGAATTATCTTATATGCTAGTTAAGTTTATTTAATATGTTGTGTATTAACCGTTTGCATGATTGAAGTATTAAGGACATTATATTCTGATTTTTAACAGTTCTTGTATAGTTTTATGTTATATTGTCATGCTTAGGTTGATAGCAGCACTTCACTAGTCTTATTTTGATGATCTTTAAGCATTAGTTTCTCTAAATTCAGAAATTAGTACAAAGACTTATTACTGTGCAGCAGAAAACTAGTTTTTCCATATAAATTCCAGCCATTTGCCAATGAATGGCAAGACATTGAATTCACATCCAAGGAAGAATGAAGACTATTGCAATCTGGTCCTGAGGGCTAATACACCTGAGAAATGTAGCCAAAACCATTTGGAGTCAACACATTTGGTCATTTTAAATATCTTCGAAATGAACACAGTGTCTTCGAAATGAACACAGTGTCTTCGGAATGAACACAATATCTTCGGAATGAACACAGTTTCTTTGGAATGAGAATAGAAAGCACTTTTTGACTTGTTGACTAAATTTTTGCGGTGGAAAAGGGGATAAAAATGTTGATAAAGTTAAGGGAAAATATCTCCCATCTAAATTTACCATCCTTGCTGTCCAAAGCCACCATTTATGGAAAAGATCAAATTGATCCTCTTCTAGGATAAACCAAGGAAATTCTGCAAGATATCAAGAACAGCATATTTTTTGTTTGTAATTAGATTTTAGGCATCTATAAAAGATAGCTCCCATCCAGGTTGAGCTATTAGATAGAGGAGATAGAAAATAAATAGAGAGATAATAGAATAGTGATTTCAAACCTGTAACAAATTTCAACAGAATTGTAATTATGTTTTTGAAGCAATAAAAGTGCAGTTTCATTCCATTTATTTTGTTATGTCTAAGTGTGAGTAATACTTAAAGAAGAATTCAAACCTTCTTCTAAGAAAGGAGGCTAGCCACTTCCAGACCTAGGAGGAGGACTAACAGACAGGTTTTATTCTGATTTTGCTACGATGAGAATAAGTTGTGAACTTGTCATTTTCATTCTTTTGCACAACTAACATTCCTAGTTTTTTAATTCTTGTTCATAATATTTTTGTGATATGATTAGTGGTAGATCTGGTTATTCTTTTCATTCCCAACAACTTTCCAATTCACTGCAAATTTCTATTTCTAACGGGGGTCCAAAAATTGCATTCATCAAAACTCGAAAAAAAAATCATTCAATAATTTCAATTTACAGTTACACAGACTAGCCCGCAGACGTAGTTTACATTCACTATGCAATCTCTGGCTCTCCATGCTCTCTCATTAAATTCATTGGGTTTTTATAGAGGCCCCGACCCTCTGTAGTCTGCAATAACAATTACAGAATAAGAGTTGCAGCCATTAACCTCCCATATGGAAGAAACACACTTCTTTGAAACAAGTCCAAAAACTCGTCTGCAACTCTGTCTCCTGCCTCTGCAGTCTTCTTGCTTTCTTTCCTTCATCTTCAATTTGGCACTCTGTCGAAACACCACCATTTTGAATAATCGCCACAGCCTTACTATTTAGAGTCTCTATCTTTTCAATCTACAGATTAACAGGGTTGCAGCCTTCTGTCTTCAAATCTACAGGTCGGTCTTCCATCTCCATGGATCCTGGTGCAAACTGCCTCGTTCGATGATCTGTCTACACTACCCAGGACCCCAAGCTTGCCATGCACCTGGTGCAAACTACCTCGTTCGGTGATCTGTCTACACTACCCAGGAACCTCAAGCTCGTCTAGAAGAAAAACAATGCAAGCAGGGCTAGGATGGCCCTCTGGCCTTGCAACTGCAACCCTGCTATGGTTCTCTGACCCTTGTGCATGACTCTGCTTTACACTTTTATAATTTTTTGGCGTGACTCTTCTTCTTTCATCTGGTGACTCTTCGATTCATTTCCACCATGATTGTTCGTCTTCGTTGGTTCCATAACTACATTTCGCAATGACACCCTGTAACTGCCGTCCACTCCCGTTCACTACTGCTTTTCCCTGTAATGGCTCTATAACTACTATTTCAATTTCCATTTGTTGTCGCCTTTGTTAATTCAACTGCATGCTTTTCTCTGTAATGGCCCCCCCTAAAACTACCGTTTAGATTTTCATTAACTGCCACCTGTCGCTCTGTAACGGTCCCCTGAAGATGCTGCCTATCACGATTTCATGACATCTCCTTCCTCTTCCTCTTCCTCTTCTCTTTCGGTTGCGATATCATGACATGTCGCGATATCATGACATTTTTACTCCATCGCCTTCTCTCTCCTCTTTGGGTCATGAAAACCCGACATGTCGCGACATCGCGACATTCCTGCTCCTTCACCTTCTCTCTCTTCATCGGGTCGTGAAAACCTGACATGTCACGATTTCACGACATCTTCCACACTTGCGCCCTTTCCTCGTCCTTCGATCGCGATAACGCGACATGTCACGATATCGTGACATCTTTTCCACTTGCACCTCTTCTCGTCCTTTCGATCGCGATAACGTGACATGTCGCGATATCGTGACATCTTCTCTTCTGCTTTCTCTCTCCTATTTTTGGTCGCGATATCGTGACACCTTTTCTGTCATGATATCACGACAGTTTTCCCCGATTACTTTCTCTCTCCATTTTGTGTCGCGATATCGTGACACTTTTTTTGTTGCAATATTGCGACAGTTTTCCTCCTCTTTCTCTCTCCTCTTTTGGTCACGATTTCGTGACATGTTGCGAAATTGCGACATCTTCCTTAGCCAATTTTTTGAAAATGGCTCTGCTTCGACTGGATGCTCCTGCATCAGATTTCACTGGATGCTCCTGCATCAATTTTCAATAATTTACAAGTTTTCTATAATTTCCCTGTATTCTTGTTTTTGCTGTCAAAACCTTGCACAAAATATTGATGACCTTCTATTACAGAGCATTGATAGGATCTAGTTTTTATGCTTCATTTCAATTATTGCAAGATTAAATAGACTTTTAATTCTGCAACTATAACTAGAGTTTCAATTCTGCAATTTAATTAGATTTCATTTTTGCAACTGTAACTAGGGTTTCATTTCTGCAATTAGCAATTAGTTTTAATTCTTACAAATAGATTAAAGTTCAATTTATGCAAATTTAGGGGTAGAAGTGACACAAAACCCCTACACAATCAATTCCACCAATAAGACCTGCTGCTTCCAAATGAACTGAACTACAACCCTACTTGAACTTTCTCTCGTAAATAGCCTTGGACACCACCTTGGATTGACAAATTCATTGAGAATTAATGATGTGCTTAACGATAGCCCATCATTTTGGCATCGTTGCCGGGGGAACACGGTGTTGTTAGAAGGTGAAAAGCAGTCCAATAATTATTAAATATGCTAAGTTGTGAATTTTAGAGTAAAATCTAAATGTAATGACTGGTATAAGTAATTGTTATTGGAAAATTGTATTTCAGTCCATTTAGAAAATAAGCAAGAAACCACAAGAAGAAAAATTTCACAAGAGGTTGAAATTATGTCAAAAATGTCTAAATTTTTTATTTCCAAAAATGTTGGAATTTTCCAATAATCCCAATCATCCACTTCCAACATTGCAAGATCCTTTGAGAAATCATTACAAGGAGGAAAATTAAGTAGTTCAACACCATTTTCTCTTGACAAATCCATACAATCAGGAAAATTTGACAAGATTTATAATTGTTTTTGGGAACCTACAATGGAAGTCTCACAAGAGAATCAAGGTAGAGCCAACAATGTGCTCCACCCTAGTGCAACTAGTGCACCTACCATAACTTTTCAAAATACCATCCAACTAGATCTTAATAAAAATGCTCCCATGAAGGTCATTTCACCTGCAGTATTACCAACTTTCAAGGGAATTACATCCGAAGATCCTGATATGTTTTTTTTTAGTTTAAAATTGTATGTCAAGCTCATGATTATAGTAATGACAATCAAAAGCTCAAACTATTTCCTTCCATCTACGATGGTTTATCACCTTAGCACCTAACTCAATTAGAACTTGGTATTAGATGGAAAACATATTCTTGGAGAGATACCAAGAATATTGTCAAGTCAAGAATCAAAATGATGAAATTCTTACAATGAAACAAGAGGAAAATGAAATCTTAGAATATTATCTAGACAAATTTTATTTTGTTCATAAGAGATGTGGATGTGTTGAACCTAAAATTTGCAAAGTCATGTTCTTAAGGGGACTACAAGATGAATCTAGGGATGCATTGGATATCTTGGGAAGAGGAGATACAAATGCACTTAAATTTCAAGAAATTATTAAACTCCGCAAAAATTACTCTCATTCAAGGCATAGAAAACTCAGAATTGGTAATGAAAAATATGATTTGAAATAATGCATGAAAGAGGCTGATATTTTAGTACATGATAGAACATTAGATGAAAAAAATGAATCTACTGAATCTTCAGCCATCTATTTTTCAAAATGCAAAAAGCAACACTCTCTTCATGATTGTCCTTTAAACAAAATATTTATACCTGCTACATGTAGCATTTGTCAATTAGGACACCCCACAGATCAGTGTAGTTTATTTCCAAAACTTACAAGTGTCTTTGAAAAACAGTCTCAACCTATGAAAAAAATCAATTTTGTAGGATAAGGACAAGGGAATAATTTTCATAAATTTTTTTATGAAAACCAATAATAATTGCATTGAACATAACAAATAAATAATACATGCTATGCCTAATTAGTCCGTAGAAATCGGATCTAACACGCCCACAATAGTAGGCAGTTCGAACAGTAGCTAACAGTTCGAACAGTAATACTAACAACTAACTTAATAATGTAATAATAGATAGTATATACGCTAACATCCCCCCTTATTACATTATTTGTGTAATTGAATAACTACTAGCTATGCTAACATCCCCCCATACAACAATATTTGGGTAAAGTATATAACTGCCCCAATACAGTGAAGAAGAAGAAGAGAAATGAAAGAATGGTGGCTCGTGCTTTGTCTTCAGCTCTGGCTCTGGCTCATGGCTCTGGCTCTGGCTCTAAGCATACCTCTATAATTGTACCTCTGGGTCTATCTCGAGATCTGCCTATGAAATTGCCTCTAGATAATTGTCTCTGGATCTTCCTGTAGATCTGCCTCTAGAACTTTGTCTTTGGGTCTGTCTTTAGGTCTATCTCTGGGTCATTATCTATGGGACTGCCACTAGGTCTGTCACTGGATTTGTCTTGGGGTCTACCATAGGTTTTGCCTTTGTGGTAGAAGCCATACAACATTTATTTAATCATGGTCCATTGTGTGAAATTTGTCCATCCACAATCTATATGAACCTTGTTGACCATTTTCACTTTGTACCAACAATTGGAAGAAAAGTGATTCGTACATCCACATGAATCACAAGGATGTAATCTCCAACACTTAGTTGCAACATGTCTTGTCTTTCCACAGTGATTGCAACAATGCTTTTTAGGAGTTGTAGGAGATTTAGGTTTTACAAACATAGAATTACTGGTACTTGCATGTCCAGTATAGCCAAGGCCTTCATGCTTTGCCCTGACACTTAGCATTATTGGAGATTTAATGCCTTGTTCCTGTTTACCTAATCTCTCACCATTGAATCTCATTTTCTTCATCATTTTGGAACCAAATCCTTTGGTGTGTTTTTCAAAACACCCAATTTCATCATCTTCATCAATGCTTTTAACAATATTGCATTTGTCGCTATTGATGAGATTATGGAGTTCATTTTTAGGAGGTTCAATTTTTAAGTCACTAGTGTCACAAGCAAAATATGCTACTGAAATGAGATCACCTGTGCTACAACTAATATCTACCATAGAAGGTATGAGGTCGCCTGTATCACAACAAGCATGTGCCACAATGGGCTGAAGGTCACTCGTGTCACAACAAGCATTCGCCACAATGGGTTGAAGGTCACTTGTGTCACAACAAGTGTTCGCCTTTAGGACCTCACTTTCCTCATTTATTTCCAATTTACATTGGGCACGGTCAAGTGCAACAAATACCAGGTATATGCCCCTTAGAACGTCAATAGGAACTTGAGCACCATTTTTTTGAAGGTCTATGCAAGACTCAGAATCATCGAGGAGAGCTACTAAACCATTTTTTAGTGTGAGGAATGTGCCCTCAAAAAAATCCAACCCATCCATCTCTGGTGGAAATTATGGGTCTTTAACTGATTTAGCAACATCAGTTTTTAGGGCTATCTTTTTCTTTGATCTGCCCATTTTTAAGGTGTCGATCACTGTCAAAAATGCACCTTTTACAATGAATTTTGCAAAAATAATCTGACTAAGGTGTCGGTCACTGCCGAAAATGCACCCTTATAAGTCTTCCCCCCTTGTTTTTGCAAAATTATATCATGCCTTTGTGGAGAGAAAAATGTTATTCCCCCCCTTTAGTGCAAAAAAAATGCAACAATTAAGCCTCAAAAAAGCTCTTACAAAGCTTGCCCCGTAGGCAGATTAGCACAATATATCACCAAAAGGCTCTTACAATTCCTCCCTGTGTGAAGTACTTCAAACAAAAAAAAAATGCTATTTATGAAGTCTAAAAAACAGGGTTGGAGGTGTGATGATTTTATGCCTCTTTAATTGCTTTGATGGTGGAGAGAAAAAATCTATCCCCCCTTGAAAAAAAATAACTCCCCCCTTTAAAATTTTCCTTTATAAAGCATTTTAAAACATTTTATATTCTAAAGTTAAAAAAAAAAAATTATTCCTTATAGCAAAAAATTATCTTTTTTTTTTTTTAAATAATTTTAAACTATATAAAAGAAATAATTTAAAAAATTTTAATTTTAACTTCAGAAAAAAATATTAAAAAATAACTTTAAAAAAAAATTGTTTTACCTTTGCTTGGGGGGTCGGCGGGTTTTGATCCCCCGACCTCGAGCTTCCAAAGCTCGGCCGCTAACCAGCCGAGCTAGCTCCTCGGCTGGGATATAAAGGGTAGGGCCCTTTATTTACCCCGTCAGGTGCTTCCTTAGAAGCGACGCCGCTCAGGAGAGCAACGTTGCCTCTCCGATGGTCGGCGCCGCACGTCTCCACTGAGCAGCAATAGAAAAAAATCTTGGTCCTGGTCCCACATTCAATAGGAGACGATTCTTTAACCTGTATAAAACATGAATCATGCCCCTTTTTGAGTGATTGCCTTCGGGAAATCAACCTCCTTGTGTAGTCCTTTTGTCGTGCCAAGTGGCGCATGGCCAGTCCACCACGTGTCACCACATCGTCGGCCTCGAGTTCCATGCTCGGGGTCCAATCATCTAGTCCAATCAGCCTCAAGATCCGTGCTCAAGGTATAGTCTCCAGTCAGGTCCAGTCGACCGTGTTCATCTGCCTTAGGATCCATGCTCGAGGTTCAGTCCAATCTAGTCAGCTGCATCTCGAGATCTATGCCCGATCTGTTTTGGTCCAGTCACCCGCATCTCGGGATCCATGTCTGCCTCGGCTGGAGCGATGGAGTCTCGCCTTGTCCAGCAACTCGAGGTAACCAGGTATGTTCCGAGTATTTTGCCAGCATGGGTTTTTGTGCCCGACGGGCTATCATGTCAGTCGGTTCAAGTGCGTCGAGAAGCATGTCGATCGACTCCTGTGAGCCTCCTCGGGTAGCAAGACAGTCAGCCTGCGGGCTGCCTCAAACCACCCAGGTCCCACTCTGATACCATGTTAGAAAAATCAATAATAATTGCATTGAACATAACAAATAAATAATACATGCTATGCCTAATTAGTCCGTAGAAACTGGATCTAACACACCCACAATAGTAGGCAGTTCGAACAGTAGCTAACAGTTCGAACAGTAATACTAACAACTAACTTAATAATGTAATAATAGATAGTATATACGCTAACAAATTTCCATATCAGAATGCTTCTCAATTTCTTGCACATTGGGGAAATAATCCTTGGTATATGCCATGGTCTACTTTAGGTCCACTTCAACAATGTTGGAGTCAACCACCATGGGCATACTCCCAAGCATGGTCTCAACATGGATGGATGCAACAACAATGGAATCAACAACATCCACCATGGTTGCAACCAAAATTATAGGGATATCAATGGGTACAACATCAAAATCTGTACAAAGGGCAGCAACATTGTCAAAAACAAAAATCAAATTTGTTGCCTAATTATATCCATAATTTCTATCATGGAAAACAACAACAAAAATTAAAACAACCTCTATTTTCAACTCAACCCGTGGTCAGTCCAAATCATGTTAAACAGGTAACCCCTGTCTCTGTGGTTGAATCAGAAAATACAACCCTAATAAATGTTAGTGACTTTGTTAAAACTCAGTTGTGTTTAGGTGAACCACTTGCTTGAACCTATTCCACTTATCAGTGTAGAAAGTGAAGTTAAAAAGAATGAACATGAAAACAAATCCACACTAAAACAACATCAAGAAGAACAAGATACCTCATCAAATAAAGTATCATATTTTGAACAGTCTGAGATATCAAAAATAACATCTTCACAATCAGATTTGATAAAGGAATTAGAACATTTAACCATTACAATCCCTTTACCTCAAGTTGTACCAATCATTAATAGGATTGTTCAAGAAATGTGTTTTAGCAAACCAAGAAAAAAGAAGAAAGTATATCCTAAAACCATACAAAAAGGTGGAAAATTAGTTAACTTGCTTTCAGGTAAACTTATTACACCTAAGTATGATTGTACAGAAAGCCCACAGTTTCTTAGAACACATAAGGAAAATGAAAAGAATACTTTAGTTTTGGCCTCCATTGTTGTAAATAAAAATGTAGAAGAGTTGGATTCCTCCAAAAAGTTTGTTTTTGCTGAAAATGTTCAAAACTCATATTTTAAAGATGAACTAATTATTATTCAGCAATTACTACAGATTGATGAAAAACATAATTCTAAAAATTTATCACCCATTCCAAGTACAAAACCATTTTCTTTATTTACCACATGGATGTCATTATTGTTTCTCATCTTTTCATTATCATTTATCAAAGTTAATTCTTTCAAGAATTGTTTTTGGTAAACATATACAGATTTTTCATTCTTTTCCACCATATCATTACTCTCTTAATTTATTAATGCATCATTCTCCAAGAACCAATTCAAATCATCCTGGTACAAAACAAACTGAAATACAGCCAAAACAACCTTTGAACAACAATAGTTGGTTGACTAAAAACCAGGGAGCAAATTTGTTTGATATATTGGTGCAACATCCTAATGCTTTACTAACATTTTATGCATCTTTAGCAGTTGGCATTGAGTTGTTGCAGGTACAAAAAAAACAAATTTTGCAGTTGAATGCATTTGATGAACTTTGGTTGGAAGCACTTCACCAAATAGAGTTCACTCAACAAAAATGGAAAATGTGGCATGATGATCACATTAAGAGCAACAAGGATGAACCAGGGGAGTTTGAGAATGAAGTTGTTCAACTTTCTTTAGTTGATGATTTAAGGAGGATATTAGTGGTGAATGGACATCTTTTACAGTTGTACCATAAACCACTAACAAAGGTGGAATTTGCTCGGTATTTCACACAGTTACATTTGATAGAAGAGGCTTCTTCTTCTGATGAAGATTCCAAATGATCATATCTTTGAATCTTAAAAGAAAAATAAAAAGAAAAAAATTAGAAAAAATAGAAAACAAAAAGATGAATAAATTATGGCTGTGAATTTCTTCATGGGCATGATTTCAGGGAAGTCATGAATTCCTTCACGAGCACAATCAGAATCAAAAAGACAAAAAGAAAAAAAAAGAGAAAAATGAATAGCTCAGCAGTGAAAACCTTTTTCTAAGGCGCTATTGAGTTGGTATGCATGAAAACCAGTTTTCTGGCATGCATAACCTTGAAAGTTCTGAGTCACCATTGTACAAATTCACCAACTGCACTTGTTTTTGAAGTGTTGCAGGAAGCCTCAACAGAATATCAACAGAAGCAGTCATCTTTCAAAACTTGCATTAACTTGTTTTAACCAGGTATATATGTTTCTTGCACTTTTCTCATTGTAAATATTTGATATATAGTATATGACAATTAACCATTAGTATAAAAGTGTTCATAAGAGTTGGCATAAACAAAACATGCTTGGAGAAAGAGAAAAATGTTGGTTTCTGCTATGTCTTCAGAATGACTGTTGTATCTTCAATAACCGTGGTATCTTCGGAATGAAGCCTTTGTCTTCGGAATGAAGGTTTGTCTTCGAAATGAAGGTGTGTCTTCGAAATGAAGGTTTGTCTTTAGAATGAAGGTTTGTCTTCGGAATGAAGGTGTGTCTTCGAAATGAAGGTTTATCTTCGGAATGAGGTTATCTTCGGATTAAATGCCCAGCTTAGTCTTCGAAATGAAACATAATCTTCGGAATGAAGATTTGACAGTCTGTTTCCACGTGGCATCCAAGGAGGGAGAAAAAGACATAGTCAACAGAATTTTTTTACTCCATGTGATCATTGACACATGTCAGCTGGCTTGCGGTTAGATTCATCTCATATTTTGCACCCATCGAGGAAGTACGAGAATCACAGGGAAAATAACCAACAAACATGCCACCACCATTCATTGCTAATAACCACTCATGTGGGAAAATTTGCATGCAGAATGGACGAGCTAAAAATAGTAAAGAAAATTTGATGGCAAGGATGTCCAATGATTGATGGCCAGGTGTTCAGAGCACAGAATAAGGAAGTGTGCCATATTTTCTTTTCGAAGACATATTTGCTAATGATTACAAGGAAAAGTAAAAAAAAAAATTAAAAGTTCTTTCTGAAGAAGAACAAGAGCAAACCCTGTAATTTTGTAGAAACCAAAAATCAGTGACCTAGCGGATGACTGTAGTAGTAGAAGAGAGCAGTCTTCTCAACATCAAAATAGAGAAATGAAGTGAAAAATGAAAAAGGGCCAGCCTACAAGAACCCTGGAATAACGTAACCACATGGGTTACCAGATTTTTCAACCTGTGAAGGGTAGTATGTAATTTTGTCAGGGCATCATTTCAAAATTTTAAACCACCTCAGGCATGGTAGGCAACAACCTAAATTTAGAGTGAATTTTCCAGCATACCTGCACCGAGAACTACAGAGCATGGCAAAACATTATCAAGAGGAAAAAAAGGAGCCCTCATCATCATGGTCTTATTAAACTGGTGTGCCAACATCATTTTAGGGGAAACCCTAGAAGCTTTAATAGGTTTTATTCTACCTTGACTAATGTAGTTTTTGAAGAAGAAGATGAAGGAGAAGAGGATACAGATGTTGCTATAAAAAAATATGCTACTGAGGAAGAAGAAAAGGCTAAAAAAAAAAATGCTATTGCAGAGAAGGAAACACACCAAGCAAAAGCAACAAAGCATTTTTCTCTAGAACCATCAACCTCATAGACTAAGAAGAGAAGGGCTGAAACTGACAACAAAAAATAAAATAGAAGAGGGTTCAT
This sequence comes from Wollemia nobilis, assembly GCA_028583015.1. Lineage (NCBI taxonomy): Eukaryota > Viridiplantae > Streptophyta > Pinopsida > Araucariales > Araucariaceae > Wollemia > Wollemia nobilis. The sequence goes on along the minus strand of JAQPPZ010004488.1, from coordinate 1,538,345 downwards.
TTTTCTAAAGATGTTATTTATCTATCGAATAGGAGAGTGAAGTTCCCAGTGAAGAGCCTGAAGCTATCCCTACAGCCCTTGTTACCACAAGAAAATAGGGCAAGAAGAGAAAATATACATTAAGGACTAGGAGGTCTGCAAGACTCCAACAAAAAGAGATAAAAGAACAAATGATTGAAGAGAAGACCAGACAGGATAGCCCTGATGTCATAGAAGTGCAACAAGCCACTAAGAATTTGGATGTAATCATAGATAATTTCATGGAACCTCCTATACAGGAGTAGGGGTCTGAAGCAGAGGATGAGATCGTTGTTGAGCAGCAAACTACAGTTGATTTGTCAGTATTAGGTTTTGAGTCAAATGAAGAAGAGGAGGTGGACATCACAAAACAACTGAGAGCAGCCAAGAGTGTTATAAAAATACAAATGAGATGGATTGAGGAAAGAAAAGATGTTATTGAAAAACATGAAAAGAAAATTAGAGAATTATAGCAGAAAGTGGAGAAACTAAAAAGCAGGCTATCACAAGTTGACGAACAATCAACTACATCAGATAAAGAGGAGGATTTGGTTTAGTTACTGCTTGGATTATCTAGGGAAGATGAAGACACAGGTGCTCATTCTGAAGTAGTGCCCCTCCACTTTGAAGCAGTGCCCTTCCATTCTGAGGCATTGCCTTCTCAATCCAGAGAAATACCTTTATGCAACATCATTGGGTAGGTCTCAGATTCAGGCCTCCAACCATCATTACTTTGGTTCCCTCCTATTTTGAAGAGGATTCCCAACCAGATGATCAGTTTGAAGAATGACTCAGAAACCTTCATGAGAAATTACACAGGCACTAAATTGTTCTATGAAACATGGAATATGAGTATGGACATTTGTGACTCCATAGCCCACTGCAATGCATGAGGGCATGCATTAATATAAGTTGGGGGGAATGATGAGGCCTGGATAAGCCTCATTTATAGCATGTTTTAAATAGTTAAAACTGCCTAAAACTCTTGTGAATTATCTTATATGCTAGTTAAGTTGATTTAATATGTTGTGTATTAACTGTTTGCATGATTGAAGTGTTAAGGACATTATATTCTGATTTTTAACAGTTCTTGTATAGTTTTATGTTATCTTGTCATGCTTAGGTTGACAGCAGCACTTCACTAGTCTTATTTTGATGATCATTAAGCATTAGTTTCTCTAAATTCAGCAAATAGTACAAAGACTTATTATTGTGCAACAAAAAACTGGTTTTTCCATATAAATTCCAGCCAATCGCCAATGAATGGCAAGGCATGAAATTCACATCCAAGGAAGAATGAAGACTATTGCAATCTGATCCTGAGGGCTAATCCACCTGAGAAATGCAGCCAAAACCATTTGGAGTCAACACAGTTGGTCATTCTAAAGATCTTTGAAATGAACACAGTGTCTTCGGAATGAACACAATGTCTTCGAAATGAACACAGTTTCTTCGAAATGAGAATAGAAAGCACTTTTTGACTTGTTGACTGAATTTTGGCGATGGAAAATGGGATAAGAAGGTTGAGAAAGTTAAGGGAAAATATCTCCCATCTAACTTTGTCGTCCTTGCCGTCCAAAGCCACCATTTATGGAAAAGATCAAATTGATCCTCTTCTAGGATAAACCCAGGAAATTCTGCAGGATATCAGGAACAACATATTTTTTGTTTGTAATTAGATTTTAGGCATCTATAAAAGATAGCTCCCATCCAGGTTGAGCTATTAGATAGAGGAGATAGAAAATAAATAGGGAGATAATAGAATAGTGATTTCAGACCTGTAACAGATTTCAGCAGAATTGTAATTATGTTTCTGAAGCAATAAAAGTGCAGTTTCATTCCATTTATTTTGTTATGTCTGAGTGTGAGTAAGACTTAAAGAAGAATTCAAACCTTCTTCTGAGAAAGGAGGCTGGCCACTTCCAGACCTAGGAGGAGGACTGATAGACAGGTTTTATTCTGATTTTGTTGCAGTAGAATAAGTTGTGAACTTGTCATTTTCATTCTTTTGCACAACTAACATTCCTAGTTGTTTAATTCTTGTTCATAATGTTTTTGTGATATGATTAGTGGTAGATCTGGTTATTCTTTTCATTCCCAACAACTTTCCAATTCACTGCAAATTTCCATTTCCAGCAATTTACAAGTTTTCCGTAATTTCCCCGCATTCTTGTTTTTGTCTGTCAAAACCCCTGCACGGAAGATTGACGACCTTCTGTTACAGAGCATTGACAGGATCTAGTTTTTATGCTTCATTTCAATTATTGCAAGATTAAATAGACTTTCAATTCTGCAACTATAACTAGAGTTTCAATTCTGCAATTTAATTAGATTTCATTCTTGCAACTGTAACTAGGGTTTCATTTCTGCAATTAGCAATTAGTTTTCATTCTTGCAAATAGATTAAAGTTCAATTTATGCAATTTAGGGGTAGAAGTGACACAAAACCCCCACACAATCAATTCCACCAATAAGACCTACTGCTTCCAAATGAACTGAACTACAACCCTGCTTGAACTTTCTCTCGTAAATAGCCTTGGACACCACCCTGGATTGACAAATTCATTGAGAATTAATGATGTGCTTAACGACAGCCCATCAAAGTCCTTATTTCTCCTATGTTTTAATTTGCAAATATTAACCTATAATCTTCCTTTAATTTTACTTTCAAATATGGTTGATTTTCTTATAGTGTCAAGCTTATATTATACCCTTATAACTCCTATTAATGAAAGCAAATTAATATAAGGTGAATCCTTACCTTTATGATGTTGCAAACCCCTACATACTCAAATTTGAATTTTAGACTTAGATGACAACAATATTTAGTATTCCTCCCGGTCGTTATGACCAATGTATTCTCCAACGTATGGGTGTAGATGAGATCGACAGTCTTTAATGCTTATCTTGAACTCGGATGGTGGTTGATTTTATTTTGTTTTGACTGCAAAATTTGAAAAGTGGACACCTCAAGTCTGTCTACCTTGACCAAGATATTTAAATTGTCTTTTCGTTTCTATTTATTTCTACAATGAATATGTGTTCCTCCTTGGTCATTGATGCCTCAAATAGGGATATATTCTTGTAGTGGGTGACAAGTATCACAGTAGATTCTCTTTAATGCCTTGGAGCCTTACAATATTATATGAGCACTTATATTCCTTGATAACAAGTGTTATTTCTCTTTTAACACTTCCAACCTCCTCCAGTGTAATGCCTTCTTGGACTTTCCTTCAAACACACAAAGGATGAGCACTCATATGGAAAACATTAGGGTTTTTTTCAAGGTGACAAGTGTCACCTTCCATTTTTGCATGTGTCTTCTATTCTTAATGTCTCTTAATATATTATTTGTAAGGTTATTTTATTAATGTATTATGGCCAACTTCTCCTTTATTGTATGCTTTCGATGGTGATTGGTTCAAACCGGTTCCAACTGTAATAGTGAGCAATGATTCAATGGCTATGGATAATTCTTTGGTAGAGTAATGGTGCCCTTGAGTTCTCCTTGTGGACGTACATCTACCTGGTATAGCTTCTTTTGTACTTTATTTTCCTCCTCCTTTCAACCTACTATGTATTTTCCTTTGTAGATAATAGTTCTCCTTGTGTATGTTGTATTTATTTGCAAGTACCTTGCTACGGCTGTCCAAAACCATGGATGATATGAGCTCTTTGAGAGGCTCTTTTACCTTGCTTGGAGGATGCTTTTACACGACCGCTTTGAGCTGATTTCTCCTTGTGAAGAATGTGCCTTTGTGGCACTTAAAATCTATCCTTCTTCCTATGTAGGATATATTGGTATGGTGCAAGATAATGTAAATAAAATTTATAAATAGAATACCTTCTTTTTACACCTCCTTTTGCAATATCTTTCTATTGGTTTTAATGGAGGCTTTCTTGTAGGTAAGGGCTGATTTTACATTGTATCCTTTTCTAGACAACTCTCTACTTTGCTTGGATACTTTGGTAATAAACCCAAGCTAATAACCATGTAGATAGAATTTTTTTAGAAGTTTTGCACTATTTTGTTTTGTAAATAGCCTTTAGTGCACCTCAAATATGAGGCTTATTTGTAGCTTATTTTATCACTTTTGATGATGGGTTTCTTCTCTACTCCTTGGAGGAATATGATATGATTTTGGTGGCTTATTCAAGCCACAAAATTCTACAGGTTATTTTTCACCAAATAGTGTCTCTAGACACTTTGATAATCTGTTGGTTTTGTGCCCTTGATATTTAACAATCAATAAACACAAACTAACCCTTTTGAGAGTAACTAGTTAAAGATCAACTAGTATAGTGCTAATAAATTAATAATGCACTTTAATGGTAACAATAATCTCACTTTATTGCTCCTATAAATAAACTCTAAAAATAATTTTAAATGCACTTAATAATATCTGTAACTTTTAAGAGTAATCTGGAAAGAACCCTTAATGAATAATCTACAATTTTTACTACAATCAATACTGTAGGATATAGTCTTCTTGCTTTCTAGATAGATAATAGGTAGATGATAATTTTATTTCTTTTGAAAAGTATCCAACTCCTATTTAATGTACAAATATATATTTAAAATGAACTCTTTGTTTTGCACTTTCTGGAAGACTATAATATAAGCCCTTTTTCTTTGCAACATTAATTTAAATATGGTACTTAATGGAATTTGATAGTGAACTCTTATTGAAGTTAAACTAATTGCACCCTAGTTGCTTACCTTTTAATTGCTTCTGTAGTCAATGTAGATCTTGGTGTTTTGATTCACCAAGTTGTTGCCTTGTAATGGATGAATTTGCAACTTCTTGTTGGTTGTCCTAAACAACTTCTTGCTTCACCAAATTGTGGTATTGAACCTTCTATCTTGAGCCTAGGGTTTGGTGGTCTGATTGTTCCAATGATCTTCAATATTGTTTTGTAAATTTAGAGAACTCTTATCTCTTATTTGTGCCTTCTTATTGTAAGAGGTAATCTTCAAATATCTTAGATTTGGTAGGCTTCTTCTGTCTAAATCTTCCTTCAACATCCTTGTTGAATTTTGACTTCAAACAGGATCTTCTTCTTCTCAATATTCTTAATGTCTTGAGGTCTTCACTGGATTCTTCTTCAAGATTTGGTACTCTTTCCAAAATTCTTCTTCTCTTGGTATTGTTGTCAAATGGTGATAATTATTGAATGTCAATAATTATCGGATAGGTCGACTCTCAAGCAAATTAATTGTGTCAACTGCATAGAGGTGCTCAAACAACGAGTCCATGGAATCGGTAATGGGCGTAAAGTTTTTCTTAGAGTGACATTTTTTATTTTCCCCTTGGTTTATCTTATTGCCTTTGTTGTAATTCGTAGGTGTGGCCTGATAATTGGGCTTCTAATGTGGTGTTGATTACACATGCCTTGGGACACTAATGGCAACTTGATTGACTAATGCCAACTTTGGTTGTATTGATTTATTCTTGTAATTCTTGGTCCACTACTTCTTATGGGATTTTGTAATTTATCCCTCTTGAATTTTGATGTCTTATATTGTTCTAGCTTGCACTAGAGCATCTTCAAGAGTTGAATATTGTTGGAGTTGCAGCAACAAGGAGATCGACTTTAAGTAGCTCTTAGTAAATATTTGAGTCAACTTCATCATGGGGAGTAAGTATGGTAGCTTGGCAAGCAGTGCTCACCACCTATTACCATAGTTTGTGATTGACTCATCATAAAATTGTTTCAACCCCGCAAGTTCATCCAACATTGTCTTCCTCTTGGTGTTGAAGGCGAAACGCTCTAGTAATGCATCTATGAATTGATCAAGATTGTATATGCTATGCTTTGAGAGTTGGGTGTACCACTCCGCAACTGGGCCAGAGAGAGTAGTCAATAATATCCTCAAGAGTAAAGCATCATTATCCTGGATGCCAAAAAATTGGCTCAAGAACTTGGTGACATGCTCTTGTGCATCTTTGCCTCCTTTGAAGTTAGCCAGGTGGTGCAATTTGAACTATTCTGGATAGTAAGGGACAGGCACAAAAGGATGGAGTGGTTGACTATGTAACTGGAGCAAAGTGGGATTCTATGACATGAAACTAGAGGTCTTGTTCTTTATCTATTCTAAAAATTCTAGCAATGTCTTATATGCATTCGAGGATTTGATCTCCTATTCCTTGCTTCGAACCTACGATGGAGGATGAGGAACATCAGGCCTATTGCAGGGTGTTTGAATTTCATTCATCCTACCTCTATAAGGTGTTTCAAGATATTCCATTTTTGGCTCATGCTCTGTGTAAGTATCATAAGGCATATCTTGAATTGACCTATAAGGAGGGGTAACTACCTATGGGAGGTACTCTATGTTTGGCCTAGGAGGCAAGTCCTGATTCGGCCTAGGAGGTCTAGGAGGTAACATTGGGTTAGGCCTAGGAGGCCTATCTTGGTTGAAAGCAAGTTGCTTCTAATGGACTTCCTATATGTGGGTACGGGCTAGGAACCCTCTCATGTAAGGTTTTTTGAAATATCTCATTGGTATACCATTCAATCCTTTATTTCTCTAATTGATGCAAGTGGTCCAAGTGCTCTTTGTCTCACCGAAGCTTCTTGAATTATGTTTGGCATTCAACCTATCTTGTAATAGCTTGTTTTATCTATTTTTTCATGTGGGTACTAGGAGCCTTAGTAGCATCACATTGAGGCCTATCTCATTCTGGATAACTGAGATATCAATCACGATATTCTATCGATCGAGGATAGTCATGTTCACTTGAGGTTCAGGTTTAGTCATGTGATCTTTGTAATCAGTTGGTGTAGAGGCACATTGTGATTGCATAACATAATGGTCTTTAGAGTAATCAAGGATTTCCTCATGCCTTACTTCATTGGTGAGGAAGGGAAGGACTAATTTTTCTCACCATGAGTGGTGAGTATCATACTCATCTTGGTACCTAGGTTGTTGTAAATATTAGGGTGGTGTAAGGGCAAAGTGTGATCAATTGGTCCTGTCCAATGTGTGTACTCTTTCTCTTACCCATGAGTGGGTGTGGTGGATCTAGAATGCATGCAAATGCATGGTATAGCTCTATCTAATAGTGCCTTAGTGTTCGATTGTTGTTCATGAAAGAAGGCATGTGAAGTGTCTAAGTACTGGGAGTATGTTACCAAATTAGGATCAAAATTTGTAGGGGTGTCCCACATAGGGATCCCTTGTAGGTGAAGTTTCTGATTTGCTACTTTAGGGCTTGGGTGAGTAGAAGGCCACCAAGGATGTATGACCATGTCCTTAGGGTTAAATAAGAGATTATTTATTTCTCCTTGTCTACTATCCGTAGCATCCACCCTTGAGTGGGCTTGGTTGCGGGTGCACACCATTGCTATTCCCTACCAAACCCTAGGTTATTATATCCTTTAATTTTTTAATAAAGTAGCAAACAATAATAGAAACACACAAATAAAGCAAATATTTATCTCTTTTAAAGATTATGTGTGTTCCCTAAAGCTTTTTTGTGTGTTTTGATGTGTTTTTTGCAAAGAAGACCTTGTATCATGTGTTTTGCTCTTGTTGGATGATATTATTGTGTTTAAATATATTTCACCTATATACTCATAGCTTAACAAATGACAATGAAAGTCTGGTCACATAAACCCACCAAAGTATGGATATGAAGCCCATACCCAATCAGGGAGCACAGGTCCTACCAGTCCTCACCTAGTTCACCCACAATCAACGATATACCTCTCCAAAGAGAAATATGTGCTATATCCCATGGGTTATGAGGGATATTAGAGCCGACCATGGCCAAAATTAGGGTTCATAGGATCTGAGCCAACTTATGGATATGAAGCCCACCATCGTTGGTCTCTATTAGTGGTTGGTGATAAAATATAACTCACTAACATTTAAATAGAACGTGGTGTGTGTGGTTCCTTTTATGCTTAAATAAAGTAAAAAATAAAGCACTCAATGATATTTCACTAAATGCAAGAAAATGGACGTTTGACTTTCAGAACATTAGGTAAAATGCAACCTACAAAATGCATATCCTAAATGATAACCTACCCATTAGGTAGGCTACAAGAAAGCAAGCCACTCAAAGGCATTTCTACTTAGCTTCTTTTCAGTTTTTTTTTCTTTTTGTAATGATGGAAAAGGTAAATCTATCTTTCTACCTTTCAAGCAAACAAGGTAAGCAAGAAAAACAAAATTTAAGTAATTTTTGACTACATAGAAGCAAACTGAAGGTTCAAGCACTTACCTTGATAGCCTAAGAACTTATTTTTGGAATTATAAGTAGAAAAACCCATTTTTTGTGGTCATCCCAGGGTGGGGCGACTACCTATTTTGGGGTCATCCTAGGGTGGGACAGTTGTGTGGTCATCCCTGGGTGGGACAATTAGTAGTTCCAAGGTCATTTTAGACCATAATGGCCAGTTCCTGCAATAGATAAATGCCAAAAATAAGGTCAAATATTAACCAAATCAATCAGGATAGGGTCCCACCATGATCACCATTGACATAAGGGAAAAATGGTGCACCTAACAATGTTAAATGAGATGCATCTATATCTAGTATTGATTAAGCATTACAAAATGTGCATTCAAGTAAGCATGATAAGGCAAATAAGTGCAATAAATGAAGTTTTTATTTATTATTTGATGGATCAAATCACGGTTACACAAATTTCCCCTTGAGGGCTCTAGATTGATACACTCGTTACAAATGGTGCCCAAGGATCAAATCCTTTCAATAACTCTGGGTGCACTTTTAGCATTCTTCCTCATACCCATGATTGAAGTGGGTGGGCCTATGATGCCACCACTTTGTTCTTTGATATTTTGATCCTATGCTCCTTCCTCATGCATTGTTATACCTACACCTACACACAAGGAAACCATATTTATTAATAGTAAGTACGGATTATGAAGCATGCAAAGTGAAATATGCAATAATAGACTAGAAAGGGAAAATATGCAATGCGACCATCCAAAACTATTCCAAATGATTCCAAATATTAAATACATGCATAAAATATGATTTTGGACTTATCTAATTAAAAAAAATAGATAAATTGCAGCTGAATTTGTGACAATTACGGGGTATACCCACTAAGCCTACAAAACATAAAACGGGTGATATCGGGTATTAAACACCTCCAAATCATGCCAAATTTGGAAATAATATAAAAATTAAGATTTATAATGGACCCATATAAAAATATTATAAGAATGGATCACAAATTCATGAGCATATTTGGGTGAGCCAAATGAACCTGCAAAATACTAAAAACATGATAACTCATCCAATATAACTCCAAATTGCACAAAATTTGAATAGTATATTCTTGATCTATCCTAGAATAATCCTATGCAAAATAGTATAAAAATATTTCCCTAGTCCATGACCATAATTTGAAGGGACGGTGGTGACTATCACAATCTAGGGACCATCCTGGGGTGGGATGACCACTAGATCTGCTAGTTTTTTGCCACCAATTCCTTTGGGGATTGGTCAAAATATCTCTCATGAGTGTTATTATCAAAATTTGGGATGGTATTCACTCAATTTATCAGGTTTTGTAAACAAATTGCACCTCTTGGATCACTTGAGAACCTCCTTCGCTAGGTAGATATTTCGAGGGAAAAAACACAAAATGTTGAGGGAAAGTATTGGTAGCACTTCGTTGCATATGTCGCAAAACTCCTCTCCATAAATTGGGTGGAAAATTGATCCACTTTTTAGCCCAAGAGGACCTAGGGAAAAATGGGCATGTGAATCCATGCGAGGCAAGGGTTTCCATTTGTCCCAAATGTCACCATACATTGGAGGGGGAAGGAATATCCCTTTTTGGCCTCCAATTTGCAATGTGTCATGAGAGTTATGTGCCCTCTCACTAGAATTATTGAATAGGTGGGTTAAATGGTAGTATCTAGGTGCCATTTGGCCTAAATTTGACTTTTTGAGGGTCAAAGACCCTAGCCATCCCACCCAAGGATGGTTGCCTATGACCATCCCTAGGTGGGACGGTCATGACCTATGACCATCCCAGGGTGGGACGGTCAAGCCTATATGGTACAAAACTTCCCAAAAGTGGGGTAGGACCTTCCAAAAGTGGTTAGGACCATTGTGTAACCTTTGAGGGTTGCCCAAGGGGGCCATATGATGTCAAATTAGTCAATGCTTTTGGTTGCCTAATCGGTTTTACATGATTTTAGTGTCTATAATTTCAAACGTTTCTCATGATATTTTAATGTTTATTAGTTAGCCATTATCATAGATATAACATAGATTGCTTATTTCATCACTTGTGGTTGCATTTCCTTTAATTTAATAACATCAAAAACTAACAGTGTTATCTTTTATTGATTCTTTTAGGGCCAATTCAACTAAACCCACCCTTTAACATACTAGCAAATCTCTTCTTAGACCCCTAATGTTTCTTACAATATCAACATTTGCTTCATTTTATAATTGAAGCCTTGAGGCTGGTTCAAGTTCTAGAGATGGCACTTTTAATAAGCTCTAGAATTGCTTAGTTGTTTTTGTTCTTTAAGTTAGAGTTATAGTTGGGGAATATAACCTTTTATACATTTCAATCCTCTATAGATTTATTGTTTGTATCTTAGGATACTATGCTTGAACATATGGCCATAGATCTACTCTTTTACTTTGGGTGTCCAAATTTCGAGCATGACAAAGACTATTCCCATTTCTTGTTGATTTCTAATGGGAGTTACTATTTTTGATAATATTATCTTGAATTTATTGTAAAAGCTACCATGTATTCCATTACCAAGAATTTTTTTAGATAAATTGATGTTGATAACTTATGCTCCATAAGCTAAATTGGGTAATGGAGAGTTGCATGTAGCCAGGACCTTGAATTCCTCTTGTATGCTATCATCATATCAACACATTATTTGGTCTTCTACAGTACACCTATCCTAAGATTTTGTCTTTTTCTAAGAGAGTCCCTTCCATATTTTTGAGATCTTGATTAATTTCTAAAATAGTGCCTTCAATACTTGTTCTATATGGGGTTGTTCCATCTGTACAGTGGGGGTGTACTTTGCTATGGGTGGGTAAGATGAATATGATTTTGGCACCTTATAGTATGGTACATAAGGCATTCTTGGAAATTGAGTATATGAATAATTTTGGGTAGTTGGACATGTGATATTTCTAAGAGGGATTTTACGCTATGATAAGCATATTTTCTACTATTATGGCCTCTTGAAAAATCTGTGGGAATCTCTTTTATTTGGATTATTAATTTAAGATGTTCTATTTAGAGTCAAAGGCATGTATATAATAAGGATATGCTTGGGCATGAGAGGGCTAAATTTCTTGAGGGATTATTTTCCAATTCCTTTTAAATTGGGTATTAAAATTAGTAATGCTTTCATAGGGAGCTCTTTGAATAGAGGAGAAATGAGTGAGCAACAGAAATAAATATTTAGGGTCATCAAAATTTGTGATAATATATTTGTCTATTTGACCCAAGTGTTAATGATTTTATATTCTAAAGATCAAATACCATAACAACACTTTATCTCTAAAAATTGGGCGAGTAGTCTAATCATTACATATTTGAAGGTAAATTTGTATATAATAGTTAACACGACTATGTCTTGATGTTTATAAGCCATTTTTCATTTCCATTGTAACCAGGAAGGGATTTTAGAGAGGCCTTTGGTTCATGGAATATTTTTATATTGAGGGGACCAATGTTATACCATCCTAGATAGGATTTATCGGCCATGAGAAATTTCTTATGATAATAAGGTCCAAGGTGCTTCTTTAGGTAATTCTAGATTCAATCATAAGTGAAGTTGTTATATGAATTTACATTCTCCACTTATGAGATCAATACTATTCATCGCATCTTGATCTCTCTAGAAAGGTAAGACAATCATACCAAAAACAAATTTTTGGCATAAAATATGCCTAGTCTATGGAATTTGAATGTGTCCTAAACTTAAGCCAACATTTTTGGATGAATGAGATTTCTCTCAATTGAACCTTTAGAGAATGTTGGCTCCTTGAAACGTTTATAACCTAAAACAAGGGTTTAAACTATAAGGAAAGAGATGAAAAGACTAAGAGAAATTAAGGGTGTAAAGAAATGAACATAGGGTGGATGGGATATAATGTAACAACATTGGATATTACCATATAACAAGCTAACACAATCAATTTAGATGATACTTAACAAACCAACCATTTTCAAATGCAATAACAAATTTATTCAACTTCAATTACATACTTTAATAATTCCAAAGACTTAAATGAATAGCAATCCAACAACAATCCAAATAGTAGAATTTTATTTAACAAAATAAACTAATCATGAAAGTGTAACATAAATGAATTAAAGCAAAGATACATTCATAAAAATTTGTAATTGCATAAAAATAGAGGTCAAATAACTATCACTTCTTATTAATTGGTAGCAAGATTACATATCAAGCATCCAAGTAAATTCTATAGAGTCAACCCCTCAATTGGAGGTATCATGACATATTTTGATAGGGAATGACATACAATGTTTCTAATTTTACTATAGATAAGATTTTCTATACGTTATAGTTTCTATTTTACATTGGATAATATTTTTGATAACTATGTTCTTATCCAAATATCCAATTGTTCTTGCCTATTTAAAGGCCCTTTATGCATAATATGAAGCAGTTATTTTTAAGTGTTGTTTCCTGTTTAGTGTGTGAGCTCCTTGTGGATTATCCACATCATTTGGTTTCAAAGCAAAAAAAAAAAGGTGAGATTGTGTTCCATTTGCCTTTGGTTGAGTATTCCCTCTACCACGACCTTTCTCCCCTTTGTCTTCGATCCTTTCCACCTTGCTCACACACTGAATTGCCATGATGACACCATGATTTCCAATTCTTTGATGATAGCAAGCCCCCTTGACATCTGTAATTTGAAAGAGCTTCAACGAGTTTTCATTGTTTGCTATCATGGTCTCCAAATTACATGAATATGTTCAAAATTCTCTACACCCTATACCAGCTCAAATTCCACACATACACTATCCATTTTTCTTTTGTTTTTGTAAAGTGCCTAGGTAGTGGATATTCTTTGCTTGGTGGTTTTCATACCAAGCTCTGCTTGTTCAATTCGTCGATCACTATGAATTTTTGAGAGGAAAGGGTCGCGACATCACAAGTTGATCCATGCACCTTCTCAATGTTGTATGTTGTCCTGCATAAACTGTCACTATAGCTACTCTTCACCCTTTACCTCATTGTTGACATTGCTGACAACTACTGCACAAGCATCATGATGGTTTTTTTTTGTGTTCCCTACTACATCGCCACATCTTCGTTGATATCAATTGTTGCATGGACAACTTGCACACCTTCGAGAGGAAGGAATAGAGAGGAAGACCACTAAAACTCTATCGAAGCTTAGTTGATGCCTTGATGTACCTACAGAGGCCACTCGAACCTGTTCCTATTTTTTGTCGGGTGTTGTTTCCTCGGTTGTATCTCCACATCTATGCAATTCTGAGACAACAAAAAAATATTGCAAGGGTTGTCTCTTTCGACCTGTGCAAGGTATAAAACGTTCATAACTTGCATGTTTATACATTGGCTTCTAGATTGTATTTTGGCCATATTCGAACAGCATTAAAAAAAATTGAATTCTTCTCACTTTGCCTTCTCATCCCTTTGGCTAGCTTTAGAAAGGGAAAACACCCCTTTATATTAGAATTAAGCATCCTACAAAAAAGAAAAAAAAAACAAAAGATAAATTTTATTTTCGGCCATTTTTCAATATATATATTTTTCTTCAATATATATAAGCTTTTTAGCTTTTATTGTAAACAAGCTTTGATTTTAAAAAAAATCTTGTTATCCTTTATTTAGTGGGCATCATAGTATTTCACAAGCTCCACCTAGACCTATGGCTACCAATATAGCAGTAAAATTAGCTGAGTATCACCTTAGTTATTTCTTTGGTTGACACTGTTAGAGATATCCAATTGTATTCTTCCTCCCCCTCTCATACTCATTCTCCTAAATGTGAAGTAAAAATATACAAAGGCTCTAGGGATCCTGGTGTCCTCAATACCTAGATCTTAGATATGGAGACTTGAATTGAATTCACTCAAACCTCAGACGATGAAAAATATCCCTTTGACAAGATCAAAAAAATCTGGTATGGCTAAGGTTCTCATTACCAAATGCCAAGGAACTCAAAACCCCATCACAACTTGGGATGCTTTGGTTATGACCTTGAAGGCCACATTTTATTTGTCCAACTATGATGATGATATCCTTAACCATTAGCTTCACCTTTGTTAGGGAAATAATCTGCCCATCCACGACTATGTCCTTCAATTCAATAGACTACGTGTATTACTTTATATTTTAGATCCTACTACTTCCCTTATTGCCAAGTTCAAAAGTGGTATTCTCACACACTTTTATTAGGAAATCAAGTACACTTCTTGTACAACTCTTGATGTTTTTAAATAGGCACAACTTGTGAAGGAGAAGTTTACAACATAGCACAAGGGAACCGCTACTCTTCAAGAGGTTCTAAGCCATCGTCTCATCCTCAACAACAGGTGCTTTAGAGCTCTTCCTATTTTCTCCCTTATCGTTCTTCTCCTACTCCCACTTCTTCATAGTCCTCTTCTTCTAAGAATATATTTCATGCTTCTTCTTCTTCTTCTTCTAATACTAAGTCTCAAAAATTTTGTAATTATTGTAAATGAAAAGGACATCTTAAATCTAAATGTAGACAATTGCAGAAGAAGAAGACCTTGTTTGTATAGTTTGATGAGGGAAACCATGATAAACCCATCAAGACTACTAGTGAGGAAAATATCTATGAAGAGTTGAAAGGAAAACTCAATCTTGTAATGAATCATAATTCTGTTGCTCAAGATCGTTACAATCTCTTCATAACGTGTGCTCATTTGCATCATGATTTTGCAGTAGATTGTATCATCGACAATGGCTTGTAAAAGAAATTGATAGTGCAGTCCATTGTTGATAAGCTCAAGCTCCCTAATTCTCCACATTCTCATCCTTAATCCCTTGTATTGAAGGATAGTGAGACCTCTTTTCGGATTACACATATGCACTCTTCCATTTGCTTTTGGTCCAAAGTTCAGAGATAAGGTAACTTGTGATGTGACCCCAATGGATTGTTGTGGTATTTTCCTTGGTAAGCCCTATCAATATGATAGGTGTGCTACATATGATGCTTATACAAATACATACACATTGTAACAAGTTAATAAGAACTACGTTATTCAATCACTTCACGAACCTACCAAGCATTCCAATAATATATTTCTAAGTTGTATACAAGCATGCAAAGAAGCCACTCAAGCACAGGCACTCGCTCTCATTTTCATTCATCCACAACATACATAATTTTTAAAAAAATCTTCTAAATGCAATAGACCCAAAGCAATTGATACCATATTGCACAAATATCAAAGTGTTTTTCAAGATTCCACTTGCTTGTCTCTAGAAAGGGCCATTAACCACACTATTGATATAGTTCCAGCTGCACCTCTTCCTAATGCCCCATGTAAAGACAATCATTTTTGTAATATTATGAAATAAAGAAGAAAATTCAGGACCTTCTAGATAAAGGTTTTATTAAACCTAGCATTTCTCCTTGTGCCTCTCCTATTCTTATTATTCTCAAAAAATATGGAACTTGGTGTCTTTGTATTGATTTTCGAGCACTTAATAAAAAATAGATATCCACTCCTTCGTATTGATGATCTCTTAGACCAACTTTAGGGAGCTAAGTTTTTCACTAAGATTGATCTCAAAAGTGAATATCATCAGGTCCACATCTAGGCTGAAGATACATGGAAGACAACTTTAAAAAAAAATATGGGTCTTTCTGAATGGCTTGTTATGCCCTTTGGCCTCACAAATGCTCCTGCTATCTTCATGAGGCTCATGAATGAAGTTTTTAGATACTGCTTGGATCGATATGTCATTATATATATTGATGATATTCTCATATTTTCTCCTACATGGGAGACCCATTTGCAACATCTAGATCATGTTCTTTTCATTCTTAAACAACATAAGTTGTACACCAATTTGCCTAAGTGATCTTTTGGGTAAAATTCTATTTCCTACCTTGGATTTATCATTGATGAGCAAGGTATTGAGGTGGATCCTAGCAAAGTATAAGTCCTCCTTAATTGACCTACTCCTACCAATGCCACTGACTTATGAAGTTTTCTTGGCCTAGCCAACTTCTAATGCAAGTTTATTCTAGACTATTCCACCGTTGCTACTCCTTTGCATAATTTGACTAAGGAAAAATCTATTTTTCATTAGACTCTTGTACATTCCCATGCATTTTCCACTTTGAAGATAAGCTTTGTTCTTCTCCTATTCTCGTTCTTCCTAACCATAGACAACCTTTTGAGATTGAAACCGATGCTTCTCAATTTTCCCTTGGTGTTGTCCTCAAACAAAATGGTCATCCTATTACTTATCATTTTGAGTCCTTTTCCATTACCAAGAAAAATTATTCTACATATGACAAAGAGCTTTATGCCTTGGTATAAGCTATCAAATATTGGTATCATTACCTCTTAGGCAAAGAAACCATTGTTCATACAGATCATTTGCCTTTGCAATTTCTCCAATCTCAGAATAAAATCCAAAGAAGCTCGCCACATGAAAAGGGCTTCTTACCTTCAAAAATTCCACCTTGTCATAAAATACAAAAAATGATAGTACAAATTATGTGGCTCATTTCCTAAGTTGTCCTCCTTCCTCCCATGCTTTGACTATTGTTACTACCTCACACTTGGGATTTCAATATTGGCCTTCTTTTTATCCTCACGATCATGACTTTGCCAAAGTTTTTCAATATTTGCAGCATTCTTCCTCTTCAAACTTAGCCCCTTTTCAATATTATCATCTTAAGGAATGTTTACTTTACCACCTGGATAAACTTTGTGTACCTTGTGAATCTTGGAAATCCCTTATTAAGGAGGCACATTCTGCCCTTTATGGTGGACACTTTAGAAAACATAAAATTGTTCATCACTTGCAGAGATTCTTCTACTAGCCCCACATGCAATGTGATATTTTGAGGTATTTGAGGCAATGTGCCGCTTGTTGTAAATCCAATCCATCCAATATGAATATCAGTCTCAACATGCCTTTGCCTATTGCATCTCATCCGTAGGAAATTATTTCAATGAACTAGTTAGTGGTTTTCCTATGACGGTTTATCAGCATGACTGTGTTTTTGTCATTGTTGATCCTTTTAGTAAAATGGCTAAGTTCATACCTTGTCAAAAAAATAGTTTCATTGCAAAATTAGCCCAAATATTCTGTGATACTATCTGGCGTTCCTTTGGTCTACCCACTAGTATTATTTCTGACTGTGATTCCTATTTTGTTGGTCATTTTTGGTGTTCCTTGTGGAAACGTTTAGGGGTGTCTCTTAAATTTTCCATCGCTTTTCATCCTCAAAACGACGATCAAAATAAATTAGTCAATCGTACTCTTGTCCAAAGTATTCGTATTGTTCACCATTCATATCTAGCCAAATGGGATTTGAGTCTTACCCACATTGAGAATGTGTATAATTGGGTTGTCCATTCCTCCACAGGTCACTCACCCTTTGAATTATGTCTAGGTTTTCAACCCTTAGCACCTTATGAGTTACCCTTGTCCCTTCCATATCCTATCACAATCCATATGGAAAAATATCAAGACAAATCCCATTCCTTCATCCACCATTTGTAACAGCTTCACTCTAACATTGTTCACATTTTTTATAAAACCCAATAGCAGTAGAAGAAATCCATGGACAAACACCATGTTCCACATCATTTCCAAGTGGGAGATAGAGTTTAGTTGCACCTTGATCATTGCAAGTTCCAAGGGATAAACCATAGCAAGATCAAACCAATTCACTTTGGGTCATACACTATTGTACAATAGGTGTCCAAGAATGCATTTCATCTTGATCTTCTAGCATACTTGGCCATCTATGATGTTGTCAATGTTGACTTTCTCCGACCGTACCATGAGTCTACATTGGAGACAAACCCTATCATTAGTCATCCTATTGATATTGTACCTAACTTCCAGTTTCCTTTGGAGAATGATCATCTTTTTTATACTAGGATGTGCCACACTCGCTAGGTATCTTCGACTTCCTATGTTGTGGCTAAACAAGGACAACTACCACATCAAGCCCAATGGATCTCTCATAGATAGATGGTTCATGACTTTTCTTCCCTTTTGATCATATTAGAGCCCAATTCTCTTACAGTGTGGAGGAATGATAGGAAATGACATGCAATGTTTATAATTTACTATGGATAAGATTTTCTATACGTTATAGTTCTATTTTACATTTGATAACATTTTTGCCAACTATGTTCTTATCTAAATATCGGATTGTTATTGCCTATTTAAATGCCCTTTATTCATAATATGAAGTGGCTATTTTTTAGTGTAGTTTCCTATTTGGTGTGTGAGATCCTTGTGGATTATCCACATAATATTTATAGGTTGTATTTTGAATCTTACAACAAAATATTTATAATCAGATATAGTTTTTTATGAAAACAACCTGGTAGATAAGGTTTGCTTTGTTGAGGTGGCAACTTCAAATTTTGCTCTATGTTTAAATTTGAATTTATTTACAATCTGCTCCATCAATCTGTAGTTGAATTCTGCAAATAGTTGAATGGTTGCAATCAATTTATCAAATATGTCATTTTCATGCTTTTATGGTGATATATTTGTTGGCAATTTTGGGTACTTTGGGTTCATTGCCTTTGCTCAAATGTATAAGTTGTCATTGATGTCAAAAGGTGTTTTTGTGTTGATATCAAAAGAGTGTGATGTCAAGAATATCTTGAGAAGCTTCATTATGTCAAAGCATTTTTATTAAAACCATGGTGACAAGGTTAAAGGTTTTTCTTAAAACCATTTGGACTCATTAAGGGTTTTTATTAAAACCAAGCTTAACTTAATGTCAAAGGTCTAAGTTTAATTTATTATTAATAAAATAATAATTATTATTATTTTAATTATTATTAAAGTGTCTTTCAACCCTTAAGCGACGAAAGAAAAAAAGAATTCTTTCGCCGATATGTTGCCATCGTTGGAGGAGCGTCGACGTCAAACAGCAAAGGAAAAATGGCTATATAAGTGGGGATGATTTTCTAAAGTGAGCACCTCCGATTAATTTTGACATCTGTGATTTGTGTTTACTCTGTATCTTTCGATTTGTGCTTGGCATCTGCGATTTGCATTTGCTCTATATCTTTCGAATAGCGCTTGGTGTCTTTGATTTGAGCTTGCTCTATGTCTTCGAATCTCTGATTGACGTCTTTGAAATTGTGCTTGTTCTGTGTCTTGGAAATCATGCTTGGCATACTCGGATTTGAGCTTGGGTTGCATCCTTACCTTTTTTCTTGACGGTAGTGGATTGGCAATTGCACCTGAACTGCATTTTTCCAGACTGTGTTGTGAGATGATTAATGCAAGCATTCAGTGACTTACGGTTTGGACAGCGCTCACCAGTTTGCATGTGGCTTGTGGAAGACGTTTACGTTTTCCAGATTCTTGGCGTCAAAGGAAGATAACAGAGAGGGCAGCGCTGTATTACTTTGTTGGGCACTTGTGACCCAATGGCGGTGGTTTTTAAGCGAAAGCGCTAGAAGGCAGAGGTGCCGAGCTCGATTCTCTTCGTTGGTAATTTTCTTTTTGTCGTGGTGTGTAAAGGATGGTGGTTGTGAATGCGCGAGAGATATAAGGTTAAGGTATCATATTTGCTTTGACATTGTTTTATTGATGTTTAATGTTTATGTGGAGTTATAAGGTGTAAAGAGGTTTTACTTTGTATGTATATTATACTTCTGGTGGTTTTTACTAAGTTGGAGAAATAAGGTGTTATTTTGGATCTTTATTATTGTGTATTATTGTATAGTTGCTAACTCTAATTGGTGGCAAATTGAGAGTTAGTGTTGTGACATATTTTGAGTTCTCCTTCTTCATCAAAGTAAAGGTATGGGCAACTTCTTCCATGTATGTTGTTTATAGTATATTTTTTGAAATTGAGTTTGGAGTGAAAATGTTGTCTACTAGGTATTTTGGTGTAAATCTTATTTTCTGGATATTGAAGATTGTTTATGCATTAAAGTCATTGATGAATTTTTGGGTGAATGCATAATTCTGGTTGAGGAAGAGGAAGCATTTTTGCACTAGGGTTTATGTTAGTAAGTCTTGCTACTTGCATTGAGATGATGAAACCCTAGTTGTTGGTGAAAAGAATATAAGTATCATTGTTATATGAGATATTGCATGGTTGGCAATTGTTGGGTTGTGTTTCATATTCTTGAGAAAAGCATACTACATCTAGCTTATTCTTTTGAGATTGAGATTGAGTTGAGATTGAGATTGGGAGTTAAGTATAGAACATATTGGGTCTCTAACAATTCTCTTTATGTTTCTATGAGATTTGAGATTGATATTGGGAGTTAAGTATAGAACATATTGAGTCTCTAACAATTCTCTTTATGCTTCTATGAGGTTTATGAATCACATTGGGTCTCTAAAAATTCTCTTTGTGGGTTCATGCTAAGCAAGTTTTTCTTGGTGAGCTTGCTGAGGTTTTGGACAGGTTTCGGTGGGGACTTGTGAGCAGGTTTTGGACAGGTTTCGATGGGGACTTGTGAGCAGGTTTTGGACAGGTTTCGGTAGGGACTTGTGAGCAGATTTGGATAGGTCCTAGCAGAAGACTTGTGAGCTGAGTTTTTGAGAGTTCTATCAGAGAACTTGAGGACAGAGGTGCATTGGTTCTTTGAGAAGAACTTGAGGATAGATTTGGTGAGTATTTGAGAAGGCTTGTGTGTAGAGGACTGATTTGTTCAAAGAGTTGGACAGATCTGACAGATAGAGGAATACTTGTACTAGATCGACTGACTGTGTTTGGTACAGGTAGCTGAGCTGCTATGGATGTGATCATAAAAGGCAGAGGTCTCTTAGGCTAAGCATTGAGGACAAGAGGTCTTCGGTGGAAAGGAGTTCCATGTGCTGGCAAGAGGTAGAGGCAGTTGATCTTCTGAGGGATCATTTCCAGAGCAGAGGGGAAGGTATCTCCTTTGAGCAGAGGCTCATAAATTTAGATTGGGGGAAGGTGTCTCCTTTGGGCTGAGGCTCATAAAAATTGTAATTGGGAAGGTTTCCCAAATAACTTTGAGATAAATTTTAGAGAAAATTTTTGTGGACGTAGCCCAGGCTTTCTAGGTGAACCACATTAAAATTGGTGTCACTTTGTGGATGATATTGTGCATTGTTTTGATATTTCTTTGGGTATATTGCTTTACTATTTTGAAGTATAAAGGAAAAAGTAAAAAGAGGTCTTATACTGTTCACCCCCCTCTCGAGTATAAGCTTGTGTTCTTTAATTGGTTTCAGAGCGGGTGCCTTCGAAAAGTTTAACAGCTTGAAGGAAAAGCTAGTAAAGAACGCAATGGATCATTCAAGTAGCAATGCAACACCTATTCTTGATGGGTCAGATTTTGGTCTTTGGAGTGCAAGGATGAAGGTTCATCTAATGGCACTTGGGAATGAGGTTTGGGAAGTGATTGAAGATGAGTACACTATTCCTGAACATGGTCCTTATACTAAAGAAGAAAGACTCCTACATCACAACAATTCAAAAGCAATGAATGCAATCTTGAAAGGCTTACATAAAGCAGATCTCACCAAAGTGATTCACAACAAGACAGCTAGTGAAATGTGGAATCAATTGAAGGTGGTTCATACAGGTGATACAAATGTCAAAAAGGCAAAGTTGAGACACTTCAAAGGTATGTTTGAACAACTCAAGATGAATGATGATGAAAATATTAGTGACTACATGCTTCGTATGGATGAGGTTGTTAACTCCATGAAAGACTTAGGTCTTGAGCTTGCTGAAAATGATGTTTGTGATAAGATTTTAAGAACTCTTCCTAATAGATTTAGTGAAAATATTTCTGCTATTGAGGAAGCTAAAGATTTGGATAAGTTGAAAAAGGATGAGCTCCATAGTATACTTGTAGCATTTGAGTTAAGAACTCAAGTGAAGGTTGATGTCAAGAAGGAAGCAACTTTCAAGGCTACCAAGAAATCCAAAGGTAAACAGCTTCAAGAGAGTGATGAGTCTTCTAGTGATGAAGAGGCATATTACAGCAAGAAAGGCAAGTTCTCTAGAAAGCACAGAAATATGAAAAATGTAAGATGTTTCAATTGTGGAAAGTTTGGTCATTATGCTCTTGACTGTAATGTTGCCAAGGATGAAAGTGATGAAGATAAACAGGACTGTAAGAGCAAGGATTCTGAAAAGCACAAGCATCATAGGAAAAACAAATATGAGCACAACAATCAAGGAAAGAGGTATTCTCACAAACACAAGAAGAGTTTCTACCTAGACAAAGCAAGTAAGTGTTCTAGTAGTGATAGTGAAAGTTCTTCAAGTGATAATGAAATGTTGTTCATATCAGAAAAAGAGGAAGAACCAAAACATAGATTCATTATCATGAAATGTCTTAGATGTGGAAATTTTTGTCACCTTGAGGATGATTGCACAAATAATGATTTGATTTCTAGTATGTATGAGGATGCTTCAAAAAACTATAAGGAAGATGCATGTATGGTTTTTGAAAAGGGTAGCACCTCTAGTGATAAGAAATCTGAAAAAGGCTTTGATGATTCAAAAAGCAAACATATAGAGGAAGGTGAAGTAGATCTTAAAGGTGAACTTATTAGTGCTCTTAGTGCTTTGAAAAAGGAAAGGAAGAAGAATGCTAGACTCAAGGATGAAAAGGATTGAAAATCCAACTAAGTGTTCTATTATTTACAATTCAATATATAGGCACTAATGGCCCAAAATACATAACCAACCCATGAAATCATGGATTTGATCCAATATGCTTAACCAAAAGCTACAAAGGTGCAAAGGAGAATGCACGTAAACTTCTAAGTTAAGAGAAAGGAATATTGCTAACTAGAAGATCCATTTTAGCTATCTTGAAGTACACACTTCCTACTTTGAGTTCACACTTACTAACTAACACTCTAAATGACAACTAGAAGATAACTAGTGCCCACAAGTGCATGTGAGAAGGAGACTCACTTACAATATTAATTTGCTAGAAATAAACTATGCAAACCTAGCTAGGAACTACTAGAGGGGTCATATGAAAGATCTAACATCAATCCTCATCATGCCTCCCCACAATAGAAGCATTGGACTCCAATGCTTTCGGAAGAATAGGAAAGTCACGGGACATCTGATGAAAAGAAATCCAACGAGCTCGATGCGACAGCTGTCCTCGTCGAGCCACAAGATATGAGGTGGTAGACCCCCGGCGAGTCTGTCGAGTCTTCGTGTCATAGATCTGATCTGCATCCAATGGTAACTGAGCTTCAGGAACCACGTCCACAGGATGACTGATAGCTGGTGCAGTCTCCAATGTAGAGTCAAAGTACAACTTCAAAAGATCTACATTGACGACGTCATGAATTCCCAAGTGTGCGGGAAGATCAAGGCGAAAAGCATTCTCGGACACCTGCTTGAAGAATAGTATAAGGCCCATAGCGAATTGGTTTGATTTTGCTATGAGTCTTATCAGTGAAACGTCGCTTGTCAAGATGCAACCAAACTTTATCACCAACCTGAAATGGATGAGGAATTCGATGTCGATCCATGGCCTTTTTCTGCTACTGCTGTGTCTTTTGCAAAATCTCAACCACCTTTGATTGAAGATTGTGCAAGTGTTGAACAAATGAGTGTGCCTTGTCTTGCTCCTTCTGAAGATGTGAAGTGACAGGAGAAGGCAAAGACAAAGGTAACTCATAAGGTGCCAAGGGCTGAAATCCCATACAAACTTCAAAGGGTGAATGACCTGTAGAAGAATGTAGGGCCCTATTATAGGCATGTTCAATATGCGTGAGACTCAAGTCCCACTTTGCTGGTGAAGCGTGATGATAGATTCGCAAACTTTGCACAAGTGTACGGTTTACCACTTCAATCTGCCCATCGGACTGCGGATGATAGGCGGTAGAAAAGTTAAGGGAAACTCCCAAAATCTTCCACAAAGAATGCCAAAAGTGACCCACAAAGCGTGAATCACGATCCGAGATAATGTCTGGTAGGTAGACCAAAGGAACGCCAAATGCTTTCAAAGAAAAATTGAGCTAAGTCTGATGGAGAACTTGTCTTGCGGCATGGAATAAACTTAGCCATTTTGCTGAATCTGTCAACCACCACGAACACACAATCATGTTGGCGCACTGTCATAGGAAAACCACTAACCAAATCCATGGAAATGCTTTCCCAAGGATGGGAAGGAATGGGCAAAGGCATGCCTAAGCCAAACTTCCTATTAGCTGGTTTTGAGCGACAACAAACTGCACACTGTTTGAGAAATCTCAACACATCCCTCTGCATTTTAGGCCAATAGAAAAATCGTTGCAAATGATGAAGTGTTTTATGCTTCCCAAAGTGACCACCATAAAGTGTAGAATGAGCTTCCTTAAGAAGTGACACTCTAGGCTCACAAGGAACACAAACCTTGTCCAATTTGTAAAGAAGTCCTTCTTTGATGTAGAAATCTTGGAAAGGACGCAAATTGGAAGAAGAAGGCTTACTCACTTGCTCAAATATTTTTCCAAAATCAGGATCCTGAGAATACTGATTAGGCCAAGTCTGAAATCCCAAGTGCGAAGTGGACATAACTGTTAAGGCAAGAGCGGTTGGAGGCCTACTCAAACAATCAGCAACAGTATTACTCTTCCCCTTTTTGTACTTGATCACCAAGTGAAATTGTTGGAGGTAAGAGGCCCACTTCATATGTCTTGATTCTTCAATTTTACTTTGAGATTGTAAAAACTTGAGAGGCATATGATCGGTGTGTACTACTGTATCTTTTCCCAAAAGATAGTGTCTCCAATACTTAATAGCTTGAACTAAAGCATACAACTCCTTGTCATATGTAGAATAGTTCAACTTAGCAGCAGAAAAAGTTTTTGAATGATAAGCAGCTGGATGACCATTCTGTTTGAGCACAGCTCCTAAGGCAACTTTAGAGGCATCTGTTTCAATCTCAAAAGGTTGAGAAAGGTCAGGTAAAGTTAACACAGGTGTTGTACACAGTTTCTTTTTGAGTTTCTCAAAGGCAACTTCTTGGCTTTTCTCCCAATGAAATGGAGTTTTGGACTTAGTGAGATAATGCAATGGGGCTGCAAGGGTGGAATATTGAGGAATGAACTTGCGATAAAAATTCGCAAGTCCTAGGAAACTCCTTAACTCTGTGAGAGTTGTAGGAGGGGACCACTTAAGTAAAACATCAACTTTTATGGGATCTACCTGAATTCCACTCTCACTAATCACATAGCCAAGGTAAGAAAGCTGAAGTATTGCCAAAAGAACACTTGGAAGAATTGGCATATAATTGATTCTTCGCAAGAAGATCAAGGGTTTGCTGGATATGCCTAAGGTGTTCCTCCCAAGTTTTTGAGAAAATCAATATATCATCAAGATATATTATGACAAATTTGTCAAGGACTTCACGAAATACATCATTCATCAACCTCATGAAGGTTGCGGGAGCATTAGTAAGACCGAAGGGCATGACCAACCATTCAAAGAGGCCCATCTTCGTCTTGAAAGTTGTCTTCCATGTATCCTCGGCTTGGATACGCACTTGATGATATCCACTTTTGAGATCTATTTTTGAAAAGAACTTAGCTCCTTGAAGCTGATCTAATAAATCATCAATGCGGGGTAAGGGATATCTATTCTTCACAGAAATTCTGTTCAAAGCACGAAAATCAATGCATAATCTCCAAGTGCCATCTTTTTTAAGAACTAACAAAATAGGTGAGGCACAAGCGAAGTACTTTCCTTAATGAAACCCTTAGACAACAAATCTTCTATTTGCCTTTTTATTTCTTCATTTTGCAAAATAGATTGTCTATACATGGGAGCATTAGGAAGAGAAGAACCAGGAATTATTTCAATGTTGTGATTAATTGTGCGAATTGGAGGAAGAGACTTTGGCTCCTGAAATATGTGTGAATAACTTTGCAATATTTTATCCATTGAAGAGTGTTGCTTTGTAATGGATGTAGATGTAGAAGTGTTTTGAGAGCGAATGAAAATTAGAGCAACATCACCACCTTTCTTAATTACTCTTTTCGTTTGCTTGGAACTTAGAATGATATTAGGAGTGTTGGTGCTTTTAATGAGAAAGACCTTACCATATTTTTGAAGTGTGTAGGTTCTTTTGAAAGCATCATAAACAGCTCTCCTATCATACTGAAAAGGTTGTCCAAGCAAAATCCCACAACAATCCATAGGAGTCACATCACAAGTGACTTGATCTATGAAATGTGGGCCAAGTGCAAATTTTAAAGTGCAAGTGTGGGTGATTTCCGAGCCTCTTCCACTATCCTTCCAACCCAAAGAATAAGGTTGAGGATGAGGCTCCATAGGTAACTTCAAACGCTCGACAATGGACCTCGCAATTAGATTTTTCTGCGAGCCATTATCCACTATACAATCAGTTGCAAAATTATGAAGCAAGTGGGCTCGAGTGATGAACAAAGCATCACGAGCCCCTTCGAAGAACTTACATTTACTAAGGTAACTTCATTAAGCTTACCTCGTAATTTCGTATATACTCTACTCTCTCCTACAGACTCAAGGGGACCCTTGGAAGCATCCTCCTCTTGAGTAGTAATTACTAAACTCTTCTTTTTGAGCTTAAAGCAATCAGCTTTCTCATGCCCTTTCTTCTTACAATAATTGCAAAATTTCTTAGAAGAAGAAGAAGAAGATTTAGAAGAAGAAGAAGGAGTAGAAGCGGAAGGGGAAGGAGAAGAAGGAGATGGAGAAGACACATTCTTCTTTTGAGCAAAATTCTTCTTTTGTGAGAAAGAATTATTCCCTTTTGATGAGTTTGCAACCACTTGAGTAACAGGTGTGCGGAATGCCTGCGATTGCGCCTTAAACTTGTCCTCCGCAAGCTGCGCTTGGTTGAAAACTGAATCCAAAGTTTCCATAGAAACAAACATTAGTTCCCTGTACAAATGCTCCAACAAGCCACTTTGAAATTTGAGAATCAAACCTGGAACATCATCCTCCACATTCACAAGTATTCTGAACCTGTTAAATTGGAAAATATATTCTTGTACAGACATATTAGTACCTTGTCGAAAATGAAACCATTTAATAACCAATTCCCTAGAATAATTTGAAGGATAGAAATTGGTCTTAAGACATTGTACAAGCTCATCCCATGTAGTGAGTACATCTTGTCCTCTTTTTCGTTCAACAAGTACTTTGGCTAAGCCAGAAAGTTTTAGCTTAGCATAAGGCACTATATCATCTTCTGAAAGTTGAGAGAAAGAAAACCAAGAACTCATGTCAAGAATCCAACTATTCAAGACATCAGGGTTCCTGGATCCATCATACAATGGAACTTCACAACGAACTCTCAGACGAGAATCATGAGCAGAAGTTGAGGCATTATGCAAAGAAATGTCATTTACCTTCATGGCAAGATTGCCAAGGACTTCTGCCATGGTAGTGTCATTAGCCTTATCTGCCAAAGTGTTTACAACATGGGCCAATTCTGCCACTTGGGCAGCCAAGTCAGAAGCCATGTGTTCCTGGGTATAAGCCAGGAGTAAAAATGAGACAGCACTAATCAAGGAAAGAAAAATGGAACTTTTTCCTTGTTACAATGGAGTGCTTCAAAATTTGAAAATTTTACTCCTAAGGCTGAAAATTTTGAAATTTTTAAACTAATCTAAGGTGCAATTTAACATTTATTAATTTAAAAATAACTTAATTAAAAAAATTAAATTTCATTAAATCAAAGATTAATGAATTTTAATCAAGTTATTAAAAATTAAATTAATAAAAATTAAATTTAACATGCTACCTTAAATAGTAAAAAAAAAAAAAATTACAATAATTTACCCATGCTTTGGCTGTCTTAACTGGAACTGATCTTCAAGTACCCTGCATGAAAATTGTCAACCTCCAGTTGCACGGATCCCGAGGTGCAGAAAACCAATCTTGCCTGGCACAATTCCCAAGGCAAATGTGCAAAAATAAAAATTTCAATTTTTGAGGCAATTCCTCATTGCCTTTGCTGCAAAAATGACTATGCACAAAATTTCGTGCACAAGCCAGAGATCCAAGCACGCAACCACCCTGGCCGGTGAGTCGTTGGACTGACTGCTGTCGACCGCGAGCCCGACAGACGTCCGACAAGACTGTCAGACGTTGCCAATGGTGGCTCTGTGGACCGCAGTGCGGTAGATGCCTGACAAGCTTGTCAGGCACTGCATCGCAGGCGCCAAGCCTGCGGACGCTCGACATCGTGTCGAGCGCTGCGACGCGGCTGGGCCTGTCGCATCAGAGCCGCAGCCTAACAAGTTGTTAGGCTGTCAGGCCGACGAATAGTGCAACTGTCGTCAGCTCGGCTCCGGGCGCTGTGTTGGCATCGAACAACGATGAGCGCTATGACAGCACCTGGCGTTGTCAGGCTGGCAGCAAATTTGCTGTCAGACCTGATAGCAGTCGATCGACAGCCGCGATCACTGTCCTATGGACAACGATTGCCATTGGTTGCTTCCCAACGGCAATCAGCCAGCAAGCTACGACAAGCACCAAATGCTACCGTGGGCTGCCGAATGTGGCCGAAGGCCTGGCCTGCGCTACCGAATGCAGCCGAGGCTAGGCCGAAGCTGCCAACAAAAAATAAAATTTGCTGTATTTTTTTTTTACAAGGCAGCAGCAACAACACTAATATATTAATAAAATAATATATTAACTTAAAATAAAGGTTGTTCTATTACAATTAAAAAAATTTAAAAATTAACCAGGGGGGTTAATTCTAAAATTTTAAAAGCTTAAATTGTAAAAATGTGAGCAACCAGCTCCCACCAGTAGCTCTCCTTTCAAGATCCGGTCGACACACGACCAGCGTTTGAAAGGCACCCAGATCTAAGTCGACACACGACCTAGCTTTGATGACCTCCTGGAGCTCTTCAGTACTCAAAAATGGGGGGGCGAGAGGGTCAAATGGCTCCCTAATCCTAATTGGACCGTAGCTACGATCCAATCCCTTCCAAGGATCAGTATACGAAGAACTCTGGGGCAAACTTTTCCTATACCTCTTGAGCATAAGCAAAAAGTTGGAACGAGGGGTTTGTCGGCGAAGGAACTTCCTTCTCCGAATGGTTTTCAAGCTCCCTTTGGGCTTAAACCGAGTCCTCAATGAGAAAATATTTCTCATAATAAAACTATCTCCTATCCTCTCACCTCACAAGCCCTAGTGCAAACATGAACTAGGCTCTGATACCAATGAAAAGGATTGAAAATCCAACTAAGTGTTCTATTATTTACAATTCAATATATAGGCACTAATGGCCCAAAATACATAACCAACCCATGAAATCATGGATTTGATCCAATATGCTTAACCAAAAGCTACAAAGGTGCAAAGGAGAATGCACGTAAACTTCTAAGTTAAGAGAAAGGAATATTGCTAACTAGAAGATCCATTTTAGCTATCTTGAAGTACACACTTCCTACTTTGAGTTCACACTTACTAACTAACACTCTAAATGACAACTAGAAGACAACTAGTGCCCACAAGTGCATGTGAGAAGGAGACTCACTTACAATATGAATTTGCTAGAAATAAACTATGCAAACCTAGCTAGGAACTACTAGAGGGGTCATATGAAAGATCTAACATCAATCCTCATCAAAGGATAAGTTAGATGAATGTTGTATGGAGAGATATGATCTTATAGAAAGTCTTGACTTCTCTATAGCTAAGACACAAGAACTCAAGGATGAGTTAGAGTCTAAGGTTCTTGAGTATAGTGAGTTAGAACAAAAAATGGCTTCTTTGAAAGAGAAAACTAAAGGGTACAAGGATAAGCTTCACAGGTTTCAAGATAGCTCCAAAAAGGTTAAGTCTCTCATCAAAGGTCAAAGAAAGACAATAGATAAAATAGGCCTTGGTTTTGTTAAGCCTCACAAGGAACAAGTTGGAGAGTCTAGTAAGAGACTCCAAAAGGAAGAGAGTTCTGATGGGGAAAGTATTTCAGATCATGAGTCCTTGAATGATAGATGCATAGAAACAGAAAATAGAATTCAGAATGATAAGAAGAAGTTTTTAGAGCCTAAGAGGTCAAATAAAGGAAAGTTTCAAGGCAGATGTTTTGCTTGTCACAGGTTTGGTCATATAGCTTCACATTGCATGGCTCAAGTGAAGAAGGTAAATGACGAGTTTCGGAGGTAGTAATTTCTTTCAAGGGTATTGCTACTCTTGTCAACAGTTTGGGCACAAGGCAGTTTATTGCAAGGCAAATATCAGGAACAGGTTTGGTCATAACAGGTTTGGTCAGAACAGGTTTGGTCAGAACAAGTTTGGTCAGAACAAGTTTGGTCAGAATAGGTTTGGTCAAAATTGGTGGATCCAAAGAACAGGTATGCCTAAAAGAAATAACATTGTTACTTGTTATAAGTGCAACAATGAAGGTCACATAGTCAAATAGTGTAGAGCTAAAATTCTGGAATACAGGAACAGGAACAGTGGCATGATCAGGTCCAAGGATCAAGGCATGGATAAGAATAGGGATGAGAACAAGAACAAGAATAGTGACAAGAATAGGAATATGGACAAAGAGTTCAAGAGAAGGCCCGACAAGGAAGTTATAGACGCTGATGATGATCAGTGCCTAATGGGAGTTTTACTCCCACCCCGAATTAATCACCTCATCGGGAGGTGGGGGAGGGACTAAGCTAAGAGGCTAATTCTTAGTCCCGAGCCCCAAAGGTGGCCCTTTACCATTGATGACAAAGGGGGAGAGATATGAGTAAGGGGGAGAGCTTCAAAGTGAAGAGGAAAGCTTCAAGTCAAGGGGAGCAAAACTTCAAAGGAAGATTCTTAGTTGTTAGCATAGTTGGTTTTAGTTGGTTTTAGTTT
The DNA here is from genome assembly GCA_028583015.1 of Wollemia nobilis. Lineage (NCBI taxonomy): Eukaryota > Viridiplantae > Streptophyta > Pinopsida > Araucariales > Araucariaceae > Wollemia > Wollemia nobilis. Next base: position 1,507,311 of record JAQPPZ010004488.1, on the reverse strand, counting down.
TGGCTCTTGAGAAGTGTTTTCAGTAAAGGTTTGCCATCAATGACAAGGGGAGATTGTTGCCAATTTTGGGTATTTTGGGTACATTGCATTTGCTCAAATGTATAAGTTGTCATTGATGTCAAAAGGTGTTTTTGTGTTGATATCAAAAGAGTGTGATGTCAAGAATATCTTGAGAAGATTCATTATGTTAAAGGGTTTTTATTAAAACCATGGTGACAAGGTTAAAGGTTTTTCTTAAAACCATTTTGACTCATTAAGGGTTTTTATTAAAACTAAGCTTAACTTAATGTCAAAGGTCCAAGTTTAATTTATTATTAATAAAATAATAATAATTATTATTTTAATTATTATTAAAGGGTCCTTCAACCCTTAAGCGATGGAAGAAAAAAAAATTCTTTCGTCGATATGTTGCCATCGTTGGAGGAGCGCTGACATCAAACAGCAAAGGAAAAATGGCTATATAAGTGGGGATGATTTTCTAAAGTGAGCACCTCCGATTGATTTTGACATCCACGATTTGTGTTTACTCTGTATCTTTTGATTTGCGCTTGGCGTCTGTGATTTGCATTTGCTCTATATCTTTCGAACAGCACTTGGTGTCTTTGATTTGAGCTTGCTCTATGTCTTCGAATCTTCGATTGACGTCTTTGAAATCGTGCTTGTTCTATGTCTTGGAAATCATGCTTGGCATACTCGGATTTGAGCTTGGGCTGCATCCTTACCTTTTTTCTTGACGGTAGTGGATTGGCAATTGCACCTGAACTGCATTTTTCCATACTGTGCTGTGAGATGATTAATGCAAGCATTCAGTGACTTACAGTTTGAACAGCACTCACCAGTTTGCATGTGGCTTGTGGAAGACGTTTACGTTTTCTAGATTCTTGGCGTCAAAGGAAGATAAAAGAGAGGGTAGCATTGTATTACTTCGTTGGGCACTTGTGACCCAACGGCGATGGTGTTTAAGTGAAAGTGCTAGAAGGCAGAGGTGCCGAGTTTGATTCTCTTTGTTGGTAATTTTCTTTTTGTCGTGGTGTGCAAAGGATGGTGGCTGTGAATGCGCGGGAGGTATAAGGTTAAGGTATCATATTTACTTTGACATTGTTTTATTGATGTTTAATGTTTATGTGGAGTTATAAGGTGTAAAGAGGATTTACTTTGTATGTATATTATACTTCTGGTGGTTTTTACTAAGTTGGAGAAATAAGGTGTTATTTTGGATCTTTATTATTGTGTATTATTGTATAGTTGCTAACTCTAATTGGTGGAAAATTGAGAGTTAGTGTTGTGACAAATTTTGAGTTCTCCTTCTTCATCAAAGTAAAGGTATGGGCAACTTCTTCCATGTATGTTGTTTATGGTATATTTTCTAAAATTGAGTTTGGAGTGAAAATTTTGTCTACTAGGTATTTTGGTGTAAATCTTATTTTCTGGATATTGAAGATTGTATATGCATTAAAGTCATTGATGAATTTTTGGGTGAATGCATAATTCCGGTTGAGGAAGAGGAAGCATTTTTGCACTAGGGTTTATGTTAGTAAGTCTTGCTACTTGCATTGAGATGATGAAACCCTAGTTGTTGGTGAAAAGAATATAAGTATCATTGTTATATGAGATATTGCATGGTTGGCAATTGTTGGGTTGTGTTTCATATTCTTGAGAAAAGCATACTACATCTATCTTATTCTTTTGAGATTGAGATTGAGATTGGGAGTTAAGTATAGAACATATTGGGTCTCTAACAATTCTCTTTATGTTTCTATGAGATTTGAGATTGAGATTGGGAGTTAAGTATAGAACATATTGAGTCTCTAACAATTCTCTTTATGCTTATATGAGGTTTATGAATCACATTGGGTCTCTAACAATTCTCTTTGTGGGTTCATGCTAAGAAATTTTTTCTTGGTGAGCTTGCTGAGGTTTTGGACAGGTTTCGATGGGGACTTGTGAGCAGGTTTTGGACAGGTTTCGATGGGGACTTGTGAGCAGGTTTTGGACAGGTTCCGATAGGGACTTGCGAGCAGATTTGTACAGGTCCTAGCAGAGGACTTGTGAGCTAAGTTTTTGAGAGTTCTATCAGAGCACTTGAGGACAGAGGTGCATTGGTTCTTTGAGAAGAACTTGAGGATAGATTTGGGAAGTCTTTGAGAAGGCTTGTGTGTAGAGGATTGATTTGTTTAAAGAGTTGGACAGATCTGACAGATAGAGGAAGACTTGTACTAGACCAACTGACTGTGTTTGGTATAGGTAGCTGAGTTGCTGTGGATGTGATCATAGAAGGCAGAGGTCTCTTAGGCTAAGCATTGAGGACAGGGGTCTTCGGTGGAAAGGAGTTCCACGTGCTGGAAAGAGGTAGAGGCAGTTGATCTTCTAAGGGATCATTTCTAGAGCAGAGGGGAAGGTATCTCCTTTGAGCAGAGGCTCATAAATTTATATTGGGGGAAGGTGTCTCCTTTGGGCTGAGGCTCATAAACATTGTAATTGGGAAGGTTTCCCAAAGAACTTTGAGATAAATTTTAGAGAAAAGTTTTGTGGACGTAGCCCAGGATTTCTAGGTGAACCACGTTAAAATTGGTGTCACTTTGTGGATGATATTGTGCATTATTTTGATATTTCTTTGGGTATATTGCTTTACTATTTTGAAGTATAAAGGAAAAAGTAAAAAGAGGTCTTATACTGTTCACCCCCCCTCTCAGTATAAGCTTGTGTTCTTCAATATTGGCCAACCAGAAAGCATTGATGTGGTTATGGCCTTTCAAAGGGGTGTGTATCAAAATTGATCTTTTATTTTGCTTAAAATTATCTTTGAGACAAATCTAGACTTAGGAGATGCTACTAAAAAATATGCCCTAGCTTTGTACATTTGTTTATTTTGAATGATGTTGAACTTTGGTGTGGAGGTGCTGACCTCATCACAAAAAAATACCCAAATTTATGTACTTTTTCTTTATACATCATGGCTTTATACATCCTTGTTTTCTACATCACAACTTTGTGCATCCTGGTTTTGTACATCGTGGCTTTGCACTTTTTTTAAGTTTCTTAATTCCACGTTGACATCACCATCAAAAAGGGTGTGGCTTCATTCATCCTAAATTTATGCAAAATCCTAAGTCATTAAAACATAGTCAAATTTTTAAGAAAAATATCTTGGCTTCTTGTATTGCAAATGAGATCATAAATTTAATCTTTAGGTAATAAGAAAGAAAAATAAAACAAAGAAAATATATGCGTAATAGGTCAAAATGGTAGAAAATGAATTATTTACATTGTAACAGGATGTGACCCTAGAAAGTACTCTAATACCACTTGTTAGGAACCTTATAGTAAAATAAAATCACATTCATACAATATTGAAATATTAATAACAAATAAGCTAGAAATTAACAAAATTGTAGCACGAAATTGAAATGCAATAAATTATATTATAAAAAATAAGAGCATATTACAAAATTTCAAGCCTCTTCAAGGAGGCAACCTCCTTAGTAGAGCTTCAATACAACAAAAAGGAGTAGTCTCTTCTCTTTCTTCCATGGCTCTTTTAAAGACTTTGACTACCCTAATCCTAGCACTCAAGGGTTCCAATCCATGCACAAGTGGGGGCCCAAGATAGTAACTCCTAAATAATAATTGTTACATATTTAAATAACATCTTTTTATAATCTATAGCAGCTACGTTTTATGGGCCCATAATCCTAAGCAACTAAAGTACCACTTGACTAAATAGTTTTAATAATACTAAAATGGGATCTTAACATTACAAGGAAAAGACATCAGTTTCACTCAATAATTTTCTCATTTCTTATGCCATCAAGCCCTTCAAAGATAAATTTTTGTGTGATGTTGTGTCTTTGGATACCTATGATGTGATTTTGGACCATCCATTTATGTATAATAGGTATGATATCTATGAATCTAGGCTTTGAAGTGTCATCATCACTATCAAAGGTCAGTGCTTCAAGATACTAGAGGTGTCTCCTCCTAACTTCCTTTCCTTAACTAGTTTTAAACAATACAAGAAAATGATATTCAAAATAAGAAAATTCATTAAGTTGATGACTAAGCCATAAAAAAAATGAAGATCTTTGCTACATCTACCATAGGATCTACAGAGCAAAAGTATAGACCATATTATAGTAAAATATGATGACTTGTTGAAGTCACCAATTAGGGTTTCATATCATTGTGAGTAAAGCATTTTATTGATTTACTTCTTGGTTATCCTTTGCCTAATGCACATGTTTATCATATATCAATCCTTAAAAATGATAGAATCAGGAGGTAAATCTAAGAATTAATTCAAAAGGGGCACATCATACCAGGTGCTTCACCATGTGGTAGTCCATTTGCCTTAACTCCAAAGAAATGTGGAACATGGAGATTCTATATAAACTACAAATATTTGAATAAGAACATTATGAATAACTCTATTTACTTACTCCAATATATGACTTACTAGATAAAATTAATGGTGTAAAGTTTTTCAAAATGGATCTCAAATTCAACTATCATCAAATTCCCATAGATCCCATTGATTTATAGAAGAAACACTCAAATCCAATGATAGTTTATTTTATTGGTTGGTCATACCTTTTGGATTGAACAATATCTTAGCCACATTCATGAGGATGATGGATGACATCATGCATCCTTGCACTAGCTCATTTATGGTAGCCTACTTAGATGACATTCTAATCTATACTAAGACATGGGGAGAACATTTACAACATGTTCAATAGGTACTTTAGACTCTTTGAAGACACAAGACACAAGTTGTATGCTAATTTGGAGAAGTGTTCTTTTGGCATGACAAAGATTTAGTACCTTAGGCATATTATTGACAAAAGGAAAGTTTGTATTGATCCTAAGAAGATTTAGGTAATCAAGGATTGGCCTACGCCAATCAATCTAATAGAGCTTTGTATCTTTTTGGGTCTTGGTAATTTCTATCAAATGTTTATATTTGATTTCTCACACATTGCTTGGCCACTACACCAAGTGACCAAAGCAGGTACCAAATCCAATTTCCATTGGGAAGATACACAACAGAAGGTATTTAACAGGTTGAAGAAAAAAAATTTATCATCTCCTATGCTTTCCCTACCCAATTTGCATCAACCTTTTGAGATAATGATTGATGTATTAGAGTATGCATTGGAAACTATCCTCACACAACATGGACTTCTAATTGCATATTATAGTGAAAAATTCAATAAAGTAGTTCAAAAATACCTCACATGATGGAAAATAGTTATATACCATTATCTAAGCATATAAATAATAAAATCTATACATATTGGGAAAGAAAACCATCATTCTTATAGATCACAAACCTTAAGAGTTCATTTATATGTAAGTAAACTAAGAAATAAAAGACATCAAAAGTGTGTCATGTATCTATCATAATATTATTTTATCATCAAGCACAAGAAAGGGAGTGTCAATTAAGCAATAGATTGTTTGATCTAACCTCCAATCATATCATTGACCACCATTATTCATTATTGTAGCCATGATACTTACAATTACTCTTCCTTGGATAAAGTAGATTCTAATTTTGTAGATGCATACCAAGATATTTATGTAGGTAAGCATGTTTCTAATTTTTATGTGCAATATAACCTCCTGTCACATGAAACATATTTGTATACTAGCTAGTGAGAACTCAAAGATAATTTTATGCACTTTAGAAAAGTAACAGGTCACTTTGAGGTGGAGAAAATATTGGCATTGCTTCGAAAGCACTTCTATTGGACTAGAATAAGGAATAACATTAAGAGATACATCAAGTCATATACTCTTTCTGTTGTTTCTAAATTAGACAACAAGAAGTAGGGATTGTATACACCATTATTGTTTCCACCCATGCCTTAGGAATCTATCTTCATGGATTTTATCTTAAGTTTACCCACATCTAAGCATGGCAATGATTGTGTTTTTTTAGTAGTTGATTATTTTCAAAAAATGGTTATCATAATTTTTTGTAAGAAATCAATTTCAGCTAAGGAGACTACTAAGCTCTATTTTAGTCATGTGTGGTTTAATATTGGCAAATTATATTATCTCTAATAGGGATAGTAGATTTTTTAGCATTTTCTAATCTAGCCTATGAAGCATGATGGACAGTAAATTGACCATGTTCTTAACCTTCCATCCTCAGTCTGAAGGCTAGAAAGAAGTTATGAATCAATTTATTGGATATTTCTTTGAATGTACAATTTTAAGCATATACACACCTGGAAGGAGAGTGTCTCCTACATTTAGTATGGGTACAATTATGTCCTATACAACTCTACCAAACACAACATCTTTCATGTCTATTTTGGGTTCCAACCCTTAGTACCCATTAATGTAAGTCTCTTTGTGCAACCCATGGAGTACTCACCTTATAGACAAAAAGAAGTAGAAAATATAACAAGCTTTGTGGAATAGATTCAACATGTCAAATACGAGATCTATGACCTCTTAAAAAAGAAAAATCAGAAATACAAGAAACTTCATGATTGGCATGAGATCTCATATCAATTCAAGGTTGGAGATAAGGTATGCTATGTCTTCATAAAGAGAGACTTGTAGGACCCAATAAGAGGACTAAACCTCTTATCTATGGACTATACACCATCATTAAATAATTTGGGAGAGAATTCCTTTGAATTGAATCTTTCATTAATCTTAGTTTGTTCAATCTTCAATGTTGGACTTCTCAAGCCTTATCACCCATCTCTATTGGACACTTGTATAGAAGCAAAATAATTGGACATTGAAGAACTCAATCCAAATAATTTAGCACCAATAAAAGAGGATGAAATTATTGATATATGAACTAAGACCACCAAAATGAAATCCATTTATATGTACAAATTAATCAAGGGAGGACAACATGGTCACCAAGAGGCATGGCTCATAAAAATTAGATAAATAAATAATTTTTGCATGTGATGTCAAAAGTTGATGCAATGAGAACCATTGATTTTCAAGGGATAAATGATACAAGATTGTAAAATTTTTAGTGCATGATTTTATTCCCAAAAATGTTTAAAAATATTTTATTTATCCTAACCACATTATTAGGGGAATAATGTTTTGCTTGGGGCTCCATTTTGAACCATACAAGAAGCATTAGAAAGATTATATGAAGAGCAATAATTTCAACAAGGAACTCTATCATAGACTAGTTTCAAGAAACTTTATTAAAAAATTCTTTGAAGACCCTCAAAAATTCAAAATAAAATATTTACTAGAAATAGTAATTTGTAATTTTTTAAGCCAAACTGTATCTTTAGCCATCTTTACACATCATCGAGGACCAAACACAAAATGATAAATCATATGTATGCAATTTTTATTTAGTATACAATTTGTAACTCATGGAAGGTGATCACCACATTTCCATATTGGTGGCCTTCTAACTCATTAAGGTGAACCACAACATTTCCTTATAAGTGGTCTTCCATATCCAATATGGTGGATTTCCAGTATTTCAACTATTGTAAAAAGAGATAGTCACCCTTGACTGTAAAAAGCATGAACACTAGATGCAATGTTATAGCCTCACATCTCTTCTTAGAGATTGCTTGGATTGTACTTAGTTTTTCGGGTAATAAAATCATAATTTAATTTTTCTTATATATATATATATATATATATATATATAGATATATATATATATATATATATATATATATAGATATATATATATATATATATATATATATTATTTTTCTAGTTTGCCATACTCTATTATTTTTAACTTGCACTTTTGTTTGATCTTCCTTAACTCAAAATACTAAGTTTTAGATCAGAATATCAAGAAAATTTTAGGTTTCCTCTTTGTAAGCATAATATATTTTACAAGGGATAGAATATAAAAGGTATAAACTTGTAGAATTGTAAACTTGATTTTAGCATTTAGGGCAAAACTTGATTGGATATTATTCAAAGATTAAATAAAAAGTTAGGAAACAATGTTGTTTCAAAATATAATTTCTCTTAATCTAATAAAATTGTTTAGAAAATGAACCTTGCTTGTAAGGTCACCGATGTGGAACTTCAAAACAATATGGAACTTCATACTAAATGGTTTGTAATTGATCAAGAAGCATATTATATGATTAACTAACAAGGGGGATTCCATAAATATTTGGCTTGATGCTTGGTCAAATATGTATCCTCTTAATTTTTGTCTAAAATGACAATCATTAGCTTGGGCATTTCTAGCTTGTAAAGGTCTAAAGGTCAAATATTATACTTGTAATGACCACCCTAAAATGCATCTTTAATTTACAAATATAATTATTATCTAATTAATGTTATTTGCTTCGAGGATAAGATATTGTTGATGGCAACTATTTTGAAGATACAAGTACTTGAATATTAGATAGGAAATGATAGCGGTGTGAAATATCACCAGGACTCGTGTGTACATGGAAGCACACAATTTCATTCATATAGGTAAATTTTGAATGTTTGTCTTACATTGTGTGTATGTCTTGTTTATTGGATTGTGTGCTATATATTTTATCTCTAAATAAATGAATATCTAAATGTTCTATTGCAATGAAAGTGCCAAGGCATGAGAGCTATTCTCTTCTAGCAGATGGAAACATCAAGTTGCTAGTAGTGGAAGAAGAATTAAAGGCACAAGCCAAATTAGAATAATTTAATAATTGCTAAATATTTTATTTTATAGCTTATTATTTTAAATTTAAATTAATATAAATTTAATTAAAACATTAGCTAAATTAAATATATAATTATTATATTTTTTATAAAAATGGATATCATATTAGGTTAATCAAACTAAATAAATCATGAATTTCTTTATATGGATTTTTTCATAATAAGTGCATATGCATATAATGGTTATTCTAAAGGATCAAAATTAGATCACCACCTTGAGAACTTCAATGTTCTGATTATTGATGAGAAAAACATTACAATATATAGATTCTTGGAACATAACCAGAATAGACATAAGCGGTTGAGAAAATATTCTCATGCCTAACAAACCAAAACAACTCAACCAAACTTAAACAAACAAATGCTTAAAATAACTAAGATTTGAAAATTTCTAGATTTTGGACGCAGATGCTTACTATGAAACAGAATGTCAGTTTCAATTCCAACATTCTCCCCCTTGATGCTGAGGGGACTCTTCCAAGAGTTCTTAAGCATCACCAAGTTGGAAGAAACACAATCGTTTATGTTTCCTCCAATCTTTCAACAAAAAAACAAAAATTGCAAAAACATGATATGGACACTCCTCTATCTTTGTTGTTGCTCCTTCCTGATGCAAATGACTAAGTGCCTCCTTTTGTTGATTAGCTCCCCCTTCATCAAAAAATTCTTCAATTGTGGTTTTCAACAACCACTCTTTCACATTCTTGCAATGGTATTTGAACCATTGTTCCACAATCCCATTATGGTTTTTAAACCATTCTTCACCTGATGAAACTTCCCTTGAGTTTTTACAATCATTGATCATCTCATGTAGATGATTAAACCATATTACTCTCTCACAAATTTCAACACAAAAAATCAACACAAACATGGCCATGAAATGACCTATTACATATGCAACCAAGTGTTGCTCCTCACACAAATAGTCACTCCCTATTACAAATTCACATGATTCCTTCTTGAAAGAAATTACATCATAAAAATTATCATTTTTACTTGAGTTCAAAAGACCCAAGTTACACATCATTGTCTTCACTCTAAGAAGATTCTTCTTCAAGGTTGTCTCCATGAGATAATCTTCAAATATGATTTTGCTTTGGAATGATGCCTTGGTAAGGCATTCTTCTTCTGCCTTATTTATGCACAACAAGAGTCCCAAAACTGTCTTCAAAACATCTACTCAAGAAATCATTAGTAAACAAATCATCAAACAAGAAAATATGTTTGAAGTATTGAGTAGAATGCCATCTTCTTTCATTTGTTGTTCTTCATAAGCAACCATTAAGCAACCATCTCTTCATCCAAAGCAAGATACCTCCATGGTACCTCTTCACATAATGTTGTCTCTACAAGACAACTCTCATTTTTCAATTTTATCACTCCATGTGAGTGAATTTCATCTTTCTCCATTGATGGCTCCATTCTCATTACAACATAAAAACATCAATATCATCATTTTCTTTTTCTTTCTCTATCTCATTTGCTATTTTATTTTCCATCTCCCAAATGAGATAGTCTTGTGTATTCTTTTCTTCACACAACAAATCCTTCACTCGTGATGAGTGATCTCCAAATAGGAATCGTATAGCTTCCATCTCCTCTTCATCAATCTTTTCATGTGGAACAACATCCCACATAACTTGAGCCTTGTCAATGTTCACTCCATATGAGTGAGCTTTCTCCTTTGCATATTCATTTGTCTGATTTTGTGCCTCCTCCATAAGACACTCTTCAAAAAAAAATTGAGATTGTATCTCCTCCTCAATGAAACACTCTTCAAGTGCTTTTGTTGATGAAGCAATTGAAAAATCAGGAACAATGTGCATGCTTTCTAGACATGTCACACCCACAACTTCTTTTTTCTCCTCATCAGAAATAAATTCATCAACACACATATTACTCTCTTTTACATCTTCCTCTACAAGAAAGAATTCATCATCACAATTATACATGCCTCTCTCACAAGAGATGTCTTCCAAAATAAGAACCTCACAAGGCTCCTCAAAAGAACAAGGCTCCCCCTTGCTCATACAATATTCTAGATTGTCACATACCAGCTCACAAACATTCTCTTGAGTGATTTTATCACTCCCAAAACAATATTTCAATATTTTCCTAATATTTTCCATGCATTAGGAGTTGTTCTACAACTTTTTATGAGTGGAAAAATATTTTTCTTCATACCTTTTCTGATATCTAAGAAAGCCAAACAATTTTCATGTTGAGCTTCTTTCTGCAATCTTCTTTCTTCTCCTTCAAGAATGCTCCAATTTATTGGTTATGAATACCCATCAATAATGATGTCCCAAAATCCTTTACCCATAAAAAAATTCTTCATTTTGATACTCCAAAAATCATAATCTTCTCCATCAAATTCTGGAACTTGCAGTTCTAAGGTGAGGGTATTCATCTCGGGCACATGGCCGCCACCTATGGTTATTCCTGCCGACATTCTTGCACTCTCTTCAGCCAAGGCATCACAGAAAGCTCGGTCCGTGATAAAGCTTTCCCTCCTGGAGAATAGTGTTCCGTAGTCGCATCTGTACTCTCGGGTTTCGCATGTCTTAGAGTGCACCTTCCAATCATATTGGACGGCATACGCTTCGAACACTTACCGCATTTCCATTTCTTCTCTCCATGCTTTCTACAAAAGTACTTCTTCACCCCTATGAGATCTCCGAGAGCCCTTTTTGGATCGTGATGCACACAGCTCTCCTTGGGACATATAATAACTCTCTTCCTAATCTCTTTGCTTGTTCTTTGTTTCAATTTCTAAGGCACGTTATGCCCTCGCCTGTGCAACTATAGATTCTGATCTCTCTAAAAACCCTTGCTACAAATTTCACAGATGAAATGGTTTGTCGTCATCAGCGTCTTCGATGATAGAGCTATCACCTCCACATCTAGGTCTAGATTTCCTGGATGACTCTACATTCTCTTCACGGCGGGCGATGACGGTTGCTGCTACGTGTTGCTGCTGGTGTTGGTAGCTCCAGTGCTTGTGTTGCCGGCTGTTGGTGGGCATCTGTGAAGGAATTAAACAAATTAAATTCCCAATCACGAATTAAATCGCATCAGAAAAACTACTTCGGGTCATGTAAAATGCTTTGGCAAGTTTTACTTCGACGAGCGAGAGGATCTCGGAGGAGAGTACGCCCAAAGTATCTACTTCGGGGATAAACAGCCGAAGTATTTTTACTTCGGGAAGTTGGGTACTTCGGGGAGGAACTTCGGGGAAGTTTCCAGCAAGGGAAAAACTTCGGCGAGGGAGAGAGGTTCGGGAGAATTTCCAGCGAGAGGGAGTTTCGGGGAAGGAAACTTCCAAAGTAAATTTACTTCGGGGAAGATACTCCCGAAATTGGTACTTCGAGGCAAAAACCTGTCGAAATAAAATCACTTCGAGGAAGGTTGCGAGGGTTGGCAGCGTGCGGCAACTTCGTCGAAACTAAGTGCCGCAATGTGCTTTGGCACAAACAACAAACCCGACTCCTTTTCTGGATCGAACGGGTGTTTTCCCACTTCGGGCCAAACCCTAGCTCTGGACTATCTGCGGATAAAAACAATGCACAGAGACCCGAAAAATGCAGAACAAATATTTATATATTCACTATAATTCCGGTTTACAAGTGCTTCCAACTGAAGCGATTACAATCTTCTGCAAGACGAAATGTCTGCAGGATAAACTTAAGACTTAAATGGGAGACTACTGCTCCACACTCCGGGTAATGGATGCTGGTGCTTCACCCGTTCTGCTGCTCTGCTCCTCTCTTCTCTACGCTTTCCTCCTGCTCCTCACTTCTCATTATACAAAATGACAAAATGGCCCCGATATTTATAGGCGGGGAATGAGGACAAAGGGCGGGATAAACTCACCAACCCGCTGACAGAATTAAATGTCGAAGTGGCTTTTCGACCAACTGTCGGACAACCCTAGCTACTCACATGCTTGGGAATTTAATGCGTCGATTCCCGTGCTTGATTCCCCTTTCGGCTGATTTCTTCTTCGGAGGGCAAACTGAAGTTACTTCGCAGTGAAGTGTTTTCAATGGCCGAGGTAATTTTTCTTCGCAACGAAATCTATTTCGGGGGTTGCCGAAATGACCTTCGTGCCGAAGCAACTTTCGAATGTGTTTCAGAAGGACTTTGCGCCAAAGCGCTTTCGAGCGTGAGTGTTGGTTTAAATATTCCAACACCCTCATTTAAACCAAACTTCACACATTCTCTGATGCCCAACATATCTCGCAATCTGGCGAAGTCCTCCTCCTTCAAGGGCTTCGTGAAGATGTCAGCCAGTTGCTCCTTCGACCTATAGAACTACAACTGTACTTCGCCGAATTTCATCAGCTCTCTGATGAAATGGTATCGGATGTCAATGTGCTTCGTCCGGCCATGGAAGACTGGGTCCTTCGAGAGCACGATGGCAGAGTTATTGTCGCAAAATATTGTTGTTGCTGCTTCCAGCGGATGTTGTAGTTCACTTAGAACTCTTCTCAGCCAGACTGCTTGGCAGGCTGCTGAGGTGGCAGCAACATACTCTGCCTCTTCTATAGATAAAGCCACAATTGGCTACTTCTTCGAGGACCAAGAGACAACTCCGGATCCAAAGTGGAATGCATATCCTGAAGTGCTCTTCCTGTCATCTACACTGCCAGCCCAATCGCTGTTGGTGTAGCCAATTAACTCCAGCTGGTCCTTTCTGGCATAGTGGAGTCCATGGTTCCTTGTGCCATTGACATATCGCAGGATTCTCTTGTCTGCTTTCTAGTGAGTGTCTTTGGGCGACTCCATGAACCGACTGATTAAACTCACAGCGTACATCAAATCTGGCCTAGTTACAGTCAAGTACATCAGGCTTCCAACTAAACTTTTATAGAGAGTTGGGTCAACACTTTTGTTGTTGTTAGTCTTGCTCAGCTTGACGCCAGTGGCTGCTGGAGTGATGGTAGGTTTGTTGTCCTCCATCTTAAACCACTTTAAGACATCCTTTGCATACTTGCCCTGAGAAATAAAGATGCCATCTGCTGATTGGACAACTTCAATACCAAGAAAATATTTCATCAGCCCCATGTCTTTCATTTCAAACTCAGACTTCATGGTCGTTCCGAATCGTGCAAATAGGTCGTCGCTATTGCCAGTATAAATCAGATCGTCCACATACAAGCAGACGATGATGAGATCACCTGCTTCATTTGTCTTCATGTACAGGGAGTGCTCATATGGGCATTTCTAAAACCCATTCTCCTAAAAATAGCCGTCAATACGGTTGTACCATGCCAGGGGTGCTTGCTTCAACCCATATAGGGCCTTCTTCAGCTTCAAGACCTTGTCCTCTTGTCCTTGTACTTCATAACCAGGTGGCTGGTCTATGTAGACCTCTTCTTCCAACACTCCATTCAGGAAGGCAAACTTGACATCCATCTGGTACATGCTCCAGCCTTTCTGAGCTATGAGTCCTAGAATCATTCTGACTGTGTCAAGTCGGGCTACAGGTGCGTACACCTCATGATAGTCAACTCCTGACTTCTGCTTGTAGCCTTTCGCCACTAATCGGGCCTTATGCCTGTCAACTTATCCTTGGGTGTTGAATTTTGTCTTATATACCTGTTGGCATTTTTGCCACATTGATTCTCATTGATGAATGCATTAATGTATCGTTGGGGATCTGACCTTTGATTGATGCAGCTTGGGCGAAAAAGGAGAAAAATTGAGCAAAAAATGGCTAAGTCTGAAAATTGCAGCGACGCGCTGACATGTTGCAGAATCGCGGTCAACGCAGTCAACGCAGGCAGGTTGGCGGAACCGTCGCGATATCGCGACGTGTTCCGAAATCGCGGGTCGGCGGGCAGAAAAAGCACTAAGTTGAAAACATGCAGCGATTCGCTGACATGTCAGCGAATCGCGACCCCGGGAGCGTCGAAGGCAAAAAGTGAAAACTTGCAGCGCGTCGCTGACATGTCAGCGAATCGCGACCGAAAATGGCGATTGATGCGGAGAGAAGGAACATGTAGCGAAATCGCTACGTGTTCCGTTTTCGCGGGGCAGAGCGCAGGGAGGAGCGAAAGGGAGCCGGACATGTAGCGATATCGCGACATGTTCCGGAATCGCGGGTCTTCAGCAGCGAAGCGTACGGTGTAAAATCATGTCGCGATTTCGCGACCCGTCGCGTTTTCGCGACCTGCGCAGTTTTCCCGCCAAGTGCAGTATGAACGGCCGAGAGGGTTTTTTCGATTTCCGATGATTTAATGATGACCCGAATTAAATAATTTGCGGATTTCCAATGCGGTTAAGGTCAAAGGGTGCCCAGGCTACCAAAATTAAAGGGTTTATTGGTTCGAAGTTGCCGTTCGTGGATTAATTCAACGGTTTTTCATGCACATATTCAAAGAATCGAATTTAATGAAGGGCCGTGAGCGTTTCATGGAATTTAATTTTTATTTCTTCGAGACTGCGATTAAGGGGATCATGTTCCTCGTTTCCTTCGCATGATTGTAGATCACGAGGAAGTGGTTTTAATTATTTAATGCTGCAAAGAGGACGGACCTCTATAAAAACCAATGTAATTCGCATTTCAAAAGGTTGGAAGTTTTGCTAAAAACTGGAAGTGCATTTGCAAGAATAAATTATTGGCTTCGAATTTTTCAAGCAGTTGTTTGGGTGATTGTCTTTTCTGTTCGTTGCATTTCTAATCAAATTTATATTCCTTGAGTGCTGTTACATTCAAATTCTGCATATTGGATTTGAATATTGCTTATAAGGATATGATTCTTGGAGTGTAGTCTTGGAGAGATTTTCTGCATGCGGTTGTGTGAGAGTTGAGTCATTATATTCTGTTGCTTGCTGTTGCCGCACTTTAAGTTTTCTGCTGTTGTTCTTCCGATCCCATAACTCCGGCCTGTGGCCATATTTCATTTCTTTCTGCAACTTTTAATTTCTTTCCAGCAACCCTTATCTTCAAACAGAAATTTAGAATAGTAAAGGGAACCAGCCCACTCTGGAGATTGGTCTGGGAGCCATTTCTTGCTTCCAGCCTTTCAATGTTGGCCAGGTCTAGGGTGCAATTATAAAATCCTTTCCTGTGGCAGATTTTGGACCAACAATACCCTCTTGACCCCAATGGTCTTCTTCCCTGCTAGAAGATCTGTCCGCTGCCATGTCTCATTCTTCTCGATGGCTGCTATCTCCTCATCCATCGCATTCACCCATTTGCAATTCTGACTTGCCTCTTCAAACTCCACTGGATCACACTCTGTAAATAGTGCAAAGTAAAAATATTCTTCATCCATCTGATTATGGGTTACCTCATAAATGTCTTGCAAGCTCCGAGTCTTCGCAGGTGTTCTCAGATTTTGAATTATGCTTGCAAGTGAAGGTGATCGGGATGATGAGGCTATGCTGTTGCTGGCACCACTGTTGCTGCTTGAAGGTATAGGTGGTTGCACACTATCTTCCTCCAAGTTTATAGGTTCAGCAACTGCTGGTTTAGGCTGACCAGTCTCGATTTCCAGTTCCAGGCTTCATCCTCCAGGAACTTCACATCTCGGTTGATGACAAGTTTCTTCGTCATAGGATTGTACATCCTGTATGCCTTTGCTGGTTCGTCGTACTCTCGTGAAGATGCATCTTTCAGCTTTGTCATCCAACTTCTACCTTTTCTCATCTGGAACATGTGCATATGCTATGCACCCGAAAACTCGCAAATGAGACACACTTGGCTTCAAATTGCTCCAGGCTTCCTTCAAAATTTTGTCTCTCACACTCTTGGTGGGACATCGGTTCAACAGATAAACTGCACAACTTATAGCTTCTGCCCAAAACTCGTGTGGCAAATTTTTTGCCTTCAGCATACTCCATGCCATATCCATGATTGTTTTGTTCTTCCTCTCAGCTACACCATTCTCGTCGCGGTGTGTATCCGGCGATGAACTGCCTGCAAATTCCATGTTGCTTGCAGAAGTTGTGGAATTCGTTGGAGATGTACTCTCCACCTCCATCAGTTCTGAGAGTCTTCACATAATATCCGCTCTATTTCTCAACCAGAGCCTTGAACTCCTTAAACCTTGCAAATGTCTCTGACTTCAACTTGATTGGATAAATCCATGTCTTCCGGCTGAAGTCATCAATGAAGGTCAGGAATAACTTGTTGCCAACATATGTGGTGGTCTGCATGGGACCACAAATGTCTGATTGCACCAGCTCCAATGGCCGTGATGCTCTCCAAGACTGTCCTACAGGGAATGCGTCCCTGTGTTGCTTGCCGACAAGGCAACCTTCACAAACTTGGTTTGGTTGCTCAATAAGGGGTAAACCCTTCACCATCTACTTCTTGTGCAGCAGATTTAGGCCACTGAAGCTCAGGTGACCGAATCTGAGATGCCACAGCCAGGTAGCATCCTTCACAACTGCACTCAAAGACATCAAAGATTCATTCTGAATCTGTAGTGAAAACATTTTGTTTTTCGTCATGGACACTGTTGTGATTTGTCCATGGACTTTGTCTCTGATTGAACAAACACCGTCTTTGAACTGAACAGTGTGTCCATTTTGCACAAGCTGTCCAACATTCAGTAGATTGTGCTTCAACCTAGGCACATAATAAACATTCTGAATTGTTTTTCTTTCACCGTGCTAGGTGCGGATGGAGATTTTGCCTTTCCCCATCATGGGAACTTTACTGTTGTTTTCCATCTTGACTTCAGATTGGACTGTTTCATCCAACTATGAGAACATCTCCCTGTTCCCAGTCATGTGGTTGTTGCACCCACTGTCAAGATACCAAATGTTCTTCTTGCTCTCCTCCTCAACATTGCAAATCAGCAGCATATTTCCTCCTGCCACATTTCCGGTTTCCTCCGTATAATGGGCTTGTTGCTGATTCTCGTTCACCATTTTCTTTCTGCACTGTGAGGCATAATGGTCGAACTTATTGCAGTAGTAGCATTGGACCTTTGACATGTCCTTCTGTTGAGAGGTTCCTTGTTGATTTCTGCTAGTGCCTCTTCCTCCATGCTGATGAAAGTTGCAACTATGCTCACTGTCATGAGGGTTTGACCTCCCTCCTTGCTTGTTACTTCTCCCACGTCTGCTTTTGCCTCTTCCTCCTTGAGAACTAGAAGCGCTGTGGTGGGAGTCTTGTCTGCCACTGTCTCGGACTAAGACTTTTGCTTTGAAAGCTTGCTCCAAAGAGGACTGAGTTGAGCGGCTCAACCTCTGCTCATGTGTCTGTAGGAAACCCATGAGTTCGTCCACCGAGAGGATTGTCAAATCCATTGACTCCTCAATTGCAATTACCATAGAGTCAAACTTCACTGGCAGACTTCATAGAATTTTCTCCACGATCCTTTGATTCTACACAATTTCACCATTCAATCGCATCTGGTTGATGACATGTCGTTCGGGTGAAGAAGTCACTCATTGACTCTGACTCGCTCATCTGTAGGTTCTCGAACTGCCTTCTGAGCATCTGCAATTTTACCAACTTGACTTTGTTGGTGCCCTGGTATGAACTTGCCAAAATATCCCAGGCCTGCTTTGCCTTGGTGGCTGATGTGATCCGCGGGAAGATGGTCTCCTCAACCGCTTGCATGATATAAAACAGGGCTTTCTGATCTTTCTTTCGATTCTCCTTCAGAAGATCTTTGTCGGCTTGGGAGAGGGCGGCCTGTGCTGCTGCATCTGCCGACTCCGGGTATCCATTCTCGACCAAGTCCCACAAATCCTAAGATCCAAAGAGGATCTTCATCTGGATGCTCTAGTAATCGTAGTTCTTATCGTTAAACCGTGGGATCTGCAACTGCAGCGAGTTTCTCTCGGAAGCCATGCTTCTATCTCCGTGTCACGACAACAATGGCTCTGATACCAATTTGAAGGAATTAAACAAATTAAATTCCCAATCGCGAATTAAATCGCGTCGGAAAAACTACTTCGGGTCGTGTAAAATGCTTCGGCAAGTTTTACTTCGGCGAGCGAGAGGATCTCGGAGGAGAGTACGCCCGAAGTATCTACTTCGGGGATAAACAGCCGAAGTATTTTTACTTCGGGAAGTTGGGTACTTCGGGGAGGAACTTCGGGGAAGTTTCCAGCGAGGGAAAAACTTCGGTGAGGGAGAGAGGTTCGGGAGAATTTCCAGCGAGAGGGAGTTTCGGGGAAGGAAACTTTCGAAGTAAATTTACTTCGGGGAAGATACTCCCGAAATTGGTACTTCGGGGCAAAAACCTGCCGAAATAAAATCACTTCGGGGAAGGTTGTGAGGGTTGGCAGCGCGCGGCAACTTCGCCGAAACTAAGTGCCGCAATGTGCTTCGGCACAAACAACAAACCCGACTCCTTTTCTGGATCGAACGGGTGTTTTCCCACTTCGGGCCAAACCCTAGCTCTGGACTATCTGCGGATAAAAACAATGCACAGAGACCCGAAAAATGCAGAACAAATATTTATATATTCACTATAATTCCGGTTTACAAGTGCTTCCAACTGAAGCGATTACAATCTTCTGCAAGACGAAATGTCTGCAGGATAAACTTAAGACTTAAATGGGAGACTGCTGCTCCACACTCCGGGTAATGGCTGCTGGTGCTTCACCCGTTCTGCTGCTCCACACTCCGGGTAATGGCTGCTGGTGCTTCACCCGTTCTGCTGCTCTGCTCCTCTCTTCTCTACGCTTTCCTCCTGCTCCTCACTTCTCATTCTACAAAATGACAAAATGGCCCCGGTATTTATAAGCGGGGAATGAGGACAAAGGGCGGGATAAACTCACCAACCCACTGACAGAAGTAAATGCCGGAGTGGCTTTTCGACCAACTGCCGGACACCCCCAGCTACTCGCACGCTTGGGAATTTAATGCGTTGATTCCCGTGCTTGATTTCTACTTCGGCTGATTTCCGCTTCGGAGGGCAAACTGAAGTTACTTCGCGGCGAAGTGTTTTCAACGGCCGAGATAATTTTGCTTCGCGACGAAATCTGTTTCGGGGGCTGCCGAAATGACCTTCGCGCCGAAGCAACTTCCGAATGTGTTTCGGAAGGACTTTGCGCCGAAGCGCTTTCGGGCGTGAGTGTTGGTTTAAATATTCCAACAATCTGCTGCACTCCACTATTGTTGTTCACGTCTCCTCTCGTCCGGTATGACATGCTCGCCTCCCCAGACGCCGACGTCAGGTTCAACATTTTTCCTTTTGTTTTGCTCCGACTCTGGACCAAGAAATCCTAAATATTTCAGCAAAAGGAAGAAACAATTTACTCTTCTTCCTCCTCCGCCCGTGCATAAATGTCTGAGCTTGAAATGCAGTGCGATGATCTATGTGCGTTAGATGTGGCTATGGACCCAATCCCTCCTCCTTCGGGCAGCATCGGTCAAAGGAAACAAGGCATGAGATGGGACAAGAATTACTAGCCGAGAATCCTGTGGATGGGTCTCTCCCTCTCTCAAACCCAATAGATCACACTTAGCTCTCATACCACAAAAACTTCAATGTTTTGATTATCGATGAGAAAAACATTACAATATGGATTCTTGGAACAGAACCAGAATAGACAAGTGGTTGAGAAAATCCTTTCATGCCTAACAAACCAAAACAACTCAACCAAACTTAAACAAACAAATGCTTAAAATAACTAAGATCTGAAACTTTCTAGATTCTGGATGGAGATGCTTACTGTGAAATAGAATGTCAGTTTCAATTCCAACACACCTGGCGCACATTGTGGTAAGCAAATGATAAAAAATGCAGTTGTTTGTTAGACCTTTAAAGAAGAAAGAAAAAAAAAAATGGAAAGAGAGCATCTTGTTTTCGGTGTGCATGTCCAAATTCTTTGGGGAAAGATTAGGAGATGAAGAAGAAATTGGTCTTGCAACAAATAGACCACAATCACATACTGCCTGTAAAGAGAGGAGATCGAAAATAGAGAAAGATTTGGTGAAAAATTTTAATCAAGAAGCCGCATGTCGAATTTCTAGAATGATTTTGTTTTAATTTTTTTGTTTACATAACTTATCTCCTATATGGTTAATGGTTCCATTGCTGCATCTAAAACGTAGAAAATTTCATACTTACCCTTGAATAAGGTGTTGATTTGGTTATCTGTTCATGTTATCTCTATAGTTACACTATTTAGTCATCCTTGTATATTTGAATTACAAATGTTATCTATTATATGTGGATAAGATGTTGTTATCCCAATTGATGTATGTTTGGTAAACTCACCGGCCAACCCTTATCTGCCCGATAGAAAGGCGCTCTTTGTTAAACATAGTGGTATGTAATAGTGAACAGTAAAGAATATTAGACTTTAGAAAATGAAGAGGGTCTTTACGACAGCTAAGCCAAAATATTATACTTTAGAAAATTAAGGAGAGCCCCTCCTTAATCTGGAGTTAATGAATGAATTTTATAATTGATGAATTTTATAGTATTTATTAGAACTTTTATCATCTGGTAGAATGTTCGTCGGGTGCAACATTTATAGAATTCATTAAATTATTGAAGTGTAAAAGTATTAACTATTGTCGTTTGTTTGATTTAAATATGTTTCTTCATAGAACAAATATAATGGAGAAGATGCTAAAAACTTCTCTGTCTGTGGAAGATATAACTTCATGCAGTTTACTTAATATCATTTCTTCTTCTTAAGACGGTAAAGACTCATATATGTATGTACTTTAGAGTAAGGAAAAACCTCTATAGTGCATACATTTCCTGAAAATAGATTTTAATTTAATTATGTCGTCTAAGGTTTCTTGGGCGGCATTGTTTTTTAAAATAAAACAAAATAAACGGCGTTAAACATTCTGTTAGGAATGGAGCCTAATTATGAGGAGGCTAAACAGAAAAAGTTTCTGGATTTACTGCAGGATGGGTAGGGAAAGTTTCCAGATTTACAGTTTGTTAGTCTACTAGAGAATGTTTCCGGATTTACAAGAGGATAGCCAGGGAAAGTTTTTTTGTTTTTATCTCAAAATTAGGTGCTGGGAACTCAGTGTTAATCTTGGAATGTATTAAGAAAAGCAGTTTTTTTTTTTTTTTTCTATTTTTTCTTATATATAGTTTTGAGGAAAAACAAAGTATACAATGAAAATTATTGTGTTGATTCCTTGTAAATATAGAGATTTACAAGAGGAAATTACAGCAGATGTTTGCTATAGGTTGTAACCCTCTATTGCTTGGATTAAGAAAGAAAGGACTGAAAATTCTTGGTGGATGTAACCCACATTGGGTGAACCACGTTAAAATCGTTGTCTCTTCTATTGTGTGTTTGTCTTATTTTGTTAATTCTGCTGTTAAAGTTTGAAACACTATAATTGTTTTTCTATATTTTATATAGTGATTTACTCTAACAAGTGGTATCAGAGTGTTTGTTTTGTTGGGTGCACTTGATAGAAGGAGAATTTATGGATCAAGTGGGAGCAATGGCGGAAGAAGGGAGGTTTAGAGTTGAAAAATTCAATGGCCAGAACTTTCAATTCTGAAAGATGCAGATGGAGGATTACTTGTACCAGAAGGATCTTTACTTACCTCTTGAGGGGGAAACAAAGAGACCTTCAACTATGTTATGTTTGATGAGGAGTGGAGTCTCCTTGATAGAAAGGCATTGGGTACTGTGAGGCTGTGCTTGGGAGCCACCGTAGCCTTCAAAATCTTCGATGAAAAGACTACCAAGGGAGTCATGGATAAGTTGGCCAAGATGTATGAGAAACCATCAACATCAAATAAGGTATTCTTAATGAAAAGGTTATTTAACATGAAAATGAGTGAAGGAGGATCTGTGTAGGATCATTTAAATGAATTTAATACTGTCACTAATCAATTGCATTTAGTAGGATTGGATTTTGATGATGATATTAGGGCCTTATTAATCTTATGCTCTCTTCCAGAAAGTTGAAACAGGTTTGGTAATGGCGGTAAGTAACTCTGCTTCGAGTTTAAATAAATTAGAATTTGATGATGTGGTTGGTGTGATACTCAGTGAGGACATGAGAAGAAAAACCACATGAGAATCATCTAGCACCGCCTTAACTGTTGAGAATAGAGAAAGAGGAAGAGAAATAGGCAAGTGTTCACATCATGGAAAATCCAAAGGCAGATCCAAATCACGTGGAAAAGGAAAGCTACAGTGTTGGCACTATGGCAAAAAGGGTCATCTCAAGAAGGATTGTTGGCAAAGAAAGGGTGATGGAAATGAAGGTAATGATAATAATGGTAACACTTCAAAAGCCAATATTATTGGACAAATTCTACAAGATGCTTTAATCTTATCTCTTGATAGAAATAGTGATTATTGGGTAATTGATAGTGGTGCTTCATTCCATGCTACCTCACATAAGGAATATTTCATAGATTATGTTTTTGGAGATTATGGACAGGTTCTATTGGGAAATGACCAACCATGTAAAATCGTGGGTATTGAAAAGATTTTGATTAAATCTCCAAATGGATGTCAATGACAAAGCAAAGAGAGTTAGATTTCTCAAGGATGGTAAGGAAAGGAAGAAAGAGAAATTGGAGCTTGTGCACTCAAATGTTTGGGGCCCAGCTTAGGTAACTTCTCTTGGATGTTCCTCTTACTATGTACTTTTTATTGATGATGCAACAAGGAAAACATGGATATATTGCATTAAGAATAAAAGTGATGTTTTTAATACCTTCAAGAATTGGAAAGCATTAGTTGAAAATGAAACTGGAAAAAGGTTAAAGCATTAGTTGAAAATGAAACTGGAAAAAGGTTAAAGTGTCTAAAGTCGGATAATGGTGGAGAATATTGCAGTAGAGAATTTGATGTGTTTTGTTCTAAAAATGGAATTAGAAGAATCAAGGTAATTTCAAGAACACCTCAAGAAAATGGGGTTGTAGAAAAAATGAATAGAACCATCATGGAGCGTGCTAGGAGCATGAGAATACATGCAGGCTTACCATTATTTTTATGGGATCATGTTGTTGATACTGCAGTATATCTGATTAATAGAGGACCATCTAGTGCCTTGGATGGAGGAATTTTGGAAGAGCTTTGGACATGTAAACTCAGTAAATTATTCTTTGCTTAAGGTATTTGGATGTGAGGCTTTTATGCATATAGACAAAGAGAACAGAAATAAGTTAGATGCTAAGGCCCAAAAGTGCTATTTTATTGGTTACGGTATTGATGGCTTGGGTTATAGATTATGGGATTGTGATAACCGAAAAGTCATTAGAAGTAGGGATGTCATATTTAATGAAAAAAACTTGTATAAAGATCGGTTGCAGGGAAAGAAACAGAAAGAGGAAAATACTGAATACATAGACCTTGATGGACACATAGAAAAGGTAACTCCAAAAGTGGTAGAAGATCAAAATGTACAACAACAGCAACAAGCACCTCAATCTCCAAAAAGTGTTGTTAGACGATCTACCAGGATAAGTAGAATTCCTCAACGTTTCTCTGATTATGTTTTGTATATTGATGCTGGTGAGCCAAAAAAAATTCAGGAAGCATTACAGATGGATACCAGGAATAAGTGGGAGCTTGCAATGAATGAAGAAATGGACTCTTTATTCCACAACCAAACTTGGGATTTGGTTGAGCTACCCAAACGTAAAATAGCTTTGACTAATAAATGGGTGTATAGGATTAAGGAGGAGAATTAAGGGCATAAGAGATACAAAGCAAGACTAGTGGTCAAGGGATTTGCTCAGAAAAAGGTATTGATTTTGATGAGATTTTTTCTCCAGTTGTAAAAATGACCTCTATTAGAGCTATTTTGAGTCTTATAGCTATAGAAAATTTGTATCTGGAGCAATTGGATGTGAAGACAACATTTCTTCATGGTGATTTGGAGGAGGAAATTTATATGCACCAACCAGAAGGCTTTCAGGTGAAAGGTAAAGAGGATTGGGTATGTAAACTGAAAAAGAGCTTGTATGGGTTAAAACAAGCTCCTAGACAGTGGTATTTAAAATTTGATAAGTTCATGGCTAATCAAAGGTTTGAAAGATGTCAAAGTGATCACTTGTGTATATTTTAAGCAAACTGAAAATGGTAACTATGTTATTTTGCTATTGTATGTGGATGACATGTTGGTTGCGGGAACAAATATGCAAGATATAAACATGCTCAAGAAGAAGTTGGCTAAATCCTTTGCCATGAAGGATTTGGGAGAAGCCAAACAAATCCTTGGTATGAGGATAACAAGAGATAAGGAGAGTCACACTCTGAAATTATCACAAGCAAAATACATTGAAAAAGTGCTTAAGAGATTCAACATGAACAATGCAAAGTCTGTTGCTACTCCATTGGCAAAGCATTTCAAACTCACCAAATATTTGTGTCCCAAGACACAAAAGGAACAAGAGCATATGGCTAAGGTTCCCTATGCATCAGCGGTTGGAAGCTTGATGTATGCAATGGTTTGTACAAGACCAGACATTGCCCACGCAGTGGGAGTAGTGAGTAGATTTATGAGTAATCCGAGAAAAGGACATTGGCAAGCGGTAAAATGGATACTCGAGTACTTGAGAGGAACTTCAAATTATTCTTTGAATTTTGGAGGCTCTAATATATGCTTGAAAGGTTTTGTAGATTCTGATATGGCAGGTGATCTTGATGGTGGAAGGAGCACTACTGGCTACATCTTTACTATAGGAGGAGGAGCGGTTAGTTGGATTTCTAAACTCCAACACGTAGTTGCCCTTTCAACCACTGAAGTTGAATATGTTGCTGCTGTAGAAGCAAGCAAAGAGATGGTTTGGTTGCAAAGACTAATGGAAGAACTGGGGAAGAAGCAAGAGGATAATAGGTTGTGGAGTGATAGCCAGAGTGCTATACACCTTGCGAAGAATTTGGCATTCCATTCAAAAACTAAACACATCAAACTCAGGTATCATTTCATTAGATCAGTAGTGGAAGATGGATCTTTGAAATTAGGGAAAGTTCACACATCACAAAATCCTGTTGACATGCTTACAAAAGTGGTGTCAAGAGAAAAGTTGAGCTTTTGCTCAACTTCAATTGGCCTTAAGGAATAAGAGGCCATGATGAGAATTTTTCAGTCCTTGGTTGTAGTATGGTGCAATGGAATTAGTCTCCAAGTGGGAGATTGTTAGGAATGGAGCCTAATTATGAGGAGGCTAAACAGAGAAAGTTT
Source organism: Wollemia nobilis (assembly GCA_028583015.1). Classification (NCBI taxonomy): domain Eukaryota; kingdom Viridiplantae; phylum Streptophyta; class Pinopsida; order Araucariales; family Araucariaceae; genus Wollemia; species Wollemia nobilis. The sequence continues at coordinate 1,481,528 of JAQPPZ010004488.1, read as the reverse complement.
TTGGATTTACTGCAGGACGAGCAGGGAAAGTTTCCAGATTTACAGTATGTTAGTCTACCAGAGAAAGTTTTCGGATTTACAACAGGACAGCTAGAGAAAGTTTTTTTGTTTTTATCCCAAAATTAGGTGTTGGGAACTCAGTGTTAATCTTGGAATGTATTAAGAAAAGCAGTTTTTTTTTTCTATTTTTTCTTATATATAGTTGTGAGGAAAAACAGAGTATACAATGAAAATTACTGTGTTGATTCCTTGTAAATATAGAGAGGAAATTATAGCAGATGTTTGTTGTAGGTTGTAACCCTCTATTGCTTGGATTGAGAAAGAAAGGACTGAAAATTCTTGGTGGATGTAACCCACATTGGGTGAACCACGTTAAAATCGTTGTCTCTTCTACTGTGTGTTTGTCTTATTTTATTAATTCTACTGTTAAAGTTTGAAACACTATAATTGTTTTTCTATATTTTATATAGTGATTTACTCTAACACATTCTGAAACGTTAAAGTGTAGACTAGTTGAAAACATCTTGCAAACAATGAATTGCTGCATTAAATAAAAATTGTGCAATGAGACTAATAATAGTCTTGTGCTAATGAATAGGTATTGATAATATGAAGGACCTGCATGATTTTAAAGATCATCGCGTTAAAGTAAAATGTTGTCCTTTATTCCTATTATTTGTTTTATATTATCGTTGTAATATAAGAGAATGCATATTTTTATTATATCTAAACATAACTCGCGTTTGAATAAGATATAAATTAGCCAATCTAATTGTTGTTTCATTTTGGACATAGAAATACACGCAAACTTTTCCCTTCGTGTGCTCTTTTAAATTGAATGACTTCGAGTGTAGAGCATTTAAAGCTTATTAAACTGTTACTTTTATTAGAATATTTTAATTAACCATCCATTTATCTCAGAGAGTTATAAAGTTCCTTGTACACGTGAGTAGGATTTAGGGTTATAAATGATAATTATTTGATGCACTTTTTCCTTTTTGAATATAGATAGTGTAAATCACTTTATTTTAAAGATATATATATGAGCATAAATAGAAGACATTTTCTTTACATGGTGGTCAGGATATTTTTTTTATGATTACTACAGTATTTTGTCCTGCTCATCGTGGAAGCCATCACACATTTTTAGTGCAGTCCATCCTTTATAACCACTCATTTTCAATATTTTAAGTCCCTGAAAGACTAAGAAAGGGACAAACATGATGTCCAAAATTTAAACCTAGAAATTAATAAAAAACTTATAATAAACTCTATTTAATTATTTATAAAAGCCAAATAATATAAAGTGAAATATTTTATTTAAAAGTCAATAGAAACTTTATATTAAATGTGAATTGGTGATAATGTCTTTAGACTTGTTCACGTTGTCATCTAAATCATAGAATCGTTGCTTTATTTGCTAACAGAAACTATTATAAAAGTGTTTGCAGAATATAATTTATTAATTAAGTTAGCTTTATTCATTTTTAGACATATAGAAAATGTTACTTTGTTAAAAGCTATTACTTGGTATCATGTTATTATACTATGTTATTGGTTCAATGGTATTTTTACCATTTAGCTAAGGAAATAATATATTATCTTTTTAAATAAGGAACAATATTTTATTTGATGAAATGTAATACGATAGTTTCGGATTTTCACTTCTTTAGAATTAAAGAATATGAATGAAGATGGTTTTGTTCCTTTACTTTTATAAAAAAAAATATTGGATTATATTTTAATCCACTTAAAATAAATATATATGGGAATCATTTTAGGAATTCAAAATGAGTCAAGTTATGAACCTTCATGAGAGGTATGAGCTTGAATTTTGCAAAAAGTATTTAGCTAAAACCTTAAACCTTAAACTTTTCATCGATGAATAATTTAAAAAAAAAAAGAACACCCAATACCGGTGGTTATAATTTGGTAATCACTGTGACTCAAGGACAATCATTTTTTTGACGATATAGGTCAGGACAAGAAGGTGATAAAGAATAGTATGGTACGTTTCCTCTAGGTCATTGTATGAGTAGTATGGTGATGGATCTTGTTCAGTTTATGGTTAAGAGAAATCTAGCATGTCCAAGAAGCTAGACTAAACCACGATGGTTGGAATGGGACAACTCATCATTAATCATAACTTGACAAGTGATTCCAGGTCCAGATCTAGGGAAATGATATGGTCCTAGTTAACCCTAGCGAATTGGATAATTAACTAGGTATAAGGCATATACGCTATACCCTTGTATGTTAAAATATGAAATAGAAAGGCTAAGATAAGTCTATGTTCCTCATGTTAAGTGATGGAGATAGTATGTGTCTACCCTCTAGGTGTTATAGGCCCTAAAGGATAACCCCAACTATGAATTTGCGCTCCCATACCAAAAAATAAGGATGATAAGAGAGATTCACAAAATGGTACCTTCTATGGGATTTGGTCAATCTCGTCCACTTGGGAGAACTATCTATAGTGGTCCTAATTTCCAAAAGTGGTATAATATACCTCATATTAATTAAATATTAGGTGATCATCAAACCAATTAACTCGAAAAAATTACCTTTAGGCTAAATCTTGATAGTGAATCCAGACAAAAAAAATTACTTTATGGAACTGATAAGCTAGAATTGGGTTGTACAACTAGGCAAGTAGACTTGGATTGTTATAACACTAATATGAGAAACAATTGTAGATCATAAATTTCTATTAGTAACTTGGTTGAAGAAGAGAAACTAAAATAAAGAGTGGATTAGTTTCAAAATATGCTTTAAGATTTTTATTTTCCCATTTTTATGTGGAAGGATGAGTTGGTTTAAAATCTATCAAAATATAGTGGATACTTGGTCAAGTTGGGATATAAGGATTTAGAGCAATCAAAATTTTCTACTTTCGATGATATTCATTGGAAGAAAATTTGGTCATTTGAGGCTTTTCTTAAGGCCTTAATATTCCTTTGATTAGCAATCCAAAGCAAGAGTATTACAAGACATATTTTGTAAAAGAAGAGGATATCATGAACCTTTCAAGCATGCCTTGTGTGAGAAGTATATAAAAATATCAAATCATTTACTTCTTCATTGTCCTTTTGCTTACATCATTTGGGGTTACTATTTCAAAAATGTGAATATTTATTGTGTAATTCCATCAACATTGAAAGAGTTGATAAGTGTTGGATTAATTATTTCAAAGCTAAATCATTAAGCATTCTATGTAGGATTGGTCCTATGGACACCTAAAAAATGTAATATTAACATTCGTCTTAATTTCAATGTTAATAATATTGTAATTGCTTCAAATATTTGACATGGTAACCTTAGAAACATTAAATCAACCTATTCTAACCCCTTTCCCATTAAGCCCCATCCTACACCTAACCCATGATCACCATGTGAATATCCCACTTCCCCTAGTCTATGTGCACATTCCCCTAGTCTACCCTGTAGCACCCTAAAATTGGCACGGTTAAACCCTTAGTAAAAAGATAAAAATTTGAATTTTAACCCCGAAACCGCCTGTTAACCGCTTGCCTCATTTTTTGCGCAATTTTTAGAATTTTTTTTGACCGTTGGACGATATCGTCCCAGATCGGATGAATTCGTTTGGTACAGAACGTCCAGACGATTTCATCCCAAAACTAAATTTTCATAATTAGTTTTTGTTTCAACAGCCTCTCCAACTTGGGCAGAAGCATGTCTACGCAGTTAGAGACTCCTCCGTTGGAGATCTCCCAGATTGGGATGATCCCCAACCTCCTAACCTCTCCCTAATCCTATATAAACTTGGGATTTTCCTAGTTTATCCCCCTGGCTGATTTTCCCTGCAACTCTAGTTTTTTTTATGCATTAGAACATCTTTGCCCCCATCATTTGCATTGTGTATTTTTAGGTTTTCTTGTAGGATTTTATTGTGTTTCAGCTGGAGGAAGCTCGAATCGTCGTAGATGATTCCACACAATTTCGGACAATCCTGTCAAGATCGGTGATGATCTTGTACAATTGTAGGCGATTTCGACTACAGTCTAGATTGGGGGCAATCAGAGCCCTGAGTTTGCTCTTTTTGTCTTTCTTTCTTATTTTCTTATGCATTAGCTTGATTTATTTCTATTTCTACATCCTGGAGTTCACCTCATTTAGTATAAATGCATGATAAAGTTTAAAATAAGCTATTAAACAATGCATTTCCTTTAAATTGTTATCTGGATTTATCATTTAGGCATATTTATTGTTATTTCTATCATTTTGCATTATCCTTGCAGTTGCATTTTCGGTTTTTGGTGTCTGTTTCTGTGATTGCAGGTTTCTAACAAATTCGTCTGACAAATTCGGCAAGTCGACGATGATCTTGTCTGATCTTAGAAGATCGCCTATGATTTGGGATGATTCTGTACAATTGTAGATGATCTTGTCATATTTGGGACAATCTGGACTCTTACAAGCTTCAAAATATTCATCAGACATCCGAAATCAGGTGCATTCTTTCTCATTTAATATTCTCTGTATTTATGATTCATTTATGTTTTCTATATTCATGTAAATCGGCATTTTCATATAGAATAGCTTAGATTCATTTTGGCCAACCTAAGAATCTGAATGATCGAACATAAAATGAACACATCAAACCTATTCTCAACCTAGGCGTGGAAACTGCCACTCAAAGTTTCCTGGTGAACCCCACCATCCATAAAAAATTCACCCTGATACCCCACCCCCGAGAGGTGCGACCTTCAAAGGGCCTCTCAGTCCAAGGTATTGTCCCATCCTTCTCGCATCCCCCTTCCAGGCACAGATCCTTTAGCCTGAAGGTAAGGGCACGAAAAATCTGGGTCAGTACATTTTGGTGAACCCGATGTGAAAACTAAAAAACCTTTTGAAAACAAAAAAATATATATAAAATATATAAATGCATTATTAAGAACATCTAGAATCATTAGAAAACTGTTAAGTTTGCACATCATACTTAGATGGTATATTATAATAAAAGACAAGTTGTCACCATAAATGTTGAAAATCAATTAACAGCCATAAAGATTACTTCTGTGCTTAGAGTACCTCAAACAAATAGAGTCCAACCTTTGTGAGACGAACTTGATAGGAGATTGGATATTATTTCATCTAGATCAAACGAACTTAGGCAAATCAAGAGGTTTGTCCTAGATAGAATCTTGGATCTTGATCAGGTGACTTTGTACCATGAGCTTCAGAGAGCTTGCCATAGGTGGTTAGCCGATAAAAGAGCACTTGTGTCTTCTGAATTATACACTTTCGAAGAATACCTAGAGAATGCAGTTGTAGTACATAAATTTCTATCTTGTATAGAGGATCAAGAAGTCATTTTTATGGATAGAAAGAGATGGAATAGAGTTCCTAGAGCTATGTTCTATCAAGAGTATTGCCATGAACTTTATTTCTACAGGTCAAAGTCCGAAACAAATCATATCACCATAGCGCACTTTGTCAAATTCTTTAAAAACCACTTCTAATTTGAAGAGGAGCATTTCATGACTCCTGATGAACTTGACCCTATCAATGATATTCATAAACTATTCATAGAAAACTAAGTCATTCTTTTTATTGTTGTTATTTCTTGCAACTAGTATGTTGTTTGTTATCTTTATAATATCATAAAAAAAAACAATCATAAAAAAAAAATAAAAACAAAAATCAAAACATTTCCTTTTAAGTATTATAGTAGGTATATATTTAAAATATATACCTCTCAACCCTATTGCACATATATATATATATATATATATATATATATATTTGCTAAAATCTAAGTTTAAGCACAATGCCTAGACTTAGGAATGGAAAACGGACTAAAGTAGAAGAAGATTGGTTAGGAAAACCATTAAATAACCCAGATGTCCTTCCTGAGGACCAAATTTAGGAAGAAGGAACTCTAGATCATCAAGAAGAAGAGTTTGATGTAGGAAATGAACAAGAAGAAACTGTTAGAGAGGAAGGATCCTCATCCCCTAAAATGTCTCTGGAAGGAGCTATTACTTTTGAGAACATGGAACAATTTTGGAAGTTCATCAATACTAATATTGGTGTTCTTAATAGAGCAGTCCATATGGACAAGGATCGAATTAGTGACACTCAAGCAACCCTAGAAGAAGTATTTCACACACGCACTAATCCCTTGTCCTTTGTTGATCAAGAAAGTGATCAAGCTGGACCATCCAATTTGGATATGGCCGCTATAATCCAGAACATGCAACAACAATAGGTTACCCAACCACCTAAAGTGCCTGTTACTAAGCCTAGAATCATTCCTGCACAAAAGAAACCTTCATTCACTGCTCTATTTTGCCAAGCTATTGATCAACATACCTCAAATCAACAAAATCCCAAAACAAAACCAAATACCAATTACCAACAATCTCGGATATAACATAATACTACTACAAATCCTCTTCATAATACTCTTCCTACCAACACTTTACATAATAGCAATATAGCATCTAATCCTTATGTCACGCCATCATACGCTCATAAATCCCATACTCATGTGCCACCGAACCAATATGGTGGACAAAATAGTAATCTTGAAGCCATGGTGAAACAGTTAGTTTCCCGCATGGACCAGATTGATCCCTACCGTCCCTCGTACAATTATCAAGAGATGTGCAGTCAGCCTTTAGATCCTATAGTCATAGCACAGCCATATCCTAAACACTTTCCTATGCATGTCCTCCCCATATACAAAGGAATCGAAGATCCCATAGAGCATCTTCGTATGTTTAGGATAGCATGTCATGACATATCACATGACGACTTGTTATTACTAAAATATTCCCGAAAATCTTGGGAGGAATGGCATTAGAGTGGTATTATCAATTACCCACTAATTCTTTGAGGAATTTCAAAGAAACAACTGAGTCTTTTGTTCATCAATTTAGTGCCTACATCGAAAGGCATGTGACCATTAAAGATTTGTACAACTTAAAACAAGACAAATATGAATGTTTTGCTGATTTCCTAGCTAGGTGGAGACAGTTGATAGGAAAATTGCACTTTGTGTTACCTTATAGGGAGATGTTGGACATATTTATTAATAATTTACAAGAACAAATATCCTACGAGTTATCAACTACTACCTTGACCACCTTCGATCAGGCTATAGACTTAGCTCGAAGAGTGGAAGATGCTCTCATTAGGAGAGGTCAGCTTAAAAAGAAAGACGATGAGAAAACATCCAGAAATCAATATAAGAATGAACAAGTTGTGGGTGATGGAGTCACCGATAGCAGAAACATTGCTAATGTTAATGCTGTGAAGAGAATGGAGAAGTTTATACTGAAACCTCTTTATAAACCTCCTCGAGAATTTACTAGGTTAAATCAACATTTATCAACCATTCTACCGCAATTATTAGAACGAGGTTTGATTCAATTACCAAATATTCGGGAACCTGATCCAACTATACTCGGATACAGAGCTGACTTACATTGTGATTTCCATAGAGGACCTGGACACGCTACCAACTCTTGTAAAAGATTAAAACATAAAATACAAGATTTGATTGATAACAATGAGATGGAGGTGCAAGCCTTTCAACTTAAACAAAATACTCCTAATAATGCTCAAAAGAACATCCCCCAAAATCAAAATCAGAATGCCAATTAGTAATTGGACATAGTTCAACATCCTTTATGAAAACATGGCAAGGAGGTGGCTAATCAAATTGAACATCATAATGTTCTCCCTCCTGCCCGATATGTAGGAACTATTAGTGGGCATTTACCTGCTCATGATCTGCAAACCTTTGACACAACTTTATCCATGGTTACGAAGAATCCCCTACATAATATTCGGACACTTGATCTTAGTGATACAAAATACGAGACTGAGAGTGATGGAAATCACATCAAATCAATCAAATAGTTCTGAAGGTGAATCGGATGCTATTCACCCTATCACAAGTTCTATGGTTCCGAAAGAACCATTTCCAAGAAGAGTCACTACTAGACCATCCTCTCACCAATTACTTTCCAATGAGCAAGCCATAAACGCTAGACCAAGACCCATTCATCATCTGCAAAATAATATTGTGGGTACCATCGGAGCTGTTACTAGACAACATGCTTAAAACTCTCAACAAGATCAAATTCAAAATGATGGATCAGCTCCATTTGTTTTGAAAGTTCCTAATAAAGGGAATCATGCACCTAATGTTCAACCTAAACCTCCTTATAATATTAATGAACAATTATCAAACGTTACAACTAGAATTTCTCTTTTGGACCTTTTAAGATCTTCTCCTACACATAGAGATGAACTAATGCTCACATTAAGCCAAATGATGGTACCACAAGACATTCAACCTGAAGCCATGACCAATACTATAATAACTCGAGAAGTCAATTGTATTGACTTCCAGGATAGAGACATACCGCAACATAGTTTACATAAGGATAACCCCTTATATATTACTACCCTAATTGGAGATGTAGCAGTCAAACGAGTCTTGATTGATAATGGTTCATCTTTAAACATCTACACTTTTGAATTCTACCAAATATTTGGGTTTAGAAGTGATGAAATAAAAAGAACTGATATGATCATAAAAGCCTTCAATGACGAAACACAAGAAACATGTGGAGTTATTACCATCCCATTTCAGGTTGGTCCAAGAACCTTGGATATGACTGTGTTTATTGTACTTTGCCCTGCATCGTACAATATACTCTTGGGTTGCCCTTGGATCAACACAATGCAAGCTGTTCCCTCAACTTTACATCAATGTTTTAAATTTGAATTTAAAAATCAGTTGGTTACCATTCATGGTGATCCTAGACCCTTTGAAATGTGTGCTTTGGCAGAACCTATTGGAGTTCAATTTTGCCCTGCTCTGTCATCCACACATCCTAATTCTCATTATCCATCTAAACGTGTGAAACACACACCCACAACATCATCTACTTCTTCTCCATCAGTTCTGCCTCTACATATAGCTCAACCATCCTTTGAACAAACCATATTAGGACCCCAAAATAATCCTAATCCCACAACCAATGTTTCTTATTCTACTCCTATAACTCCTATACCTATAATAGACCCATCTATCGACACCTCTACACCATATATATCCACCAAAGGCATATTTTCTGCATCAAAAAATGTAGGAAATGTTCCTTCTACCTCTCACGCTCTTACTAACGAGCTCTTACCCGATTTATCTAAAATTCTTATATCAAAAGAAACAAACGCTTCTGTGCAAGAGTACCTTATTTTAAATAATTTTTTGCCATCTCCTCGTACCTTGGGCCTCCCATAGCTTGTGGGAAGTATTTACCAAGTCGGGAGCTGTGCTTTTATTTATAAGGGATATGACTAGGGTAGACTATCCAGAAACATCGAGACTTATTATGATGGATATGCTCGATGTTATTTTACTAATGAGTATATTAAAGCTAAACCTATAATTCTTAAATTGGGATATAAAGGGAAAGGTTTGGGACCTTTCTAGAATGGTATGAAAGAAACTTTTGAGGTAGAGTCGTGGCCCACCCGATGTGGTGTGGGCCTATTTCCTAGTAAGGGTCAGCCCTTCCCATTTGAGGATGATGACCAGCTCATATGTTACCAAGATTATTTGGATGAACGCGATGCTTTGTGTCTAATGAATAAGCCATCTACATGTAATATGCTATCCATAGCTTACCCTGAGATGATCGATGAATCCGATGATGAGTTGGAGGGAGATATCTTCCATGATGTCTCCATTGAGGAATTATTACATAACAAATTTTATTTTGATGGCTCTATACCTAGTATAGCCCAGCTTGAGGCCACGACTCCTCAAGACGAATTATCCAAGCTAACCTTGGAAGAATTACAAGAATTGGGCGTTTCACCCGCCCCACCTAATTTTGAGAGAGATCTACACATGGAAGTCGAAAATGTCATAAAAATTAACATTGGAACCGAGGATAATCCTCACATAATCAACATTGGATCAGAATTGATTCAAGAAAAATAGGATAAATACATTGCATTTCTTAAAGAATATGAAGATGTCTTTGCTTGGACATATGAAGATATGCCAGGTTTAGACCCTTCTATAGTCATGCATCACCTAGTAGTCCATCCGGATTCTAAACCTGTTAAACAAAAACTTAGAAAAATGCATCCTAAAGTGGACTTACTAGTCAAAGGGGAGTTATAAAAACTCCTGAATGCTATTTTTATACAAGCCATTGATTATGTTGAATGGATCTTGAATGTAGTTACAGTAACTAAGAAATAAGCTACTAAAGTTAGGGTTTGCATAGACTTTAGAGATATTAATGTTGTGTGCCCTAAAGATGATTTTTCTCTTCCCAGTATGGATCAGATAATTGATTTTACTATTGGAAGTGGAATGATATCCTTAATGGGTGGATTTTTTGGTTATAATTAGATCAGAATAGCTCCTGAAGATCAGGCTAAAATAGCCTTTATTACCCCTTGGGGGACCTTTTGTTGGAAAGTGATGTCATTTGGTTTGAAGAATGCAGGTGCAACCTATCAACGAGCCATGACTTATATTTTTCATGATATGATGCATGATATACTACATGATTATGTAGACGATATTAGAGCTCGTTATATTAAATAAGATGATCATTTAGATTACTTGAGAAAAGTATTTGATCGGTTAAGGGAATATCTTATCCGATTGAATCCAGCCAAATGTATATTCGGAGTTAAGTCCAGTAAATTAGTGGGGGTTATAGTTTCTTTACGTGGCATCGAAATTGACCCTCTCAAGATTTCAGTTCACTAATATGTCCGCGCCCACAAACATATCTGAATTATGGAGCCTACAAGGTAAGCTTCAAGCTATCCGTCACTTCATCGATAAGCTGGCGAATAAAACAAGACCCTTTCTTAAGATTCTTAAGAAGGATGTCTCTTTCCATTGGGACAACGAATTTCAGGAAGCATTTGAATTCCTCAAACAATATCTCCTTAATCCACCTGTACTTTCACCACCTAGACCTAATCGCCCATTTATCTTGTATATTTCTGCTTCAGACTTTGCCTTAGGAGCTATGTTAGCTCAACTGGATGATGAGAAAAGAGAGCGTGCTAATTATTACATTAGCCTAACCTTAATCAGTTATGAAACCCGCTACACAGCATTAGAGAAGTTATGTCTAGCAGTCGTATTTTCTATACAAAAACTATGCCATTATATGCTCAGTCAGAAAACGTATGTTATTGCTAAATCTGATCCCTTGCGGTATCTCATGAGTCGACCTTATTTATCTGGTCGCACAACGAAGTGGGTTCTTGCACTAAGCGAGTTTTAACTCACGTTTATATTCTTTATTAAGTCCAAATATGGCTTCTTATCATGAAGATGAAGATAGTTTTCAATATGATCGATAAACTATCCCTCTTTGGTGAAAGAGGTTTTCACAAAGAGGCAATAATTTATGGCCTTAGATAAAGGGCTTTAAATGTCACTTTAACTTATCCCTCTTAAATGAAATCAAATTTTCATCAAGATGAACAATTAAGTGCTTTGAAGAAAAGACCTTCAATGTAATACTCAAATTACCCCTCTTTCGTAAAATTAGAATTTTTATGAAGAGAGGGTAATTTTAGGCTCAAAAATGGAAATTTGTGAAAATGCCATAAAACATAACTCCTTCAATGAAATTGGAATTTTCATGAAGGGAATGTCATCATAGGCTCATGAGTGCAAAACAAAACTGAAAAAATGAAATTTGACCTTAAAATGGAAATTTTCTATTTTCGGATTTTTTAAAATCCGTAATAAAACAACAACTTCGATGAATTTTTAAAAATACTAAACAACTCCGAAAATGAAATTTCAAAGTGCGTATTGGAAGTCTGAAGTATAACCTACGCAATGGTGAAATTATTTTTGGATTTTGAAAATTTTTAAATGTTTATTTTAATGCCTGAAAATTAAAAAAAAGTTAAAATTTTTGGAAAAATAAAATGCAGAAAAAGTTGAAAGAAAATGCGAGAAAATGAAAAATAAGATACATTCAGTATGATGCTATCCTATTCCGAAAAAACCGAAGATGTGAGGTTTTCATGCATGCAACCTAACCTATTGGACTTGCAAAACAAGCACAATCCGGATAAGCTAAGTGTTGGCTTCTAGGGTTTTAAATGAGATTTTTCAGATTTAAACATTAGCATGAAGCAACCAAGAAACTTGCATAAACTCCATTTACAAGCCTAAAATCTGAAAAGGGAAAAAAATAGACATTTAATCTTGCATGCAGAAAATGACTCCTCCTTTCTTGCCCATAAAATGCAACTTTCTGAAATTTTCTGCATTAAAAATATGTCATTGTACATGGCAGAAATCTGGTTTTCTCAAAGAACCAGTCCAATGTGGAAGGAAAAATATCCAGAAAAACCCAGTGCCAAGGCCTTGCCTTCATTCCTACAATCTTCTCTGAAAAGTTTCCAACCCCTTGTTCCTCATTTTGATGGAGTATTTAAAATTGTTTTACATGTCTCTTCCTTTCTTCTCCATGGCTCTTGGTTTTCTTTTCTGGTTCGTTTCCATTTTCCCTCCATTCTCTTTTCTCATTAAAGCATTTGAAACCGCCACCTTAATAAGCTTTGCTAACGCCTGATTTAAAACATGGCTCTTTGTCTTATTTTATCATGTAAAAGTTTATGCCCTTTGAATAAAAAATATATGAGCCTTTTTTTTTTTTCTCTCGTGTTTCCACCTTACCTGCACATAAAACAAATAGGTGAATTAGCTTTAAAAAACAAACTTTAAAAACAAAATAAATTCTACTAAAAACATAAAGTTAAACTATTTAAAAAAAAAACTTTAAATTTAAACTATTTTAAAACGTAAACTAAAACGTGGTGAATGAAGCACCATGGCTTCATTCACTACTTTTTATTTTTATTTATATTTTATTGTTTTTACTTTTTTTTACTTACTTTATATATATATATATATATATATTTTTTTATTTTTTATTTGTTTATATATATAAATATATATAAACTTGTTTTTTTCTTTTTAAATTCAAAAAGCTTTATTTAATTATTTTTATTTTTTACTTGCTTTCTCTTTTATTTTAAATTTGATTTAATTAATTTTAAATGTTTGAATTGATTTAATTCAAAGCATTAAAATTAACTAAAACAATAATAATAAAAAATAATAATAATAAGGACGAACTTAACCAATCCACTAGACACTCAAAATGAAACGAAAACACCCAAATACCAAAAATAAAAAGGTGGGTCCCCAATTTTGGGGTACGTTGTGGAACAACCACAACAAATGGCGACTCTGCTGGGAAATGCTCCTGAGCATTTCGGTGAGAACCCAACTTGAAAACACACAAACTCAAATACAAGCATCAACAAATATCCAAAGAATGCAAACTAGACAAGAAACATGAAGCATCAGAATCATTCAGCATCAGCTCAATGTGTGCGGTGTGATTCATTCCCTATCGTTTGAAATTCGATCAACTTTCCATTATCTATTTCACTTATGATTGCATATGCGAGGTTATGAATGATTTGTGTAGGATTTAATGTATGGTAAAGATGCTAGAGATATAACAACCTGCTTTGCAAAGGCTCAAACTTTCTAGTACCATGAACAAACATATTAAAACTGTCAAACCCTCTTAGGACCAAATATGTGTATACTTGAATTAATTTACTAGATCCCAAAGTTGGTTAAGTGTCACTACCATCTTGAACCCATGTGCAAGTGTAAGTGAAATCGAGCTTTGGGGAATAGGATTCCCAACCTAAGCGAGATGGGAATTTAACCCTATCCTTACTACTCTGATCTGGAGTTCATTACCTCATCTTGAACAAAATGATTTAACCTGTTATGGATGAAACTGTCAGGCTAGCTCTGTCCGTTTGAGCAATCAGTGGTCTTGCTTTTAGACAAGACATGTTGCCACACATGAGCATACTCCACTGCCGATCAGGCGTCTATAGCCCCGATGGAGATTAACCCCATAATCCAGGATTTGGCTTTACTTTTGATTTCTTGAACCTTGGGGATGACTACCCATCCTTGCAAGGGACATGTAGTACGATCCTTCCAATCCAATATTAATGATGAAATGAAAGTAGAATGAAAAATATTTGCTTTGGAATTTCAAGTTCTTGAGTGTAGATCGCCTTTTAATTTCTTAAAGTGTGATGGAGGCAAAATAGAAGCTTTGGGGAATCGGATTCTCAACCTAAGCGAGATGAGAATTAGACCCTATCCTTACTACTCCATGAAGGTCAAATCAGAGCTTTGGGGAGTTGGATCCTCAACCTAAGTTCGATGGGGATTTAACCCTATCCTTACTACTCTGATTTTAGGCTTTAAGCACTATGGGAGTGGTAAAAACCACTGTTTTAAGGATTATGTTGCATGATAGGATAGACACGAAATACTCCTTTCACCTCACCTTTTCTTCCAAGTATGGTTTTGACCATTTTGCTCAAGATCCTCTTTAATATGTGTAGAACGTGCTTGGTTCAAGATAGTTCGGGCATCAGTTCCCAACCTTAGGATCCTTTTAATATATGTTATGTAATAACCCTAAGAGGATTCGACACCTTTTCAATGATTGTATTTGAAATGTAGATGCAACTGAGATGAAATGTATATGCAATGTGGAATGTAACATGAGATATGGATGAATGCATTGCTCTTTTTGAAATGCGGATGGAGTATACCACCTACTTTGCCATAATTTGTAAAACTGACAACTTCATGCATCACAAGTTCCAAACGATATTCTTTAATGTGTTTGCGATACTCGTGGAGCTTTCTGCAATACAATTCCGATGTTTCATATTCTCTTAGTCTTAGTCAACATTCATAAGGACATAAGTTGACATCTCGCTTTTCTTTTTTTTTTTTTTTTTTTCAAGACAAACCAAAAGTGTCCAAAGGACCAACACACAAAACTTAAAACCAAAATGAGATCCAATCCAAAACCAAAACACGAAAACCAAAAGTATATACAAATGTACAATATAATACAAGATGGTGCAAAGTTTGGATTATCATTTTCTCGGATCCCAAACCTGATTAGAATTCTTTAAAAGACATATGACGTGATACGCATACCAAGTTTTGTAGGAATCCAACAAAAACAAGATCAAACCAAACAAAGAAACAAACTTCAACTTGCCCCTCTCACCATACCAATTTGATTTAGTTTCATTAATAATCCTATGGTGGAGTTTCAAGTTTTCAAATTGATTAGACAATGATTGATATTCAATTCTTTTATGTCTATTCTTTAAGATGTCCATTCCGCACTTTGATTCATGGTGTAGAAATAAGCTTTCATTTTCATTCAATAAAGCCATAACATTAATAATATTTGAATCAAACCATTCATTAGGCAAACCTTCATTCGAATTTTGCATGGTGAAACCAAAAAGGTGAGATTTTACCTTTGGCATGTTTTCATTTAACCTTACTTGAAGAGGATTTGAAAATTCCTCTTTTCTCTCATGACATTCATCATCATGTAGCACTTGTTCTTTCTCCATGACTTGTTTATCAAAGGCACCAAACTTAGGTACCCAATTGAAAACATGTCCATCCCTTTCAAACCATAAGTCTTGTCTATCTAGGGGTGGGTTAACTAACACATTTCCATGATCAATCACTTGGGTTGTTTTGGGTAACGTGAGATTTTCAATTGGATCATCAATGATATCAAACCCAAATGATTTAGGTTTTGTAATTTTCTCATTTTGAAATGGCATAGTCATTGTAGCACAAGTAAGTGGATCAAGATTTTCAATTTCTTTTCCTTCAAAGGAATCTAAAGCAAATGACTCTCTTTCTTGATTCATGGTTGTAGAATCCTTATCATGTTCCAAAATTTGATGAGATTCGAATTCCTCTTCCAAAACTTTCTCAAATTGTACAGGATTTATAGTATCCTCATGTGAGGAAGCAATTGAGTTATCCTGCATATTAATTGACACAACAAGTTTATTAGAAGATTTAGATTGATAATATTCTTCCCATTTCTTCCATGAATCATAGTAATCATCTTCCAAGTTCAAGTTGTGATGCTCAAGTACTTCTTCTTCATCTTCTGATTCATCAACATGTTTCTCATCCAATTCATCTTCACCTTCCTTAGATGGTTCGAGTTATTTCCAAAAGTGGGTTATCTCTTGAATTCAAATTGGTAAAGCTATCATAATCCAAATTTGTAACCCATGATTCAATTTTATCACAATTTGGAAGGTGTGGATCCTCTTGGTCATCACTTTCGAGAACATCATCCAAAGTGTCTTTCGAGAACAAGTGGTGAAATTCGATTATGTCTTCAACTTCATTTGTTGATTTTCTTTCAAATTCATTTTCAGCCACTTGTGATGGCTTAGGAGCTTCTATAATGGGATCAATTTTTGAATTTCGTGTCATATAGTTGCTCCAATCCTTTGCAAGTACATCTGACCAAATCATATCCACATAAGTTTGTTCATCCAAATCCTCCTTTTTGGGTAATGATTCTAGATATTTCTTTTCCAAAACAAGATGGTGATCATTTGATTCCAACTTCTTGTTACCCATCCATAGAATTTCTTCTCCAAAATCTTCATGCTCTTCAAGACATTTCGAATAGGTATTTACTTCAACGTAAGTCACCTCAAAATCTCTTGTATCACTTGAAGAAGCATAACATGAAACATCATTAAGATCGGCATTATGAATTTTCTTCCTAGGATGATTTGGATGCATACATTGACGTGCTCATTTTTGTGGTGGAACATGCCTACATACCTTCTTAACCACTTTCTTTTGCTCTTTTACTTTCGATACGAACTCTTTGGGTTGAGTGGTAGAAGTAGTAGGATTAGTTGGATTGATATCCATGGACAAAGCTTGAACATTTGTTGCAATGGTTCCATGAGTGACCACATGATTCTCTAATTGAGGCATAGTTGGATGGATGGAAGTACTTGTATAAGCACATGTGGGAGCATAAGTTGGTATGGTAGGATAAAGTTGATTGTAGGGAAAAACATTTGATATCAAATTTTGTTGTGCCCATGCTTGATTTACCATCGAGGTTTGATTGCAAGCCCCTAGTTGTCCTACCATAGTTGATTGCTCCATTCCATAACCTTGTGGCCTCAATTGTTGATCTACAATCATAGCTTCTGTGTAGGCCGATGCAAGATCAGTAACCAAGGGATTCATCCTAACAAATATGGCAAACAATGGATCCAATGCTCGAAAGTATATTTGAAGAGCACCACTTTCCTCAATAGTATAGGGAGAAATTAATCTCGCATAAAGCTTTCGAAACCTCAAGTTGAAACTTCTCACTGGCTCATTAGGTTCTCTTTTGCAAGAAGTAAATTGTTGATATATCGTGAGAGGATCAATGAGCAACCTAAATTGATTGATAAAATCATCTTTCAATTGAGTCCAAGATGTAATAGAACCAGTGGGTAAATTGATGTACCAATCATATGCCACCTCATCTAGGGTTCCAGGAAACATTCTACATGCCACATCCTCATGTTCGACATTCCATCTAACTAGGATATCCACATAGGCTTGAATATGTTCCTCGGCTAATGTTGGACCATTGTGTTTAAATTTGGGCAAACGTTTTTCTACGTTCTTGGGTAAATCATGAGAATCTCCACTAATGTTCAAAGGATTAACATGTATCCCATACCACGTTCCTGCGAGTTGTAGCCATTAATGAAACTCAAAGAATAACTTCAAAACCAATTTGTTAGTCATGAATAAAAGAAGGAACCATGACAAAGCAATATTCTAAAAATGTAAATTAGTTTCTGATTCACCAGATCGCATATGCGCAAGTGAAGAGCATACTCCTAGTGTTGTAGGCTTTCCGATTCACAAGATCGCATTACACGCAAGTGAAGAGCATAATACCGACAACAAATACATTTTAGACAAAATAATTCCTTACAAATAAGCATGAAATGACTAGCAAATATCAAACATGTAACGTATGAATAATCATGTTAGCATCAACCAAGAGATGTATCCATTAAAATCAAATGAAAGTAATTGCATGGAGACAACCTCGTTAGTCAAGACCAAAATTTTTCAAAATCAAATCAAAACACATTATTCCTGTATGAACAATCAAAAGCGTTAGAACAATGCATAGCAATTCATGTCCTCCTTTTAACACTACAAGGTTGTATTGTTAAAAGAGGGCTAAAGATAATAATCAATAGGGCATGAAATATTCAAAATTTAAATCCCTATAGCATTTAAATCACACTGAAATAAACCAATTCAGGCCCTCCTTCTAGCGCCAAACTGTTGAGTGGTATTTTCACCCAATTGTGAAAGTACACTCTCCCTTAGGATTTGGGTTCCAAATCCCCTCTTGCAAAGAAGTTAAACAAACAACTTCTCCAAGGTCTCCGCTATATTAGCATTTGCATATGTGTATTAGTAATCTCAAATAAAGATATTCAATTTAAATGCTTGGAACACCTTAGTGATTGCAAGTAACTGTAAACAAGGGGCAATGTTGGTTTATTTTACCATGAAACTTTAGTGATTGTTCATTGAACCAAAATAAAGCAAATGTGAGTTGGCCCTCATATGACCACGATGTAGTGCCTTAATTCCTTTTATCTTGAGAGTTTTAAGGTAGATTTTATCTTCTTTATTAAGTCCAAATATGGCTTCTTATCATGAAGATGAAGATAGCTTTCAATGTGATCGATAAACTATCCCTCTTTGGTGAAATTGGTTTTCACAAAGAGGCAATAATTTATGGCCTTAAATAAAGGGCTTTAAATGTCACTTTAACTTATCCCTCTTAAATGAAATCAAATTTTCATTAAGATGAACAATTAAGTGCTTTGAAGAAATGACCTTCAATGTAATACTCAAATTACCCCTCTTTCGTAAAATTAGAATTTTTATGAAGAGAGGGTAATTTTAGGCTCAAAATGGAAATTTGTGAAAATGCCATAAAACATAACTCCTTCAATGAAATTGGAATTTTCATGAAGGGAATGTCATCATAGGCTCATGAGTGCAAAACAGAACTGAAAAAATGAAATTTGACCTTAAAATGGAAATTTTCTATTTTCGGATTTTTAAAATCTGTAATAAAACAACAACTTCGATGAATTTTTAAAAATACTAAACAACTCCGAAAATGAAATTTCAAAGTGCGTATTGGAAGTATGAAGTATAACCTACGCAATGGTGAAATTATTTTTGGATTTTGAAAATTTTTAAATGTTTATTTTAATGCCTGAAAATTAAAAAAAATTAAAATTTTTGGAAAAATAAAATGCAGAAAAATGAAAATGAAATGCAGAAAATGAAACACATGATACATTCAGTTTGATGCTATCCTATTCTGGAAAAACCGAAGATGTGAGGTTTTCATGCATGCAACCTAACCTATTGGACTTGCAAAACAAGCACAATCCGGATAAGCTAAGTGTTGGCTCCTAGGGTTTTAAATGAGGTTTTCAGATTTAAACATTCACATGAAGCAACCAAGAAACTTGCATAAACTCCATTTACAAGCCTAAAATCTGAAAAGGGAAAAAAATAGACATTTAATCTTGCATGCAGAAAATGACTCCTCCTTTCTTGCCCATAAAATGCAACTTTCTGAAAATTTCTGCATTAAAAATATGTGTCATTTTACAATGGCAGAAATTTGGTTTTCTCAAAAAACCAGTCCAATGTGGAAGGAAAAATATCCAGAAAAACCCAGTGCCAAGGCCTTGCCTTCATTCCTGCAATCTTCTCTGAAAAGTTTCCAACCCCTTGTTCCTCATTTTGATGGAGTATTTAAAATTGTTTTACATGTCTCTTCCTTTCTTCTCC
The DNA here is from genome assembly GCA_028583015.1 of Wollemia nobilis. NCBI lineage: Eukaryota > Viridiplantae > Streptophyta > Pinopsida > Araucariales > Araucariaceae > Wollemia > Wollemia nobilis. The sequence goes on along the minus strand of JAQPPZ010004488.1, from coordinate 1,461,679 downwards.
ATGGCTCTTGGTTTTCTTTTTTTTTATTTTCATTCTTTTCTCATTAACATTTGAATTTTAACTTGAATTAAAAAGAGTTATATTTTTTTTTTTTTTTTCCACGTGTTTCCACCTTACCTGCACATAAAACAAAATAGGTGAATTAGCTTTAAAAAACAAACTTTAAAAACAAAATAAATTATACTAAAAACATAAAGTTAAACTATTAAAAAAAAACTTTAAATTTAAACTATTTTAAAACATAAACTAAAACGTGGTGAATGAAGCACCATGGCTTCATTCACTACTTTTTATTTTTATTTATATTTTATTGTTTTTACTTTTTTTTTACTTACTTTATATATATATATATATATATTATATATATATATATATTCTTTTCACTTTTAAATTTTTTTATTTGTTTATATATATAAAAAATATATATAAACTTGTTTTTTTTTTCTTTTTAGATTCAAAAAGCTTTATTTAATTATTTTTTTTACTTGCTTTCTCTTTTATTTTAAATTTGATTTAATTAATTTTAAATGTTTGAATTGATTTAATTCAAAACATTAAAATTAACTAAAACAATAATAATAAAAATAATAATAATAAGGACGAACTTAACCAATCCACTAGACACTCAAAATGAAACGAAAACACCCAAATACCAAAAATAAAAAGGTGGGTCCCCAATTTTGGGGTACGTTGTGGAGCAGCCACAACAAATGGCGACTCTGTTGGGAAATGCTCCTGAGCATTTCGGTGAGAACCCAACCTGAAAACCTTCAAAACTCAAACACAAGCGTCAGCAAATATCCAAAGAATGAAACTAGACGAGAAATACATGAAGCATTAGAATTATTCAGCATCAGCTCAATGTGTGCGGTGTGATTCATTCCTTATCGTTTGAAATTGATCAACATTCCATTGTCAGTTTTACTTGAATGCATATGCGAGGTTATGAATGATTTGTGTAGGATTTAATGTATGGCAAATATGCTAGAGATATAACAACCTGCTTTGCAAAGGCTCAAACTTTCTAGTACCATGAACAAACATTTTAAAACTGTCAAACCCTCTTAGGACCAAATATGTGTATACTGAATTAATTTACTAGATCCCAAAGTTGGTTATGTGTCACTACCATCTTGAACCCATGTGCAAGTGTAAGTGAAATCAAAGCTTTGGGGAATAGGATTCCCAACCTAAGCGAGATGGGAATCTAACCCTATCCTTACTACTCTGATCTGGAGTTCATTACCTCATCTTGAACAAAATGATTTAACCTGTTATGGATGAAACTGTCAGGCTAGCCTGTCCGTTTGAGCAGTCAGTGGTCTTGCTTTTAGACAAGACATGTTGCCACGCATGAGCATACTCCACTGCCAGTCAGGCGTCTATAGCCCCGGTGGAGATTAACCCCATAATCCATGATTTGGCTTTACTTTTGATTTCTTGGACCTTGGGGATGACTACCCATCCTTGCAAGGGACATGTAGTACGATCCTTCCAATCCAATATTAATGATGAAATGAAAGTAGAATGAAAAATATTTGCTTTGGAATTTCAAGTTCTTGAGTGGGCAAAATAGAAGCTTTGGGGAATCGGATTCTCAACCTAAGCGAGATGAGAATTAGACCCTATCCTTACTACTCCATGAAGGTCAAATCGGAGCTTTGGGGAGTTGGATCTTCAACCTAAGTTCGATGAGGATTTAACCCTATCCTTACTACTCCGATTTTAGGCTTTAAGCACTATGGGAGTGGTAAAAACCACTTGTTTAAGGATTATGTTGCATGATAGGACAGACACGAAATACTCCTTTCGCCTCACCTTTTCTTCCAAGTATGGTTTTGACCATTTTGCTCAAGATCCTCTTTAATATGTGTAGAACGTGCTTGGTTCAAGATAGTTCGGGCATCATTTCCCAACCTTAGGATCCTTTTAATATATGTTATGTAATAACCCTAAGAGGATTCGACACCTTTTCAATGATTGTACTTGAAATGAAAATGCAACTGAGATGAAATGTATATGCAATGTGGAATGTAACATGAGATATGGATGAATGCATTGCTCTTTTTGAAATGCGGATGGAGTATATCACCTACTTTACCATAATTTGTAAAACTGACAACTTCATGCATCACAAGTTCCAAACGATATTCTTTAATGTGTTTGTGATACTCGTGGAGCTTTCTGCAATACAATTCCGATGTTTCATATTCTCTTAGTCTTAGTCAACATTCATAAGGACATAAGTTGACATCTCGCTTTTTTTTTTTTTTTTTCAAGACAAACCAAAAATGTCCAAAGGACCAACACACAAAACTTAAAACCAAAACTGAAATGCAAACCCAACATCAAAACACGAAAACCAAAAGTATATACAAATGTACAATATGGTACAAGATGGTGCAAAGCTTGGACTATCATTTTCTCGGATCCCAAACCTGATTAGAATTCTTTAAAAGACATATGACACAATATGTATGCCAAGTGTTGTAGGAATCCAACAAAAATAAGATCAAACCAAACAATGCAACAAACTTCAACTTGCCTCTCTCACCATACCAATTTGATTTAGTTTCATTAATAATCTTATGGTGGAGTTTCAAGTTTTCAAATTGATTAGACAATGATTGATATTCAATTCTTTTATGTCTATTCTTTAAGATGTCAATTTCATAATTCGATTCATGATTTAGAAATAAGCTTTCATTTTCATTCAAATAAAGCAATAACATTAATAATATTTGAATCAAACCATTCATTAGGCAAACCTTCATTAGAATTTTGCATGGTGAAACAAAAAATGGTGAGATATTTACCTAAATTGAGACATTGAGCTTTTCATGTAAAGTAACCTTAATTGAAGAGGAATTTGAAGAAATATCCTTCTTCATTCACCTTCAATGGCATTTCATCATCATGTAGCACTTGTTCTTTCTCCATGATTTGTTTATCAAAGGCACCAAACTTAGGTACCCAATTGAACACATGTCCATCCCTTTCAAACCATAAGTCTTGTCTATCTAGGGGTGGGTTAACTAACACATTTCCATGATCAATCACTTGGGTTGTTTTGGGTAACGTGAGATTTTCAATTGGATCATCAATGATATCAAACCCAAATGATTTAGGTTTTGTAATTTTCTCATTTTGAAATGGCATAGTCATTGTAGCACAAGTAAGTGGATCAAGATTTTCAATTTCTTTTCCTTCAAAGGAATCTAAAGCAAGTGACTCTCTTTCTTGATTCATGGTTGTAGAATCCTTATCATGTTCCAAAATTTGATGAGATTCGAATTCCTCTTCCAAAACTTTCTCAAATTGTACAGGATTTATAGTATCCTCATGTGAGGAAGCAATTGAGTTATCCTGCATATTAATTGACACAACAAGTTTGTTAGAAGATTTAGATTGATAATATTCTTCCCATTTCTTCCATGAATCATAGTAATCATCTTCCAAGTTCAAGTTGTGACGCTCAAGTACTTCTTCTTCATCTTCTGATTCATCAACATGTTCCTCATCCAATTCATCTTCACCTTCCTTAGATGGTCCAGTTATTTCCAAAAGTGGGTTATCTCTTGAATTCAAATTGGTAAAGCTATCATAATCCAAATTTGTAACCCATGATTCAATTTTATCACAATTTGGAAGGTGTGGATCCTCTTGGTCATCACTTTCGAGAGCATCATCCAAAGTGTCTTTCGAGAACAAGTGGTGAAATTCGATTATGTCTTCAACTTCATTTGTTGATTTTCTTTCAAATTCATTTTCAGCCACTTGTGATGACTTAGGAGCTTCTATAATGGGATCGATTTTTGAATTCCGTGTCATATAGTTGCTCCAATCCTTTGCAAGTACATCTGACCAAATCATATCCACATAAGTTTGTTCATCCAAATCCTCCTTTTTGGGTAATGATTCTAGATATTTCTTTTCCAAAACAAGATGGTGATCATTTGATTCCAACTTCTTGTTACCCATCCATAGAATTTCTTCTCCAAAATCTTCATGCTCTTCAAGACATTTCGAATAGGTATTTACTTCAACGTGAGTCACCTCAAAATCTCTTGTATCACTTGAAGAAGCATAACATGAAACATCATTAAGATCGGCATTATGAATTTTCTTCCTAGGATGATTTGGATGCATACATTGATGTGCTCGTTTTTGTGGTGGAACATGCCTACATACCTTCTTAACCACTTTCTTTTGCTCTTTTACTTTCGATATGAACTCTTTGGGTTGAGTGGTAGAAGTAGTAGGATTAGTTGGATTGATATCCACGGACAAAGCTTGAACATTTGTTGCAATAGTTCCATGAGTGACCACATGATTCTCTAATTGAGGCATAGTTGGATGGATGGAAGTACTTGTATAAGCACATGTGGGAGCATAAGTTGGTATGGTAGGATAAAGTTGATTGTAGGGAAAAACATTTGATATCAAATTTTGTTGTGCCCATGCTTGATTTACCATCGAGGTTTGATTGCAAGCCCCTAGTTGTCCTACCATAGTTGATTGCTCCATTCCATAACCTTGTGGCCTCAATTGTTGATCTACAATCATAGCTTCATGTAGGCCGATGCAAGATCGGTAACCAAGGGATTCATCCTAACAAATATGGCAAACAATGGATCCAATGCTCGAAAGTATATTTGAAGAGCACCACTTTCCTCAATAGTATAGGGAGAAATTAATCTCGCATGAAGCTTTCGAAACCTCAAGTTGAAACTTCTCACTGGCTCATTAGGTTCTCTTTTGCAAGAAGCAAATTGTTGATATATCGTGAGAGGATCAATGAGCAACCTAAATTGATTGATAAATTCATCTTTCAATTGAGTCCAAGATGTAATAGAACCAGTGGGTAAATTGATGTACCAATCATATGCCACCTCATCTAGGGTTCCAGGAAACATTCTACATGCCACATCCTCATGTTCGACATTCCATCTAACTAGGATATCCACATAGGCTTGAATATGTTCCTCGGCTAATGTTGGACCATTGTGTTTAAATTTGGGCAAACGTTTTTCTACGTTCTTGGGTAAATCATGAGAATCTCCACTAATGTTCAAAGGATTAGCATGTATCCCATACCACGTTCTTGCAGTTGTAGCCATTAATGAAACTCAAAGAATAACTTCAAAACCAATTTGTTAGTCATGAATAAAAGAAGGAACCATGACAAAGCAATATTCTAAAAATGTAAATTAGTTTCTGATTCACCAGATCGCATATGCGCAAGTGAAGAGCATACTCCTAGTGTTGTAGGCTTTCTGATTCACAAGATCGCATTACACGCAAGTGAAGAGCATAATACCGACAACAAATACATTTTAGACAAAATAATTCCTTACAAATAAGCATGAAATGACTAGCAAATATCAAACATGTAACGTATGAATAATCATGTTAGCATCAACCAAGAGATGTATCCATTAAAATCAAATGAAAGTAATTGCATGGAGACAACCTCGTTAGTCAAGACCAAAATTTTTCAAAATCAAATCAAAACACATTATTCCTGTATGAACAATCAAAAGCGTTAGAACAATGCATAGCAATTTATGTCCTCCTTTTAACACTACAAGGTTGTATTGTTAAAAGAGGGCTAAAGATAATAATCAATAGGGCATGAAATATTCAAAATTTAAATCCCTATAGCATTTAAATCACACTGAAATAAACCAATTCAGGCCCTCCTTCTAGCGCCAAAATGTTGAGTGGTATTTTCACCCAATTGTGAAAGTACACTCTCCCTTAGGATTTGGGTTCCAAATCCCCTCTTGCAAAGAAGTTAAACAAACAACTTCTCCAAGGTCTCCGCTATATTTAGCATTTGCATATGTGTATTAGTAATCTCAAATAAAGATATTCAATTTAAATGCTTGGAACACCTTAGTGATTGCAAGTAACTGTAAACAAGGGGCAATGTTGGTTTATTTTACCATGAAACTTTAGTGATTGTTCATTGAACCAAAATAAAGCAAATGTGAGTTGGCCCTCATATGACCACGATGTAGTGCCTTAATTCCTTTTATCTTGAGAGTTTTAAGGTAGATTTTATCTTCTTTATTAAGTCCAAATATGGCTTCTTATCATGAAGATAAAGATAGCTTTCAATATGATCGATAAACTATCCCTCTTTGGTGAAATGAATTTTCACAAAGAAGCAATAATTTATGGCCTTAGATAAAGGGCTTTAAATGTCACTTTAACTTATCCCTCTTAAATGAAATCAAATTTTCATCAAGATGAACAATTAAGTGCTTTGAAGAAAAGACCTTCAATGTAATACTCAAATTACCCCTCTTTCGTAAAATTAGAATTTTTATGAAGAGAGGGTAATTTTAGGCTCAAAATGGAAATTTGTGAAAATGCCATAAAACATAACTCCTTCAATGAAATTGGAATTTTCATGAAGGGAATGTCATCATAGGCTCATGAGTGCAAAACAAAACTGAAAAAATGAAATTTGACCTTAAAATGGAAATTTTCTATTTTCGGATTTTTTAAAATCTGTAATAAAACAACAACTTCGATGAATTTTTAAAAATACTAAACAACTCCGAAAATGAAATTTCAAAGTGCGTATTGGAAGTCTGAAGTATAACCTACGCAATGGTGAAATTATTTTTGGATTTTGAAATTTTTTAAATGTTTATTTTAATGCTCGAAAATTAAAAAAAAGTTAAAATTTTTGGAAAAATAAAATGCAGAAAAAGTGAAAATGAAAATGCAGAAAATGAAAAACATGATACATTCAATTTGATGCTATCCTATTCCGACAAAACCGAAGATGTGAGGTTTTCATGCATGCAACCTAACCTATTGGACTTGCAAAACAAGCACAATCCGGATAAGCTAAGTGCTGGCTTCTAGGGTTTTAAATGAGATTTTTCAGATTTAAACATTAGCATGAAGCAACCAAGAAACTTGCATAAACTCCATTTACAAGCCTAAAATCTGAAAAGGGAAAAAAATAGACATTTAATCTTGCATGCAGAAAATAACTCCTCCTTTCTTGCCCATAAAATGCAACTTTCTGAAAATTTCTGCATTAAAAATATGTCCTTGTACATGGCAGAAATCTGGTTTTCTCAAAGAACCAGTCCAATGTGGAAGGAAAAATATCCAGAAAAACCCAGTGCCAAGGCCTTGCCTTCATTCCTGCAATCTTCTCTGAAAAGTTTCCAACCCCTTGTTCCTCATTTTTCAATGGAGTATTTAAAATTGTTTTACATGTCTCTTCCTTTCTTCTCCATGGCTCTTGGGTTTTATTTTTGTTTTGTTCCATTTCGTTTCCACCTTACCTGCACATAAAACAAAATAGGTGAATTAGCTTTAAAAAACAAACTCTAAAAACAAAATAAATTATACTAAAAACATAAAGTTAAACTATTAAAAAAAAACTTTAAATTTAAACTATTTTAAAACGTAAACTAAAACGTGGTGAATGAAGCACCATGGCTTCATTCACTACTTTTTATTTTTATTTATATTTTATTGTTTTTACTTTTTTTTTTTACTTACTTTATATATATATATATATATATATTCTTTTCACTTTTAAATTTTTTTATTTGTTTATATATATATAAAATATATATAAACTTGTTTTTTTTTCTTTTTAGATTCAAAAAGCTTTATTTAATTATTATTATTTTTTACTTGCTTTCTCTTTTATTTTAAATTTGATTTAATTAATTTTAAATGTTTGAATTGATTTAATTCAAAGCATTAAAATTAACTAAAACAATAATAATAAAAAATAATAATAATAAGGACGAACTTAACCAATCCACTAGACACTCAAAATGAAACGAAAACACCCAAATACCAAAAATAAAAAGGTGGGTCCCCAATTTTGGGGTACGTTGTGGAGCAACCACAACACTACCCATCCCCTCATCATTGAGTTTCCTGACGAATGCCTTAAACTAGAGGCAGACCATCTAGAGCAATGGTCCCTATACTTTGACGGAGCCCGGTGCATGAGTGGGGCTGGTGCAGGTATTATTTTAATATCTCCACAGAAACATCTTATACCTCTATCCTTTAAATTAACGTTTGCTTGTACTAATAACACTGCTGAATATGAGGCTCTAATCCTTGGATTACGAGTTGCCCTGACACTGAAAATTAAAAATCTATTAGTTTTTGGTGATTCTCAACTTGTTATAAATCAAATTAATGATGTTTATTAGACCAGAGATGATAAATTGCGTCCATATAAAGCATATGTATTACAATTAATATCTTTATTTGATCAAGTTACCTTGGAAGCTATTCCTAGAAATAATAATCGTGCGACTGACGCTATGGTTGTAGCTGCATCTCTTTTACCCTTGGAGTTAGATGACGAATATGCTACCATCATTATTTGTCGACTCCAGGAACCCGCTTCAAATAAATCATGCCTAGAACCTTTGGATGTGTTTCTAATCAATGAAACTACTCCTGAACTTTGGTACACTGATATATTCAATTTTCTCCAAAATGGGACCTTCCCTAAAGGTTTTAATAGAAACCAGCGCCGACTATTACGTAGACGAGCAAGTCGCTTCGTAATAATTGGCAATACGTTATATAGGATATCTTTTGAAGGTATCCTACTGAGATGTTTAAATCTAGAAGAATCTAGATCAGCTTTGAGTGAAGCCCACGATGGATCTTGTGGAGGACACTTTAGTAGTAGCGCCATTGCTAAAAAGCTCCTTCGGATAGGATATTTTTGGCCTACCATGGAGAATGATGCACATGATTACGTGCACCATTGCGACAAGTGCCAAAAACACGCTGACCTTGTCCATGCACTTGCACAATAACTGCAGGCTATTTCATCTCCTTGGCCCTTTTCAAAATGGGGCTTAGACATCATCGAAAAAATCAATCCTGTGTCATCTGATGGACACAAATTCATCATCACTGCCACCGAGTATTTTACGAAGTGGGTTGAAGCTATGCCCTTGGCTTCTTGCACTGGAAACCAAGTTTCCAAATTTATTTTTAATCAAATTATTTGTAGGTTCGGAATTCCTGCAAATCTCATCTGGGATAATGGAACTTGTTTCAAAAATAAATATGTCAATAAATTATGTCAAAAATATAAAATTCAACATCGTGAGTCCACTCCCCATTATCCTCGGGGTAATGGCCAAGCGAAGCATCTAATAAAACATTAATTAAAATCCTCAAAAAGTCGGTCAATAAATCGCGCCGCGATTGGCACATCCAATTATATCCTGCTTTGTGGGCTTATCGAACTAGCATTCATACTCCCACGGGCACTTCACCTTTTGTTTTGGTTTATGGCATTAAAGCTATTTTTCCCTTTCAATTAGAAGTTCCTTCTTTGGCTCTACTACTTCAAGATATTGAAGTAGGAGATGATTATCGTGCTGGCAGATTTAGTCAGCTGGAAATCTTAGATGAGAAGTGCATCAATGCTTTGGAGCATCTTCGTGCCTACCAAAACAAGCTTAAACAAGCATACCTCAAGAAAGTTCATCACCGATCCTTTGATATCGACGACCTTGTCTTAAAATAAAATAAAAAAAATACTAATGCAACTAAAGACCTTAAAGGTAAATTCGAGCCCAACTGGCTTGGACCATATATTATCACTGCTAAATTCGGATTGGGAGCATACAAATTAGCTACCTTAGATGGTAAAGATCTTAAAGAACCTATGAACATTATGCATCTTAAATGCTATTATGCATAAATCTGGTCATTTCATCATTTGTATATATTTTGCATATTGTTTCATTTTTAGTAATTCATTTAAAAATTTCAAAAATAGTAATATTATCTATTCTTTCAATTCATAAATTAAAACCAAAACATAAAAAAATCAAAATCATCAAAATCTTTAAAAACATTTTCTATTTTTTGCACCTGTCAATTCTTGAAGTATTGCACTTATATTTTCAGTTATTTTGGATAAATTAGCATTTATTTGGAATCCCTCACCTTCACACAATCATGAATAAATATCTTGGTCCTATTTGGTATGATTATTAATCTCTCTTATATCAAAGTTCACAGTTGAATTAAATAAAGTTTTGAGCATAGAGAACTGATCTTGTTATTTACTTAAACCAAGTATATCTTTTCACATTAAAATTATTTCATTGCAAATTCAATACGATGCTACATAGTAGAAGTGGTTTCTTGAGCGAAAAGTTTCCCCTGCTATCCTATCATGCACATGGTCTAGAATCTTTGAGAATTGACAAAAGGACAAGCTCACCCCTACCCAGAATAAAAATCCCTTGCTCTACAACCAATCCGAGCAAGTACCCCTAGTATAGGAATAAAAAGGACAAAAAAATCAAGAAAAATTATGAGAAAAAGAAGCATTATTGCAGTATCATTTTGTACCATTTCAAAAAAAAAAAAAAGCAAAAGCAATAAATCCTTTCCCTTACCCCTTGAAAAGAAAAGAAGGGTGAATGAGCTTGAATCCCTGGAATTCTTAGTTATTCGAAAACTGTGAGGTAAGCCCCATAACAGGTGGTTTGTGCCCAACCCGCTTGGCCTTGGGTAACTCCTAGCATGGTGATATGTCTGTTACATTAGCAACCTTCTTTTGTACAGACCTATGTCTGCTTATGGATCAGCTACCTCTTGATGACCCGACTTACATAGTAGTCTGGTACGGTTACATGCATATAAATCATGGTCAACGAACACTTATTTGGTTAATTCAAATTACTTGTATCAAATTATCTTGCTCAAAATTGGTGAATGAAGAATACAATTGCACACACATTTGTATTTGAGAGATTTTGTATCATTATGATAGATCAAGATCGGCAATGAACTCACATATGCACATGGGGTTCCTTATAAATCTACATTTTGTCTTTGAGATAATTTAAAATATTTATGCAAATCTTCTAGAATGATTTCATCTGTTTAGTGTAAAAACAATTACATACATTTTTTTCAAAAATCCAAAACTTCTTTCAAAACATGCAATAAAGCCACATTTATATTTTCGACTTTCGCAATGATGGTATAGTTCCTAAACCTAAACTGGAATTTTATGCCTAGCATAAGTCCTCATCTTATATTTTCTGTTTATTTCAAAATCAAAAATCAATCATGCAATAAAACTATTATATCAATTTCTTCTTTGGATTTCACGATGATGGCATAAGCCTATACCTATAATTCTATGCCTAGCGCAAACCATTGTTCTAATTTTATTTCCCATTTATTTATTTCATAAAAACATATGGCTTAAATCATTATGTTACACAATTATGCTTTAAAAAGAACAAACACTGTTTCTATTTCATTTCATTATGTCAACATTCAGTTTTGCGACGATGGTATAATTCCTAGGGAATTATTCAAACTTTTATCACACTTAGGAATTTTATGCCTAGCAAAAATCATATTTTTAATATATTTCATGCATAATATTTTCATGAAAATCTGAAAACAAATCATCACCATCATCATTTTTCATCATCACAACATAAAGTCTTAAGACAGTCTCTTAAGCACTCTTTTACTTTTAACAATATTTCTATACTGGGATTAGCTTGATGATCTAGCGAGCGGTGACTCCATGAAATGGTCATATAACAGTGACAATGTCCTTTGAAATTATTGTTAGAAGTCCCTTTATTTTCATCAAATCACACCACAAACAACCAATTTGTTTACATCAGATTATTTCATTTAAATTTTACAGCATGACATAAATTATAATATTTCCAACGACATAATTACATGAATCATCAATCAACAATTCAAACATTAAAGCATCATAAAACATATGCACAAGTCATATCACAAAAAAATCATATATATATATATATATATATATATATATATATATATATATATACAAAAATATATGTACATCATATCAAAACTGGATTGGTATGCCACAATCTATACCTTGGCATACTCAATCCTCTCAAAAATATATACAATCTCTAGTCAATGTGCAGCTAGTCTCAAGAAGCCCTTGAGCTCTCAGCCTCATCTCCTCTCCCGCCCTGAGGTGGAGGAGGTGGCCCCATCGGAGTCCATGTTGTGTCGCGGGTCCTCGACACTAATCGTGATGATGTCCTCGATGACCCCATCATGACTGGCTCCATAATGGGGGCTAGCAGCGATATCCTTTGGTTCTCTGGAACCATGTGATAGTACAATCCCTAGTAGAACATGGTCTGAGCAATAGCCCACGCCAGATCTCGAGTGCTCACCCCTCCACTCTGAGCCTTGAGTCGTGTAGCCTCATCCTGTAGCGTCTGCACCTGAGCTCGAAGGTGGGCATTCTCTGCCCGGAGAGCCACCATCTCGTTGCTCTCCCCCACCTCGACACCCTTGCCCTTATCAAGCGATGGTGGCCTCTCCCTCTATTGAGAAGGGAGTCCCTCCTCTCTCCTCCCTGGCTGCTGTGATCTCTCTAGAGCCTGTGGCACTCTTCGACGTCTCTCCTAAGGAGACCGTCGCTGCTCCCTCCCTCCATGACTCCTCGTTGCATCGATGGCAGCCTAGCACCGCCTCCCCATCCATCGCACAATAGCATGCATCGAACCCTGTGCCCTCATCATCCGAGGAGGACGGATGCCTGTGTACTAGGCATCATACCCATCTGCAACCCCAGCGTCATCCCCATCCACTGGCTAAATGGGGGCATCATCAGCATCCTGACTCTAGAATCATTGCATATCTGGAGCCCCGCTCAGTGTAGTATTATCCCAGATAGTCCGAGAGTACTCATAGTCTCGAAGAGATGGGATCCCCTGCTGAAGACCAAACTTCCACAAAACTCGATCGTAGCGATGGAGATCTACCTCTTCTCGCTTCATCCTCAACCAGAAGACTCGCCTAATGTGAGCCAACTCCTGTCCGTCCTCTCCCCACCCTGGATGCTCTCTCCCTAGCCTCCAGGTGATCTAATCAAGGATGAGGTCATCTAGTAACCTTCGGGACATCGGTAGATCTATCCACCATTGTGACCCTCTCTGGAGCCACCAATAGAAAACCTGGGGTCTCTCCCGGTCAACCCCTGTCAGTGGAAGCCCTATCGGCATCCGCATCGCAATGTGCTCCCAGCACCAAACCTGTAGTAGCGATGTCAAAACTAGACATCGACCTCCCTTGTATACGACCCCGTATAGGATCCTATACAAGCGGCATAGCACAAAGCTACCCCATGCAAATTTGTAATCGTGGTCTCTCATGTCGCAGACCACATCTAAGAGGAGCCACGGTAACCTGCATCCGCTCTAGTGGCATAGCAGAAGGCCACCCACTACCCCTGCCAAAACCTGAGTCAATCGAGACAACCCAGGCATCTACCTCAGTGCCTCGATGTTCACTCTGCCCTTCTCCAAGGTGAAGCTAGGGTCACCGCACAGTCTCATCATGGCCTGGCCTTGATTGGCCGCAAGAGTCATAAACCGCACATGTATGGGGATCCTCAAGATCCTCCATACATCCTCTAAAGTGGGAGCCATCTCCCCTATTGGTAGTCGAAAGCAGGACGACCCTAGATACCATCTCTCTGCTAGGGTTGTCACTAGTCCCATGTTTGTAGGTATTTTTGGCATCTCTGCCACATGCTGTAACCCGACCTCTACTAGTCGGTCTTGCTCTGCCTGATCGAGTGTGGCCACATCGTCTCTTAGACCATCGTATTTCCACTCTTGACTTTTTAGCAATCCCCTAGGCAAAATAAACAATAAAACAACAAAAATCATCAATAGATAGTCATTAAAATGCAATTAAAACCAGTTTCATCTCATAAAAAAATGATATCGTTCATTATTGGACGATATCGTCCTAAATTGAGTTAAATTGTCCTTTGTAGGATGAAATCGTCTTCGATTTCTCAACTTGGGGATCATCCCTTGTTGGACGAAATTGCCCCTATTTCATCGATTTTGCCCTTAGACAAAATCAGCGATATAGGGATGATTTCGATGAAATTGGGACGATTTCATCTCAACATCGTCGACGGCCTAAAAACGGCCGCGATGCCCCAAAAGCAGTCAAAATTTAAATTAAAAATCAAACAAATCAACTTAAAAAATCTTGCATCAAGTTTAGATCCTTACCCATAACCCGCACCGGACCTTTGTCGATCTGTGTGTCGTTTCAACCATTTCGCCTGCAGAGCTCTGAAACAACTAAAATGAACAGTAACAATGAATTAGGGTTTTACCCTATTTTTCTTAATTTTATTTAAAAACAATAAACATTTTTTTTTTAATTTTTGTTTTTCCATGCTTTTACCTCAAACTTTCGATTTGGGTAAAAACACGGAGGGGGCACCATAGTAAGCAGTCGTACGATTCGACCTAGAATCGTCGTCTAAAAAATGGAATAAATTTTTGCTTTCTCATAAAGCGTGAAGGACTCATCTTTAACGCATTTTCTTCAGAAAATTTGCTAAAGAGGGGGCAAAATGTAGCACCCTAAAATTGGCACAGTTAAACCCTTAGTAAAAAGATAAAAATTTGAATTTTAACCCCGAAACCGCCCGTTAACCACTCGCCTCATTTTTTGTGTCATTTTTAGAATTTGTTTTGACCGTTGGATGATATCATTGTCAATTAGACGATATCGTCCTAGATCGGATGAATTCGTTTGGTACAGAACGTCCAGATGATTTTATCCCAAAACTAAATTTTCATAATTAGTTTATGTTTCAACAGCTTCTCCAACTTGGGCAGAAGTGTGTCTGCACGCAGTTAGAGACTCCTTCATTGGAGATCTCCTAGATTGGGATGATCCCCAACCTCCTAACCTCTCCCTAATCCTATATAAACTTGGGATTTTCCCAGTTTATCCCCCTGGCTGATTTTCCCTGCAACTCTAGTTTTTTTTATGCATTAGAACATCTTCGCCCCCATCATTTGCATTGTGTATTTTCAGGTTTTCTTGCAGGATTTTATTGTGTTTCAGCTGGAGGAAGCTCGGATCGTCGTAGGTGATTCCACACGATTTTGGACGATCCTATCGAGATCGACGATGATCTCGTACGATTGCAGGCGATTTCGACTACAGTCCAGATTGGGGGCAATCAGAGCCCTGAGTTTGCTCTTTCTATCTTTCTTTCTTATTTTCTTATGCATTAGCTTGATTTATTTCTATTTTTGCATCCTGGAGTTCACCTCATTTAGTATAAATGCATGATAAAGTTTAAAATAAGCTATTAAACAATGCATTTCCTTTAAATTGTTATCTAGATTTATCATTTAGGCATATTTACTGTTATTTCTATCATTTTGCATTATCCTTGCAGTTGCATTTTCAGTTTTTGGTGTCTGTTTCTGTGATTGCAGGTTTTTGACAAATTTGTCTAACAAATTTTTCAGGTCGACAATGATCTTGTCTGATCTCAGATGATCGCCCATGATTTGGGATGATTCTGTACAATTGTAGATGATCCTGTCATATTCGGGATGATTTGGACTCTTACAAGCTTCAAAATATTCATCAAAAATCTGAAATCAGGTGCATTCTTTCTCATTTAACATTATCTGTATTTAGGATTCATTTATGCTTTCTGTATTCATGTAAATCGGCATTTTCATATAGAATAGCTTAGATTCATTTTTGCCAACCTAGGAATCTGAATGATCAAACATAAAATGAACACATCAAACCTATTTTCAACCTAGGCATGGAAACTGCCACTCAAAGTTTCCTGGTGAACCCCACCATTCGTCAAAAATTCACCTTGATACCCCTCCCCCAAGAGGCGTGACCTTCAAAGGGTCTCTCAATCCGAGGTATTGTCTCATCCTTCTCGCATCCTCCTTTTGGGCATGGATCCTTTAGCCTGAAGGTAAGGGCGCAAAAAATTTGGGTCAATAGATACCCTTTGACTCTAGCTTAGGTCCACCTCATCCTAGCCTAGCCTACCCCTTAATCTCCACATCTCCATGCACCCACACAACTCCCCATGCTATTTAATACATATGGATGGAATGAGGACTCTCCCCACCCAAGAGCATTAATGAGGTATGGTGCACACATACCACTTGAGTGGGGTGAGGACTCTCCCCATCCAAGAATATTAATGAGACATGGTGTGCATGTGTCCCTTTGACCATCCAAGTGGGAAAATCCATATTTTTCCTCCCCTCATCCAAGCCACTTGGTTGCCATGTCACATCCACCTCACTAGCCCCTTGGGAAATTCTATAAATGGGTCCCCTTTTCTTTCATTTAAGGAAAGTTTGAGATTACTATAAGGAAACTTTGCCAAAATTTAGTTAGAACTTACTTGTGTACACATTGTGGGGATCCTACTTGCCCAATACTCGTCCCCTCACTTGATGTTCACTTTCTATTCCTATATCACATCCTCCTTTTGATTATTTTGTTCCCCATATACTCCTCCAAAGCATCACTCTTGGAAGTAGTGTGATACTAGGTTAGATTCTTAACTAATGACTCCCCCTCCATTCACTTATTTTTCATCTAGTGGACAAACTACTGTATTTCTCTCACTACCATTTTCATCTTCCCCTTCCATGTCATCCTTCCAATTGGTCACTTCGTCCTCTTCAACAAATCTTTAGACACCTAAAACACGTCATGTCGATGGCGAATACTCATATGGATATGCTACAAGACCATATGGAAGATATTGAACAGACTCCAAGATATAGCAGTGGTTCTAACCACTCAATTTGGTCTCCTTAGCCTAATCAGTCTGAATCGTAGCTGAGACCTGCGGTCTACATTCTAAACCACAGTTGAAACCTGCGGTTTACATTCTAGCCCGCAGCTATCACCTACAATATTAAATGAATTTTAGTTGGCCTTTATTTGAGCCAAATCAGTTTGAACAGCCATTTGATTTAGAAGAAGGTAGTTAAATGATGGAAGCTTCCAATCCAACTATCCTAACCACCCTTTCTTATTCTTGACTTCTCCATGAAGCCACCCCTAACCCTTGGGTAGTCCATTAAATACCCCTTCATATTAGGGCAATGATATTGCACACTTTGATAGCGAAGTCTTGTCAAAATATACAATGGAGCAATGGGTATTAGAACAGCGAAGCCCTATCGGATTGTGGACTCACTTGAGTGCACTAAGAGAGAGATTGGTTGTAATCACTTTGCCAACCTAAGCATCATGACAAATTGTACCATGGATGTCCTAAGGAGCTAGAATTTCAAGAAACGCTAATTTGGGAAAACGGAGGCCCTATCAAGCAACTGCAAAATCTGTCAGAGGATACTAATGCAACCCTTGATCATCAATTTGACAAGGAGGATCAATCCCATAATCCCTGATTTAGAGAGTAAAACTACTTGGTTGCACACCGTGGCTTTCAGCCACGGTTTACAATGCAGACCACTCATCCGAGATATAGTTTGCAACAGGTATAAGATCCCCTTACTGTTCCTTTTACATTATGTTTAGCTAGGTTATATTAATCAATTTAGCACTTGATTTGGTAGTTTAAAGACTCTGACTGACCGGATTAAGGATTTGATTAGATTTACTCCATTTTAGAAAGTAGGGCATAATTGATTTCTTTTCATGCTAACATTCTTCATTTCATACATTTGATCCATTAGATTGGTAGTTATGGTCCTTATTCACATGTTTCTAACAATCTTTATGAGAATTGCTTATGTTTAGCATGGTTTATCCACTTTCTTGATTTCATTTTGCTATGTTATCTTTGTGTATATTTCCTTTAAAGGGCCTCATCATGAGAGGCTTCATATGCTTTTAATGCTTTTCTGTTGTTTCTTGACCGTAGGGAATCATATTAAAAGGATATTCAACCATTCAATTCCTTCCTCAACACGAAGAAGAGGGTCAACTCCACCCTAGAGCAGTTCGTGTCACCTTAAAGGCTTGAAAAGTGCATTGTATTCCCAAGGGGATCACAATATTGTAATTGCGTATCAAAAAGGGATATCCCTAAGAGGGATTCATTTGTAATACATGAATTGGTTCCAAAAGGAAATAAAGATGCATTTTACTTAATTGTTTCATCTTTATCAGTTTGTGTTTGAATATCGCTTTTTACTTCATTTTACGCAATTAAAGGCATGCAATATCGGGTGCACGCCTTTATGGTCGTACATAAGGTGATCACAGTTGGACTCCACATTTTAAGCACGTAATCTGACATCTTCTATATTTTTTGGATTGCAGGTGCAAACTGTAGCTTCCAACTACGGTCTCATTGTTGGCCCGTGACTTCAATGTGCGGTCTACAATCAGAACTGCGAATCGGACCTGTGGTTTACAGTAGAAATATAAGACAATAGAGAACAAAATACATATCGGATGTGGACCTGAGGTAGGTCTCATTTTTCACCCTTTGTAACTTTTTATGTCTCTGTGTTTTTCCAGAAGGTCAAATTTGCAATGCAACTAGGAAAACTAAAAAAGGGAAATGAACTTAGGTCCTAGAGTTGTATTCATTTTTACATTATTAGAAAGGTGATGCTAGGAATATCGGATCTTTGAGTGCAATCTGCCCTAGACTCCAGCATGCTTGATATAATTGTGTGTTTGGTTTGCATGTTTGAGGCCCAATCAGTGGCCATTTGCATAGTAGCTTGCATTATCAAAAATCATGTAGGATATAGCATGCATTTCTTAATATGAAACTTTTCTTTTTACATTACATGTAGGAAACAATCATTCGTTCTATATTATGCATTGTCATTTTATGCAAATTAAAACAAACCACACACACCACTTGGCACTTAAATGCTAGTGATTTGGGAGTCACATCCAACCACTAGTAGGGTTCAACGACGGTGGGTATAATTTCCATCCATTGGCCCAAATCCTACGTACCCTTTGTTACTAGACCAATATCGGATCCAAGAACCATTCATAGCCTAGAAAATTTACATGTACTTCTCTTCGGAGGGTATAACACTACTTAGGTGAGATTGGATGAGGATTTGGGAGGACCTGTGATCCTTTTCTAGGTGTGGAATTTCATTACCACACACGGGATATTTACATGGCTTGGAAGTGACATTCAGGTTGTCAAGCTGCAAGCATATAGGTGAAAGCCAATTTAAACTGAGAATATAATCCAACAAGCTTTCAAAACATGACAAGGAGTTCTTTACTGATACAAAAAACTTGAAACAACAACAAACAATTTACGGCTCACTTTTAAAAGTTAATCCGAGATAAACACCATTGTATACCTTGTTTGTGTAATAAAGAATAAATCTAGACACTAGGAGCACCATGGTGGAGACACAGGGTAGTCAGCAAAGGCATAATATTGATTCCCATGACCAAGCCCCAATAGATTCACAACAACATATGTTTGTCTTATTTATAATCCACTTTCACCTTTTGCTTCCTCTCATCCCGAAGCATTGCTGATGTAGTCAGTTTCAAGGAAGTAGTAGTAGTGTGCTCAGATCTGTGTGACACAGATATCGATGGTTGAGCACCTACTGTTTGTTTTTCTTCTGGAATCTTAACCGATGATGCTGGTCGGACATCCAGGTGCGTTAATGGGATTATGAAACTCCCTAGAAAATTAACCATGTTCATGAATTTAAATGGTTCTCCATCTAATGGCACCATGTGAACTTGTCCCTTGTGAATGTACTTCACACATTGATGCAATATCGAGGGAATGCAACGCATCTCCTGAATCCAAGGTCTCCTCAATAGGATGTTATACTGCATGGCTCCTTCGATCACATGACACATCATAGGGATGGTCTTTAGGCCTACCCAAATATGTAGGACAATCATGCCAACCGTCAAACATAACATGTCGTTAAACTCTATCAACATGAATGCAGTGGGCACGATGTGTGACTTAGGCAGATTCAAGGGACTCAATGCCTTGGTTGTTATGATGTTGATCGATGAACCAGTGTCGATCAAGACCCTTTTGAATGGTACGTGGTTGACACATGAAATTATATGCAACATCGTGTCAGTTGTATCTGTGGGAATCATCCTAATTTCATGATCATAAAATTGGATCATCGGCTCCTAGCACTGTTGTACATGTCCCACAAAATTTGTGAATGCTTAAGCATCCTGGGATTGTACCTCGATAGACCTAAAAATATCTATGAGAGTCTCCCTGTGCCTATGGGATTGTTGTATTAACTCATAAATAGATAACTTAGCAGGAGTTATCTGCAGGTTTTGAACCAACCTGCTTCGTATGTTCACCACCAATCTAGTTGGTGGACCTAGAATATTTTGCGTTGGTTGTTGATTCGACATGGCTTATATTATTATGGGAGCATGTAGTTGATTTAGCTTCTCATATCTCGCATGCCTTGTAACAACATTAACCATACCTACGAACCCCTGGGTAGTTGGTTCAACGTGTACCTGGTTGACGTAACCAGCATTGTTGCACGGTGCCTCATGGTTTGGAAGTGGATTTTTGTAAATCCCCATGTTCTGGTTTTAAGGTGCTAACATATTATTTGGTACTACAAGCTCACCTTTTTCAATCATTTTTTTCACAATATGCTTGAAGGACCAACATACTTCGATGTCATGACCCTTCACTCGGTGAAAGATGCAAAATAGATCATCCTGGTACCCCTTTGACTTGGGTTGACTCGGATCAACCATCTTGATTTTGGGTAATTTGATTGCCTTGGCCTCGCACAATTGGTGGAATATCAACATCAGTGATTCTATCAAAGGCGTGAATTGGTGATGTGGGCATTGTTCTTTGTTTTTGCCCTTATAATTATTATTGCGCTTTTCATACTACACGGGAGGAGGTTGGGCCTGATAATTCTTATTTTGTTGCCCTTTATCCTCTCTCAGGAGGTTTAGCACCACTTTGTTGATGTGGGCCTACTTGCCCTTATGTTTTGTGGAGCTCTTCTTGGGCCCCTCTTTCCTGTTATTAAGCTTCAAGTTTTCTTCTTATAACTTGATGTCTTCAATTACCTTGGCTTGCACCAAAGCTTCCTCAAATGTTGGATACTACTGCAATAGCAACAATAGCGAGATGTGATTGGCACAACTCTTGGTAAATATTCAGGTCAATTCTGTGGTAGGAATAGGGAATGGTAACTTTACCTTCAACCTCCTCCATCTCTTTCTATACTATTCAATTGACTCGTCATCGTGTTGAGCTAGCACAGCCAAATCAAAAAGGTTAGTCTATTTCTTGATGCCAAAAGAAAAGCGTTCAAGGAAAGCATTAGCCAGTTGCTCAAAACTGGTAATGTTGTAACTCTTTTGTTGGTTGAACCACTCTCGGGCTGGTCTTAAGAGGGTTGTAATGAATGTGTGTAAAAGTAAGGTATTATTTCTTGCAATTTAGAAATAGGCATCCAAAAATCTTGTGACATGCTCTTGCACATCTTCGTCACCTTTAAATTTTTCTAACCTGGGCATAACAAAATGCTCAAGATAGGTGGGAGTAGGTATCGAGGGTTCCAAAGGCTCATTGTGAATATTTTTTTGAATGTCGGCTTTTAAATAGTCGTGCCTTGCCTCTCAATCGCTTTTAATTTTGTTGCTAAGGCTTTATAAGCCTCCGAGGACAGAAAGTCCTCCTCCCTAAGTTGTCGTGGGGGTGGTCTTGGAGGTACATTCTTTCTTTGTCAAGGTGGAGGACGTTGCTCTTCCTCCTCAACTTGGGATTTTTTAGGATACTCTTGCTCGGTTCCATCTCCCTCGACTTCCTCATATTGTTGTTTCCTCTCACATTCGAATGGTGGTGGTCGTTTAATATCATTGCATATCATGATTATGATTTGATCAGCTTCAAGGGATCTTCTGTTGACTTTGATTATGATTTGATCTTCTATTGATTTAGATTTTATTTATTTTATAATTTTTATTGGTTTTTGAGACTTTATATTTGACCAACCGATGAGTGCATGCCTTCGAAGCTTTTAAATTGACCAAGTGATTCTCGAGAACCCTTGGAGCTTTTAGGATTTACCAAAAGGGATTATGAGCACCTTTGGGGCTTTTTGGGATGACCAAGCGGTTCTTAAAAATCCTTGGAACCTTTGGGTTGACCAAGCAATTTTTTAGAAACCCTTGGTGCCTTTTGGTTGACCAAACTACTCATAGACGAGCTTGGATCCTTTGAGGATGACCGAGCGGTTTTAAGCAAACCCTCGAGGCCTTTTAGGTTGACCAAGCAATTTTTTAGAAATCCTTGGTACCTTTTTTGGGATGATCAAGCAGTTTTAAGCAACCCTCAGGGCCTTTTACTAACTAACTAAAGGGCTTAAAGATGCCTTTGAAGCTTTTGATTCACCAAAATACTCATAAAAGAGCTTGGAGCCTTTTAGGATGACTTAGTGGTGTTTAGAAAACCCTCGAAGTCTTTGGGGTTGATCAAGCAGTTTTAAGCAAACTTTTAGAGCCTTTTACTGACATGACCAAGCAGTTTCAGGAACCCATAGAGCCTTTTGTTACACTCTCAAACATAGAACACCTTAATATGGATGATGTTGAGAGGTTTAGGCTCTTCAAAACCCCCTAGCGAGGTTAGGCAATAGGTACCCAGACCAATCTTTTCAAATATGATATAGGGTCCTAGCCAATTATCCACGAATTTGTCTCGCATATCAGGTGGAAAATTAGAGTTTTGTTGGTTCTCTTTCAAGACAAGATGCCCAACTTCAAAGTCTCTTTGGTGGACTTTGCTATTATAAGCTCGTTTTAGTCATTCCTAATAAATATGGAGATGCTCAAGGGCATTCACGTGTTGTTCATAAAGCAGCATTAGTTGATCCAGTTGAGCTTGCAGCACGATGTCATCATCGATGAACTCTTTCAATGCAATGCACAACATTGGAATTTCTAATTCCAAGGGCGTAATGGCCTCAACACCATATACTAGTGAAAATAGTGATGCCCTAGTGGGCGTCCGAATACTAGTCCTGTAAGCCCATAACGCAAGGGGAAGCTAGATATGCCAATATTGTGGTGTTCTTGTACCATCTTTTTCAAGATGGAAACCACTGTCTTATTTGAAGCTTCAGCCTGCTGTTTGCCTACGGATAGTATGGAGTCACAAAACTGTGTTTGATTCTATACTTAGATGTCAAAGCTCTCACATTTTTGTTCTTGAATGATGTTCCATTATCCAAAACTATTTTGGATGGAATCCCAAAATGACATATGATATGCTTGAGTATAAACTCTATTATGCGAGCTCCAGTAGTCGTTGTTAAGGGTATCACTTCCACCCACTTTGTAAAGTACTTAGTAGTCGTGATAATGAATGTATTTTGGCTCGATGATGGGGGAGAGATCTTGCCTATGAGATCGAATCCCCATTGAGAAAATACCCAAGCTTCTTGAATGGGTTGTAAGGCATGCGATGGCAAGTGCGTAATATTAGCATGATGCTGACGTTTGATGCATTTCTTGACACACACGTTGCAATCCTTCTCCATAGTGGGCCAATAGTAACCCATTCGAAGGATGCACTTGATGATGGCCATACCGCAAAAATGGCCATTGCACATACTGTCATGAGCCTATAAAATTTCCCAAGATGACTCTTGGGGCTCTAGACAATGAAGGAGAACTCCGTCGTAACCTCGTCGATACAAAATGTCTCCTATCAAGACATTTTTAGTCACTTTTTTCTTGAATGTGTATCTTGCGGCACACAATAATCCCTCTAGGATCAAACCAAGTTTTAAGAAGTCTTGGATTTGTGACATCCAACTTTGACAAGCCTTAGCTTCGAATGCCAAGATGACTTTCTCCCCCTGCGTATTTACTTTTGCAAATGTAGACTGAGAAATAACCTTATGGTGAATGGTAGTACCACTCCCCGTTGAACTGTAAGAGGTTAATGACCCTCAGGATGCCTTATTTAGAAAGCTTTCAGCTCTGCAAAACCATTTAGATTTTGATTCTGGGCTAATCATGTTGACTAAAATTCTATTATCAAAGGATTCGTGTTCCACTACAGGATGCAAAAATGTTTTAACATGAATGGTAGTGAAATCGATAGACATATTTTGAGGGATTAAGGATCCCAAAGATGCCATGGTTTCTATGAACCTATTTTATGAACGAGGGATTGCCTCAATGTCATACCATTCCAATTTAGCCAAATATATAGCAACAAAATATTTATAAGCTTGCAGTACGGGAAATCGACACTAAAAGAGCCCCTTAACTTGGTTGACTATGAGCAAGGAGTCACCAAAGATGTTTAATATTTTAATGTTCGTGGCAATGGTTGTGTGGAGGCCCAGTAATAGGGCTTCGTACTCAACATTGTTGTTGGTGCATGGGAAGGGTATTGGAGCTCCTTGTAGTGTGAAAAAAATTATTCTTGCACCACCTCCTTGCTCGCACTTCGAACCGTCGAAGAACAATGTCATATCAACATTATTTTTTGGTTCTTCAAGTTCGGGAGCTTTAGATATGAAGAAAACTGCATCATCTAAAAGCTCAATGGTAAGAGGCCTACTATTTGACAGTGGTGCCTTAGCCAGCTGATCAGCTATGACCTGTCCCTTAATGGAATTTTGGCTTATGAATTTCAAGTCGAATTATGTTAGTAGCATGATCCACTTTGTAGTACACGTATTATGATACGTCTTATTCATCATGTACTGCAAAGGATTTTATTTTGATATAATATATGTTGTATGACTTAGCATATAATGCTGAAATTTCTTTGTAGCGAACACTACTACTAAACATAGTTTCTCCATATATGCATACCCTAGCTTGTAACTCACAAATATTCGGCTAATATAATATATGGCTTGCTCTTTGCCTTGTATGTTCTTTTGGGCTAACATGGTCCTAATGCAAAGTCAGTTTCTGATATATATAGCAAAAATGATACATCTAGCCTTGGTGGAGTTAGCACTTGCGGCGTCACCAAGTATTGCTTTATTTTAGCGAAAGCTACTTGATAGTCCTCATCCTAATTGAATGGGACCCCCTTATGTAGTAGTCAATTCATGGGTCAATATTTATCTAATAATTGAGTGATAGTACACTTTATCAATGCTACCTTGCTCTAAAGGCTCCTTAATTCTTTGATATTAGTGGGGGGACTCATCTCTAAGATAGCCTTGATGTTCGCTAGGTCAACTTTGATGCCTCATTTGGAAATGATGAATCCTAAGAGTTTACCAGAAGTTACACCAAATACGCACTTCTTAGGATTCAAGTTGACATTATATTCTATCAAGAGATCGAAGACCTTCCTTAAGACCTCTGCATGCTCAATATGAATTAATGAATTGGTTAACAAGTCATCCATATAATCCTCTAGGATCTTATGCATATAGTGATGAAAGATATATGTCATGGCCCGCTGATATGTGGCACCAACATTTTTAAGACCAAATGGCATAACTTTATAGAAAAATGTTCCCCATGGCATTATAAACACGGTTTTATGCTGGTCTTCGAGTTTAATCCAAATTTGATTGTAACCAAAAAAATCTTCCATTAAGGAGAGCATTTCATGACCTATAGTAGTGTCTACAAGAGCATCAATATTAGGCAACAAAAATGAATCCTTAGGTGTTACCTTATTCAGATCTCTGAAATTCATACAAATACGGATCCTTCCATCAAGTTTTCCTACGGGTACCATATTGGACACCATTTCGGATAGTCAATGGAGATTAAAAATTCTACGTCCAATAGCTTTTGTATCTCATATTTCACCATTAAGGCTATTTTTGGATGCATCTTTCTAAGCTTTTTCCTGATTGGCTTCTTCGACAGATCTAGTGAAAGGTTATGGGTAACCAATTTTGGGTCTAGACCTGGCATATCTTTGTATGTCCAAGCAAAAATATTAGGTCTCTCTTTCAATAGAGGGATGAAGGTGGCACACTCATCTAAAGTGGGACTCTCTCCAAATTTAAACCTTCCTTCCTGATATCCACATCGAAGGTTTCCTCTACTGACATATGCAACCCCTCCTCAAGCTAGTGATGCATAGGTATCAAGTGGATTTCATCGGTTGGGTTCATAGGTTCCACGTTGGAAGCATCCTCGGCATGATAGAAATCATAAGCATGGTCTGGTGCAAAATGAAATGGTTGTAGCATTTCTTCGTTAGGGAAGAAATCTTCAAGCTCTATAGGCGAGTCAGTGTGATCCCAGTTGATAGCATCTACATTTAAATGCAAAATTTTGGATAGATTTTTTGGATTATAGAGTAGAGTGGTCAAATCAATGGAGACCATATTTATGGAATGGAATTGATCTCCAAGACCATACGAAAAAACTTCTACATAATCGATGTAGTCTTCATACCTGAGATCTAGCTCTAATGCCACAAGTACAAATGGGTCCTATTTGTGCAGACTACGAACCAGGGTTATGCATAAGGGGTCGACCCCAAAGTGTATATATAAAATTGGGGTGAATCTAGTCCTAAGGTGTATATACATCGGGGGCGAATTTTTCAAAATTTTACAAAAAATTTATCAAAATATGGCGATTTTTCAAAAAATTTACACTTAAATTATAAACAAATTTTAGGGTCATGTTTGACCTATTAAATCATCCTAAAACTTCATAAAAATACCACCAATAGATCACGCTTAAAAAGAGCTTTCCAATGAGTACAAATATACCTATGTTTGGATATATATTGATGCCTAAAACTATGAAATAATTGTCAGTCACCATGTGATAGTCGCCATGTGACAGTCTCCTTGTGACAGTCACCACATGGTGATTGTCACATGGCGACTGTCATATGGTGACTGACAATAATTTCATAGTTTTAGACATCAATATATATCCAAACATAGGTATATTTGTACTCGTTGGAAATCTCTTTTCAAGCCTGATCTAATGGAAGTGTTTTTATGAAGTTTAAAGATGATTTAATAGGTCAAAATCTATCCCAAAATGATATTACTTCCTTACCACCATATTTGGGGCCACTTTTGACCTATTAAATAATATCAAACCTTCATAAAATCACCACCATTATATCGGGATTGAAAAGAGCTTTTGAACAAGTATAAATATGTCTATGTTTAGATATATATTAATGCCTAAAACTATGAAATTATTGTCAATAGCCATGTGATAGTCGCCACATGTGACTATCACATGGAGACTATCACATGGCAACTGTCACATGGTGACTGATAATAATTTCATAGTTTTAGGCATCAATATATATCTAAACATAGGCATATTTATACTCGTTAGAAATCTCTTTTCAAGCCTAATCTAATGGAAGTGTTTTTATGAAGTTTCAAGATGATTTAATAGGTCAAAATCTATTCTAAAATAACATTAATTCCTTACCATCATCTTTGGGAACACTTTTGACCCATTAAATAATATCAAACCTTCATACAACCACCACCATTAGATTAGGCTTAAAAATATCTTTCCAACGAGTACAAATATGCCTATGTTTGGATATATATTGATGCCTAAATCTATGACTTTATTGAAAATCGCCATGTGACAGTCGCCATGTGCGACTGTCACATGGTGATTGACAATAATTTTATAGTTTTAGGTATAAATATATATACAAACATGGGCATATTTATACGCATTGGAAATATATTTTCAAGCCTGATCTAATGGCAGTATTTTTATGAAGTTTCAAGATGATTTAATAGGTCAAAATCTATTCCAAAATGATATTACTTCCTTACCACCATATTTGGGGCCACTTTTGACCTATTAAATCATCTTGAAACTTCATAAAAACACCACCATTAGATCAGTCTTGAAAAGGGCTTTCCAACGAGTATAAATATGTCTATGTTTGGATATATAGTGATACATAAAACTATGAACTTATTGTCAGTCTCAATGTGACAGTCGCCTTGTGATAGTCGCCATGTGACAGTCACCTTGTGACAGTCGCCTTGTGATAGTCACCACATGATGACTATGACATGGCGACTATCATATAGTGAGTGACAGTCGCGATGTGTCAGTTGCACTGTGACAGTCGTGGTGTGTTAGTCATGCTGTGACAGTTGCAGCGTGGCAATCGCGCTGTGATAGTCACAGCATGTCAGTCACCTTGTGCCGATAGCATTTTGTCACTCGCTTCTACCAGTAACTTTTTATGATTGCCTTGTCAAGTTGAGACTATGAGTGTTTCTCCCAGCCAATAGGGTTACCTATATATAGTGGGGGTACAAGTGGCGATTTGGATGGGATACTTTTTTTAAAAAAAAATTAGAGCGAATATTAGGCAGAAATACATATTGTACAAGGGCGATTTTACTCTAAAAAAAAATTAATTCCCATAATTTTTGGGCGAATGGGTCGACCTCTAGGGTCCCAAAAATAGCAAAATAAAAAATGTTAAAAACCTAAAATTCGCTATAAATTGCGAAATTCACCCTTGTGCATAACCCTGCTACGGATGACTGGGTCCTCCCTATGCACTAGTCATTGTGAATCTTTCTTAATGTCGGCTTTTGAATAGTCATGCCTTGCCCCTCAATCACTTTTACTTTTGTTGCTAAGGCTTTATAAGACTCCGAGGATATAAATTCCTCCTCTCTAAGTTGTCGTGGGGGTGGTATTGGAGGTACATTCTTCCTCTGTCGAGGTGGAGGACGTTGCTCTTTCTCCTCCTCAACTTGGGAGTTTTCAGGATACTATTGCTCGGTTCCATCTCCCTCGACTTCCTCATATTGTTGTTGCCTCTCACATTCGAATGGTGGTGGTCGTTGCATATCATGATTATGATTTGATCAGCTTCAAGGGATATTCTATTGAATTTGATTATGATTTGATCTTCTATTGATTTGGATTTTATTGATTTTATAATTTTATTGGTTTTTGAGCCTTTATATTTGACCAACCGGTGAGTACATGCCTTTGGAGCCTTTAAATTGACCTAGAAATTCTCAGGAACCCTTGGAGATTTTAGGATTGACCAAAAGGGATTATGAGCACCTTTGGGGCTTTTTGGGATGACCAAGCCGTTCTTAAGAATCCTTGGAGCCTTTGGGTTGACCAAGAGATTTTTCAAAAACCCTTGGTGCCTTTTGGTTGACCAAACTACTCATAGATGAGCTTGGAGCCTTTGAGGATGACCGGGCAATTTTAAGCAAACCCTCAGAGCATTTTAGGTTGACCAAGCAATTTTTTAGAAATCCTTGGTGCCTTTTTTGGGATGATTGAGCAGTTTTAAGCAACCCTCGAGGCCTTTTACTGACTGACCAAAGGGCTTACAGATGCCTTTGGAGCTTTTGATTGACCAAACTACTCATAAAAGAGCTTCGAGCCTTTTAGGATGACCGAGTAGTGTTTAGAAAACCCTTGAAGCCTTTGGGGTTGATCGAGAAGTTTTAAGTAAACTCTCAGAGCCTTTTACTAACATGACCAAACGATTTTAGGAACCCTTGGAGCCTTTTGCTACACTCTCAAGCATAGAACACCTTAATATGGATGATGTTGAGAGGTTCAGTCTCTTCAACACCCTCTAGTGATGTTAGGTGATAGGTACCCAAACCAATCTTTTTAGATATGATATAGGGTCATAGCCAATTAGCTGTGAGTTTGTCTCACATATCAGGCAACAAATTCGAGTTTTGTTGGTTCTCTTTCAAGACAAGATCCCAAAATTCAAAGTCTCTTTTGTGGACTTTGCTATTATAATCTCATTTTAGTCACTCATGATAAACACAAAGATGCTCAAGGGCATTCACGCAACGTTCATCAAGCAGCATCAGTTGACCTAGTCAAGCTTGTCGTGCGGTGTCATCATCGATGAACTCTTTCAATGCAATGTGCAACATTGGAATTTCTAATTCCAAGGGCATAATGGCCTTAGTGCCATATACTAGTGAAAATGGCATTGCCCTAGTGGGCATCCAAATGCTAGTCCTGTAAGCCCATAATGCAAGAGGCAGTAGTGTAGGCAGCAAATCCACCTCCCAGAAGAAGAAAAAGTGATTTGCTAGATTTTGACAGTTTTGGGAATGATTTGCTCAAGTTTTGTAAAATCGTACAGTGGGAGGAAAAATCATACAACTGGATTGGAAAACCATATAGAGCAGTAGTAAATCATACAGGGTGCATCGAAATTCACTCAGATGCAAAGGAAATGTAATTTCGGGATGAAATGTCGCATGGATTTGCTAAACTAAGGTGTAAACTTAGGAAAATGCCAAAATAATGTATTCAGTTGTATATGGGCAGTTGTGAATAATGGATTGTCTCAGGAACCACTTTGGAATGGCCTAGGCAATGTTATATAAGGCCCCATTTTCAAATTTGTAGGTCTGGCTACTAGTTTACTGGTTATTAGTTGCTAGAATAGAGAGATAGACATATTTCTGAGTTATTGCAATTACCTTAAGAGAGTTTTCCACATTGTAATCAAATTGATAGCCATTAATGAGAATAATAGATGTTGTGGATGATAGTGTATGGTCTTGTTGTGAATGGATAATGCATTGTGGATTAACATTGTGTAATTGAGTTTCTATCTTACTGTTATATGTTAGTTTTAGGCATTGTTGCAACTTGTTGAGAAGATTGTCACTAGTGAATCATGGGGAATGATTTAGGAGCATGATGATATTGGAAAGGATGTGGTGAAGCATACTGTATGATTTCTGGATGGAATTACTTGTATGGAATCTCTCACCAACCCGGTTTGGATGTTTTGCTTGTGGAAGAGATTGTCTTGTTTAGGTTGTTAAACCTTTACAAAACATCCCGAAGAGAGATTGGAGTAGAAGAGCATAGCAAGTAACACCTTTTTGTACCTTTATTTCATACATATCATACATCGTACATCGTACAAATCGTACAAAATATTGTTACCCGATTTGGTAAAATAGGCGATTGGCAGGAACTTACCCGATTTGGCAGTTTTGGTGAATTGGCTTGAACGATTACAAAACTATGTATGACAGCCTACAAAATAGCATCTATCAATTTTTATGAGTGCAATATCATACCATCTTGGACACTGTATGATTTGAGATCGTACAGTGTATGTAATTAAGGTCCGTACAAAGAATTGATAGTTCGTACGAGGGTAGTTCGGGTGATTAGAATATTGTCCGATTTGGTAATTGAGATAGGCTCGACCTAGGAATCATTATTACCTCTAGAAAACACCTCCCCATTAGGAATACTCCACCACTATGTTACATTTGGTATCATTGCCTTATCGAATCTGGCATTCTTGTTAAAATGGGTCAAATTTGACTAAAAACTGGAGGTGATTTTTTATGATGGACACCAGTACACAAAGGCATGGGAGAAGGGAACCATGAGACAACATTCTAGTAAGAAGGAGCACAAGGATTTCTCAAAGAGGAAACATGAGTAACTCAGATCAGAGTACGCATGAACCAGAGATAGAGCAAGTTTGGACATCCGAAGAGGGAGACTTTGAGACGTTGTTGATTGAGATAGAAGATGAGGAGGAAGAACCACCAAACGTAGAGGAGACGGGTGACAAAGAGAAAGTGCACGATGATGGAGAGTGGATGGTAAGACCTGAGGAAGTGGTAGCAGGGTTGCGAGAGGGTGTAGAGGATGGGAGTCAGGCACCAAGGCAATAGGACATGGGGACTCAGGAGGATAGACCAAGATCATCTCCATCACATCAGCGAAGAAGGTCATAGAGTGAGGATGCACGAGAATTTGGTCATCGAGTGGTGGGACAAAACAAGATACCTCAAATTGACACTTCTGATGACAATGGGAGTAAGACACCCCCAAGGAGGAATCCGATAGAGATTCCATGGGACACCTCAAGTGAGAGCGATGACTCTCCTAATATGGCTAACAAAGCAGCCAAACAAAGATGTCCACCATTTTTAGGTGAGGGTAAGGAAGACCCCACATGACATGTAGGAACTTGCATAACTATTTGGAGAGCAAATGGTGTAGATAGACCAGAGGATTGGGTAGTCCTCTTTCCTACCACCTTGAGAGGATTGGCAATAGATTGGTACCTAAAGAGAGAAAATAACATTGATTTTCAGACTTGGAATCAGATAAAGGAGAAGTTCATTGAAGAATTTTGACCTTTAAAAGATGATGGAGACATAGTTACCGAGCTTTGCATGACAAAATAGAAAGTAGATGAGGATGTGAAATCCTTCAACCGTCGACTAAAGTAGTTAGTCGATAAGATGCAAATGCCATTGGTAGATGTGCTGATAAAATGGTGGTTTGTAGATGGGTTACTACCAAAATATAAGAAAAATATGAAGGGAGTACCATCTGACACATATGAGGAAGCATTGAAACACGCAAAGACCTTTGAGAGTGAATCAAAATAG
The DNA here is from genome assembly GCA_028583015.1 of Wollemia nobilis. Lineage (NCBI taxonomy): Eukaryota > Viridiplantae > Streptophyta > Pinopsida > Araucariales > Araucariaceae > Wollemia > Wollemia nobilis. The sequence goes on along the minus strand of JAQPPZ010004488.1, from coordinate 1,429,439 downwards.
ATGTACATGGGAATATTATCTCATCCCAAGTTAAAAGATTCAGATAGTGAAGAAGAAGACACTATCTAGAGGATGGTAGCATCATTCCGCAAGGAGTTTGATAAGATGGTTAAAGAACAAAAGATCAAACCAGATAGGAAGGAACTATGGTGCACAGAATGCAAGATAGAGGGACATACAAATATGAAGTGTCCAAAGAATGACTATTGCCATATTTGTAATGTGATGGGGCATGAAGTAATGCTCTGTCCCTACAATGCAAGAATCCATCCATAGGTACTATCAATCCAGGAGCAGGAAGAAAAACCATAGGCCCAAGGAAGTGGCCAACAAGCAATGAGTGGCGGTTATAGAAATAGTAGAAGAGGTGGTAGATAGAATCAAGGTAATCGACAAGGAGGACAAAGTCGCTTATAGTATGACTCGGAAGGTAGACCGATCATACAATGTCATAATTTCCAAGAGTGGGGGCATTTTGTGAAGAATTGTCCTGCACCTCCGATGCAAGGAGCACCACAAATAAGCACTACACACATGTGTAGATGGTGTGGTCTAGGGAACCACAAGGAGGAGAATTGTCCAAAGTAGGTGAGTTCGAGCAACCCATAAAATGTGAGCTATTTGGACATCGAAGTTCCTCAAGTTAAAGAGGAAACTTAGGAAGTGTTAGCCGTGATGAGGAATCAGGCTAAAAAGGATAAGTATCTAGAGCCAGCAAAAGAAAAGCAACGTTGGCAAGCAACAAAGAAAATATTGCAAGAAGAAACTGAGAAAACTAAGCAAGGAGAGTCGAGCACTCGAAAGGAATTACGAAAACCATCAGAATAGGAGATAGTTGTGCAGAATCTGGTAGCACAGGTGTTGGATACCATAGTGGAACTTAAAGTATCTGACTTACTAGAAGCTATCCTAGAATTGTAGAAAGCAATTATGGAAGAAATGCAACCATAGAAGGTGATGGAAGTAGAGAGCCAACCAATTTTAGAGGATGAATGAAAAGACCAATTTATGGATCCTACTATACTAATGATTGATGTGGGAAAGAAGCCTGCATTAATGCATATGGAGATTTTGGGGCACAAATTGATGCAAGTGATCATGGATGGAGGATCCAGTGTTAATGTGCTACCAGAAAGAACTTGGCTAGAACTAGGTGCTCCATCCCTATGGGCACCGAGCTTTTGACTGTATGGGGCTGACCAGAATGATATTAACATAAAAGGAGTTTTGACTGCACAACAAGTAATGATAGTTGAGCAAGAGTTTGTCTTGGACTTTGTTGTGATTACAATGCAGAAACCTGCATACGATGCCCTCTTGGGGAGAGGATGGCTATGAGTAGCCAAAGTTAATCATAATTGGGGAAAGAATCAGATCACCTTCAAGAAGGGACAACATAAATACATGATCAATTTAGCTAATCAGAGAGTTAGTGAGGATATAGCTACAACTGACGAATCAAAAAACTCATCAGGGGATGAAGGACATGAACCTGATGGAGAGGGAATGTTGTACATGGATGAATGTAGCGAGGATGAAGCTCGATCTGATAGCGGACTCCTTCATTGGAAAATGGAGGATTACGAGATGTTTCAACCCAACTGCCTTTGTATTGAGTCAGAAGAGATCAAGGAAAAACAAGATGAACCAAAAGCTAGTAAAGAAACTAAGAAGGAAATAGAAGAGAAGTGGACGTTTCCAAAAAGCTTTGTGGAGTATATAGTAGGAGATGCAGAGATTGATACAAGACCGACACACCCTGAGAATGTAATGAAAGCTACGAGTGAGCCAAAAAATATCAAGTATGAAGGACCCAAGATAGTGGACATCAATCTAGGAATGGAGGAGGAACCTAGGATGGTCCATTGTGGTGATGATTGGAATCTCGTATTGAAGGCAACAACTTTCAAGATATTCTTGGAGTACAAGGATGTCTTCGCATGGACATATAAGGATTTGAAAGGAATCCCACCTGAATTATGTGTCCATAAGATTACACTAATGCCTGGCGCTCAACCTGTTAGGAGGAGGCCATATAGAATGAATCCAAAGTACGTGACATTGGTAAATATGGAGATAGAAAAGATGTTGGAAGCAAGAATTATATTCAGGGTGACGAATAGTGAATGGGTTTCACCTATAGTAATCACCTTGAAGAAGGAAGTCGATAAGATAAGGATATGCGTAGACTTTAGGAGTCTAAACACAGTGACCATTAAGGATCCCTTTCCTATTCCATTCATAGATTCTATCTTGGAGGAAGTTGCAGGACATGAGATCTATTCATTTTTGGATGGATTCTCGGGATACAATCAGATCAGCATCGTTGAGGAGGATAAGCTGAAGACCACATTTGTTGTGGAGAATGGCATCTACGCGTATAATCGAATGCCATTTGGGCTCTGTAATGCCCCAACTACGTTTCAGCGCATCATACTGTATATATTTGACCAACTGGCGATAGGGAATTTCAAAGCATTTTTGGATGATTGGTCCATTTATGGGAAGATCAAGGAGCATCTTCCATCTCTTAGTGAATGTATGAGTAGGTGCAAAAATGCACAGATATCATTAAACCCAACAAAGTGTTTTCTGATGGTACCATATGGAAAATTGTTAGGACACATTGTGTGCAGCGAAGGATTGAAGATAGATCCGGATAAAATTCGGGTGATATTATTCATGGAAGAACCCTTTGATGTGAGTTCACTCAAAACCTTCCTTGGGTCAATAGGATATTACCGAAGGTTTATCAAAAATTATGCACATGTATCCTATCCGTTAGATTCTTTGATGAAAAAGAATATTCCTTTCATATGGATAGAGGAGCACCAGGGAGCCTTTGAGGAGTTAAAGGCTAAGTTGGTAAGCAGTCCGATTTTGGTGTTTCCTAGTTGGGATAAGGAATTCCATGTCCATGTCGATACCTCAAACTTTGCAATTGGATGTGCATTGGCACAAGAAGGACAGTTTAAGTTGGATCAACCGATTTTCTTTGCTAGTCACCTTTTGTCAAGGTCGAAAAGAAATTATAGTACAATAGAAAGGGAAGCCTTGGGGATGGTATATGCAATCCAAAAGTTTAGGCATTACCTACTGGCAAACCCCTTTGCATTCTACGTCGATCATCAGGCATTGTTGTACTTAATAAACAAACCAGTAATACAAGGATGAGTTAGTCGGTGGCTCGTTACACTCCAAGAGTTCGTATTCCGAGTTGTGGTGAGACCTGGTAAGAAGCACGTGATTGCAGACCAGTTGTCTCGAATACGATCAGGGGATCCAGCAGGAATAGGAGTTCTTGATGAATTTCTAGATGCACAATTATTTGCCATCAATGTTGTGCCATCATGGTACAAGTTGGTTGGCCAGTACCTATCCATAGGGGAGTTGCCACAAGAGATGATGACAACCAAAAATAAGAGGATAATTATGAAGTCAACACCTTTCCAGATAATAGCAGGATTGCTATACAAGATAGGAAGTGATGGTATCTTGCGGAGATGTGTAATGGAGGAAGAAGTTAAGGCGACATTGAAAGAAGCCCATGCAGGCTTAGTAGGGGGACACATGGGACCAGATGCGACTGCATGGAAAATATTGTTAGTAGGTCTATGGTGGCCCACATTGTACAATGATGCAAAAGAACATGTGAAAGCTTGTGATACTTGCCAAAGAGCAGGTAAACCGGTCAAGAGGGACTTTATGCCCTTACACCCATCGCAGCCATAGGAGTTGTTCGAACGTTGGGGCTTAGACTTCATGGGACCATTGAAGACATCTCAAATATGGAAATGTAGATATATCATAGTGGCAATGGAATACCTCACAAAATGGGTAGAAGCAAGAGCATTACCTGATAATTCTACCAAAAGTACAACATAATTTTTGTACGAGCAGGTAATCATAAGATTCGGTATTCCACTATGAATAATGAGTGACCATGGAGGACACTTCGTGAATGAGATTATCAAGATGTTGATGATAAAATTTAAGATTTTACACTCATTGTCTAGTCCGTACTACCCAAGAGCGAATGGGTAGGCGAAAGCGACTAATAAAGTCTTAGTATCAACTCTGTATAAAACCTATGGGATAGAAGGAGCAGACTGGGAGGAAAGGTTACCATCCATTTTGTGGGCATATAGAACAACTTTCAAACCAACAATGGAACATACCCCTTTCCAATTAATGTATGGTCAAGAAGCGGTGGTGCCAGTCGAGTTCTTGATACCAAGTTTGAGAGTTGCAGTAGAGCATCGCTTGGGGGATCAAGAAAGTTTGGAGGAATGACTGATGACGCTGACCAAACTAGATGAAAGAAGAGTCATGGCATAGTGGGCGATTGAGATAGCTCAAAAAATATGAAAGGCATGGCATGACAAGCATTTGAGGAAGTTGGAACTTAGTCCAGGGGACTTGGTTCTAAAGTTTAATGGGAAGAGGGAGATCAAGCCAGGTAAACTGAAGATGTTATGGCTTGGCCCTTATAAAGTTATTGAAGTATTGAATAATGGAGCAGTCAGGCTATAGAACCTGAATGGGATGGAGGTACCCAACACTGTAAATGGCTCAAAGTTGAAGCCTTACAAAGTACAGTGTTTATTCATTGCTTCAGAAGAGATTGAATGGAGAAGATGAGCAAAAGCTCAAGATGAGGCTCATCGTGAGCTAGGTCCACCACAAGAGGAGCCAGATTTGGGACTCGCAAGACTATTTTCCGAATGGGAGGAGACGCAACCAATAATTGAACAACAAGAGTTGGCACCTAGACCCGATGAAAGAAGAAGGGTGCGAGTACATATCATATGGATGGATGGGACCATAAGAGAGGGAGAAGAGTGGATTTCTCTAGCAATAGAGGGCTATCAAGAGAGGGCACTATTACCAAGAGCTTCGAATAGGAGGTACCCATAGATAGAACATAGGGAACTACCTCGATAGTCGAAAGAATGAAGAAGGGTAAGGCTGACAGTGCACAATGAGGATAGAGTGGACACATTTGAGATGGAAATTCTGGAGGATGCTAGGGAAGAAAGGATAGAAGAAGAACTAATGGAACTTTCCCCATTGGCTCAGATAGGGCTATTATAATAGAGGATGAGAATGCAAACTCAACAATTGTAGGAAGAGTATCAAACACTACGAGGTCACAATGCGAGATTGAGAGCACAAGTAATCCAAGAATTGGATGGTACCATACAAAGATTGGATGAATAGAGGGTAGTTAGATTACAAGAGATTGGAAGTGAACCTGAGGAGGTTGAAGACTTAACTCCAAGAAATGGTGGAGGAAATGAAGGTGCAAGTACAAGTTCACCACCCCCACCAAGCAAGTAACCTATGATAAATGAGGGCACATAAGTACTTTGGCGAGATATAGAGGAGACCACCACATCACCTGAATTGCACCACAATGTAGTAGGTATGATAGATTCTAGTGATGAAGGGATGTCATGGTTGGTGAGAGAGCCTAGTATAGATGATGATGAACCAGAGAATCCTCATAATCCTTAGAGGGATCAAAGTATTCCAATTAGAGCATTGAGACCAAGGCAAGTCGGGAGAGTTCAAGAGGATAGACCTGAGAATGATACATAGGCATATGCAATAGCTCACCAGCAGCTGAGAAGACAAAGGAGGGAAGTTCGATGATTGGAGAGAGTGATGAATTTGCCACATGACTGGGCAGAATAGAGAGAAGAGGGTCGGACCAACTCTAGCTCTGAGATAGACTTTTCTAATGATTATAGGGAAGTATTGGCATCTTCATCCCCCAAAGATCCTTTGAGGAAAGAAGATGGAGGTATCACTTGGTACGGGCTGATAGAAGAGTCAGAACCTTGTGATAGTTGTCACCAAACTGGAGTCCATTGGCTAATATCGAGTTTGTAGATATTACTCCTGATGATCAAAGAATAAGAGGAAGAATTGGACAAGGACCTCTAAGACTTCAACGAGGAAGAGGAAGAGGTAGACGACTAAAAAATTATGGAGACCTTGGTGATGTTGCAATTAGAGGAGGTAGAGGATGAGGAAGATTCTGACCCCCTACTCCTAGATGGCTAGGAGATAACCCGTTAGCATGTATGAATTGGGTAAGGAACCAACAAGATATACCCAGACTAAGAGGTATGTTACGAAATGTGCTACGAAGATGCATAGGGGGTGACCACCCCTAAACCGATAGGGACCCCAATGAGAAGGGGGTAATTGGTAATTACCTCGAATAAGAGAAGAGTCATCAATAGTATGGGGAGGTTTCATGCCTAGAATAAATGGAAGGGGGAGATACCCACATGGTCGAAACCTTGTTGGTAGAGGAAGGGTACACTTCGTAGATGATAGAAACCTAGGCCAACAATGGACCCGATCACCAAGTTTGGAGCCAAAAATGATCCATGGAGATAGGTGAAGAAGTCGCTCAAATAATAGTAGAGTGGTGAGGACACCACCACCACGGGATCAATCACCTACATGACGAGAAGAAGGCCTACCAGGGGATGAGACTCCAACTTGCCAATGTACAATTCTGAACTGTACACATTGTAGGAGGGGAAATGAATAGGCAACAACATCATAGGCGGAGACCATCCAAGCAGAGGTACAAGAGGATACCACTAATCGAAATGTTATGGTCGAACCTCGAGGTCAAGATTGGGATGGGGTCGTACAAGTGAATGTCACTGTACGATTACCAAGGAGGTAAGTATAATTAGACTAGGATGAAAAAAAATGAAAAAAAAAAAAAATTGTGCCTTAGTTGTGAAAATCCCTCGGGACGCAATTAGGAAGGGCGAGGTTGAAAATCGGAAATGACGGCCTCTCCAGAGAAAAAGAAAGCAAAATTTTCTCTAAGTAATGAAATCGTACAGATAAAAAGTAAAATATGGAAATCGCACAAAAGAGAGTCGTACAAAGCAAGATTGACATGCAAATCGTACATAATGTTGTACTGTACGATTTAGATCGTATAGTGTATGATTTTCCAACTAACCAATTAATGCGGCATGCAAAAAAGCAATGGTTGGAGGAAAAGAAGGGGGAAAAAGATAAAATTTTAAACCAACTACTGAGTTGGCAGTCATCTAGTAGGGGAGATGGAAAAAGCATGCAACATGGCATTTTTTAAATTCTTTTGACAGTTAGGGTTTTTTTAGGGTTTTTGAAAACTTGCTTTAAAAGGAAAGTTAATTGACCATTTTTTAAATCACCAAGCAGAATTCAAATTTTTTAGGAGATTGAAGGGGAAAAGCATACATTTGAGAAAGGAAGACTACATGGGCGATAAATATTCACCAGTACTTTGAATTTGTAGACCCATTGTTAAATTTGTACTAGGGAGTTCTTTTCAGCTTCAAGGAATTAACCCGAGAAAGAGGAATTGGGGTTTTTCTCCACAAAAAGGGGGAATTCAATTTTTTTAAGAAATATTATAGTAACAGATGTCAGAATACATCATTGTATGGATTTAGGACTATGAAATTGTTGTTGGAGTTGGAGGAAGCAGAAATTGGTGGTTGGATTGGGGAAATTGCAAGAGTATGGAAGATTGAAACCCTAAGAACTAAAAAATCTGGCAAAAAGTGAGTAGGGAAATGTGAGGAGAGAAAATTATAGTCCGTACAGCCATACATTGTAGCCAAATTTTATCAAATTGAAGAAAATTGTGCCAGGAGGGAAGGAGTGAAAGATTGGTTGAGATAAAGCACTAAGGAGTAGATCGGGACAATCCGACAACTGGGTCGGTGGTATATTTGGCAAAGGAGACAAAAATCTTGATATTTTGCATCAGTGAGGGTTAGAGAAGTCGTATTGTATGATCTGGGGCCGATTGTATGATTTCCAGGAAGAAAAGTGTCATCTAAGTGGGTTTTTTCCATTTTTGGTAGTTTTAAGAGATCGTATGAAATTGTATGGAATCATATAAATTTTAAAGGGGAGGGTAGCCAACAAGTAGCATAGTATGGAGTACTAGCACCCTGTATGATTTTAGGTCATAGTTGTATGATTTGAAGGAGATTTGACCATTTGAAGATTGACGGGGTGAAGGGAAGAACTGCCAAATAGTGTACGATCTAGAAGCAACGGAGGAAGGTAAAACCATACAAGGGACTTAGAACCGTACATTGTATGATTTTATAGGAGACTGTATGATTTTTGGTACATTTCTAATTGTAGAGGAGGAGGTTGAGTTAATCGGTGAGATGTTGGAGGAATGATCTCAATGGAAGAATTTGGACGTCGATTGAGGTGGATTGCAATAAATCGGGTGGAGAGATCACCAGGTCCGCTACACGAGAGAGAGGCATACTCATGGTAGCACCATGGCATCAGTTTTAGTCCCATGAAAGGTATGGTAATCATCCATGGAGGAGAGGAGGATATAGGCCATGGAGGAGACAGAGCCATTGGTGGCCACACTTGGATAGAACACCATCGAGGCACAGAGAGGGAAGGATGGCCCAAGAAGCTACCTCACGGAGGGAGTTGAGGAGTGAAGTACATGTGCAAGAATAAGAAGAACACCTGAGTAGTGGATAGGAGGAATGCCAGGTGGAATTGTCGAACATCACATTTGTACAGCATGGAGCAGAAGCATGCAGGAAATGGTGGAGTGATGAGAAGAATAGGTCTCATCCCTGGAGGAAGACATTCAAAAATGTGCAAGTGTCGATCATTGCATAGATCCCACCATTTCATCGGATATTCTTCTAGAACTATCTTTTATAGATAGTTCAGGCATATAATGCAGCAACTCGGACAACCTACGTCAATGTGGGCAAGAGGTCAGTGAAGGTGGAAGTTTTGGTGGAGGCATTTCGAAGAACATTTGGGTTGTCGATGGAAGGCATGGAGATAGTCAAGAAATTGGTAGACCCAATAGAAGCACACCACCTGGTTACCACCATGACCACTATCAAATTGATGATAGACGTAAATATTTTAGGTGTAGGAATGCATGGAATAAAGTAGAGCTAGTTATGAGGAGACAATTGGGCATGTGCGATGAACACAGTCATGGCTCGATTGTTAGGTGATACAAGGGTGATAGAGATGCCAATGTGGATGGCATAGTATGTAGAAGGTATCACCCAAGGAATTCCATATGATTGGGGTACCTTTCTGGAGAGAAGGATGCATGAGGCATTGACCAAAAGATCAAAGAACTTTGGGATGGCCTTTCAGGCAATTGGATTGCTACTGAATGCAGTCACAGAAGTGGGAATGCAATTCCCAGGGTTGACGCCACCTAGAGAAATCAGGTCAGACCAACCAACGATATTGAGATGGGTAAAGGTTGTACCCATAGCAAAGAGTACTCCAGAGAAACCATGCATAAGGAGTGAGCGGCACAGGAGTGAAGCTCAAGGAGATACATCTTCGGAGGAGGATGTCGATGTACATCATCGAAGGAAGCATTCTAGATGGTTGGAGCTAGAACTAGAACAACAAGTACCTGCACAAAGGTAGTAGGAGCAGCCTCTCGATCAAGAAAGGGAGAGTAGTCTAGTACAAATAAGGATGAGAAGGCAATGAGAAAGAATGGTAGATAAACTAGTTTTGAAAGTATAGAGGAAGGAACAATCGGATTCAGAAGCGATGGAACTGGATGAGTTATATTGGATAGAGGCAGAGAAGATAGTGCAATCTTCGAACATCTTTGAAAATTTTGAGAAGATGGATGCCTCTAATTTCTTTAAAGGAATTGAGGTAGGGTATGATGGAGTAGCCACTACCCAGGATGAAGCGGGAGTTGGACCAAGTACCATAGAAGAAGAGCCCAAGAAGAAGACTCATTACAAAATTGTAATAGGAGGCTCTAGTAAGAAAGATGTCCTAAAGAATACCAAAGTGCCACAAGAAAAAGAAGCACTTGTTGCTCAACAGGAAGTAGCTCAGGAAAATATAGAGGAGCAATAGGGGGCTCAACCAAAGTATAAAAGGCTCAAGAACAAGTTGAGCAACGATGATCTCAGAAGGAGATCATAAACATTATGGATAGTGAGGGGGAGGAGAAAATAGTGAAACAATCCCCACCTCAAGAAAATATAGATATCGAGAGAGTACTTAGCGAGCTTGGAGGAAGCTCTAGCCACCTTAAGGAGGAAGAAGACTTAAGAACTCCTATAGAAGAAGAATGATGGGGAATGCAATCCAGCTATCTCCTGGAAATACCATGGTTTCAGAGAATCACAATGGAAGAGGAGGCAAGTGGAATAGAGGATAAGGTGGAACACTTCTTTGCTCAGTTAGGCCATGTGATGAATAGTGCTAGAATGGAATTTTGCATTGGTCACATGGGAGAACTGAAGCTGTGGGAGGAACAAGTATCTCTCGAGTTAGAGAGGATAATAGAATGGGTGAATAGTGTAGAGCGCATAAGGAAGATAGCGGATATCCATGCACAACATCCATGGAGGTTACCCAGGGAAGAGGTAACAATGATGTTAGGAAGAGAAGACTTGCTAGAAGGGATGGTCATGAATTACAGGAAGGACCCAAGGATATATTTGGATCGAGTGAGTCATCCAACCTGCCCTATCAATATGGTAGAAGTTGAATATAGGAGGGTCGCTACAGGAGTGTCCATTACCCTAAGGAAGTTGAACTTCCTAACACACTGGATAGAGTGGCTGAGCATTGGATTGGAGGAAATCCATCGACTCAAGAAGGCATAGGAGGAAGAGACCACAACCACTCAAAAGGAATTGGCCGTAATGGAAGATGAACTATAGAAAAGTAGAACTATGATAGAAGAGAAAATAAAGAAGCTGGAGGAGGATCTGTCAGGACTCAGAGCAGAGTCTGAAGCCAGAGTTACCATGCTTGAAGAGGAAAAGTGATAGATTTTCTAGATGGTAGAGGATAAGATTAAGGAGTTGGAGGCACAACTCAAAGCGAAGGATGAGCAGATGATAACTCAGTTGGCCAAAAAGAGTGAGCAAATGGCTACACAAGCCAAGCAGATAAAGGAGCTGACAAAGGATAGCAAGAAGCTGAATGAGATGGTCTTGGAGAAGCAAGCTCAAGTGAGGATCAAAGAAGACCAGGTTCGAGCTCTAGAAGCTGATATCAAACATCACTTGGAGACCATTGTAGAGAAGAATGAGGAACTCCAGGCAGCTGCTCGAGCAGAAGCTCACTGGAAGGAGAAATTGAAGAAGAGTACCTCTGAATGGGAAAAAAAATGATGGACTTCATGAAAGCTATCGAGGAGAAGGCTAACCTTCATGGAGCCAAAGCCATCGAAATGGGGAGCTATGCAGCCAAGCTAAGAAATGAACGAGAAATGTACAAGACACAAGTCAAGGACTTGGAGGCTGAATTAGCTAGACTGGAAGCCCAGTAGAAGAAGTAGAATGAGTCATCGAGGATGCCGACTAAAGTAAAGGGGAGGGCAGATGTAGGCAACAAATCCACCTCCCAGAAGAAGAAAAAGTGATTTGCTAGATTTTGATAGTTTTGGGAATGATTTGCTCAAGTTTTGTAAAATCGTACAGTGGGAGAAAATCATATAGTGGAAGGCAAAATCATACAACTGGATTGGCAAATCATACAGAGCAGTAGCAAATCATACAGGGCGCACCGAAATTCACTCAGATGCAAAGGAAATGTAATTTCGGGATGAAATATCGCATGGATTTGCTAAATTAAGGTGTAAACTTAGGAAAATGCCAAAATAATGTATTCAGTTGTATATGGGCAGTTGTGAATAATGGATTGTCTCAGGAACCACTTTGGAATGGCCTGGGCAACGTTATATAAGGCCCCATTTTCAAATTTGTAGGCCTGGCTACTAGTTTACTGGTTATTAGTTGCTAGAATAGAGAGATAGACATATTTCTGAGTTATTGCAATTACCTTAAGAGAGTTTTCCACATTGTAATCGAATTGACAGCCATTAATGAGAATAACAAACATTGTGGATGACAGTGTATGGTCTTGTTGTGAATGGATAATGCATTGTGGATTAACATTGTGTAATTGAGTTTCTATCTTACTGTTATATGTTAGTTTTAGGCATTGTTGCAGCTTGTTGAGAAGATTGTCACTGGTGAATCATGGGGAATGATTTAGGAGCATGATGACATTGGCAAGGATGTGGTGAAGCGTACTGTATGATTTTTGGATGGAATTACTTGTATGGAATCTCTCACTAGCCCGGTTTGGATGTTTTGCTTGTGGAAGAGATTGTCTTGTTTAGGTTGTTAAACCTTTACAAAACATCCCGGAGAGAGATTGGAGTAGAAGAGCATAGCAAGTAACACCTTGTTGTACCTTTAGTTCATACATATCGTACATCGTACATCGTACAAATCGTACAAAATATTGTTACCCGATTTGGTAAAACAGGCGATTGGCAGGAACTTACCCGATTTGGCAGTTTTGGTGAATTGGCTTGAACGATTACAAAACTGTGTACGACAGCCTACAAAATAGCATCTGTCAGTTTTTATGAGTGCAATATCATACCATCTTGGACACTGTATGATTTGAGATCGTACAGTGTATGTAATTAAGGTCCGTACAAAGAATTGACAGTTCGTACGAGGGTAGTTCGGGTGATTAGAATACTGTCCGATTTGGTAATTGAGATAGGCTCGACCTAGGAATCATTCTTACCTCTGGAAAACACCTCCCCATCAGGAATACTCCACTGCTATGTTACAATATGGATATGCTAATCTTTGTGGTGTTCTTGTACCGTCTTTTTCAAGATGGAAACCACTATCTTATTTGAAGCTTCAGCCTGTCCATTTTCCTGTGGATAGTATGGAGTTGCAAAATTGTGTTTGATTCTATACTTAGATGTCAAAGCTCTCATATTTTTTTTCTTGAATGACGTTCCATTATCCAAAACTATTTTGGATGGAATATCAAAATGACAAATGATATTCTCGAGTATAAACTCTGCTATGCAAGCTCCAGTAGTCGTTGTTAAGGGTATTGCTTCCACCCACTTTGTAAAGCACTCAGTAGCTATGATAATGAATGTATGTCGGCCCGATGATGGGGGAGATATCTTGCCTATGAGATTGAATCCCCACTGATAAAATTGCCAAGCCACTTGAATGGGTTGTAAGGCCTACGATGGCAAGTGCGTAAGATTAGCATGATGTTAATATTTGATGCATTTATTGACATACACATTGCAATCCTTCTCCATAGTGGGCCAATAATAACCCATTCGAAGGATGCGCTTGACAATGGCCATGCCACTAAAATGGCCACTGCACATACCATCATGAGCTTGTGAAATCACCCAAGATGACTCTTGGGGCTCTAGACAACAAAGGAGAACTCCATCATAATCTTATCGATACAAAATGTCTCCTATAAAGATATATTTAGTCACTTTTTGCTTGAATGTGCATCTTGCGGCATGCAAAAATCCCTCTGGGATCAGGCCAAGTTTTAAGAAGTCTTGGATTTGTGACATCCAGCTTTGACAAGCCTCAGCTTCAATTGCCAAGATGACTTTCTCCCCTTGCATATTTACTTTTGCAAATGCGAGACTAAGAAAAAACCTTGTGGTGAATGGTAGTACCACTCCTTGTTGGACTCTGAGAGGTTAATGACCCCCAGGGTGTCTTCTTTAGAAATTCTTCAGCTCTGTGGAACCATTCAACTTTTGGTTTTGCACTAATCATGTTGACTAATATTCTATTATCAAAGGCTTCATATTCCGCTGCAGGATGTGAAAGCATTTTAACATGAATGGTAGTGAAATTGGCAGATGGATTCTGAGGTATTAAGGATCCCAAAGATGCCATGGTGTTTATGAACCTATTTGACGAATGAGAGATTGCCTCAATGTCATACCATTCCAATTTAGCCAAATATGTAGCAACAATATCTTTATAAGCTTTCAATATGGGACATCAAAACTGAAAGAGCCCCTTAACTTGGTTGACTATGAGCAAGGAGTCACCAAAGATGTTTAATATTTTAATGTTCATGGCGATGGCTGTGTGGAGGCCCAGTAGTAGGGCTTCGTACTTAGCATTGTTGTTGGTGCATGGGAAGTATAATTTGAATGACAAGGGCATTGGAGCTCTTTGCGGCGTGAAAAACACTATTCTTGCACCACCTCCTTACTCGCACTTCGAATTGTCGAAGAACAATGTCATATCAGTATTATTTTTTGGTTCTTCGGGTTCGGGAGCTTTGGATACAATGAAAACTACATCGTTCAGAAGCTCAATTGTAAGAGACCTATTGTTTGATAGTGGTGCCTTAGCTAGCTGATCAGCAATGACATGTCCGTTAATGGACTTTTGGATTATGAATTCCAAGTCAAATTTTGTCAGTACAATGATCCACTTTGCAGTACGTGTATTATGATACATCTTACTCATCATGTACTGCAAAGGATTTTATTTTGATATAACATATGTCGTATGACTTAGCATATAGTGCCACAATTTCTTTGTAGCGAACACTACTTCTAAACATAGTTTCTCCACATATGCATACCCTAGCTCGTAACTCACCAAGGTTTGGCTAATATAATATATGGCTTGCTCTTTGCCTTGCACATTCTTTTGGGCTAACATGGTCCCAAATGCAAAGTTAGTTTTTGATATATATAGAAAAATGACACATCTGGCCATTGTGGAGCTAGCACTAGCAGCGTCGCTAGGTATTTCTTTATTTCAATGAAAGTTGCTCAACAGTCCTCATCCCAATTGAATGGGACCCCCTTATGTAGCAGTCAATTCATGGATCGATATTTATTCAATAATTGAGCGATAAATCACTTTATCGATGCTACCTTGCCCATAAGGTTCCTTAATTCTTTGATATTGGTTGGGGGACGCATCTCTCATATAGCCTTGACCTTTGCTGGGTCAACTTTGATGCCTTGTTTGGAAATGATGAATTCTAAGAGTTTACTAGAAGTTACGCCAAATACGCACTTCTGAGGATTCAACATGACATTATATTCTATCAAGCGATTGAATACCTTCCTTAAGACCTCCACATGCTCAGCACATAGTAATGACTTGGCCAACAAGTCATCCATATAATCCTCTAGGATCTTATGCATATAGTAATGACAGATATATGTCATGGCCCGTTGATATGTGGTACCAACGTTTTTAAGACCAAATGGCATAAATTTATAGAAAAATGTTCCCCATGGCATTATAAACATGGTTTTATGTTGGTCTTCGGGTTTAATTTGAATTTGATTGTAACCAAAAAAATTGTCCATTAAGGAGATCATTTTGTGACCTACAGTAGCATCTACAAGAGCATCAATATTATGCAATGGAAATGAATCCTTGGGTATTGCCTTATTCAGGTCTCTGAAATTCTTACAAATATGGATCCTTCCATCAAGTTTTCCTATGGGTACCATATTGGACACCCATTTTGGATAGTCGATGGAGATTACAAATTCTACATCCAACAGCTTTTGTAGCTCATATTTCACCATTAAGGCTACTATTGGATGCATCTTTCTAAGATTTTGCCTAACTGGCTTCTTCGACAGATCTAGCGAAATATTATGGGTAACCAATTTTGAGTCTAGACCTAGCTTATATTTGTATGTCCAAGAAAAAATATTAGGTATCTCTTTCAGTAGAGGGATGAGGGTGGCACACTCATCTGGAGTGAGACTCTCTCCAAATTTAACCTTCCTTGGATTGGTAGGATCGTTACTGATATCCACATCGAAGGTTTCCTCTACTGACATATGCGACACCCCCTCAAGCTGGTGAGGTGTAGGGATCAAGTGGATGTCATTAGCTGGGTTCATAGACTTCGCGTTGGAAGCATCCTCAGCATGATAGACATCATAAGCATAGCTTGGCACAAAATAAAATGGTTGCAACATTTCTTCGTTAGGGAAGAAATCTTTAGGTTCTACAGGCGAGTCAGTGCGATCCCAGTCAATAGCATCTACATTTAAATGCAATGGTTTGGACAGATATGCTGGATTGTAGAGTGGGGTGGTCAAATCAATGGAGACCATATTAATTCTCTAGGACCACATGGATAAACTTCTACATAATCAATGTAGTCCTCATACCCAAGATTTGGCTCTAACGGCACAAGCATAAATGGGTCCTCTCTATGTGGACTATGGATGACTGGGTCCTCCCTATCCACTGATTGCAATATGGGATAATTCAGCTCAACGAGCTCCATGTACACAAGCGATTCGAGAAACACCATGTGATAGATCACATTGAAGTTCGATGGTCTTCCCCTAAGGTGAGGATTGATATTGATATCTTTGCGCATGTCCTAGGTCGTATAAGATGCATTATGGTGATGTAGGTAAGGAGGTCCTAGATAGGCTCTCTCCATTTCATCCTCGTCATCGCTGTCGTAATACACTCGTTTGCCACTATTCATTGGTATGGGATGCTCTAGCAAGTGCGGCCCCATGTAAGTCACTTCCTGATCACTATCGTTGTTGTTTGATAAAATTGGGTATGAGTGTCATAAATACGATACCGCATCATAAATCGATTCAGCTTCATCCTTTGACTGATTGTCAGTGAGATCTCACTATCCACCAAGGTATCTTTTTTATATGACTCGAGCAGAGCTATGGTGACATAAGACACCATCTGATCATCCCTCTAGAACATAGAAGTATCAGGATGATATGGGTTGAAATCCACATCGTCCCTTAGACTGAGGTACAGGCGATCTAATTATGTTGCAAGTAAATCATCCTATCCTCGTATTCGTAATCCTAACCCAAACCTATCAGTTGCTAACTAATAACGTGGCTCAAGTGAAGTCCTATGCCCTTGTTCAAAAATACCAAGGTCGTACTCATGCCAATGATATAATTCAAAAATGTGTCTGGCATATTTGAGGTTAGATAGATAATGAACATTCATTGTAAATAGTTCGTCATCATCTTCATCAATGGGCGTTTGCGTGGGAAGCCAATCTAGCCTAGTATAGATGAATTTTGTCTAGTTGAGTGGCTCTCCCAATGGCACCACTGATACAATCAAAAAACAATGGGCATGGGGTTGGCCCATCTCTTGTACCATCTCCAAAACTAGTCCGAAGGTAATGTTTTGCACAATATACTCTTCTAACCCTATGTTGGCTAGGTGAATAGTCACCCATAGTGTGGATGACCCTGCTGACAATGCAGGTGAAGTAGGATGAGGTACCTCCTCGACTATGTCTTGGGCTTTCTCCACTTCCATAGGAATGGGAGCCTCATTGGTGATTGGTTCGGGCATATGTTTTTCTTCTTTCTCACCCACTTTCACCTTTTTCTTCCTCTCGTCTCGAAGAATTGTTGATGCAGTTGGTTTTGAGGAAGTAGTAGTAGTGTGCTCAGATCTATGTAACATAGATATCGATGGTTGAGCACCTACTCTTTGTTTTTCTTCTAGAATCTCAGTGATGTTGGTCAGACATCTAGGTGTGTTGATGGGAGTATGAAACCCCCTAGAATATCAGCCATGTTCATGAATTTAAATGGTTCTTCATCTGACGACACCACATGAAATTGTTCCTCATGAATGTACTTCACTCATTGATGCAATATCGAGGGAACACAACACATCTCTCGAATCCAAGGCCTCCCTAGTAGGATGTTATACTGCATGGCTCCTTCGATCACATGACACATCACAGGGATGGTCTTTAGGCCTACCTGAATAGGTAGGACAATCATGCCAACTATAGAACATAACATGTCATTAAATTATCTCAACGTGAATGAAGTGGGCATGATGTGTGACTTAGGCAGCTTCAAGGGAATCAATGCCTTGGTCGTTATGATGTTGATCGATGAACCAGTGTCAATCAAGACCCTTTTGAATGGCACGTGGTTGACACATGTAATGATATGCAACGATGGGTCACGAGGTCTATTTTTTCTCACGTGTTGTTCAATCTCACAATGCATCTAAAAAGGTGCATCTAGCAGTCATAATATTAAATCATAATCAAAGTCAACAGAAGATCCCTGAAATCATAGAACCCTTGATCTTGTCAAAATTGCGTTCGTCCTTAAGAATTATTATCAAAAACTATCGTAAGCTTACCCCTTTGCTTGGGGAAAATAGCAAATATGATAGTTTTTTTGTATCTCACCTTCTTTCATTTATATAGGCCTAACTCCTATTGTAGCACCAAAGCTACCCGAATGACTAATGACGGGTGCAAACTCTTTCAAATGTAAGCCTTTCACCCAGTTGGAAGCAATGATTCTAGGATGCACGTCCTTTTGCTATATTTGGGGCATCTAATGTTGATCTGATTAATGATCATCACAGAACCTTTGGCATAATTTTAGGTCTATTTTTTCTCATGCGTTATTCAATCTCACAACGCATCTCAAAAGGGGCATCTATAGACACCTAAAACATGTCATGTCGATGGTGACTACTCATATGGACATGCTACAAGACCATATGGAAGATCTTGGACAGACTCCAAGATAGAGTAGTGGTTCTAACCACTCAATTTGGGCTCCTTGGCCTAATCAGTCTGAACCGCAACTAAGACCTATGGTCTATAGTCTGAATCACGGTTGACACCTACGGTTTATAGTCTGGACCGTAGCTATCACCTATGGTCTTAACTAAAGTTTAGTTGGCCTTCATCCAAGCCAAATCGGTTTGAACGACCATTTGATCTAGAAGAAGGTGGTTAAAGGATGGAAGCTTCCAATCCAACTATCCTAACCACCCCTTCTTGTTCTTGGCTTCTCCATGAAGCCACCCCTAGCCCTTGGGTAGTCCTATAAATACCCCTTCAAATTAGGGCAATGATATAGTACATTTTGATAGTGAAGTGCTATCGAAATATACAAGGAAGCATTGGATATTAGAGCAACGAAGCCCTATCGGATTGTGGACTCACTTGAGTGCACTAAGAGAGAGATTTGTTGCTATCACTTTGCCAACCCAAGCATCATGACAAATTGTGCCATGGATGCCCTAAGGAGCTAGAATGCCAAGAAATGCTAATTTGGGCAAACGGAGGCCCTATCGAGCAATTCAACCACCAAATCTATCAGAGGACACTGAGGCGACCCTTGATCATCAATTTGACAAGGAGGATCAATCCCACAACCCCTGATTTGGAGAGCAAAACTACTTGGTTGCTCACCGTGGCTTTCAGCCATGGTTTACAGTGCAGACCGCTCATCCGAGCTATGGTTTGCAACAGGTATAAGATCCCCTTACTGTTCCTTTTACAGTATGCTTAGCTAGGTTAGATTAATCATTTTAGCACTTGATTTGGTAGTTTAGAGACTCTGACTGACCGGATTAAGGATTTGATTAGATTTACTTCATTTTAGCAAGTAGGGCATAATTGGTTTCTTTTCATGCTAACATGCTTCATTTCATACATTTGATCCATTAGATTGGTAGTTGTAGTCCTTATTTACATGTTTCTAACAATATTTATGAGAATTGCTTATGTTTAGCATGGTTTATCCACTTTCTTGATTTCATGTTGCTATGCTATCTTTGTGTATATTCTCTTTAAAGGGCCTCATCATGAGAGGCTTCATATGCTTTTAATGCTTTTCTATTGTTTCTTGACCATAGGGAATCAGATTCAAAGGAGATTCAACCATTCAATTCCTTCCTCAACGTGAAGAAGAGGGTCAACTCCGCCCTAGAGCAGTTCGTGTCACCTTAAAGGCTTGAAAAGTGCATTGTATTCCCAAGGGGATCACAACATTGTAATTGCGTATCAAAAAGGGATATCCCTAAGAGGGATTCATTTGTAATACATGAATTGGTTCCAAAAGGAAATAAAGATGCATTTTACTTAATTGTTTAGTCTTTGTCAATTTGTGTTTGAATATCACTTTTTACTTCATTTTATGCAATTGCAATATCGGGTGCACGCCTTTATGGTCGTACAAAAGGCGATCACGGTGGAACTCCACATTTTAAGCACCTAATCTGACATCTTCTATGTTTTTTTGGATTGCAGGTGCAAACCACAGCTTCCAACTATGGTCTCATTGTTGGCCTACGGCTTCAAGGCACGGTCTACAGTCGAAACCGCGAATCAGACCTACGGTTTACAACAAGACAGATCAGACAATAGAGGACAAAATATAGATCGAATGTGGACCTGAGGTAGGTCCCACTTTTCACCCTCTATAACTTTTTCTATCTCTGTGTTTTTCTAGAATGCCAAATTTGCAATGCAACTAGGAAAACTAAAAAAGGGAAACGAACTTAGGTCCTAGAGTTGTATTCATTTTTGCATTATTAGAAAGGTGCTACTAGGAACAATGGATCTCTGAGTGCAGTCCACCCTAGAATCCAGCGTGCTTGATAAAAATTGTGTGTTTGGTTTGCATGTTTGAGGCCCAATCAGTGGCCATTTGCATAGTAGCTTGCATTGTCAAAAATCATTTAGGATATAGCATGCATTTCTTAATATGAAATGTTTATTTTTGCATATCATGTAGGAAACAATCATTTATGCTATATTATGCATTTTCATTTTATGCAAAAATATTAAAATGAACCACACACACCACTTGGCACTTAAACGCTAGTGAGTTGGGAGTCACATCCAACCACTAGTAGGGTTCAACGACGGTGGGTGTAATTTCCATCCGTTGGCCCAAATCCTACGTACCCTTTGTTACTAGACCAATACCGGATCCAAGAACCATTCGTAGCCCAGAAAATTTGCATGTACTTCTCTTTAGAGGGTATAACGCTGACTAGGTGAGATTGGGTGAGGATCTGGGAGGACCTGTGCTCCTTGTCCGGGTGTGGACCTTCATTACCACACATGGGGGATTTACGCGGCCTGGAAGTCACATCCAAGTTGTTGAGCTACAAGCATACAGGTGAAAGCCAATTTAAACTAAGAATATAATCCAACAAGCTTTCAAAACATGATAAGGAGTTCTTTACTGATACAACAAACTTGAAACAACATCAAACAGTTTAGGGCTCACTTTTAAAAGTTAATACGAGATAAACACCATTGTATACCTTGTTTGTGTAATAAAGAATAAATCTAGACACTAGGTACACCATGGTGGAGACACGGGGTGGTCGACAAAGGCATAAGCCTGATGCCAATGACCAAGCCCCAATAGATTCACAATAGCATATGTCGAATCCTCACCCACATGCACTTCCCGAACGTCGTTCGACAAGCATTAGAGGAGACAACTCGACACGAGGGGAACTTACTGAGCATACCCCCAATAGAGGAGTTTCTGTGCATTCTTCTAGGCACAGGATAGAGCAGGGAGCCTCTCAGCATGAGGGTGTTCCACTCGAAAGCCATTACCGAGATCGCATTGCACGCACATCCACGGGATCGGCCGAAGAGTATGTTATACAGGGGTCTAAGTTAGTACCCCTATGTCATAGGTCTATAGGAGGATCCATGGCTCCACCTTCGGAGTACAGACGGGATCGAGATCCGCCCATTCAGGGGCATTCAGATAGGGCCACCACTGAGCATAGGCCTGTGTAGACTCCCACATGTAGTGAACATCAAAATATCACTATTGATATGGCTAAGGTGGGAGCCAATGGCACACCACCACATGAGCGGTGGAGATCCAGACAGTTGGACGGCTTAGGTAGCATCCTTGAGCAGCTAGGCTATAAGCCTTCGGCTCCGCCCACTCATGCCCCGAGTGAGCATAGTAGGAGTTCTATCAGGACTACTAGAGAACATGGAGAGGCTTCCAAGCACCCTCATGTGACACATCCACCATCCATGCATGGTGGCACAGAGCACAGAGCTCAACAGGACGCCAATGTCATCTACACAGACAAGGGCAAAAGCATCACAAATCAGTCAGATGGGTATGGAACCCATAAGGTCGCTCGCACAGAGCATGCATACCAGAGGCCTGTCATGGCCAATCACCTTGATAGATCACACAGATTGGTATCTGAGTAGTGATGATAGCTCCTCCAAGATCAATTGGAGGATGCTCACTTAGAAAGGTAGCGCATTGAAGAAGAGAATCTTCAATCACAGAGGCTCATCAGACAAAGACTATATGAGCAGCGCATGCGTGAGGAACGCATCCTTGCCCAAAAGGAGCACGTAGAGCAGGAAGATAGGCTAGCCAGGGCTGGTCTATACACTCACATAGAGAGTAGAGAGCGCATTCAGAGAAAGGCTTTCTCACAAGCCGATGTGCAGCAGGAGCGTAGAGATGCTCACACTCATATTAGTGCCCTACAAAGAGAACGGCCACCACCGTTCGAATATGAGAGGCAACAACAATATGAGGAAGTTGAGGGAGATGGAACCGAGCAAGAGTATCCTAAAAACTCCCAAGTTGAGGAGGAGGAAGAGCAACATCCTCCACCACGATAGAGGAAGAATGTACCTCCAAGACCGCCCCCATGGTAGCTTAGGGAGGAGGACTTTCTATCCTCGGAGGCTTATAAAGCCTTAGCAGAAAAAGTAAAAGTGATCGAGAGGCAAGGCATGGCTATTCAAAAGTCATAACATTAAGAAAGATTCACAATGAGCCTTTGGACCCCTCGATACCTGCTCCTACCTATCCTGAGCATTTTGTTATGCCCAGGCTAGACAAATTTAAAGGTGACGAAGATGCACAGGAGCATGTCATGGGATTTTTGGATGCCTGTTTCCAAATTGCGAGCAATAATGCCTTACTTTTGCACACATTTGTCACGACCCTCTCAGGCCCAGCTCGAGAGTGGTTCAACCAACAAAAGAGGCACAACATTACCAGTTTTGAGCAACTGGCTGATGCTTTCCTTGAACGCTTTTCTTTTGGCATCAAGAAATAGGCTAACCTTTCCGATTTGGTTGCGCTAGCTCAGCGCGATGACGAGCCAATTGAACAGTATGAAAAGAGGTGGAGGAGGTTGATGGTGAAGCTGCCATTCCCTATTCTTGCTATGGAATTGACCTGAATATTTACCAAGAGTTGTGCCAAGCACATCTCGCTATTGTTGCAATTACAGTAGTATTCAACATTCGAGGAGGCTTTGGTGCAAGCCAAGGTAATTGAAGACATCAAGTTGCAAGAAGGCAACTTGAAGCTTAAGAACAGGAAAGAGGGGCCCAAGAAGAGCTCCACGAAACATAAGGGCAAGCAGGCCCATGTCAACCAAGTGGTGCTAAACCTCCAGAGAGAGGATAAAGGGCAGCAAAAGCAGAATTATCAGGCCCAACCTCCTCCTACGCAGTACAAAAAGTGCAATAATAATTATAAGGGCAAAAACAAAGAACAATGCCCACCTCGCCAATTCATGCCTTTGACGGAATCGCTGACGTTGATATTCCACCAATTGTGCGAGGCCAAGGCAATCAGATTACCCAAAATCAAGATGGTCGATCCAAATCAACCCAAGTCAAAGGGGTACCAGGATGACCTGTTTTGCATCTTTCACCGTGCGAAGGGTCATGACATCGAAGTATGTTGGTCCTTCAAGCATATTGTGCAAAACATGATTGAAAAATGTGAGCTTGTAGTACCAAATAATCCACTAGCACCCGACAACCAGAACATGGGGATTTACAAAAATCCACTTCCAAACCATGAGGCATCGCACAACAATGTTGGTCACGTCAACCAGGTGCGTCGAACCACCTACCCAAGGGTTTGTAGGTATGGTTAATGTTGTTACAAGGCATGGGAGATATGAGCAACTGAATCAACCATGTGCTCCCATAAGAATACAAGCCACGCCGAATCAACAACCGACGCAAAATATTCTAGGCCCACCAACTAGACCGGTGGTGACCATACGGAGTAGGTTGGTTCAAAACCTATAGATAACTCCCGCTAAGTTATCTATTTATGAGTTAATACAATAGTCCCCTAGGCACAGGGAGACTCTCATGGACATTCTGAGGTCCATTGAAGTACAATCCCAAGATGCTCAAGCATTCACAAATTTTGTGGGACATGTACAATAGTGCCAGGAACCGATGATCCAATTTTATGATCATGAAATCAGGATGGTTCCCACAGATACGGCTGACCCATCATTGCATATCATTGCATGTGTCAACCACATGCCATTCAAAAGGGTCTTGATCGACACTGGTTCATTGATCAACATCATAATGACCAAGGCATTGAGTCCCTTGAAGCTACCTAAATCACACATTGTGCCAATTGCATTCACGTTGAGAGCGTTTAACAACATGTTATGTTCGACGGTTGGCATGATTGTCCTACCTATTCAGGTAGGCCTAAATACCATCCCTATGATGTGTCATGTGATCAAAGGAGCCATGCAGTATAACATCCTGCTAGGGAGGCCTTGGATTCAGGAGATGCGTTGTGTTCCCTCGATATTACATCAATGTGTGAAGTACATTCACGAGGGACAAGTTCACGTGGTGCCATCAAACGGAGAACCATTTAAATTCGTGAACATGGCTGATCTACCAAGGGGGTTTCATACTCCCATCAATGCACTTGGATGTCCAGCCAGCATCATCGGTTAAGATTCCAAAAGAAAAACAAAGAGTAGGTGCTCAACCATCGATATCTGTGTCACACAGATCTGAGCACACTACTACTACTTCCTTGAAATCGACTGCATCAGCAATACTTCGGGATGAGAGGAAGCTAAAGGTGAAAGTGGGTGAGAAAGAAGAGAAACATATGCCCGAACCAGTCATCGATGAGGCTCCCATCCCTATGGAAGTGGAGGAAGCCCAAGACATAGCCGAGGAGGTACCTCAGCCTACCTCACCTGCATCGTCAACAGGGTCATCCGCACCATGGGTGACTATTCACCTAGCCAACATAGGGTTAGGAGAGTATATTGTGCAAAACATTACCTTCAGACCAATTCTAGAGATGACACAAGAGATGGGCCGACCCCATGCTCATCATTTTTTGGTTGGATCGATGGTGCCATTGGGAGAACCACCCAACCAGACAAACTTCATCTATGCTAGGCTAGATCAGCTTCCCACGTGAACGCCCATGGATGAAGATGATGACAAACCATTCATGGTGAATGTTCATTATCTATCTAACCCCGAATATGCCAGACATATTTTCGAATTATATCATTGGCATGGGTACGGCCTTGGTCTTTTTGAACAAGGGCGTAGGACTCTGCTCGAGCCACGTTATCAGTTAGCAACTGATAGGTTTGGGTTAGGATTACAGATATGAGGATAGGATGATTTACTTGCAGCATCATTAGATCGCCTGTACCTCAGTCTAGGGGACGATGTGGATTTCAACCCATATCACCCTGATCCTTCTACATTCCAGAGGGATGATCAGATGGTGTCTTATGTCACCATAGCTCCACCTGAGTCATATCACGAAGATACCTTGGTGGATAGTGAGATCTCACTGACAATCAGTCAAAGGATGAAGCTAAATCGGTTTATGAGGCGATATCGTATTTACAACACTCATACCCAATTTTATCGAACAACGATGATAGTGATCAGGAAGTGACTTACATGGGGCCGCACTTTCCAGAGCATCCCATGCTAGTGAATAGTGGCAAAAGAGTGTATTACGACAATGACGATGAGGATGAAATGGAGAGAGCCTATCTAGGACCTCCTTACCTACGTCATCGTAATGCACCTTATACGGACGAGGACATACGTAGAGAGATCAATCTCAATCCTCACCTTAGGGGAAGACCACCAAACTTCGATGTGATCTATCACATGGTGTTTCTCGACCCACCTGTGTACATGGAGCTCGTTGAGCTGAATGATCCCATATTACAATCAGTGCATAGGGAGGACCAAGTCGTCCATAGCAGCATTATGCACAAGGGCGAATTTCGCAATTTATAGCAAATTTTAGGTTTTTAACATTTTTTATTTTGCTATTTTTTGAACCCTAGAGGTCGACCCATTCACTCAAAAATTACGGGAATTAATTTTTTTTAGAGTAAAATCACCCCTGTAAAATATGTATTCCCGCCTAATATTCGCCCTAAAATTATTTTAAAAAAAATTATCCCACCCAAATCGCCTCTTATACCCCCACTATAGATAGATATCCCTCGAGGCTAGGAGCAACACTCATAGTCTCAACTTGACAATTCAATCATAAAAAGCAACTGGTAGAAGCAAGTGACAAAAGGTTATCGACACAAGGTGACTGATACGCTACGACTGTCATAACACGATTGACACATCACAACTATCACAGCGTGATTAACACACCATGACTGTCACTCACCATATGATAGTTGCCATGTGATAGTTACCACGTGGCAACTGTCACAAGGCGACTCTCACATGGTGACTATCGTAAGGCGACTCTCACATGGCAACTGTCACAAGGATACCGACAATAATTTCATAGTTTTATGCATTAATATATATCCAAACATAGGCATATTTGTACTCGTTGGAAAGCCTTTTTCAAGACTGATCTAATTGTGGTTTTTTTATGAAGTTTTAAGATGATTTAATAGGTCAAAAGTGGCCTCAAATATGGTGGTAAATAATCAATATCATTTTGGAATGGATTTTGACCTATGAAATCATCTTGAAACTTCATAAAAATACGACCATTAGATCAAGAATGAAAATAGCTTTCCAAAGCGTATAAATATACCTATGTTTGGATATATATTGATACCTAAAACAATAAAAATTTTGTCAGTCACCATGTGACAATCGCACATGGCAACTGTCACATCGTGATTGTCAATAAATTCATAGTTTTAGGCATCAATATATATCCAAACATAGGTATATTTGTACTCATTGGAAAGTTCTTTTCAAGCCTGATCTAATGGTGGTGGTTTTATGAAGGTTTGATATTATTTAATAGGTCAAAAGTATCCCCAAATATGGTGGTAAGGAAGTAATATCATTTTAGGATAGATTTTGACCTATTAAATCATCTTGAAACTTCATAAAAATACTACCATTAGATTAGGCTTGAAAAGATATTTCCAACGAGTACAAATATGTCTATGTTTGGATATATATTGATGCCTAAAACTATGAAATTATTAGCAGTCGCCATGTGACAGTCTCCATGTGATTGTCGCATGTGGCGACTGTCACATGGTGATTGACAATAATTTTATTGTTTTAGGCATCAATATATATCTACACATAGGCATATTTATACTCGTTCAAAATATCTTTTCAATATTGATCTAAAGGTGGTGGTTTTATGAAGGTTTGAGATTATTTAATAGGTCGAAAGCAGCCCCAAAGATGATGGTAAGGAAGTAATATCATTTTGGGATAAATTTTGACCTATTAAATCATCTAGAAAATTCATAAAAACACTTCCATTAGATCAGGCTTGAAAAGATCTTTCCAACGAGTACAAATATGTCTATGTTTGGATATATATTGATGTCTAAAACTATGAAATTATTTTCAGTCACCATGTGATAGTCGCCATGTGACAGTCACCATGTGGCGACTGTCACATGGCGACTGTCACAAGGTGACTGACAATAATTTCATAGTTTTAGGCATCAATATATATCCAAACATAGGCATATTTGTACTCGTTGGAAAGATTTTTTTAAGCCTGATCTATTGGTGGTATTTTTATGAAGTTTTAGATGATTTAATAGGTCAAAATTGACCCTAAATATTGTTTATAATTTAAGTGTAAATTTTTTGAAAAATCACCATATTTTGATAAATTTTTGTAAAATTTTGAAAAAATTGCCCCGATGTATATACACCTTAGGACTATATTCCCCCCAAATTTATATATACACTTTGGGGTCAACCCCTTATGCATAACCCTAGTCCGTAATCCGCATAGAGAGGATCCATTTGTGCCCGTGCCATTAGAGCCATATCTCGGGTATGAAGACTACATAAATTATGTAGAAGTTTTTTCGTGTGGTCCTAGAGATCAATTCCATTCCATCAATATGGTCTTCATTGATTTGACCACTCCACTCTGCAGTCCAACAGATCTGTCCAAAACATTGCATTTAAATGTAGATACTCTCAACTGAGATCACATTGACTCACCTATAGAGCATGAAGATTTCTTACCTAACAAAGAAATGCTACAACCATTTCATTTTGTGCTAGGCTATGCTTATGATGTCTATCATGTTGAGGATGCTTCCAACATGGAACCTATGAACCCAACTGATGACATCTACTTGATACCTATGCCTCACTAGCTTGAGGAGGGGTTGCATATGTCAATAGAGGAAACCTTCGATGTGGATATCAAGAAGGAAGGTTAAATTTGGAGAGAGTCCCACTCCAGATGAGTGTGCCACCCTCATCCCTCTACTGAAAGAGAGACCTAATATTTTCTCTTGGACATACAAATATATGCCAGGTCTAGACCCAAAATTGGTTACCCATAACCTTTCGCTAGATCTATTGAAGAATCCAGTCAGCCAGAAGCTTAGAAATATGAATCCAAAAATAGCCTTAGTGGTGAAATATGAGCTACAAAAGTTGTTGGACGTAGAATTTGTAATCACCATCGACTATCCGGAATGGGTGTCCAATATGGTACCCGTAGAAAAACCTGATGCGAGGATCCGTAATTGTAAAAATTTTAGAGATCTGAATAAGGCAACACCCAATGATTCATTTTTGTTGCCTAATATTGATTCTCTTGTAGACGCTACTCTAGGTCATGAAATGCTCTCCTTAATGGATGATTTTTTTGGTTACAATCAAATTTAGATTAAACCTGAAGACCAGCATAAAACCACTTTTATAATGCCATGGGGAAAATTTTGCTATAAATTTATGTCATTTGGTCTTAAAAATGCTAGTGCGACATATTAGCAGGCCATGACATATATCTTTCATGACTATATGCATAAGATCCTAGAGGATTATATGGATGACTTTTTGACCAAATCATTACTTCGTGTTGAGCATGTGGAAGTCTTAAGGAAGGTCTTTAATCTCCTAATAGAATATAATGTCAAGTTGAATCCTAAGAAGTGTGTATTTGGCATAACTTCTGGTAAACTCTTAGGATTCATCATTTCCAAACGATGCATCGAAGTTGACCTAGCGAACATCAAGGCTATCTTAGAGATGCATCCCCCCACCAATATCAAATAATTAAGGAGCCTTCAGGGCAAGGTAGCATCGATAAAGTGATTTATCACTCAATTATTGGATAAATATCGACCCATGAATCGACTACTACATAAGGGGGTACCATTCAATTAGGATGAAGACTATCAAGTAGTTTTCTCTAAAATAAGGCAATACCTGGTGACTCCATAAGTGCTAGCTCCACCAAGGCCAGATGTATCATTTTTGCTATATATATCAAAAACTAACTTTGCATTAGGGACCATGTTAGCCCAAAAGAACAATGCAAGGTAAAGAGCAATCCATATATTATATTAGCCGAATCTTGGTGAGTTACAAGCTAGGGTATGCATATGTGGAGAAAATATGTTTAGCAGTAGTGTTCGCTACAAAGAAATTGCGAAACTATATGCTAAGTTATATCAAAACAAAATCCTTTGCAATACATGATGAGTAAGATGTATCATAATATGTGTACTACAAAGTGGATCATGCTACTGGTAGAATTCGTCTTGAAATTCATAAGCCAAAAGTCCATTAAGGGATAGGTCATAGTTGATCAGTTGGCTGGGGCACCACTGTCAAAATATAGGCCTCTTACCATTGAACTTTTGGATGATGTAGTTTTCATCGTATTCGAAGCTCCTGAACCCGAAGAACCAAAAAATAATGCTGATATAACATTGTTCTTCGATGGTTTGAAGTACGATAAAGGAGGTGATGTAGGAATAGTGTTTTTCATGCCACAAGGATCTCCAATACCTTTTTCATTCAAATTAGACTTCCCATGCACCAACAACAATGCTGAGTACAAAGCCCTACTATTGGACCTCCACACAACCATCACCATGAACATTAAAATATTAAACATCTTTGGTGACTCCTTGCTCATAGTCAACCAAGTTAAGGGGCTCTTTTAGTATTGATGTCCCGTACTGAAAGCTTATAAATATCTTGTTGCTACATATTTGGCTAAATTGGAATAGTATGACATTGAGGCAATTCCTCATTCATCAAATAGGTTTGTAGACACCATGGCATCTTTGGGATCCTTAATCTCTCAGAATCTGTCTACCGATTTCACTACCATTCATGTTAAAACGCTTTTGCATCCTACAACAAAACATGAAGCCTTTGATAATAGAATGTCAATCAACATGATTAGCACAGAACCAAAAGTTGAATGGTTCTGCAAAGCTAAAGACTTTCTAAATAAGGTATCCTGGGGATCATTAACCTCTCAGAGTCCGACGGGGAGTGGTACTACCATTCACCACAAGGTTATTTCTCAGTCTATATTTGCAAAAGTAAATATGTAGGGGGAGCAAGTCGTCTTGGCATTCAAAGTTGAAGCTTGTCAAAGTTGGATGTCACAAATCCAAGACTTCTTAAAACTTGGTCTAATCCTAGAGGGATTATCGTGTGTCGCAATATGCACATTCAAGAAAAAAGTGACTAAATATGTCTTGATAGGAGACATTTTGTATCGATGAGTTTTTGATGGAGTTCTCCTTCATTGTCTAGAGCCCCAAGAGTCATCTTGGGCGATTTTACAAGCTCATGACGGTATGTGTGGTGGCCATTTTAACGGTATGGCCATCGTCAAGCGCATCCTTCGAATGGGTTACTATTGGCCCACTATGGAGAAGGATTGCAATGTGTATGTCAAGAAATGCAACAAATGTCAGCATCATGCTAATCTTACGCACTTTCCATCGCATACCTTACAACTCATTTAAGCGGCTTGGCTATTTTGTCAATGGGGATTCAATCTCATAGGCAAGATCTCTCCCCCATCATCGGGTCGACAGACATTCATTATCATGGCTACTGAGTACTTTACAAAGTGGGTGGAAGCGATACCCTTAACAACGACTATTGGAGCTCGTATAGCAAAGTTTATACTCAAGCATATCATATGTCATTTTGGGATTCCATCCAAAATATTTTTGGATAATAGAAAATCACTCAAGAACAAAATTGTGAGAGCTTTGACATCTAAGTATAGAATCAAACATAGTTTTGTGACTCCATACTATCCACAGGCAAATAGGCAAGCTGAAGCTTCAAATAAGATAGTGTTTTCCATATTGAAAAAGATGGTACAAGAACACCATAAATATTGACATATCTAGCTTCCCCTTGTGTTATGGGCTTATAGGACTAGTATTCAAACACCCACTGGGGCAACACCATTTTCACTAGTATATGGTGTTGAGGCCATTATGCCCTTGGAATTAGAAATTCCAATGTTGCGCGTTGCATTGAAAGAGTTCATCGATGATGACACCATGCTGTAAGCTCAACTAGATCAACTAACACTGCTTGATGAATGCCACATGAATGCCCTTAAGCATCTCTGCATTTATTAGGAATGACTAAAACGATCCAATAATAGCAAAGTCCACCAAAAAGACTTTGAAGTTTGGGATCTTGTCTTGAAAGAGAACCAATAGAACTCTAATTTTCCACTTGATATGCGAGACAAATTTGTGGATAATTGGCTAGGACCCTATATCATATCTGAAAAGATTGGTCTAGGTACCTATTGCCTAACCTCACTAGGGGGTTTTGAAGAGCCTGAATCTCTCAACATCATCCATATTAAGGTGTTCTATGTTTGAGAGTGTAGCAAAAGGCTCCAAGGGTTCTTGAAACTGCTTGGTCATGTCAGTAAAAGGCTCCAAGAGTTTGCTTAAAATTGCTCGGTCAACCCCAAAGGCTTCGAGGGTTTTCTAAACACTACTCGGTCATCCTAAAAGGCTCCAAGCTCTTTTATGAGTAGTTTGGTCAATAAAAAGCTTCAAAGGCATCTGTAAGCCCTTTAGTCAGTTAGTAAAATGCCTCGAGGGTTACTTAAAAATGCTTGGTCATCCCAAAAAATGTGCCAAGGATTTCTAAAAAAACACTTGGTCAACCTAAAAGGCTCTAAGGATTTGTTTTAAACCATTCGGTCATCCTCAAAGGCTCCAATATCATCTATGAGTAGTTTGGTCAATCAAAAGGCACCAAGGGTTTTTGAAAAACTGCTTGGTCAACCCAAAGGTTCCAAGGATTCTTAAGAACCGCTTGGTCATCCCAAAAAGCCCCAAAAGTGCTCATAATCCCTTTTGGTCAATCCTAAAATCTCCAAGGGTTCTTGAGAATCGCTTGGTCAATTTAAAGGCTCCAAAGGCATGTACTCGTCAATTGGTCAAATATAAAGGCTCAAAAACCAATAAAAATTATAAAATCAATAAAATCCAAAAAAATTGGTAAAGCATAAAATCCAAAAACATTTGCATTTGCATTATGTATTTTTATTTACACATGCATTCATTTCATTGCATTGCAAATAGGCATTCATCATCTGTTACATTTCGTAATATAAGGGATTGTGTCTGTCAATCTTCAAACGATGTCACGTTTGTGTCTTAATCATGCACCTTTGCATTTATCATAATCCATCATTCATGTAAGTAATTATGTTTTTCAACACAACCCATAATGTTTCTATGAAGAATATATTAGGGTTTTTCGGTCACTCAACCATACCTAGAGGTCTTATCAAAAGTTGATAGAAATCTTGCTTTGCTTTTGTAGACAAGGTCTAGTTAGTATAGCCCTTATCATATCAGAATTCTATCACTAATCAACAAACTAAACAATCCTAATAAGGACTAGGGGAAGATGAAAGCCACGAAGCAGGATCGGGTATCCTAATATGAAAATAATTATTCTTGCTTATCCCCCTGTGCGGACGATATGGGAAATGCTGGTAATTGGCAAAAGTGTTAGTCTCACAATGACACTGAGAGGGGGGGTGAATCAGTG
This sequence comes from Wollemia nobilis, assembly GCA_028583015.1. Taxonomy (NCBI): domain Eukaryota; kingdom Viridiplantae; phylum Streptophyta; class Pinopsida; order Araucariales; family Araucariaceae; genus Wollemia; species Wollemia nobilis. The sequence continues at coordinate 1,396,640 of JAQPPZ010004488.1, read as the reverse complement.
TAGTTCTTTAAACTTAAATCTACAACTCTTAAAGTCGAAACAATGAAAACTTAAAACCAAATAAAGCAAGTATAACAAGAGAACATCACACAACACAAGATGTACCGAGGTTCACCAATTTTGGCTACTCCTCAAAATGACTGTTTGGACTCCCATCCAAATCCAGCCTTTGCAAAGCACCAACTTTACAATCAATTTACCAGCACCCACTAGAAGGAGCACCAACCCCTTATTTATCTGCACCAACAGAAAGGAGCACCAACCCCTGATTTATCTGCACCATAGAAAGGAGCACCAACCCCTGATGCCAAGCACCAACTTGGACTTCAATTTTGAAACTAGAAGATTGACATAAAAATGCCTTCACTTTTACAAGACCCTGACTGGTCTATTGCTTACCCAACCTCTCTCACAATTCATGAAACACACACTTTTCGCCCTCTTACAACCGCACTTCAATTCTCCACGCAACACTCCTTTTATAACAATATTTTCTCTTTGTTAACTCCTGGTCTACGTCTGATGACGTTCAGTATAACAATATTTTCACATGCAACTTATTAGTTGTAATGGTTCTTTGTTTGAGCTTCGAAACGATTCTCTTTTCGACTCTTGGTCTTCGTCTACTTTCATTGCACCTTGGTGCCACGTGTTGTTCAGTGCTGCCACTGTAGACTCTGTCCGCCTGTCAACCAATGATGACGTTCGGTATATCCATCGCTCGATGATTTCATTCTATAACGGCCCTTGTAACCGCCGTACTGACTTTTGTCACACTTCTTATTTTAGCTGCATGATTTCACTCTGTAACTGCCCCTGTAACTGTCGTACTGACTTTAGTTCACTCTTCTTATTTTAGCTGGGTTCTTCTTCTTGCATCGCAAAAATGCGACATGTCATGAAATCATGACATTTCTGCCTCTTTGTCCTCTTTTGTTGCTTTTGGCCACGAAAATGCAACATGTCATGATATCGCGACATTTCTGCCTCTTTGACCTTTTCTTGGCTTTTGCCCACGAAAATACAACATGTCGCGATATCGTGACACTTTCACCTCCTTACTCTTTCTCTTTGCTTTTGGTCATGAAAATGTGACATGTCACGATATCACGACACTTTTTCTCTCTTGCTCTTTCTCTTCTCTTTGGTCGCGAAAATGTGACATGTCGCGATATCGCGACACTTTTTCTCTCTTGATCTTTCTCTTCTCTTTTGGTCATGAAAATGCGACATGTCGCGATATCGCGACACTTTTTCCTTCTTGCTCTTTCTCTTCCAACATGTCACGATATTATGACACTTTTCCTCTTGCTAATGTAATCGGACACTTTTTCTTGCTTGCTCTTTCTCTTCCAACATGTCGTGAAATCGTGACACTTTTTCTTACTTGCTCTTTCTCTTCCAACATGTCATGAAATCGTGACACTTTTTCTTCTTGCTCTTTCTCTTCCAACATGTCATGAAATCGCGACACTTTTTCTTCTTGCTCTTTCTCTTCTAACATGTCGCGAAATCGCGACACTTTTTCTCTTTCTTTCTTCAACATGTCGCGATATCGTGACACTTTTTCTTTCTTGCTCTTTCTCTTCCAACATGTCGTGAAATCGCGACACTTTTTCCTTCTTGCTCAACATGTCGCGATATCGTGACACTTTTTCTTTCTTGTTGTATTTTGCTTTTCCTTTGATCTTTAGCATATGGGCCACTTCGGTCTTCTTGGAAAATCTTTTACCCTCACCACACCGTACATACTCCGAAATAACCTCCCGAACTCCTGTCCATCTGCATCAACCGATCTATCTGATCGTGTTGACAACAATGACAATATTGTTGTTGCACCTTGCTCAACAATCTCCCCCTTTGGAATTGTTGGCAACACACGTGCAATTTCCTATAATTCTTCTCCCCCTTTGACAATAATACCAAAGGGCTGCTGCAAACTCCCCCTGAGTCCATGCACAACATTCTCAGGAAAAAATTATTACACTTAGCAAAAATCACAAACATGAGCAAAAATATAAACAAATACACAAATGCTCCCCCTGAGAATGTGGTCCCGATAGCTAGTCAATTCTTGGGAAGCGTGACCACTCCCAATTTATTGCGAAGGTACTCAAAGACTTCCTTGGGCAATGGTTTTGTGAAGATATCCACTACTTGCTCTGTAGTTGGAACAAAATCCAACTTAACCTCACCTTTCGCAACTTTCTCCTTCAAAAAGTGATATCGGATAGCAATATGTTTTGTGCGAGAATGCATAACCGGATTCTTTGAGATGTTAATGGCACTGGTGTTATCACACTTAACCGAAATTGGCTCACTGAAGTTAATACCAAGATCTTTCAGGGTTTGTTTCATCCATAATACCTGCGTACAACACGTTGTCGTTGCAATATATTCTGCCTCTGCTGTGGATAAGGAGAGTGACTCTTGTTTCTTACTGTGCCACGCGACCAACCTATCTCCAAGATAGAATGCACCTCCACTGGTACTCTTTCTATCATCTACACATCCTGCCCAATCTGCATCTGAATACGCAATAAGGGTGAAGTCCTTACCTTTCGGATACCATAACCCATACTCCATAGTACCCTTGAGGTACCGAAGAATCCTCTTCACTGTTGTCACATGAGTCTCCTTGGGACTAGCTTGAAATCATGCTACCATGCATACTGCCTACAAAATATCCGGTCTGGTAGCTGTCAAGTACAGTAAGCTCCCAATCATAGATCTATACATGGTTTGATCAACATGTGGAGATTTGTCATCCTTGCTCAACTTGCAACCTGTCGTCATGGGAGTGCTAACTGGCTTACAATCCTCCATTGTGAACTTTTTTAGCATCTCTTTCACATATTTAATTTGAGAAATAAATATGCCCTTCTCATTTTGATTAACTTGCAACCCGAGGAAATACGAAAGTTCACCAATCATTGACATTTCAAATTCTTTCTGCATCTTATTTGCTAAATCTTTACACGACTCATCTTTGTTGCTGCCAAATATGATATCATCTACGTATACAACAAGAACAATAAGATGGCCATTTTCTGTTTTGACATACAAATTACTATCCACCATACCTTTCTTGAACCCTTGTTGAGTAAGATAGTTGTCTAGCCTTGCATACCATGCTCGGGGTGCCTGTTTTAAGCCATATAATGCTTTCTTCAACTTGCAAACCAAGTTGGGATCATCACCAAGTTGGAAACCATCTGGTTGCTCAATATAAACCTCTTCTTCAAGTTTCCCATTCAAAAACGTTGATTTCACATCCATTTGATAAACTTTGAAATTCTTGTAAACTGCTAAAGCCATAAACATTCTAATTGCCTCTAGTCTAGCCACAGGTGCAAAGGTTTCCTCAAAGTCAATACCTTCAACTTGTGCATAGCCTTTACATACCAATCTTGCTTTATTCCTGACTACCTGTCCGTCTTCATTCAATTTGTTTCGAAAGATCCATTTAGTACCGATTATATTTTTATTTGCAGGTCTTGGTACTAACTCCCAAGTTTTGTTTTTCTCGATCTGATCTAATTCTTCATTTATTGCCTTCATCCAACTTTCATCTTTGCTTGCTTCAGCAACATTTTTGGGCTCAATGCTGGATAATAGAGAGTAGTTACTTACTACTCTTCTTCTTGTCTGAACACCAACTGTGGAGTCTCCAATTATTTGCTCTCTAGGATGATCTTTCTGCCAGTCGCCTATTTTGAATTTCTTATTTTCTTCCACTTCTGAATCAATGTTTGAATCATCTGAGTCAATTTTTTGTTTCTTTTCTCGTTTCCTTTTCCTCATCTCCTTCAATAACCTCTTCATAAATTGGGTAGTTCTCTTCATAGCTAATTACTCGTTCCCTACCTTCATCAACTTTAACATCGGCACTATCCACAATTTTCCTTAGCCTCTTGTTGTAGCATTTGTAGGCTTTGCTTTTTGATGAATAGCCAAGAAAAATACCTTCATCCGCTCTATCTTCAAACTTACCAAGATTTTCTTCAGTTCTTTTGATGTAACACTTGCTGCCAAAAACTTTAAAGTATCTTGTTGTTGCCTTTTTACCGAACCACAACTCATAAGGAGTTTTGCTTTCATGCGTCCTCAACATGCACCTATTTTGGATGTATACCGCAGTATGGACTGCCTCTTTCCAAAATCTGTCTGCTACTTTGCTCTCAATCAACATAGTCCGTGCCATTTCCTGCACTGTCCTGTTCTTTCTTTCTACCACACCATTCTCCTGAGGTGTCCTAGCTGCTGAAAACTGTCTCCTAATACCATATTTTTCACAAGTACTCTATAAAATCCTCTGAAATGAACTCTCCTCCTCTATTTGATCTTAAACATTTAATCATTTTTCCTGTTTGATTCTCAACTTGGTTTTTGAAAACCTTGAACATCTCAAAGGCTTCTGATTTATGCTTCAAAAATAGTACCCATGTCATCCTGGAATAGTCATCTATACACAACATAAAATATTTGTCACCATTTATGCTTTGCGTTCTCATGGGTCCACATAAATCAGTATGTATTAGTTCCAAAGGTTTGCTTGTGTAGTACTCTTTTGTTTTAAATGTGACTCTAGTTTGCTTCCCCTTTTGGCATGAAGCACAAATGCTATTTGATGGTTTGCCAATGGTGGGAATATCTCTCACTGCCTTTTTTGAGCTGATTTTTACTAGATTGTCAAAACCGATATGACCGAGCCTCTTGTGCCACAACCAATTTTCTTCTTCCTGTCCAATCAAGCAAGCTCCTTCTGAAGTCTCCGAGAGAGTGTACAAGTTGCCGGATGTCCTCGATCCGAGTTGCTATCAACTTTCCACTGTTTGCTTTTCTGACTTCACAACCCTGCTTCTTAAAAATCACTTCATGACCTCTATCACAAATCTGACTTACGCTCAACAAGTTATGCTTCAGACCAACCACAAACAAGACTTCTTTTGACTTGATTTTTCCGTCACTAATCTTAACTGAACCTTTGCCAACTATCTTAGCTCCATCATTATTTCCAAATTTTATTGAACCACCTTCATATTGTTGTAACTTCTCAAATTTATGTTTGTCACCTGTCATATGACTGGAGCATCCACTATCAAGTATCCATGGTGCATATTTATTCTGTGCTTTAAATGCTGTTTGTACGATCAAGGATTCCTTTTCTTCCTTAAGTCGCTCTTTTTCTTTCCACTCTGGTTTGATTACATTTTTGGGCTTTTGTTTTGACTTTTCTTTTTCAGTAGCTTGTGCATGTTTTTCGAGAAATTTTCTATTTTGTCTCATCCCATTTGGTTGAAATTTTCTTCCCTGAAATTGATTTGATGCAAATGTACTTCGACAATTTCTTGCAATGTGCCCAAAATTATGATAGTTATAACATTCTACCGCATAATCCATCAAAGGTGAAAAAACATTTCTACTGGTAAAATTCCTTGGTCCTACATTATACTTGCAATCTGAAATCTTATGTCCATAACCATTGCATTTAAAACAACAACCAGAAAAGAGATGATTGAACCTGGGTGATGGTCTTTGCCATGTTGTCGTAGGAGCCATAAATCTTCTTCTTCTTTGATGTGTGACATTGGTGAATCCATCATTGTCAATTCTCCTTTCGTGCCTTGCATTATTGCTTTCTTTTGCATGAGTCATTTTTCCTTGATCAACCTGTTTCTTATCTTCATTCTTTATGGATTCTTCATTTATGGCCTTTGATCCATTGGATGATTCTCCTTCATCAAAGCCCAAACCAAATTTGATGCCTGTAGTCCTTTGGTTATTTATGATCTTATCCAGCTTCATAGAACTTTCTTCACGTTTGTGATAACAACTAATTTTACGATTCATCTCTTCTATCTGCATCCTTAAACCAACAGTCTCTTCTTCTAGCTTGTCTGCAATAATCTATTTTCATGGTTATTTGCACTTCGAGATCTTCGAGATATTTTCTTGGATTCTTCTATCTGTACTTTCAAACTGGTTATGATTTCATTTGCATCCTCAAGCTTTCTTGAAATTTTCTTATTCTTTTTTCTTTCTATCTTCAATTCATCCAGAGCTGCAATTAGTTCCTCTTCCAAATTTACTTCTGCATCAATTTTTTCTTCATCACATTCCTGTTCATTTTTTGTTTTTTCTTCTTTGAGTGCCATGAAAAGAGCTTCACCTGTTTCCTTTTCAGAATCCTCACCGGAGCTGTCTTCTGATGAACTGGACATTCTTGGAGATGAAACTTTTCTTCTTGAAGTTACCTTTTATGAAATTTGTTTTTTTCTTCCAGTCACTTCTTTCTTGGTGCGATCCTTCATCACTTTTGTTCTTCTCATTAAGTGGACATTTAGCCGCAAAATGCCCAATGCCTCCACAGTTGAAACATTTAAACGGTAACTTTCCTCTGTATTTTCCTTTTCCCCTTTTTAGTTTTCGAACAAAGTTTGCTTCCATTTCATCTGATGTCTCTTCTTCCTCGGATTCTTGTTTTGCTTTCATATTTTTATGGGCTTTAAAAGCAGCTTCTCTATCTCGTGGGTTTAGATTTTCCTATTCTCATCTCATATGCAGTCAAAGAACCATGCATCTCATCCATACTAAAAGAATTTAGATCTTTAGCTTCTTCTATAGCTGAAACTTTAGAATCAAATCTTTGGGGAAGAGATCTTAATACCTTTTTCACGATGACAGAATCTTCGATTTCCTCGTCGAGTCCTCTAATCGCATTAATGACTTCATTAACTCTCAACATATATGCTTCTATGTTCTCATCGTCATTCATCTTTAATACTTCGAACTGAGCTCGATGTGTTTGTAACTTGGCCTCCTTGATCTTATCGTCTCCTTCATGAATGCTCCTCAGTTTGTCCCATATTTCTTTTGTCGTTTTACAACTCATAATCTTTACCACTAATCCGCACATGATAGCATTCTTTGCTTTTGAGTTATTCTCAAACAGTTTCTTACCGACAGCATCGGTTGGAGAAGTGGTGGGTATTGTGTATCCACTTTTTACTGAATCCCAAATGTCGTATCCCAAAGCACAAAGATATGTCTGCATCCTGAATCTCCAAAATGCGTAATTAGATCCATCAAACAATGGTGCTTTGTTTGATGAGAAGCCTTCACCACCTACCATTGTGTTACTTCCAAGATCACCCTAGCCGGTTAAGCTTGTTCAGGAACCTCGCTCTGATACCAATTGTTAGTCTCACAATGACACTGAGAGGGGGGGTGAATCAGTGTAGTTCTTTAAACTTAAATCTACAACTCTTAAAGCCGAAACAATGAAAACTTAAAACCAAATAAAGCAAGTATAACAAGAGAACATCACACAACACAAGATGTACCGAGGTTCACCAATTTTGGCTACTCCTCAAAATGATTGTTTGGACTCCCATCCAAATCCAGCCTTTGCAAAGCACCAACTTTACAATCAATTTACCAGCACCCACTGGAAGGAGCACCAACCCCTTATTTATCTGCACCAATAGAAAGGAGCACCAACCCCTGATTTACCAGCACCAACTGGAAGGAGCACCAACCCCTGATGCCAAGCACCAACTTGGACTTCAATTTTGAAACTAGAAGATTGACATAAAAATGCCTTCACTTTTACAAGACCCTGACTGGTCTATTGCTTACCCAACCTCTCTCACAATTCACGAAACACACACTTCTAGCCCTCTTACAACCGCACTTCAATTCTCCACGCAACACTCCTTTTATAACAATATTTTCTCTTTGTTAACTCCTAGTCTACGTCTGATGACGTTCAGTATAACAATATTTTCACATGCAACTTATTAGTTGTAACGGTTCTTTGTTTGGGCTTCAAAATGTTTCTCTTTCTGACTCTTGGTCTTCGTCTGCTTTCATTGCACCTTGGTGCCACGTGTTGTTCAGTGCTGCCACTATAGACTCTGTCAACCAATGATGACGTTCGGTATATCCACCGCTCGATGATTTCATTCTATAACAGCCCCTGTAACCGTCGTACTGACTTCTATCACACTTCTTATTTTAGCTGCATGATCTCACTCTGTAACTGCCCTTGTAACTATCATACTGACTTCAGTTCACTCTTCTTATTTTAGCTGGGTTCTTCTTCTTGCATCGCAAAAATGCGACATGTCATGAAATCGTGACATTTCTGCCTCTTTGTCCTCTTTTGTTGCTTTTGGCCACGAAAATGCAACATGTCGCGATATCGCGACATTTTTGCCTCTTTGTCCTTTTCTTGGCTTTTGCCCATGAAAATACAACATGTCGCGATATCGCGACACTTTCGCCTCCGTACTCTTTCTCTTTGCTTTTGGTCACGAAAATGCGACATGTCACGATATCGTGACACTTTTTCTCTCTTGCTCTTTCTCTTCTCTTGGTCATAAAAATGCGACATGTCACGATATCGCGACACTTTTTCTCTCTTGCTCTTTCTCTTCTCTTTTGGTCATGAAAATGCGACATGTCGCGATATCGCGACACTTTTTCCTTCTTGCTCTCTCTCTTCCAACATGTCATGATATCGTGACACTTTTTCTTGCTTCCTCAACATGTCGTGATATCGTGACACTTTTTCTTTCTTGCTCTTTCTCTTCCAACATGTCATGATATCGCGACACTTTTTCCTTCTTGCTCTTTCTCTTCCAACATGTCATGAAATCGTGACACTTTTTCTTGCTTGCTCTTTCTCTTCCAACATGTCATGAAATCGTGACACTTTTTCTTGCTTGCTCTTTCTCTTCCAACATGTCACGAAATCGTGACACTTTTTCTTGCTTGCTCTTTCTCTTCCAACATGTCATGAAATCGCGACACTTTTTCTTCTTGCTCTTTCTCTTCAACATGTCACGAAATCGCGACACTTTTTCCTTCTTGCTCAACATGTCGCGATATCGCGACACTTTTTCTTTCTTGTTGTATTTTGCTTTTCTTTTGATCTTTAGCATATGGGCCACTTCGGTCTTCTTGGAAAATCACTGTACATACTCTGAATAACCTCTGAACTCCTATCCACTGCATCAACCGATCTATCTGACTGTGTTGACAACAATGACAATACTGTCGCTGCACCTTGCTCAACGAAAAGAACAAGTGTATTCCCTACTCAGAATCCCTTTCTTACGATAAAACTAGCAATATCCCAAAGTGATATCCCATATCAATCCTCAAGATTGATACCATAGATCGATATCATAGATCGACATCCCAGATTGATATCCTATATTGATATCATAGATTCATACACTCAATCGATATTATGAAAATAGTTTTCCCTCCCAAAGTAAAATCCCAAAGGGAAGTTTCTGAAAAAATTATCAAATGTAAATTCCAGAAATTGAAGATCAAATGAAGATCAGAAATCAAAGCTCAAGTGAAGACCAAATGAAGATCAAAAATCAAAGTTCACATCAATATCAAGTGAAGATTAGAAAGCAAGTTCAAATGAATATCAAATGAAGATCCAAATAAAGTTTAAAGTCAAAGTGGAATCAAATCCCTTGCACAACTATATATGAGCAAGTATCCTAAAATTTTGAAAAAGAAGAAGGGAGGGAGTAAACTTGAATCCCTATAATCGCAAACACTACTATACCTTATGCATGATGATATGTCTGATGCATTAGCACCTCGCTTATATACACACCAATATTTGAATGTGGAAGAGCTAGCTTTATGTGTCCTGTATTGCCTAGTGATCTAGTCCAACTAAAATCTAAACCTAATATTGGATAAACACTTGCGGATCCCCAATCTTAGCAATGGGCTGAAAGAATCCATCCTGACATCGGGGTATGCTTGTGCCTTATCTTAATATATTCATGTGCACACATAGGGATAATGAACAGTTAGAGCCTATCCTAGCGAAAGCCTTATATTTTAGAAGTCTAGTATGGTCAGTATACAACTTTTGATAAGTCAACTAGGGTGTTTAAGTCTCATGGAAAACCTCAAAAATCTCTCTAATAGCAACAAATATCAAATATCACAAACCATCAAAGGTAAAAGTCATTGCAAATCATAAAATTTCAAAGTATCCAATAAGTGATACATCATTACATTGAGCACAATCAAGATATATGATAGATACCGTATGGATATTAGAAATGATATCTAGACGACCATTTACTATATTGTGCATATTTTTCAAAAATTGCAAAAATAAAATAGGGTAACATATTATATCATTCACATCATACTGCTACATATCATTGTTTTTCATATATGGGTGATTAATAGATTAAATTCTTGTAATGAGGATTTCTAATTACAATCATGATTTTTACATATTTTGTGGTGTCGTCCATTAGATTGTTAAACACATATCGCATTCATTCCTTATGTTTTAAGTGATTAAAGCATACAGGTTCATTTACATTAGATTACCATCATGTAAATAAATCATTACATATATTACACCAGCATAGTGTGACATCATCACAAATTAATGCATACAATAAAGCAATATCAAATATGCATTAAGAGAAAACATCGCATCCATATGCATCCATCATAAATAGCACATCTAAACATCTAGATCACTGCATATCATCATCATCATAAATTAAAATAGCTATCTAGTGCATGTCATCCATACATCGCATCATATAAACATAGCATCAACATAAGCATTGCATCCATGTGCATCACATAAACATAAAATCAAAAACATATAAGTACACATAATGATCCATAAATGATCAATATCATATATGTATCAAAAGAGTACATAAAGAATATACAAACTACTCACAGGCTACAATCGTGTAGGTCCTCAGACCTTACACCAAAAATGATACATAAACAAAAATGTATTCTATATCCAATAGATCCCTAGCTCTAGTCTACTCATCCTATACCAGAGCCCTCTCTACATCCCTTAGCCCCATATCTGGGAGCTTTCCCTATAGCCTGGTATGTAGTCTTCTCTGGTGCCTGTTGTATGCCCTACTAAGGGTCCTGTGTACCGCCTAAATCAAATAAGCTTTGTACATGGGAACTAATCCCCTATTTCTGGTGAGACATGTGGCTCAAACTAGAAAAATATTGTCAAGTATCTCTAGTCCTGATCTAGGAGTTACTCTTGTGAGTACATGTGGTGAATATATCCTCTGGAACCTCTCTGCATATCATCCAAATGTGGTCCTCCAGTTGATATGCAGAGAGGTGCGAGCTACCTTCATAGTCGATTGTGCATTTCCCTCCTCAACGAGGGAAGTGAGCTGCCTAACCTCTGCCATGGGGTCTCGTCCTCCTGGAAATGTGTGTACTAGAGCTATAGGTGGTGCCATAACTTTTTATGAAAATGAGGGAGATCCCCCCATCACCATCAATGCATCTCACTCTCTAGTCACGTGAGTCAGCTGTGAGCGTGCCAGATCATGCTCTGCAGTCAATCGCTCGATCTCGATATCTATTGTGGTAAGCTAGGCCTTGAGGAGCCTCTCCTCCTCATACTCTCACCATTGTCTCTTCTTGTGAGTGAGCTTCACCTATATCATGGTGAGGCTAGTATCCCTATGTAATAGTTGGGTCTGAATCATACCCACCTGACTCTGCAGGTCTACAATTTGAGCTAGGATCCACCCTACCTCACTATCAAGAGGCACCTCACTCTCCTTTGAAGACTCCTCCACATATACCTACACAACCTCCTCTATAGTTATCTCTACCTCCCATCCGACCTTTATTCACTGGTGCACTCTGCGCCCATATGGGTCAGCCTCAGTCTTTGCACCATCGTCTGTCCTATTGAGGGGCCCTAATCCCTACCACCATAGGAGGGACCACCAAGTGTCATAAGTAAGAGTGGTCCTAGACCTAGCAACCCTTGTCTCCTGAAAGTCATCAGCCACATCCCCAAGTGGTGTCGGTTGTACCCAAGGTAAACCCGTCTCTAGTACCAGCCGCCTGTAGATCAGAGGTAGCTCTGGGATGTCTTGGACCAGGTCAAACTATCATAAGACATGAGAGTAAAACGAGTACTCCTTGATCTTGTCCTTGTAGCCAAGCAACCACCTATCTCGATGAGCCTAGTGCAACCACTCGCCAACCTCCTTTCATTTAAGGCAGTCTATATAGGAATTTCACTCAATTTCGTCTATCCCGAGTGTTGCAAATCACCCAATGTAATAATCAATATCCCCAGCATAGAAATCCCTCCTCCTCATGAGGATAGCATGTTGTGTAACATTGGTGTGTATCGTTGATAGAAGATATAGCAAATGGCAGCTCTGTAGGATGCTCGATCCTGATATGCTACCAACCCCATATCTAAATTAAAATATTGTAGCTGATCCCAACCTAGCTTTGGTTGGTGATCTGGTACATCTCATGGTACAGCTAGCATAGTAACATGCTCCCCTAGGATAGGAGCAGTGACTGAGCTGAGGATCTCTAAACAACCCTCCTGACACTAGCCAGAAGGTTCTAGGGGATCCTCATGCTCGAGGAGTCTATAAGGGAAATCTGTGTGACCAAGTGCATAAACATTGCCTCTCTGACAAAGAAGATGCCCTCCAAATACTAGTACCCAATGTGGATGCCACCATGGTCAATATTACGCTACGCCTCCTAGATCCGATCATCGAATATAGAATCAAAAACCTCCTCCTTTCTCTGGAAGGAGGAGAAGGTGATGACCTCATCATAAATAGGGATCCTAAAGATCCTATAGACGTCCTCTAGTGTAATGGTCATTTCACCTGTCAGCAGGTGAAATGTGTTGGTCCACGCATTTCAATGTCGGGCCAACGTAGTCAAGTAGGCCTGATCTACCCTGTTAGTGGGTAGATCTAAAACATAGCCAAAACTAATGACTCTAAACCACTACCACTCTAGGGCAGTCAATAGCTAGCAAAGAGTGTTAAGGATTTTTGGCTCCCTAGCTCTAGAGGTCAGCCTCTGCGAAGAGATATGGCATAAGGAAAAATCTAGCTAAAAGCAACTAAAAAATGACCTAAAAAGAGATAGATCAAGCTAAAAATAGCTAAAAATACAAAATTATGCTAAGCATGATCAAAAATTTTAATAATACATCTCATAGGTGCAATAAATGGCATTAATTGCCAAGAAAATAAAATAAAAATCAATAAATTTGAAAAAAATTCTAAAAAATAGGGAACCGTAGGTCAAACACACGATCCACACAACGGTTAAATTTTTTATCGTTGTAATTTAAATCTTACCATATTTGATACCTACGGTCTCCAATCTGTCAAAGGGGAACCACAGCTGGCAGCTGCAGTCTAGGAATATGACCCTTTTAGGGTCATTTCCTAGCCAATAAAACAAAAAAACAAAATAATAAAATCCTAAACTAGCCTAGTCTAAGGTGAGGTTCATTGCCAATAGTTTAGTGAAGTTAATTAACCCATTAATTAATGTGGTTTATTTTATTTGGTAAATGATTGCGAGGACTCGGTTTTGAGTTACCTTGCCCGCATCGAGGCCTTTGCTAGTGGAGGGTTGTCTAGGGTTCGCCATCAGGGTGTGAGGGTGATATGAGGTCAAGGTTTAGCAGCATTCCAGGTCAAGAAATATTTTGGACCTCTCAGATCTCTCTAAATTACAGTTGCTTTCAAGAATGATAATGAAATTTTCAAATGGGACAAATTTTTATAGCTTTTCCTAATTTTGACGGACCGCTACTAACAACCACGGTCCCGATATTAGGGTTTTTCGCCCACAGGTTAGACTTGCGATTCCCAAATTTTGAAAGTTCCAATCGTAGACTGTACCCACGGTTTGTCATTGGCATTAAATGCATTAAAATCCCACCGTGGGAGGATTTTAAATGATAAATCAATGACTCCTAATGAATCAAATCTCAATAAAAGCAATCAATTTGTAAACTTGGTGATGATCAAGCACCAAGATCAAATTAAAAAAATCAAAAACATTCAAAAAAATCAAATAATCAAAAGCCAAATGCACCTTGTATACAGTTATTTACTCTATACACTTGGTGGTTGCAACGACTTGCGCTCCATGCAATCCATTGAGATGAGTAAATAACCATAAGGAAATTTGGGGTAAAATTTTCATCGTTAATTTGATATACTTATTTTCACTCCCGAAGAAGGCCTTCGAGGCTGGACTACTCCACAGAAATGAGGTGTTTCATGTCATTTCTTCTATGACATCTTTTCAACAAATCATTGAAATTTTGATTCAACACAAAACTAATTGGATTTGTATCATTTTGATTCCCTAATACGGCTATTGTAGCCCGACTACTCCATGGGATAGAAATGTGCAATTACTATTAACAGTTGGAATCATAAGTTGAACTAGGCTTAGCCAAGTAATTAAATGCTTAATTCTAAGTTTATTCAGATCATTCATTATGGTCAAGTGACATCGTTGCTTAATACATTATCATTACCCTCATCGACTCGTCTCTTGAGGGGGTGGTCATAATATCAAATCATAATCAAAGTCAATAGAAGATCCTTAAAATCGTAGATCCCTTCTTCTTGTCAAAATTGTATTCATCCTTGTGAATCATTTTCAACAGCTATCATAAGATTACCCCTTTGCTTGGGAAAAATAACAAATATGATAGTTTGTTTGTATCTCACCTCCTTTCGGTTATATAGGCCTAACTCCTATTGTAGCACCAAAGCTACCCGAATGATTGATGATGAGTGCAAACTCTTTCAAATGTAAGCCTTTCACCCAGTTGGAAGCAATGATTCTAGGATGCACGTCCTTTTGCTAGACCTGGGGCATCTAATGTTGATCCGACTAATGATCATCATAGAACCTTTGGCATCATTTTAGGAGGTCTATTTTTGCTCATGTGTTGTTTTATCTCATAATGCATCTCAAAATGGGTATCTATAGACACCTAAAACACGTCATGTCGATGGCGACTACTCATATAGACATGCTACAAGACCACATGGAAGATCTTGGACAGACTCCAAGATAGAGCAGTGGTTCTAACCACTCAATTTGGGCTCCTTGGCATAATCGGTCTAAACCGTAGCTGAGACTTGTGGTCTAAAATCTGAACCACGGCTGACACCTACAGTTTACAGTTTGGACCGCAGTTGTCACCTACGGTATTAACTAAAGTTTAATTGGCCTTCATCCAAGCTAAATAGGTTTGAATGGCCATTTAATCTAGGATAAGGTGGTTAAATGATAGAAGCCTCTAATCCAACTATCCTAACCACCCCTTCTTATTCTTGGCTTCTCCATGAAGCCATCCTTAGCCCTTGGGTAGTCCTATAAATACCCCTTCATATTAGGACAATGATATAGCACATTTTGCACCCAGGTTTTGTAGGTGAGTTGGAGAGGAGAGGGCAATCCTCCAAGGGAGTTCCTAGGTTCGAATCTCCACCCTACCAAAAAGTTGAATTGGGTACCCAAAATTCAATTTATAATGTTGGTGTAATTAGGGCCAAGTGCGACTCCCGGGTGACTTTTACGGTGTAGAACCACCTGTTTATGGTCTCTCATACCAAGGCAGCCCCACAAGGGATTTTTTGCTTAAAAAAATAGATATAGCTCATTTTGATAGCGAAGTGCTATCAAAATATACAACGAAGCATTGGAGATTAAAATAGTGAATCCCTATCATATTGTGGACTCACTTGAGTGCACTAAGAGAGATTTATTGCTATCACTTTTCCAACCTAAGAATCATGATAAATTGTGCCATGGATGCCCTAAGGAGCTAGAACACCAAGAAATGCTAATTTGGGCAAACGGAGGTCCTATCGATAAATTCAACCACTAAATTTATCATAGGACATTGAGGTGACCCTTGATCATCAATTTGACAAGGAGGATCAATCCCACAACCCCTGATTTGGAGAGCAAAACTACTTGGTTTCTCACCACGACTTTTAGCCATGGTTTACAGTGCAGATCGCTCATCCGAGCTACGGTTTGCAACGGGTATAAGATCCCCTTATTGTTCCTTTTACAGTATTCTTAGCTAGGTTAGATTAATTAGTTTAGCACTTGATTTGGTAGTTTAAAGACTCTAACTGACCGGATTAAGGATTTGATTAGATTTACTCCATTTTAGCATTTAGGGCATAATTAGTTTCTTTTCATGCTAACATGCTTCATTTCATACATTTGATCCATTATATTGGTAGTTGTGGTCATTATTCACATGTTTCTAACAATCTTTATGAGAATTGCTTATGTTTAGCATGGTTTATCTGCTTTCTTGATTTCATGTTGCTATGCTATCTTTGTGTATATTTCCTTTAAAAGGCCTCATCATGAGAGGATCCATATGCTTTTAATGATTTTTTGTTGTTTCTTGACCACAGAGAATCAGATTCAAAAGAGATTCAACCATTCAATTCCTTCCTCAACACGAAGAAGAGGGTCAACTCTGCCCTAGAGCAGTTTGTGTCACTTTAAAGGCTTGAAAAGTACATTGTATTCCCAAGGGGATCACAACATTATAATTGCGTATCAAAAAGGGATATCCCTAAGAGGTATTCATTTGTAATACATGAATTGGTTCCAAAAGAAAATAAATATACATTTTACTTAATTGTTTCGTCTTTGTCAATTTGTGTTTGAATATCGCTTTTTACTTCATTTTACACAATTGCAATATCGAGTGCATGCCTTTATTGTCGTACAAAATCCATCTAGCCTTTTATCCTCTTTGGTTAATTTACCTACCCCTTCAAATTTAAAAAATCTAAGGTCTCCCACCCAATTAGCTAGTCATGGGTCACCCAACGTGTCTTTACATTTGCCCATTCCAAGTCTAGGGGAGTATGTTGTACATAGAATTACCTTCTCCCCTCCTAACATTGAGTCAGTTAGGGATTTTGGTTGTTCTCATGACATTCCCCTAACTACAAGTGATATTGTTTCCATTGGATCCTCATATAACCACATCAATTTTGTATATGGGGGAGTTGATATCTCTTTCAAGAAGCCTGTACCTAAAGAGCCTATGGAGCCATTTTGTAGGAACATTAATTCCATGTCTAATCCATCCTTCACCATTTGATATTTGCAATGTTTCTAATGGCAAGGATTCAACATAGGTCGTTATGAGCAGGGTCTACGGTATATTGTTGATCCACCCTACCAATTACCCAAAGATAAATCTAGGCTAGTGTATCACAAGAACTATGCAACCACCCTCCTTGGGGAATATTTCAAATATTTTAACTTGGACCTCTAGTAGGATGATTTTGATGAGTACATTGACCTTGAGTATGCTTCCCTAGTTGAGCATCTCTTCCCATAATTTGTGGTTTATATTCCTGTACTTTTTTTAAGTTGTGATGATTAATATTTTTCCATCCAACACTTATGAGGATGAGCTCAAGGAGTATTTCAACTCTTTCAATTAATTTTGAGAGTTTCATTGAAGTACCATAATCGAGCATCTAGACGATGGTGATTTTTACCTTTGCCTATTCCTCATTTTTCTTCCTATCATTCACATACTCCTTCTGCCAAAGTATCCTGCTAATCAACCCATCCCACATCCCCCTCTCCTCTTGCCACAATAAAAATTACCTCAACCCAATCCTCATCTACCCATCCTTTGTAAACTTCTCATTCTTCCACAAGTGTCCTCACTACCAAACCCATCCTCCAACATTCCTATCCATCCACATCATTATCCATACACAATCAAAATGATATTTATAAATCTTTTCACTCTTATTTGCTATGTGGGTAATCCTCCCTATCTTATTAGCATTGATCCAAGTACCTGTTGGTCACGAATCCGCCACGAGGAAAGGATTTGTCGTTATTGCGCCCTGGACCCGCGAACCAACATTGAAAGGCCGGAAGGAAGGGATGCCTTCCGGGCCGATCTCCGGAGAAGGCCGGCTCCTTTCGGGGGTTAGTAAGATGAGAGTGCAGGAAAGAGATAAAGGAACGGAAAGAAATAAATGTACAGAAAGAGATTACAAATATGTCCAAAGGTTGGTGGGGGGGAACTAACAGTACGGGAACACACCAATCACCGCTACTTACTGCATACAAACACAGAGCATGACAAGGAACTGCAAAACCTAGACGTACTTCCGATACACCAGCAGCGTATGCACACCTTCAATAGCTCCCTAGCAAACATTCCCTACAAGGAACTAACAAGCAGGGATCGTATCAATCACCGGATACGTACACCGACAGGGTAGAAAGTAAACCTAGAGATGTCGGAGCTGTGTATATGTGTTAGGTAGAGAGTTTAACCGCACAGCCTTCAATGGCTCCCTAGCAAACATTCCCTACAAGGAACTAACAGCAGGAGGATCGCATCAATCACCGTGATACGGGCCAGCAACGTCACACACAACCGATGGAACTGCTACCAAATTTATAATGAATGCTTTAAATAATGAAGTACATAAGGTGCTTTAAGCAAGCAATGCTAGAGGAACCCGATCGCCAAATGCCAAAGTGAATTAACGAGCAACGACACATGTGGGCCTAAGGCATATAATGAAAGACAAAGCATAAAAGAATAAAGATAGTAGAACGGAACCGGCATACAGATTGTATTCATAAGCGTATACACATTACAAGTAAGCTACGGTAGTTCCCTAACAGACATTCCCCTTCCACCACTTACAATGAAAACGTGGTGGCTATTTATAGCCCAAAGTTCCCCCCGTTACATTAATGGGCACAAAGTCCCAATCAAACATTAGCTGACAAAAGCAGCCGTGGAACCGCCGATGCCGACTGTCTGGCCGGACTCGTACCTCGGCATGGTCTTCCCTGAAGGTTGAACAGCCACGTGACAGCGCGTTGGGAAGAACTTTAAATTGACAGTGATGCGGGTAGCTGAGGCAGGTGGAAACTCACGTCAGTTTTAAATGAGGCAGCTGGCATAAGTAGTGCGGCCCATGCTTGTCCTTTTTCTCGGCATGTATTGGCTCGGATCCCAAAGTCGGACACTTGTCTGGATGATGTTGCTTGACACGTGTCTCGCCTTAAAAGGCGCTCTATCCAACTTCGCCCGGGATTAGAGCGCAATCGGGTAGCACAGGTGAAAAACAGCGCAGTCGGGTTGACCTATTTCCCTACTGCGCACCGGTCAAAGGGCGCAGTCCGACTTCGCTGCAAAGTCGGGTTGCGCACCGGCACTTGCTGATTCTCACTGCTGTTCGGACTTCGCACAGACAAGGGAGCAGTTCGAACTTCGTGCGAAGTACGAACTTCGCCCCAGCACTTAGTCATTTTTCCTGCCAGCCTGCCAGCCTGCTAGTTACAAGGTGCGCCCAGAAAGAGGGGCGAAGTCGGACTTCGCACCAAAACTGGGCGAAGTGCGCACTTCGCACCAAAACTGGGCGAAGTGCGCACTTCGCACCAAAACTGGGCGAAGTGCGAACTTCGCACCAAAACTGGGCGAAGTGCGCACTTCGCACAAAAACCGGGTTTCCCGGTTCAACTTCCCGGGCCATAACTTTTGATCCGCCGACCCGATCGCCTATTATAATATATCGTTGGAAAGCTTGCGAGAAGATCTGCAACAATGAAATATCCAGGGCTCATTTTGTCCATTTTATCGCCCCTGTTTATGGCCCGCAAAAACCCGAACACCTCAGCATGCCCTGACAGCCATTTTTCAGGGCAACAGCTGTCAATTTTGAGAAGAATGAGAATGTAGGGAAGAGAGAGAAAGGGGGAGAAGGAAGAGCAGCTCTTTTACAAAAATTGAAAACATTGCACCCCGTGCAAAATGTGACAACATTTCTGGCGGCTCGCGGGGTGTCGAGCTCGCCTCGGCGCAAAGAACCCATGCCTTCATCCATTGGGCAACAGAGTCACCCTCGCTGCAACTGCTCTTCAGATCCACCTCCGGAAACTGCCTTCTCGGAACACTTGAAAAGAAAACACTGCACAGACTGAAATAAGAAAAAAAACTAAAACTTTAAATAATAGCCGGATTATTTACACAAAATTTTGCGGCGCTATTGGCATGCCGCCACCACAATTCTAACTTTGGTTGCTTATCCGGTAAACCTGCAGTGCCCGGACCAGATCTGATTGTACTTCAGACGATCTTTGAAGTCCGGCTGGCCTCCCAAAGCTTGCCAGGTTGCGAACATGGTGCAACGTGGCAGATTGTCGTTCATGCTAGTACCCGTACAATTGATGAACAATGTGGCAAGGAGATTTTTCAGACGGGAGCCCTCTTCGGGTACCGGTTGCGATGATGATTGGAGCCAATACCACCACGGTGGAGACTGTAGGTGAACATTCATTTCTCCGCTTGTGAGGTCAAGGCTGCTCACCAAACCTTGATTCCTCCGGGGTGTCTTCTATCGCCTTAAAAAAGGGCTGCGATCAGAAGGGGTGGGATGAGGGCCAAAGATTCACCATTTCGGCTTCCTTAAAATATGGAGCGATCGTCTCACCTCACGGATTCATCTATGCGAGCTTGGTAATCAGCCAGCCTGACGCGCTCGCCTGGAGAAGTCAGGCAGGTTTCCCGGGGTCCTCGCTCGCCACCTTCTTGCTTGCACGAAGGCGTTAGGACCGGTCTTTCGGACTCAGAGAATATGAACGTGCAGAGTCGCCAGGTGCTCTGATTTTGAACAGCAATGAAGCGAGCACCAGTGCTTCAATTCTGTTTGGGGGTGAGAAACCTCCTTGTCTCACTGAGCATTCGGAAAGAAACTGTCAGCCCGAACAAGGACGAGCTTGAGATCTTCCAAATGCGAGACAAAGGGTCCCACCGGGCGTGCCAAAAACTGTTGGTCACGAATCCGCCACGAGGAAAGGATTTGTCGTTATTGCGCCCTGGACCCGCGAACCAACATTGAAAGGCCGGAAGGAAGGGATGCCTTCCGGGCCGATCTCCGGAGAAGGCCGGCTCCTTTCGGGGGTTAGTAAGATGAGAGTGCAGGAAAGAGATAAAGGAACGGAAAGAAATAAATGTACAGAAAGAGATTACAAATATGTCCAAAGGTTGGTGGGGGGAACTAACAGTACGGGAACACACCAATCACCGCTACTTACTGCATACAAACACAGAGCATGACAAGGAACTGCAAAACCTAGACGTACTTCCGATACACCAAGCAGCGTATGCACAACTTCAATAGCTCCCTAGCAAACATTCCCTACAAGGAACTAACAGCAAGGGATCGTATCAATCACCAGATACGTACACTGACAGGGGTAGAAAGTAAACCTAGAGATGTCAGAGCCGTGTATATGTGTTAGGTAGAGAGTTTAACCGCACAGATTCAATGGCTCCCTAGCAAACATTCCCTACAAGGAACTAACAGCGAGGGATCGCATCAATCACTGGATACGGGCCAGCAACGTCACACACAACCGATGGAACCGCTACCAAATTTATAATGAATGCTTTAAATAATGAAGTACATAAGGTGCTTTAAGCAAGCAATGCTAGAGGAACCCGATCGCCAAATGCCAAAGTGAATTAACGAGCAACGACACATGTGGGCCTAAGGCATATAATGAAAGACAAAGATAAAAGAATAAAGATAGTAGAACAGAACCAGGCATACAGATTGTATTCATAAGCAGAAGCACGGTTACAGTAAGCACAGTAGTTCCCTAACAAACATTCCCCTTCCACCACTTACAATGAAAACGTGGTGGCTATTTATAGCCCAAAGTTCCCCTCGTTACATTAATGGGCACAAAGTCCCAGTCAAACATTAGCTGACAAAAGCAGCCGCGGAACTGCTGATGCCGACTGCTCGGCTGGACTGTACTCCTCGGCATGGTCTTCCCTGAAGGTTGAACAGCCACGTGACAGCGCGTTGGGAAGAACTTTAAATTGACAGGAATGCGGGTAGCTGAGGCAGGTGGAAACTCACGTCAGTCTTAAATGAGGCAGCTGGCATAAGTAGTGCGGCCCATGCTTGTCCTTTTTCTCGGCATGTATTGGCTCAGATCCCAAAGCTGGACACTTGTCGGATGATGCTGCTTGACACGTGTCTGCCTTAAAAGGCGCTCTATCCAACTTCGCCCGGGATTAGAGCGCAATCGGGTAGCACAGGTGAAAAACAGCACAGTCGGGTTGACCTATTTCCCTACTACGCACCAGTCAAAGGGCGCAGTCCGACTTCGCTGCAAAGTCGGGTTGCGCACCGGCACTTGCTGATTCTCACTGCTGTTCGGACTTCGCACAGACAAGGGAGCAGTTCGAACTTCGTGCGAAGTACGAACTTCGCCCAAGCACTTAGTCATTTTTCCTGCCAGCCTGCCAGCCTGCTAGTTACAAGGTGCGCCCAGAAAGAGGGGCGAAGTCGGACTTCGCACCAAAACTGGGCGAAGTGCGAACTTCGCACCAAAATCGGGCGAAGTGCGCACTTCGCACCAAAATGGTGGGTGCGACTCGCACCAAAACTGGGCGAAGTCCGACTTCGCACCAAAACTGGGCGAAGTGCGCACTTCGCACAAAAAACTGGGTTTCCTGGTTCAACTTCCCGGGGCCATAACTTTTGATCCGCTGACCCGATCGCCTATTATAATATATCGTTGGAAAGCTTGCGAGAAGATCTGCAACAATGAAATATCCAGGGCTCATTTTGTCCATTTTATCGCCCCTGTTTATGGCCCGCAAAAACCCGAACACCTCAGCATGCCCTGACAGCCATTTTTCAGGGCAACAGCTGTCAATTTTGAGAAGAATGAGAATGTAGGGAAGAGAGAGAAAGGGGGAGAAGGAAGAGCAGCTCTTTTACAAAAATTGAAAACATTGCACCCCGTGCAAAATGTGACAACAGATACCATCGACTTTGAATAGATTTATTCTAATCCTTATCCTCTAGATTTCCTCCCAACATAGCATCTAATCCAATAGTCAAATATATATCTTCTCCCCTCTTCTACTTATCCTTCTTCTATCTACCAATCTAAAATCACTAGTGATGATATCATCTTTGCTAAGAATACGATAGATGATATTGCATAGATGGTTAAATAAGAGTTGCAAAAATCTTAGACATGGGATTCATTCAACCCATAGAATATCTGGAGTGGGTGTAAAACGTGGTACCCATTAAAAATATAAAATAGATATTACGCATATTTATGGACTTTCAATATCTAAACAAAGTGTGTCCTAAAGATAATTTTTTCCTTTTGAACATCGATACCCTAGTTGACTCCACAATGAGTCACAAAATTCTCTCCATGATGGATGGTTTCTTAGTATATAATCAAATGTGAGTTAATCCCAATGATCAACATAAGATATTTTCACTGTTTCTTCTTGTTCAATTGATGACATATTTTCCTTCTTGCTCAACATGTCGCGATATTGCGACACTTTTTCTTTCTTGCCGTATTTTGCTTTTCTTTTGATTTTTAGCATATGGGCCACTTTGGTCTTCTTGGAAAATAACTGTATATACTCTGAATAACCTCTGAACTCCTATCCACTGCATTAACCGATCTATCTGACTGTGTTGACAACAATTATAATATCGTCGCTGCACCTTGCTCAATAAAAAGAACAAGTGTATTCCCTACTCAGAATCCCTTTCTTACGATAAAACTAGCAATATCCCAAAGTGACATCTCATATCAATCCTCAAGATTGATACCATAGATCGATATCATAGATCAACATACCAGATTGATATTCTATATTGATATCATAGATTCATACACTCAATCGATATTACGAAAATAGTTTTCCCTCCCAAAGTAAAATCCCAAAGGGAAGTTTCTGGAAAAATTATCAAATGTAAATTCCAAAAAGTGAAGATCAAATGAAGATCAGAAATCAAAGCTCAAGTGAAGATCAAATGAAGATCAAAAATCAAAGTTCACATCAATATCAAGTGAAGATCAGAAAGCAAGTTCAAATGAAGATCAAATGAAGATCCAAATAAAGTTTAAAGTCAAGGTGGAATCAAATCCCTTGCACAACTATATATGAGCAAGTATCCTAAAATTTTGAAAAATAAGGGAGGGAGTAAACTTGAATCCCTATAATCACAAACACTCCTATACCTTATGCATGATGATACGTCTGATGCATTAGCACCTCGCTTATATACACACCAATATTTGAATGTGGAAGAGCTAGCTTTAGGTGTCCTGTATTGCCTAGTGGTCTAGTCCAACTAAAATCTAAACCTAATATTGGATAAACACTTGCGGATCCCCAATCTTAGCAATGGGCTGAAAGAATCCCACCTAACATCTGGGTATGCTTGTGCCTTATCTTAATATATTCATGTGCACACATAGGGATAATGAACAGTTAGAACCTATCCTAGCGAAAGCCTTATATTTTAGAAGTCTAGTATGGTCAATATACAACTTTTGATAAGTCAACTAGGGTGTTTGAGTCTCATGGAAAACCTCAAAAATCTCTCTAATAGCAACAAATATCAAATATCACAAACCATCAAAGGTAAAAGTTATTGCAAATCATAAAATTTCAAAGTATCTAATAAGTGATACATCATTACATTGAGCACAATCAAGATATAAGATAGATACCGTATGGATATCAAAAACGATATCTAGACGACCACTGACTATATTGTGCATATTTTTCAAAAATTGCAAAAATAAAATAGGGTAACATATTATATCATTCACATCATACTGCTACATATCATTGTTTTTCATATATGGGTGATTAATAGATTAAATTCTTGTAATGAGGATTTCTAATTACAATCATGATTTTTACATATTTTGTGGTGTCGTCCATTAGATTGTTAAACACATATCGCATTCATTCCTTATGTTTTAAGTGATTAAAGCATACAGGTTCATTTACATTAGATTACCATCATGTAAATAAATCATTACATATATTACACCAGCATAGTGTGACATCATCACAAATTAATGCATACAATAAAGCAATATCAAATTGCATTAAGAGAAAACATCGCATCCATATGCATACATCATAAATAGCACATCTAAACATCTAGATCATTGTATATCATCATCATCATAAATTAAAATAGCTATCTAGTGCATGTCATCCATACATCGCATCATATAAACATAGCATCAACATAAGAATTGCATCCATGTGCATCACATAAACATAAAATCAAAAACATATAAGTACACATAATGATCCATAAATGATCAATATCATATATGTGTCAAAAGAGTACATCAAGAGTATACAAAATACTCACAAGCTACAATCGTGTAGGTCCTCAGACCTTACACCAAAAATGATACATATACAAAAATGTATTCTATATCCAATAGATCCCTAGCTCTAGTCTACTCATCCTATACCAGAGCTCTCTCTACATCCCTCAGCCCCATATCTGGGAGATTTCCCTATATCCTGGTATGTATTCTTCTCTGGTGCATGTTGTATGCCCTACTAAGGGTCCTGTGTACCGCCTAAATCAAATAAGCTCTGTACATGGGAACTAATCCCCTATTTTTGGTGAGACATGTGGCTCAAACTAGAAAAATATTGTCAAGTATCTCTAGTCCTGATCTGGGAGTTACTCTTGTGAGTACATGTGGTGAATATATCCTTTGGAACCTCTTCGCATATCAGCCAAATGTGGTCCTCTAGTTGATAGGCAGAGAGGTGCGAGCTACCTTCACAGTCGATCGTGCATTTCCCTCCTCAACGAGGGAAGTGAGTTGCCTAACCTCTGCCATGGGGTCTTGTCCCCCTGGAAATGTGTGTACTGGAGCTATAGGTGGTGCCATAACTTTTTATGAAAATGAGGGAGATCCCCCCATCACCATCAATGCATCTCACTCTCTAGTCACGTGAGTCAGCTGTGAGCGTGCCAGATCATGCTCTACATTCAATCGCTCGATCTCAGTATCTATTGTGGTAAGCTAGGCCTTGATAAGCCTCTCCTCCTCATACTCTCACCACTGTCTCTTCTCATGAGAGAGCTTCACCTATATCGTGGCGAGGCTAATATCCCTGTGTAATAGTCTGGTCTGAATCATACCCACCTGACTTTGCAGGTCTGCAATTTGAGCTAGGATCCACCCTACCTCACTATCAAGAGGCACCTTACTCTGCTTTGAAGACTCCTCCACATATACCTACACAACCTCGTCTATAGTGATCTCTACGTCCCATCCGACCTTTATTCGCTGGTGCACTCTACGCCCATCTGGGTCAGCCTCAGTATTTGCACCATCGTTTGTCCTATTGAGGGGCCCTAATCCTTGCCACCATAGGAGGGACCACCAAGTGTCATAAGTAAGAGTGGTCCCAGCCTTAGCAACACCTGTCTCCTGAAATTCATCAGCCACATCCCCAAGTGGTGTCGGTTGTACCCAAAGTAAATCCCTCTCTAGTACCAATCGCTTATAGATCAGAGGTAGCTCCGGGATTTCCTGGACTAGGCCAAACTATCATAAGACATGAGAGTAAAATTGATACTCCTTGATCTTGTCCTTGTAGCCAAGTAACCACCTATCTCGATGAGCCTGGTGCAACCACTCGCCAACCTCCTTTCATTCAAGGCAGCCTATATAGGAATTTCACTCAATGTCATCTATCCCGAGCATTGCAAATTGCCCAATGTAATGATCAATATCCCCAGCATAGGACCTGCTTAGAAATCCCTCCTCCTTATGAGGATAGCATGTTGTGTAACATTGGTGCATATCATTGATAGAAGATATAGCAAGTGGTAGCTCTGTAGGATGCTCGATCCTGATATGCTACCAGCCCCATATCTGAAGTAAAATATTGTAGTTGATCCCAACCTAGCTTCGGTTGGTGATCTGGTATAGATCATGGTACAGCTGGCATAGTAACATGCTCCCCTAGGATAGGAGCAGTGACTGAGATGAGGATCTCTGAACAACCCTCCTGACACTAGCTAGAAGGTTCCAGGGGATCCTCATGCCCAAGGAGTCTATAAGGGAAATTTGTGTGACCAAGTGCATAAACATTGCCTCTCTGACAAAGAAGATGCCCTCCAACTACTAGTACCCAATGTGGATGCCACCATAGTCAATATTACGCTATGCCTCCCAGATCCGATCATCGAATATAGAATCAAAAACCTCCTCCTTTATCCGGAAGGAGGAGGAGGTGATGGCCTCACCATAAATAGGGATCCTAAAGATCCTATAAATGTCCTCTAGTGTAATGGTCATTTCACCTGTCAGCAGGTGAAATGTGTTGGTCCACGCATTTCAATGTCGGGCCAACGTAGTCAAGTAGGCCTGATCTACCCTGTTAGTGGGTAGATCTAAAACATAGCCAAAACTAATGACTCTAAACCACTACCACTCTAGGGCAGTCAATAGCTATCAAAGAGTGTTAAGGATTTTTGGCTCCCTAGATCTAGAGGTCAGCCTCTGCGAAGAGATATGGCATAAGGAAAAATCTAGCTAAAAGCAACTAAAAAATGAACTAAAAAACAACCTAAAAAGAGATAGATCAAGCTAAAAATAGCTAACAATGGAAAATTATGCTAAGCATGATCAAAAATTTTAATAATACATCTCATAGGTGCAATAAATGGCATTAATTGCCAAGAAAATCACAAAAAATCAATAAATTTGAAAAAATTTCTAAAAATAGGGAACCATAGGTCAAACCCATGGTCCGCACAACGGTTAAATTTTTTATCGTTGTAATTTAAATCTAACCATAGTTGATACCTACGGTCTCCAATCTGTCAAAGGGGAACCGCAGCTGGCAGCTGCAGTCTAGGAATATGACCCTTTTGGGATCATTTCCTAGCCAATAAAACAAAAAAACAAAATAATAAAATCCTAAACTAGCCTAGTCTAAGGTGAGGTTCATTGCCAACAGTTTAGTGAAGTTAATTAACCCATTAATTAATGTGGTTTATTTTATTTGGTAAATGATTGCGAGGACTCGGTTTTGAGTTACCTTGCCCGCACCAAGGCCTTTGCTAGTGGAGGGTTGTCCAGGGTTCGCCATCAGGGTGTGAGTGTGATATGAGGTCAAGGTTTAGCAGCGTTCCAAGTCAAGAAATATTTTGGACCTCTCAGATCTCTCTAAATTGCAGTCGCTTTCAAGAATGATAATGAAATTTTCAAATGGGAAAAATTTTTATAGCTTTTCCTAATTTTGACGGACCGCTACTAACAACCACAGTCCCGATATTAGGGTTTTTCGCCCATGGGTTAGACTTGCGATTCCCAAATTTTGAAAGTTCCAATCATAGACTGTACCCGCGGTTTGTCATTGGCATTAAATGCATTAAAATCCCATCGTGGGAAGATTTTAAATGATAAATCAATGACTCCTAATGGATCAAATCTCAATAAAAGCAATCAATTTGTAAATTTGGTGATGATCAAGCACCAGGATCAAATTAAAAAAATCAAAAACATTCAAAAAAATCAAATAATCAAAAGCCAAATGCACCTTGTATTCAGTTATTTACTCTATACACTTGGCGGTTGCAGTGAATTGCGCTCCATGCAATCCATTGAGATGAGTAAATAACCATAAGGACATTTGGGGTAAAATTTTCATCGTTAATTTGATATACTTATTTTCACTCCCGAAGAAGGCCTTTGAGGATGGACTACTCCACAAAAATGAGGTGTTTCATGTCATTTCTTCTATGACATCTTTTCAACAAATCATTGAAAAATTGATTCAACACAAAACTAATTGGATTTGTATCATTTTTATTCCCTAAGATGGCTATTATAGCCCGACTACTCCATGGGATAGAAATGTGCAATTACTATTAACAGTTGGAATCATAAGTTGAACTAGGCTTAGCCAAGTAATTAAATGCTTAATTCTAAGTTTATTCAGATCATTCATTATGGTCAAGTGACATCGTTGCTTAATACATTATCATTACCCTCATTGACTCGTCTCTTGAGGGGGTGGTCATAATATCAAATCATAATCAAAGTCAATAGAAGATCCTTAAAATCGTAGATCCCTTCGTCTTGTCAAAATTGTGTTCATCCTTGTGAATCATTGTCAATAACTATCATAAGCTTACCCCTTTGCTTGGGAAAAATAGCAAATATGATAGCTTGTTTGTATCTCACCTCCTTTCGGTTATATAGGCCTAACTCCTATTGTAGCACCAAAGCTACCCGAATGATTGATGACGAGTGCAAACTCTTTCAAATGTAAGCCTTTCACCAAGTTGGAAGCAATGATTCTAGGATGCGCGTCCTTTTGCTGGACGTGGGGCATCTAATGTTGATCCGACTAATGATCATCATAGAACCTTTGGCATCATTTTAGGAGGTCTATTTTTGCTCATGTGTTGTTTTATCTCATAATGCATCTTAAAAGGGGCATCTATAGACACCTAAAACACATCATGATGATGGCGACTACTCATATAGACATGCTACAAGACCACATGGAAGATCTTGGACAGACTCCAAGATAGAGCAGTGGTTCTAACAACTCAAATTGGGCTCCTTGGCCTAATCAGTCTAAACCACAGTTGAGACTTGCGGTCTACAATCTGAACCACGGCTGACACCTACGATTTACAATTTGGACCGTAGTTGTCACCTACGATATTAACTAAAGTTTAATTGGCCTTCATCCAAGCTAAATAGGTTTGAACGGCCATTTAATCAAGGAGAAGGTGGTTAAATGATAGAAGCCTCAAATCCAACTATCCTAACCACCCCTTCTTATTCTTGGCTTCTCCATGAAGCCACCCCTAGCCCTTGGGTAGTCCTATAAATACCCCTTCATATTAGGGCAATGATATAGCACATTTTGCACCCAGGTTTTGTAGGTGAGTTGGAGAGGAGAGGGTAATCCTCCAAGGGAGTTCCTAGGTTCGAATCTCCACCCTACCAAAAAGTTGAATTGGGTACCCAAAATCCAATTGATAATGTTGGTGCGGTTAGGGCCAAGTGCGACTCCCGAGTGACTTTTACTATGTAGAACCCCCTGTTTATGGTCTCTCATACCAAGGCGGCCCCACAAAGGGGTTTTTTGCTTAAAAAAAATAGATATAGCTCATTTTGATAGCGAAGTGCTATCAAAATATACAACAAAGCATTAGAGATTAAAACAGTGAATCCCTGTCATATTGTGGAATCACTTGAGTGCACTAAGAGAGATTTATTGCTATCACTTTTCCAACCTAAGAATCATGATAAATTGTGCCATGGATGCCCTAAGGAGCTAGAATGCCAAGAAATGCTAATTTGGGCAAACGGAGGTCCTATCGAGAAATTCAACCACTAAATTTATCATAGGACATTGAGGTGACCCTTGATCATCAATTTGACAAGGAGGATCAATCCCACAACCCCTGATTTAGAGAGAAAAACTACTTGGTTGCTCACCATGGCTTTCAGCCATGGTTTAAAGTGCAGATCAATCATCTGAGCTACGGTTTGCAACAGGTATAAGATCCCCTTACTGTTCCTTTTACAGTATGCTTAGCTAGGTTAGATTAATTAGTTTAGCACTTGATTTGGTAGTTTAAAGACTCTAACTGACCGGATTAAGGATTTGATTAGATTTACTCCATTTTAGCATTTAGGGCATAATTAGTTTCTTTTCATGCTAACATGCTTCATTTCATACATTTGATCCATTATATTGGTAGTTGTGGTCATTATTCACATGTTTCTAACAATATTTATGAGAATTGCTTATGTTTAGCATGGTTTATCCGCTTTCTTGATTTCATGTTGCTATGCTATCTTTGTGTATATTTCCTTTAAAAGGCCTCATCATGAGAGGCTCCATATGCTTTTAATGCATTTCTGTTGTTTCTTGACCATAGAGAATCAGATTCAAAGGAGATTCAACCATTCAATTCCTTCCTCAACACGAAGAAGAGGGTCAACTCCGCCCTAGAGCAGTTTGTGTCACTTTAAAGGCTTGAAAAGTACATTGTATTCCCAAGGGGATCACAACATTATAATTGCATATCAAAAAGGGATATCCCTAAGAGGGATTCATTTGTAATACATGAATTGGTTCCAAAAGAAAATAAATATACATTTTACTTAATTGTTTCGTCTTTGTCAATTTGTGTTTGAATATCGCTTTTTACTTCATTTTACACAATTGCAATATCGAGTGCATGCCTTTATGGTCATACAAAATTCATCTAGCCTTTTATCCTCTTTGGTTAATTTACCTACCCCTTCAAATTTAAAAAATCTAAGGTCTCCCACCCAATTAGCTAGTCATGGGTCACCCAACGTGTCTTTACATTTGCCCATTCCAAGTCTAGGGGAGTATGTTGTACATAGAATTACCTTCTCCCCTCCTAACATTGAGTCAGTTAGGGATTTTGGTTGTTCTCATGACATTCCCCTAACTACAAGTGATATTGTTTCCATTGGATCCTCATCTAACCACACCAATTTTGTATATGGGGGAGTTGATATCTCTTTCAAGAAGCCTGTACCTAAAGATCCTATGGAGCCATTTTGTAGGAACATTAACTCCATGTCTAATCCATCCTTCACCATTTGATATTTGCAATGTTTCTAATGGCAAGGATTCAACATAGGTATTTATGAGCAAGTTCTACGGTATATTGTTGATCCACCCTACCAATTACCCAAAGATAAATCTAGGCTAGTGTATCACAAGAACTATGCAACCACCCTCCTTGGGGAATATTTCAAATATTTTAACTTGGACCTCTAGTAGGATGATTTTGATGAGTACATTGACCTTGAGTATGCCTCCCTAGTTGAGCATCTCTTCCCATAATTTGTGGTTTATATTCCTGTACTTTTTTTAAGTTGTGATGATTAATATTTTTCCATCCAACACTTATGAGGATGAGCTCAAGGAGTATTTCAACTCTTTCAATTAATTTTGAGAGTTTTAATGAAGTACCATAATCGAGCATCTATACGATGGTGATTTTTACCTTTGCCTATTCCTCATTTTTCTTCCTATCCTTCACATACTGCTTCTGCCAAAGTATCCTGCTAATCAACCCATCCCACATCCCCCTCTCCTCTTGCCACAGTAAAAATTACCTCAACCCAATCCTCATCTACCCATCCTTTGTAAACTTCTCATTCTTCCACAAGTGTCCTCACTACCAAACCCATCCTCCAACATTCCTATCCATCCACATCATTATCCATACACAATCAACATGATATTTATAAATCTTTTCACTCTTCTTTGTTATGTGGGTAATCCTCCCTATCTTATTAGCATTGATACAAGTACCATCGACTTTGAATAGATTTCTTCTAATCCTTATCCTCTAGATTTCCTCCCAACATAGCATCTAATCCAATAGTCAAATATATATCTTCTCCCCTCTTCTACTTATCCTTCTTCTATCTACCAATCTAAAATCACTAGTGATGATATCATCTTTGCTAAGAATACGATAGATGACATCACATAGATGGTTAAATAAGAGTTACAAAAAACTTAGACATGGGATTCATTCAACCCATAGAATATCTGGAGTGGGTGTAAAATGTGGTACCCATTCAAAATATAAAATAGATATTACGCATATTTATGGACTTTCAATATCTAAACAAAGTGTGTCTTAAAGATAATTTTTTCCTTTTGAACATCGATACCCTAGTTGAGTCCACAAAAAGTCACGAAATTCTCTCCATGATGGATGGTTTCTTAGTATATAATCAAATGTGAGTTAATCCCAATGATCAACATAAGATATTTTCACCATGCCATAGGGGATATTTTGCTACAAAGTCATACCATTTTCACCATTGTCAAATTTTTAAGAAAGGATTTTGAAGACTTCAAGATATTGATAATCTTGAAGAATAGGCCAACAAAGAAGCCCAAAGGTTGAATATATAATTCAAAAAGTTAGGAGAAGAAATTTGAGATAGAAAAGGCCACTAATTGATTTTTTTGTAAGCAGCCATTAAAGTTTTAGAAGGCTACAATTTAAAGGAGAGAGAAGAATTTTTGGATAGCATTTGAAGGTATTTTTAGGCAGCATTTGGATGAGATAGTAAAGCTATGAATTTTAGTATCTTTAGACAGCAAATTGAATAAGAAGACAACATAATTTGAACAACATTTGGAGAAGGAGAAGAGTTGCAAATTTTAGAGTTTTTTGATAACAAGTTGAAAGGAGAAAAGGCAGTTTTTGGGTAACATTCAAAGAAGAAGAAAAGCTACAAACATAAAGTTTTGGACAACAAAAAAGTGAGCAAGAACAAAAATAAAGCAAACTAGAAAAGAGGATGAAAAAGGTTTGCAAAAGTGGTGTTAAAAGTGCATCTTATTTAAGCGTTTATAAGAGTTTTTATATTAAGTTTGCAAGCATATTTCCAAGAGTTTAAAAATAATAGAAAAGAGGCACTAAGGTTTATATCTTCAAGTTGAGGAAGAAAGCATCTTCAGTGCCATAAATTTTTCATCAAGTTGCAAAAAAATACATCATGGTAGTTGGAGTATAAAATATTATCTACAAGCTAGAAAAGGAGCAAAATATCAAAGGAATATAGCAAATATAATGCAATACAAAAAGTTGCATAAAAGAGTGTTCAATAGAGAAGAAGTAAAGGAAGAGTCACCAAGCCACCAAGTTTGAGGAAGAACCGACGTGTTAAGGAGAGGAGCCATTGAGCTTGAAGAAGAACCTCCATACAAAGCAGAGGAACCATTGAGCTTGAAGAAGAAATATCATGCAAGGAAGAAGATTCATCGAGCTTGAGGAGGAGCCACGAAGGAGCCATCTGTTACAACCCTAATATAGCTAGTCGGCTATATTATTGTTTTCACCATTATTTGTCATTGATTTAATATTAATAGAGTAGGTTGATTTATATTTGTTCATCTATCATTATCAATTTCAATTTGCATTAATTGCAAGGACTAAGCCCTCATTAGTGGCGAAGGACTTAGCCCTCCTAAAGTGGTAATATTCATTCACTTCCATCTTGATTATCTCTTTGCATTCAATTGTTGATTTATATTGCTACAAGTGGTATCTGATTCAATGATTTTGGCACAAATGTTTGGTGTATTTTTACTCCGTAGGTGGTATTAGTTGCACTCTGGTTCATTTCATTCGATGATCAACAAAAAAATACATGTTCAATATTCATAAAGCAAGTATTGTGACATACATAGGTAGCAAGAATAATTTTTGGTAGAATTCGATGGGCCAAGGTAACGATAAGTCACAGTCGAAGGGTACGCATCACCGGTGCTCGTAAATAAGTGATGTAGAAATTTATTCTAAATATGAACGATAAAATAAACCTAATATTTTTACCTCTGTTGGAAAGAAGGAATAAATAAAAAAAAATCAATCCTCCCATTGCATCGTGTGGATAAAAGAAGCGGAAATTCATTCACCAAATTTTTGGGTAGAAAAACAATAAAGATTCGTAGTTGCAATATTGCCATCCAGGATATTTTCACAAGCAACTACAAATAGGAAAAACTAATTAAAACATTTTCTAACTCTGGTTGCGGGTGATAGTTGCTGAAAAGAATCATTTTTGGAACAATACGTGGCAGAAATATCTGGTATTCAGAGGCGCAAAACGAACTCACAAACAAAGATGAAGTTGGAATGATTGGCATCTAATTCGGTATGTACACAAATTTTTAAGTTGTAGCCTCATTATTTACTAGTTCCATAAGGCCCAAAGGGATTAAAATAGGCACAGTTTATAAGCATAAACAAATCAATTCATACTCCTTTACAACCGCTCAAGTCACTACTATAAAACCATCGATTCGCGTCGTACAACCAGAACGCATAGGCCATTCTATTAATTTCGATTTATAAGGTTTAAAATTTAATTTTTCGGTAGTCTAGTTCAACTTTATCCCACATATGTAAGTTTAAATTCATCGTAGCATTTTATATTCACCATCCAGCTATAAGTTTAATGTGGCTTATGCCGTGCCCGCTCTCTGCTTTCATCCCAGGAATAGTTATCCATTCAATAGCCAATCCACATCATGTTTCCTCAAACCAATACTACATCATAGTTGATATTATATTCCTCATTTAGGTTGTGTATTTGCTTCGAGTGTGTAGCTTCATCTGGTCCAGATTTAGTCGTGTCAATAAGTATTAATCATCTCGTGTCTTTTCTTCGTATGGTCTCGATTCAGTCATGTCAATCAACATTAATTATTTTGGTCTTCACTTTGTGTGGTCCTAATTCAGTCAGTCATGTCAGTCATTGATGTTAATTGTGTCATGCCTTCACTTCGTGTGATCTTGAATCAGTTGTGTTAGTTGATGTTCATCAGGTGACGTCATTCATTAGGTCATGTTTCATGTCTTGGGTAGATAAAAAGGCCTATCAGTCATAGTGTCTTCGCTTGTGTCATGTCCAATATTCTCTAGTAGTCTCAAGTGGCATCATGTCTACGAATTATTTGGTTCCTCAGGTTGTATGTTAGTTAGTGTTAGATTGGGGCATGTCTAAGTATCGATTGAGTCACACAAAGCTATCCCACTTGGCATATAACCGTTAGAAAATAGTCATTTAAGCCTCCACCAGCATATAACCGTTATAAAATAGTCATTAAAGCCTCCCACTTGACATATAGCCATTAGAAAATAGTCATTGAAGCCTCCTCAAAAATACAATTAGCCGGGGAGCAGCAAGGCCAAATTCTGAATCCGTTGCAACAATTTTTTTTTTAATTTTTGGCTTCCACAATCAATTTATTATTTTTAAAACATCAAAATAACATTATCTGGGCACTCTCCTAGTATACACTCGATACAAATAGCAAGTGCATGAGTGGCAGGTGGACCAAAGGACCAAACGGTCGATTATCGAGTACATCTAATCCAAACAAAGGTCCTTTAAAATCACCAAGAAGACCTCCACAAAATAAAGGTACACAATACAACTCTCTCTTATGCATTAACAATTTTAACCCCAAGAACCCTATTATTAACCCAATGACATCATCCCATGAAAATATCACAAATGAGGATATGGAAAATACCAATGCTAATAACCAAGATGTCCATTCCAGATAGCTCAACTAGTGACTAGTATGAATAGCATGAGTGCAATGCTACAACAAATTTTAAAGAGACAAAATCAAAAATCCCTCATTCCCCACATAACTACCATAAAATACATGCTAGTGAGGATAGGGATACAGAGAAATATTATCACCGAGCAAGGTGGCCTATAGGTGTTAATATCCCACCTGCTGATATGCCTACCTTAGAGGGTAATTATCCACGTGGTTGGATTGCTAAAATGAAAGGTATTTTAGAATTATATCGGTGCCCAAATCTAAAAATATTCCTTATGCTTCCTCCAAACTAGGTACTGAAGCTTACCAATGGTTTGATTGGCAAAAATGTGAACATTCAAATTTTAGACATGGTTTGAAAGAGAATATTCAAATTGAAGTTGACTTACATGACCCATACTCTTTATATGATAATATAAATATTTCCAAGTTGGTCGAGAGAAAGGTGCAAAATGGGACATCCTTTAGACGAAATTCCTATAATCATCCATTGCAATAACTCCTTTCGTAGACAGGATCAACCATCAAGATATTACTGCTATAAATATTTCAATCACCATCCAAAATATCAAGCATGTGTACCAAGACAAAACTTTCAAATAGAATATGATAACAGGGAAGATGAAGAGGAAGTAGAGGATATCAATTTACATGACTCTTCTGTGGCCAAAGAACAAGTTGAACACTATGAGGAAATAGGTGAAGAAGACATTATAGAAATTTGAGTACATGCTCTTATGGGATTAACAGATCACCATACAATCAAGGTATAAAAATTTATTCGACAGAAGAAGGTAAATGTGTTGATCGATTTAGGGAGTACTCATAATTTTATCGACATTAAAATTGTTAAGGCATTAAACTTACACATTAACTCTTCCAATCAAGATAAGTTTCAAGTTATAGTTGCAAATGGAGGAAATGATCAATGTATTGGTAGAACATCTTCAGTTTCATTACAAATGGGAAGTTATACTTGGCATGGCACTCTCTTTGTTATGAGTTTAGGGAATTCATATGTTATTTTTGGAGTTGAATGATTAGAACAATTGAACACAATTAGTTTTAATTTTAGGCAGCGCTTTGTGGAATGGAAAGAAAATGGAAGGACCATTCACCTCCAAGGAATTCCAAATCCTCCATCAAAGGTAGTGAGTTCTCACAGCATGGGTAAAATATTAAGGAAAGGTAGTTACAGATTCATAGCTCAAATCAAATGTATGGAAAAGCAAGTATAGGATACCCCAAAAATTCACTCAGTAGATCTTCAAGATATTGTGGTTAACTATAATGATGTTTTACAATAACCAAAAGGACTACCTATCAAAAGATATCATGACCATGTCATACACCTTGTTCTAGGAAGTCTTCCTCCTAATTTCCATCCTTATCGTTACCCTCAACCTCAAAAAATAAAAATTGAGAAAATTATCCAAGAACTTTTAGAACATGGAGTCATTCATCATAGCACTAGTCCTTATTATTCACCAATGGTTTTGGCCCGTCGTAAGGATAATTCTTGGTGTATGTGTCCTGATTTTCATCATCTCAATAAAATCACCATCAAGGATAAATTCCCTATTCCTATCATTAATGATTTATTATATGAATTGTATGGTGCAATTTTTTTTCAAAGTTGGATTTACGCTCTGGTTTTCACCAAATTAGAGTAAGGGATGAGGACATTCCTAAAACCGCTTTTCATACTCATGAATGTCACTATAAATTTCTAGTCATACCTTTTGGTCTCACTAATACCCCATCCACATTCCAAAGTCTCATGAACCATTTGTTTCACCCATTCCTTCATAAATTTGTCCTAGTATTTTTCGATGACATTCTCATACATAGTAAAACATGGAAGGATCATTTGATGCTTGTGGGAAAAGTTCTTCATATATTACGCAAGGAAATACTTTTTGTCAAATACTCTAAATGTTTTTTTGGTGTTCAATAAGTTGAGTATGGTCATATCGTTTCTCATGAAGGTGTTAAAGTGGATTCTAATAAGATTAAGGTCATTCAAGATTGGCCTTTACCTAAAACCATCAAGAAACTTTGTGGTTTTTTAGGTATTATTGGATACTATCGCAATTTTATGCACAACTATGGTAAAATTGTAGCTCCTCTCATGGATATCACAAAAAGGATGATTTTCATTGGACTGAAGAAACCACTCAAGCATTCACAACTATCAAAGAAGCAATGCATACTACTCCAATTTTGGCAACCTTGGATTTTCACAAACCATTTGTGATTGAATGTGATGCTTGAGGAATTGGTATTGGGGCAGTACTAATGCAGGAAGAGCATCCCTTGGAATTTGAAAGTAAACAACTTTTGGGTAAGAATTTTGGAAGATCCACATATGAGAAAGAAATATTGGCTATTCTACATGCGGTTGAGAAATGGAGACACTACTTAATTAGTAGTCGCTTTATTATTAAAACAGATCATAGTAGTCTCAAGCATTTTCTATAACAACAATTTTCTTATCTAGAGAAAAATAAGTGATTAACAAAAAATTTGGGATATGATTTTGTTATCGAGTATAAGAAAGAGAAAAAATGTGGTAGCAGATGTATTATTGTGTAAATATGAAGATGAAGTGGTTATCAATGCTATTTTAGGTCCATGTTCTCAATGGGTTTCTCAGCTCCAAGAGGAATGGTTGTCAAATCTAGAAACGACTCAAATAATTTAGGAATTGATGTTAGGATCATCCAAGCATCCTCATTTTTCCTATGAGGACAAGGTATTAAGAAGAAAGAATCACATTTACATTCCAAACAATTTGATGAGGATTGATGTTAGATCTTTCATATGACCCCTCTAGTAGTTCCTAGCTTAGGTTTGCTTAGTTTATTTCTAGCAAATTCATATTGTAAGTGAGTCTCTTTCTCACATGCACTTGTGGGCACTAGTTGTCTTCTAGTTGTCTTTTAGAGTGTTAGTTAGCAAGTGTGAACTCAAAGTAGGAAGTGTGTGCTTCAAGTTAGCTAAAAAAGATCTTCTAGTTAGCAATCTTAACTTAGAAGTTTACGTGCATTCTCTTTTGCACCTTTGTAGCTTTTGGTTGAAGCGTATTGAATAAAATCCATGATTTCATGGGTTGGTTATGTATTTTGGGCCATTAGTGCCTATATAATGGTTTGTAAATAATAGAACACTTAGTTGGATTTTCAATCCTTTTCATTGGTAATGATGAGGATTGATATTAGATCTTTCATATGACCCCTCTAGTAGTTCCTAGCTTAGGTTTGCTTAGTTTATTTCTAGCAAATTCATATTGTAAGTGAGTCTCTTTCTCACATGCACTTGTGGGCACTAGTCTTCTAGTTGTCTTTTAGAGTGTTAGTTAGCAAGTGTGAACTCAAAGTAGGAAGTGTGTGCTTCAAGTTAGCTAAAAAGGATCTTCTAGTTAGCAATCTTAACTTAGAATTTTACGTGCATTCTCTTTTGCACCTTTGTAGCTTTTGGTTGAAGCGTATTGAATCAAATCCATGATTTCATGGGTTGGTTATGTGTTTTGGGCCATTAGTGCCTATATAATGGTTTGTAAATAATAGAACACTTAGTTGGATTTTCAATCTTTTTCATTGGTATCAGAGCCTAGTTCATGTTAACACTAGGGCTTGTGAGGTGAGAGGATAGGAGATAGAAATATTATGAGAAACGTATTCTCATTGAGGACTAGGTTTAAGCCCAAAGGGAGCTTGAAAACCATTCGGAGAAGGAAGTTCCTTCGCCGACAAACCCCTCGTTCCAACTTCTTGCTTATGCTTAAAAAGTATAGGAAGAGTTTGCCCCAAAGTTCTTCGTATACCGATCCTTGGAAGGGATTGGATCGTAGCTATGGTCCAATTAGGATTAGGGAGCCTTTTGACCCTGCTGCCCCTCCCATTTTTGAGTATTGAAGAGCTTCAGGAGGACTCCAAAGATAGGTCGTGTGTCGACTTAGATCTGGGTGCCTTTCAAACGTTGGTCGTGTGTCGACCGAATCTTGAAAGGAGAGCTACTGGTGGGAGTTGGTGGCTCACATTTGCTTAATTTAAAGCTTTTTAAATTTTAGATTAACCCCCCCTGGTTAATTTATAATTTTTTTTCAAATTGTTGTAGAAAAGCTTTAAAAATTGTTCTTTATATTATTTTTATAATATATTTTATAGATCTGCTGCATTAATATTTAAATTGTAAAAAAATATATATATATTATTTTATTTTTTGCAATTTGCAGCAGATCTCTGCGTTCGGCCTTTTCGGCAGCGAACGGTAGCCTTCAGCATCGATGTGCTGGCGTGCTGTCGCTTGTCGATCTGATTTAACCGACACGGCATGACCAGCAGACGATCGTTGTCCGCAAGATACGATCACAGGCTGCATCATGCGCTCCTCTGACCAGCTGCGTCAGAGCCTAACAACAACTTGTCGCCAGTCGACAATGCAGCATTGTCGCAAAGATTGTCGCCGCCTCGACGCTGGTAGCGCCTGAGCGAAGCCGAGACAGTAGCTGCATTGTCGGTCGGCCCGGCAACTGACGGTCTCGTCGGGCATCGGCCTCGTGCCGCATGGGCGTACGACGTAATAGCCTAACATTTCTATCAGAGCGTCTATAGGCTCACGGTCTGCGATCACACGTCGAAAGTCAATCAGAGCCGGTCTGTGTCTGCAGCTCGCAGAGCTCTCGGGGGCAAGATCTCGACGTTGTTGAGGACGGTCACGTGCGACTCATGGCCGGCAAGACCGGATAGCACTGCACCGAGCCAAGGGCGGCTGCGTGCTTGGACCCCAGGGGGTGCAGGTGCATGAACTTTTGTGCATGAATTTCTGTGCAGAGCAGGCAAAGGAAATTGCCTAGCAAATTGTAAATTTTTTTTTTAATTTTTACCGCACATCCGCTCTCGCTTTGGGAATTGTGCCTCGGGAAGCGTGTAGAGGACAAATTTTCATGCACTGTAAAATTTTCATGCACTGTAAAATTTTCATGCACTGTAGTTGTTGTCCAGTTAAACAGCAGATGGAAGGGTAAATTATTGTAAAATTTTAAATTTTTACTATTTTAGAGTGCAAGTTAAAATTTCATTTTATTAATTTAATTTTTAATAACTTAATTAAATTTTTTTTAATCTTTTGATTAATTAAAATTTAATATTTGATTAAGTTATTTTTAAATTAATTAATGTTAATTTTGCACTTTATAGTAGTTTAATAATTTCAAAATTTATGCCTTAGGAGTAAATTTTCAATTTTAAGCAGACTCCATTGTAACAAGGAAATTTGCATTTTTTGATTCCTTGATTTAGTGCTTTCTTAAACTTTACTTCTGGCTTATACCCGAGAACACATGGCTTCTGACTTGGCTGCCCAAGTGGCAGAATTAGCCCATGTTGTAAACACTTTGGCAGATAAGGCAAATGACACTACAATGGCAGAAGTCCTTGGCAACCTTGCCATGAAGGTAAATGACATTTCTTTGCATAATACCTCCACTTCTGCTCATGATTCACGTTTGAGAGTTCGTTGTGAAGTTCCATTGTATGATGGATCCAGGAACCCTGATGTCTTGAATAGTTGGATTCTTGACATGAGTTCTTGGTTTGTTTTTTCTCAACTTTTAGAAGATGATGTAGTGCCTTATGCTAAGCTTAAACTTTCTGGCTTAGCCAAAGTACTTGTGGAACGAAAACGAGGGCAAGAACTCTCTACTTGGGAGGAGCTTGTACAATGTCTTAAGACCAATTTCTATCCTTCAAATTATTTTAGGGAATTGGTTATTAAATGGTTTCGTTTTCGTCAAGGTACT
The DNA here is from genome assembly GCA_028583015.1 of Wollemia nobilis. Lineage (NCBI taxonomy): Eukaryota > Viridiplantae > Streptophyta > Pinopsida > Araucariales > Araucariaceae > Wollemia > Wollemia nobilis. The sequence continues at coordinate 1,354,947 of JAQPPZ010004488.1, read as the reverse complement.
AATATGTCTGTACAAGAATATATTTTCCAGTTTAACAGATTCAGAATACTTGTAAATGTGGAAGATGATATTTCAGGTTTGATTCTCAAGTTTCAAAGTGGCTTGTTAGAACATTTGTACAGGGAACTAATGTTTGTTTCTATGGAAACATTGGATCAAGTTTTCAATCAGGCGCAGCTTGCGGAGGACAAGTTCAAGGCGCAATCGTAGGCATTCCACACACCTGTTACTCAAGTGGTTGGAAACTCATCAAAAGGGAATAATTATTTCTCTCAAAAGAAGAATTTTGCTCAAAAGAAGAATGTGTCTTCTCCATATCCTTCTTCTCCTTCCCCTTTCGCTTCTACTCCTTCTTCTTCTTCTAAATCTTCATCTTCTTCTTCTAAGAAATTCTACAATTATTGTAAGAAGAAAGGGCATGAGAAAGCTGATTGCTTTAAGCTCAAAAAGAAGAGTTTAGTGATTACTACTCAAGAGGAGGATGCTTCCAAGGGTCCCCTTGAGTCTATAGGAGAGAGTAGAGTATATACAAAGTTACGAGGTAAGCTTAATGAAGTTACCTTAGTAAATGTAAGTTCTTCAGATGGAGCTCGTGATGCTTTGTTCATCACTAGAGCCCACTTACTTCACAACTTTGCAACTGATTGTATAGTGGACAATGGCTCGCAGAAAAATCTAATTACGAGGTCCATTATCGAGCGTTTGAAGTTACCTATGGAGCCTCATCCTCAACCTTATTCTTTGGGTTGGAAGGATAGTGGAAGAGGCCCGTAAATCACTCACACTTGCACTTTAAAATTTGCACTTGGCCCACAGTTCATAGATCAAGTCACTTGTGATGTGACTCCTATGGATTGTTGTGGGATTTTGCTTGGACAACCTTTTCAAGATGATAGGAGAGCTGTTTATGATGCTTTTAAAAGAACCTACACACTTCAAAAATATGGTAAGGTCTTTCTCATTAAGAGCACCAACACTCCTAATATCATTCTAAGTTCCAAGCAAACAAAAAGAGTAATTAAGAAAGGTGGTGATGTTGCTCTAATTTTCATTCGCTCTCAAAACACTTCTACATCTACATCCATTACAAAGCAACACTCTTCAATGGATAAAATATTGCAAAGTTATTCACACATATTTCAGGAGCCAAAGTCTCTTCCTCCAATTCGCATAATTAATCACAGCATTGAAATAATTCTAGGTTCTTCTCTTCCTAATGCTCCCATGTATAGACAATCTATTTTGCAAAATGAAGAAATAAAAAAGCAAATAGAAGATTTGTTGTCTAAGGGTTTCATTAAGGAAAGTACTTCTGCTTGTGCATCACCTATTTTGTTAGTTCTTAAGAAAGATGGCACTTGGAGATTATGCATTGATTTTCGTGCATTGAATAGAATTTTTGTGAAGAATAGATATCCCTTACCCCGCATTGATGATTTATTAGATCAGCTTCAAGGAGCTAAGTTCTTTTCAAAAATAGATCTCAAAAGTGGATATCATCAAGTGCGTATCCAAGTTGAGGATACATGGAATATTGCTTTCAAGATGAAGATGGGCCTTTTTGAATAGTTGGTCATGCCCTTCGGTCTTACTAATGCTCCTGCAACCTTCATGAGGTTGATGAATGATGTATTTCGTGAAGTCCTTGACAAATTTGTCATTATATATCTTGATGATATATTGATTTTCTCAAAAACTTGGAAGGAACACCTTAGGCATATCCAGCAAACCCTTGATCTTCTTGCGAAGAATCAATTATATGCCAACTCTTCCAAGTGTTCTTTTGGCAATACTTCAGTTTCTTACCTTGGCTATGTGATTAGTGAGAGTGGAATTCAGGTAGATCCCCTAAAATTTGATGTTTTGCTTAAGTGGTCCCCTCCTACAACTCTCACTGAGTTAAGGAGTTTCCTAGGACTTGCGAATTTCTATCGCAAGTTCATTCCTCAATATTCCACCCTTGCAACTCCATTGCATTATCTCACTAAGTCCAAAACTCCATTTCATTAGGAGAAAAGCCAAGAAGTTGCCTTTGAGAAACTCAAAAAGAAATTGTGTACAGCACCAGTGTTAACTTTACCTGACCTTTCTCAACCTTTTGAGATTGAAACAGATGCCTCTAAAGTTGCCTTAGGAGTTGTGCTCAAACAAAATGGTCATCCAGTTGCTTATCATTCAGAAACCTTTTCTGGTCGCTAAGTTGAACTATTCTACATATGACAAGGAGTTGTATGCTTTAGTTCAAGCCATTAAGTCATTGGAGACACTATCTTTTGGGAAAAGATACAATAGTACACACTAATCATATGCCTCTCAAGTTTTTACAATCTCAAAGTAAAATTGAAGAATCAAGACATATGAAGTGGGCCTCTTACCTCCAACAATTTCACTTGGTGATCAAGTACAAAAATGGGAAGAGTAATACAGTTGTTGATTGTTTGAGTAGGCCTCCAGCTGCTCTTGCCTTAACAGTCATGTCCACTTCACACTTGGGATTTCAGACTTGGCCTAATCAGTATTCTCGGATCCCGATTTTGGAAAAATATTTGAGCAAGTGAGTAAGCCTTCTTCTTCCAATTTGCGTCCTTTCCAAGATTTCTACATCAAAGAAGGACTTCTCTACAAATTGGACAAGGTTTGTGTTCCTTGTGAACCTAGAGTGTCGCTTCCTAAGGAAGCTCATTCTACACTTTATGGTGGTCACTTTGGGAAGCATAAAACACTTCATCATTTGCAATGATTTTTCTATTGGCCAAAAATGCAGAGGGATGTGTTGAGATTTCTCAAGCAGTGTGCAGTTTGTTGTCGCTCAAAACCAGCTAATAGAAATTTTGGCTTAGGCATGCCTTTGCCCATTCCTTCTCGTCCTTGGGAAAGCATTTCCATGGACTTGGTTAGTGGTTTTCCTATGACAGTGCGCTAATATGATTGTGTGTTCGTGGTGGTTGATAGATTCAGCAAAATGGCTAAGTTTATTCCATGCCGCAAGACAAGTTCTGCATCAGACTTAGCTCAATTTTTCTTTGATAGCATTTGGCGTTCCTTTGGTCTACCTACCAACATTATCTCGGATCGTGATTCATGCTTTGTGGGTCACTTTTGGTGTTCTTTGTGGAAGATTTTGGGAGTTTCCCTTAACTTTTCTATTGCCTATCATCCGCAGTCCGATGGGCAGACTGAAGTGGTAAACCATACACTTGTGCAAAGTTTGTGAATCTATCATCATACTTCACCAGCAAAGTGGGACATGAGTCTCACGCATATTGAACATGCCTATAATAGGGCCCTACACTCTTCTACAGGTCATTCACCCTTTGAAGTTTGTATGGGATTTTAGCCCTTGGCACCTTATGAGTTACCTTTGTCTTTGCCTTCTCCTGTCACTTCACATCTTCGAAGGAGCAAGACAAGGCACACTCATTTGTTCAACACTTGCACAATCTTCAATCAAAGGTGGTTGAGATTTTGCAAAAGACACAGCTGACAAGCAGTAAAAAGGCCATGGATCGACATCGAATTCCTCATCCTTTTCAGGTTGGTGATAAAGTTTGGTTGCATCTTGACAAGCGACGTTTCACTGATAAGACTCATAGAAAAATCAAACCAATTCGCTATGGGCCTTATACTATTCTTCAGCAGGTGTCCGAGAATGCTTTCCGCCTTGATCTTCCCGCACACTTGGGAATTCATGACGTCGTCAATGTGGATCTCTTGAAGTTGTACTTTGACTCTACATTGGAGACTGCACCAGCTATCAGTCATCCTGTGGACGTGGTTCCCAGGCTACGCTACCATTGGATGCGGATCGGATCTATGACACGAAGACTCGACGGACTCGCCGTGGGTTTACCACCTCATATCTTGTGGCTCGACGAGGACAACTCGCGCATCGGGCTCGTTGGATTTCTTTTCATCGGATGTCCCGTGACTTTCCTATTCTTTTGAAAGCATTGGAGTCCAATGCTTCTATTGTGGGGAGGCATGATGAGGATTGATGTTAGATCTTTCATATGACCCCTCCCGGTAGTTCCTAGCTTAGGTTTGCTTAGTTTATTTCTAGCAAATTCATATTGTAAGTGAGTCTCTTTCTCACATGCACTTGTGGGCACTAGTTGTCTTCTAGTTGTCTTTTAGAGTGTTAGTTAGCAAGTGTGAACTCAAAGTAGGAAGTGTGTTCTTCAAGTTAGCTAAAAAGGATCTTCTAGTTAGCAATCTTAACTTAGAAGTTTATGTGCATTCTCTTTTGCACCTTTGTAGGTTTTGGTTGAAGCGTATTGAATCAAATCCATGATTTCATGGGTTGGTTATGTATTTTGGGCCATTAGTGCCTATATAATGGTTTGTAAATAATAGAACACTTAGTTGGATTTTCAATTCTTTTCACAATTCTACAATCATATCAAGGATTTTGGAAGAATCACATGCTTCTCCATTAGTAGGAAATTTAGGGTTTTTAAAAACATATATGGGTAAAATAATCCTTTTAATAGAAAGGATTAAAATCTGAGGTCAAAACATGAGTAGCTGAATGCAAAGTATGCCAACGCAATAAGGGTGAAATAGTTAAGTCTCCAAGATTGCTTCAACCACTACCTATTCCATATCGCCAATGGAAACATATTTCAATGGATTTTATTGAAGGTCTTCATAAATCAAAAGGCAAAACAGTAATTTTTTGGTAGTTGATCGCCTCTCCAAATATGCTCACTTCAATGCTCTACAACATCCATTTTCAAAAAGCAAAGTGGCTAAGGTATTTATGGACTCAATTTTCAAATTACATGGAATGCCTCAAAATATTGTAAGTGACCGTGATCCCATATTTACTAGCAATTTTTGGAAAGAATTATTTCATATTAATGGTACCAAGTTGAATATGCCTCATGCATACCATCCATAAACAGATGGCCAAATTGAGATAGTTAACAAATGTTTAGGTACCTATCTAAGATGTTTTTCTCAATATAAATAGTATCAATGGATTCATTGGTTCTCCTTGGCAGAATGGTGGTACAACACTTCATACCATTATTCCATCAAAATGTATCCATTTGAAGCATTGTATAGAGTCAAACCACCAACAATAGCAGATTATGTTCCAGGTTCTTCCAAAGTGGCCCAAGTAGATGATTGGTTCCAACATCGGCAGTCAATGCTCAAAATTCTCAAAGATAATTTGATTCAAGCACAAAATCGCATTAAGTAGCAACAAGACACACACCAATCCAAAATATAATTCAATATAGGTGATATGGTGGTTTTGCATTTGCAACCCTACAAAATATTATCATTAAATATCAAGACCAGTCAGAAGTTGTCTCCAAGATTTTATGGTCCTTAAAAATAGTGCACCGCATAGAAGAAGTGGCTTATCAAATATAGCTTCCTCCCTCATCCTGCATACATCCAATATTTCATGTTTCCTATCTCAAAATGGTGATCGGGCAAAAAGTACATTCTAAGTCAGAATTCCAGTACTTGATGAAGAAGGGCATATATATCTTCAACCAGAAGTAATTTTACAGAGCAGATCACGTATGCTAATATCCCATCACATTAAAGAATTTTTCATAAAATGGTAGGACGTAACAGAAGAAGATGCTACATGGGAACCAAAAATTATTTTCTAGTCATTTCTATATGTGAGGACAAAGCTTTCAGAGGAGGGGAGCCATGTTACAACCCTAATATAGCTAGTTGGCTATATTATTGTTTTCACCATTATTTGTCATTGATTTAATATTAATAGAGTAGGTTGATTTATATTTGTTCATCTATCATCATTAATTTCAATTTGCATTATTTGCAAGGACTAAGCCCTCCTTAGTGGCGAAGGACTTAGCCCTCCTAAAGTGGCAATATTCATTCACTTCCATCTCAATTATCTCTTTGCATTCAATTGTTGATTTATATTACTACAACCACCAAGTTTGAAAGGAGGACCCACCACAAGGAGATACAACGTAGTTGAAGAAGAAAATAACTTTTAAAATCCATTACAAGAAGATAGAATTTTGCAGCAAGGAAATAGAGCACCACTAAATAGAGATAAAGCATTGTTTGAAAATCCATGGATGTTAGAATATGTTACATAATTTGGCTAAGTTAGATTAATTTTGAGGGGGTTATCTAGTTACTTCATGCAATGTAATAAATGCACAAGTGTCAATGTGCAAGCTGTAAATGTACAAGGTGTCCCTTATACAACTAGGTAGAGTATTGGCTAAGGAATCTATATTCATATTTAAAGGGCCACATATCTCTACTCTAATGTATCACTTCTATTCATTTAATAAGATGTTCTATTACTTTGATATTTGTCTCATAGTGTAATGCAATGTTTCTAAAGCCATCAGTGGTATCAAAGTTATGGTCATTCCCAGATAGGAATAAGGAAAGTCTTTACTATGGGATTTTCAAAATAGATGCACCTTTGGACCTTCCACTTGAAAATTCCATTGCTTTGAGATTGTTTGAAGAGCTTAGCAAGAATAAGAAGATTAGAGATTTTTTTTAAATCATAATATTTGGGACAATTTTAGCCATCCGACAACAAGCCCAAAAAGAAGAAGGTATAAGACTGATCTATGGTGGGCTAAAACATAAAATACGATATTTAATTAACATCAAAAATTACACCACACACAGCGCTATGTATACATTGAAGGATAGGGTATTTATAGGGACGTGGAGGTGGAGGAATAAGGAGGGATAAGGGAAGAGGGAGGAGGTGGAGGGATGAGGAGTAGAGGTTATGGAGGAAATAAGGAGGAAATGGTGGCGAAAGAATAGGAAGGAAAGGCAGCGAGAGAGAGAGAGAATATAGGAAGGGGGTTTAAAAAATTAAAAAAATCTTGCCGACATGTTGCCGACAAATTTGAACGCATGTTCACATTATGGCCATAAATCAGGATATTTTTGAGCCACTTAGACAATAACCCTCTTCACACTTGCAACATTCTCCCCTTAAATTTGAGAGGACTGACTACATAGTCTCTCAGCTTTATAAATTGAGCTTTAGCCATCGCTTTTGTGAAGATATCTACAACGTTCTCCAAAGTGCGGTAAAATTTAAGCTCAACAATTTCATGCTCCATGTCTCGGATGAAGTGGTACTTCATATCAAAATGTTTCGTTCTGCTATGGTGGATCAGATTGTATGCCAACTGAATGGCACTGATGTTGTCGTAGTAGATTCTGGTTGGACCACTTTGCTGCTCTCCAATCTCTTCCAGCACTTTTCTTAGCCATAAGGCTTGAGTACTAGCAAGGTGACTGCTATATATTCAACTTTTGTAGAAGACAAAGCTACAATAGTTTTCTTTTTGTAAATCCATGTTATTAGCCCCGATCCCATACTAAAACATTTCCCTAAAGTTGATTTTCTATCATCAATATTACTGCCCCAATCACTATCACTGAAGCCTACAAGCTTGGTAGTGTTACATTTATGGTACTGGATTCAAAAATCCAATGTACCCTTCACATATTTGAGAATTCTCTTAGCTTCCTATAATGCAATTTAGATGGGCTAGCCATAAATCAAGAGACAAGAGAAATAGCATACTGAATATCGAGTCTGGTGTTTGCGAGAAACATCAAACTCCCAACAATGCTCCTAAAAGTGGTCACGTCAACTTTTGGTGCTCTGTCATATTTGCTTAACTAGATCCCATGTCCAACAGGAGTTGCAACTAGTTTGCATTGCTCCATAGCAAACTTCTTGATCATGTCCCGAGCATATTTAAGTTGACATATGAAGATCCCCATGTATCTGACTGATGGAATTCCATTCCAAGGAAGTAGTGCATTAAGTCAAGATCCTTCATCTCAAACTGCTTCATCATGGAGCACTTGAACTCCATATTCACGTTTTCATTACTACCCATGAAAATGAGATCATCCACATACAAGCAAACTATGAGGATGTCGTTACCTTGCTTCAAGTAGTAAAGTGTGGGTTCATTTCTACTTCTGGTGAACCCAAAATCTTTGAAGTACCCATCAATGCATGAGTACAAAGCTCACGGTGCCTTCTTGAGGCCATAGAGTGCCTTTTTCAATCTATAAATAAGGTGCTCCTTAGCTTGCTCTTGAAATCCTTGAGGTTGCTCAACATACACTTCCTCTGTTAAGTACCCATTGAGAAAGGCACTCTTCACATCCATGTGTTGGATTTTCCAATCCTTGTGAGCAGCTAAAGCAATAACTATTCTGATGGTCTCTTGTCAGGCTACAAGAGCAAATGTCTCTTCATAATCAATACCATATTTCTGTGTAAATCCTTTTGCAACCAATCTTGCTTTGTGCCTTTCAATGCTTCCATCAACATTGTATTTGATCTTGAAGACCCATTTACATCCAACACACTTATTTCCTTTAGGAAGCTCTACCAGCTCCCAAGTATTATTATTTTTTATAGAGGTTATCTCCTCTTTCATGGCATCCTGCCATATCTTCTGAGTACAAGCCTTCTCATAACTAGAAGGTTCAAGTTGTGCACTAGTTAACAAGGCATTGTTAACTACATCCCCTCGAGGTTCTTAGGAGTCATCATCTCCATACAAATGCATATTTTCAAGTCTTCGTAAAATTGAACCCATTTCACTTGCTTGACTTCTAGTATATCGTCTTTGAAAATTTGTATCCAACATCTAATAATATGGATGATGCTGGATAGTTCTCGTGCCTCTAGATGGAGAATCAATATCCATTGGTGAGGAACTAACTGACCTTTGTGGAGAAGGACTTGGTAAATATGATGATGGACTGGAAGTCGAATGTCTTCTTGGGCTTAGAGGAGGAGACTTCTTGCCTTTTTGTGGTGCCTATTGAATTTGTGAAGAACCTGCATCATGAGATTCAACATCACTATAAATTTGGGGATGTCCCCATTCTCCCCCTTCATCAAAAATCACATCCCTCGAAAATATTATCTTTCGAGTCCTAGGATTGTAGAGTCTGTAAGATTTTGTGATCTCATAGTACCCTACAAAAATGCAAGCTTGACTCTTGGGATTGAGCTTCTTCCTCTTTTCATCAGGAATGTGTGAGTAAGCCAGTGAACCAAATACTCTAAAATGCTTGACATTTGGTTTCTTACCATACCATGCTTGGTAAGGAGTTTTTCCTTTCAAACTTGAAGTAGGACTCCTATTCAAAATATACACACTGGTCATGGATACATATGCCCAATACATATTGCTCAAATGCTTTGTTTGAAGCATAGATCTTGCCATTTCTACAATGGTGTAGTTATTTCTCTCAGCCACACCATTCTACTATGGAATATAGGCAGTAGTGAACTGCCTCTTTATTCCATGTTTTTTACAAAAATTCAAAAATTCATTAGAGGAGTATTCTCCTCCTTTATCTGATCTAAGACACTTAACGTAATATTCACTCTCATTTTTAACTCTTGCTTTAAAATCTACTTAAGCAATCAAATGCTTCATCTTTATGCTTCAAAAAATATATCCAGCACATTCTTGAAAAATCATCAATGAAAAGAAGAAAGTAAGAGTTGTTACCAATACTCTTGGTCTGCATTGGACCACAGATGTCTGAATGCACTAGTTGGAGTGGATAACCGGCCTTCCATGCTTGCCCATGAGGAAATTTTGTTCTAGCGTGCTTGCCCAAGGCACAACCTTCATAGACTTCCTTATTGTCCTGAACTTTAGGAAGTTCGATCACCATCACTTGAGAAGTTAACATCTTCAAACTGGCTGAATTCAAATGACCGTATCTCAAGTGCCACAACACACTTGGATTTGCAATAGCAACATTTACCAATTGATCTCCTCCTAGCTGGCCAAAATTTAAAGGAAATAACTTGTTCTTTGTCATTGGCACTTGAGTAATGATTCTATCACTATTACTTTTATCAAAAATGGTACATTTACCCTCATCAAATAACAACTTATAGTTTTTCTCCAACATTTGACCAACACTCAAAATATTATGTTGGATATGAGGGGTGTAATAAATATCATTTACCTATTTGACACCCTCTTTTGTTGGAACCTCCATGGCTCCAATACCTTTGACTGCTAATAACTTGTCGTCCCCCAACTTGATGCTTGATTTGTAAGAATAATCCAGGGTAGCAAAGAGTTCTTCTTTGCCACTCATATGATTTGAACACCCAGTGTCTAAGATCCAGGTGTCATTCATGTTCTGATCTGACTTGCCATATGAGAGAAAGAGATTTGAAGTCCCTTCTTCTTCTCCAAAATTCACATACTCACTGCTCTGGTTGTTGCTCCCTTGTAAGGATTTCAACCAGCAGTCACGAGCAAAGTGTCCAAGTTTGCCACAATTGTAGCAAAATTGTTTTGACTTGTCACTTCCTTTTCCTCATCCTAGATGCTTCCCTCTGTTCTACTGTCCATATTTATTCTAACTTCCACCTCTGTTTGAAAATCCTCCTCTATTAGGAGTTCCACCTCATGGACTATTCCTACCTCTCCCTCTGTGCTGACATCTACCATGACGTCTACCTTGGCCTTTTCCTTATTTTGAAGCAAAAGCTTTGTCATCGATTCCATGGCTGGTGGAAGGAGATTCCTACAATCTCTCTTCATGTGAAAGAAGAGAACCAATCAGTGCATCAAAGGAAAGTGTAGTAAAATATTTTGACTCTTCAATAATGATTACTACATGATTCCACTTAGGAAGAAGTGTTCGCAACACTTTCTTCACCACAACATCTGGTTTAACCTCTTGACCTAGAGTGACCATTTTATCTACCACGGCTTTGACTCACATGCAGTAGTCTCCTACTTTCTCATTCTCCTGCATTCTGAGATTTTTAAAATCTCTTTTTAGAGTTTGAAGCCTGACCTGCTTCACTTGATCACTCCCTTAAAAACTTTCCTTTAAAGCCTTCTAAGCATCTTGAGTTGTTACACAAGATGCTATTCTAGGAAATATACTTTTATCTAGAGCTAATTGTAAATGGTATAGGGCAAAGGAGTTATTTTTTGGGCTTCTTTTTTGGATTTTATATCGGCAGCACTTAAAGTAGACCAGTTAGTAGTAGATGGTTCTATGTATCCTTCTTCAACTATTTCCCATAAACATTTACTAATCAACATACTTTTCATATTTATTGACCAGTATTCATAATCACTACCATTAAATTCATGAATTGGGAGATTCAAATTTGAAGCAATTTCTACTACTTGAAATTAAACTTTGATTTGACTAAAAATAAGAAGTACAAAGTAATTACAAGTTCAAATCAAATCTATATTTCTTAATTCTCTCGCTGATTTCTTGTTCTTCTTCTTATGGATTGCCTAGTACTGGAGGCCCAAAATTGTCTGCAATGGAATCATCATCGTCACTGATGACGATAATTTCAAGAATTGCTTCTGGCTCGGCCTATGTTGGCTTAGGCTCTATTGGCTCAGGTTCTACTGGCTCAGGCTCTCAAGAGCGTGGGGTATAACTCTCACTGGATTGTTCCTCAAGTTTGAATGCAACTGAATCAGACTCCACTCATTGTTCAAAAATATTGTCCTCTGAGTTAGCCTTGTATCCAGAATTGGGCTTCCTCTGGTGAGATATCACTGAATTCTGTAGTTGACTGAATACCGCATGTATTCTGTTTCACTAGACCTGCTCATCAAAAGACTCAGCAGATTCTCTCCTCAATAGAGAGCACAAAGCATGGTAACATCCGGTAGATCTAATCATCTACTCATCAAGGCAAAAAGAAAAATTCGTTAGAGCTTCTGAGGTTACAATTTTTTCTCTCTTACAACTGCTAAGGCTATTACACAAAAATTGTAGCCTTAAACAGGAGTCCAAATTTTTTGGAAGCGCTAAACGGGCGCTTCAGAAGGCTTCTCGTCACCTTTTTTTTTCCTTTGGGTGATTTTCCAATGTACCATAAAAGGTTCACAATTTCTCTTATAAAACTTTCTTATAAAGCTTTTCCTAGTTTATAATTTAATAATAAAATATGCTTTTCCAATTTAAAAAAAAAAAATTAATAATTAAAAAAGCATTGTTAAATTATTAAATTAATACTAAAAAAACTTTAATAAAAAACTTTGAAAATAATTTAAAAATCCTTTTTTTAGAGAATCGAACTCGAGCCTTCGCGCTTCCAAGGGGAAAGCTTTGGCCGCTACACCCGCAGTCCCCTTTGAAATAGCTTTGGTTCCCAGGAACCTTTATCCTTTGCTCACATGATAAAAAAAAACTTATTAATTTTTAGCCTAGCGGGATTCTAACTCGACACTTCTCTATTGCAACGCTGTTGACTTTGCCACGCAGGCTATGCGCTCCGATGGGATTAAAAGGCAACAGTACAATATCTAAATTAATCATGGCAAAAGTAGTTTAAAAAAAATAAAATCCCACATGCACTATGAGATGGATGTCAGAGGGTTTAATAACGCAAAATCGTACGTTATTAATCGATTGCCTTCGGGCAATCGTGTATGTATCCTTTTGCCACGTCACAAAGACACCTCACCACCATGTCAACACCTGCCTCATCACAACATGTCAACTCCTTGCCACCTCAACGTGCCATGTCAATACATCACTACCAACTCATTGTCCAATCGTGCCACATCACCTCTACCAGCTCAACTCCTCGATCTATGTGCCCAATCTGCACCTACCACCTAGCGTCTCAAATTGTGTACCTAGCTCCTACTGGCTACCACCTCAGCCCTGCATCAGTCGCCCAGTCAACACCATGTGTTGCCTTGAAATTTGCACCTCCCCACGTGCGTCTTAGTTCGCGTGATATCTCTGCATGGACCTCCTGTCCACCTCCCGATGCACCATTCAAAATTGTGCATGGACCTCAAAAACTATGCCAAACTCTTGCCTCAAAAATTGCCTTTGCCTTGATTTTTGTGCCCCTGGCGCAACGCCCAACTCTGATACCAGTGATCGATGGTGGGCTAAAACATAAAATACTTTATTTAATTAACTTCAAAAGTTACACCACACACACAATGCTATATAGACATTGAAGGATAGGGTATGTATAGGGACGTGGAGGTGGAGGAATAAGGAGGGATAAGAGAAGAGGGAGGAGGTGGAGGGATGAGGAGCGGAGGTTACGGAGGAAATAAGGAGGAAATGATGGTGGAAGAATAGGGAGGAAATGCGGCAAGAGAGAGAAAGAGAATATAGAAAGGGGGTTTAAAAAATTAAAAAAATCTTGCCGACATGTTGCCGATAAATTTGCACGCATGTTCACATTGTAGCCATAAATCAGGATATTTCTTAGCCACTTAGACAATAACCCTCTTCACACTTGCAACAAAGACTAGAAGGAGATCTACCAAATCCCTGGAAAAGTAGAACTTGGCAAGGAGTTTTAAATCCCTAGAAGAGAATATTTTGGCAAGAAGTGCCAAACCCCAAGAGGAGAAGAACAATACAAGAAGTTTCAAATAAGATACAGAAGATCCTCATACAGATGGAATTGATTATGAAGAAAAATTCACACCAACAACTCGAATGACCACTATTCAAATAGTTTGTATTCTAGCAGCACATCAAGGATGGAAGCTTCATCAGATGGATGTGAAAATTGCATTCCTTAATGGTGACTTAGAAGAAGAATTCTATATGACACAACATGAAGGCTTTGTTATTCAAGGACAAGAAAGCAAAGTATGCAAATTGAATAAATCTCTTTATGGGTTGAAACAAGCTCCTAGAACATGGAACATAAAGATCAATGATCACCTGTTACATCTTGATTTCAAAATAAATTCATCAGATCCTAGTCTATATACTGAAGAACACAAGCTTATACTGAGAGGGGGGGTGAACAAAGATAAGACCGCTTTTTACTTTTTCCTTCAAATCAACTTTCAACTCAATATTATGCAGTGTATAGAAAGCAGTATCAATAGCAGTAATCAAAGCAATGCACAAAACACCATCCACAATAGAGACACAAAGAATTTACGTGGTTCACCTAATGTGGGCTACTCCACGGGTAAAATATTTCACTAAATTTTATCAACAAATCTGGGAATACCTTTCCTGATTACAATGTTTATGGGCACCAACCCAAAGGAGACACCAATCCCCTAGCTCTATTTTGGCTGGTGATCCTCTAGAAGACCTCTCGCCTCCTCCTCGCCCTTAGCAAATGGAACTCTATCCATAGAAGACACCTAGCTTCCCTGCTCTGGCTGGAGACCTCTATCCTCAACTCTATCACCTCAAAGCTGGTCCTCGAATTTGCACTAAACATAGTCCTTCGGTCTAGCACAAATTTCCTTGATTGCTTTCTCTGATCTGCACCAAACACAGTCCTTCGGTCTGGCACAAATGTCCTCTTCCTCTTTCTCTGATCTGGGTACAAATCTGTCCTCAAATTTTCATCGATCTCAGTCCTCAATAGGTCCTCAACTCTGATTCACAACAGTGGTTCACAAGCTTTCACTAAAGCTTGCTTGATCTTCACCCAAGTCTTCACCAAGACTTGTCTCAGATCTGCTTTGCAGTTCTCAAGAGAACCTGTCCAAATTGCTCCACAAGCTCAACAAAAGCTTGCTCAAATCTGTCCAATTGTTCTCTTTGCTCTGTCACAACCGCACTTTGTTGAAACCAACTTATGCATAGTCTACACAAACACAGCAGCACTCAGCAATCGACGATCGAACTTCTTACTATGCGCTCTGTCTTTGAATGTCGCAACACCAATAGCTCTGCTCCTTTGCGCTTTTCTATTCTCTGTGTGCTCTCACTTCGTACTTAGCTTGATTTGACTCGACTCGATTTATGCACACCGCGAACTTAACTTGCGCCAATTTGATACTTCTTCCCCACTTTCAATTTTGAAACAGCCCTCTTTTTATAGTATAAATTTCAAGAACAAAACTTAAACTATAGTCGGCTGTTACCCTAAACTCCATCGGCTCAAAGTTAACTCTGTCGGCTTTAACCGCTTCTGGTTCTGTAGCTTTTCCCACGAAACTACAAAATGTCGCGATATCGTGACACCTTTGCAGCCATACACTTTTTTTTGCCTATTGTCGTGATATCGCGACACTTTTGCTTTTTTAGACTTCCTTTTTTATTTTGTCATGATATCGCGACATTTTTGACATCGTACATTCTCTCTCCTCTTTGAGTCACGAAACTATGACATGTCATGATATCGCGACATCTTCCTCCGCTGGTGCCTTCACTTGCCTTCTGGTCGCGAAACTGTGACATGTCATGAAATCACGACATCTTCCTCCACTGGCGCTTTCACTTGCCTTTTGGTCGCGAAATCGCAACATGTCACGAAATCGTGACATCTTCCTTCGCTGGCATCTTCACTTGCCTTTTGGTCGCGAAACTGCGACATGTCACAAAATCGCGACATCTTCATCCGTTGGCTTCTTCACTTCTGCCTATCACAAAATCGTGACTCTTTCTGCATCCATACGCTTTTCTTTCATCCTGTCGCAAAATCGCGACGCTTTTAGCTTTCGAAAGATTTCTTTGCAACCTGTCACAAAATTGCGACGCTTCTCATTTCAAACTCTTCCCTTTGTTGCATGTCGCAAAATCACGACAGTTCTCACTTCAAGCTTTTCAACATGTCACAAAATCGTGATAGTCCTCACTTCGTCTTTTGCAGCATGTCACGAAATTGCGACTGTTCTCACTTCGAATTCTTTAGCATGTCGTGAAATTGTGACACTTTTTGAGATACTTTATCTCTCTTCGAACTTGTCACGAAATCGTGACTGTTCACACTGTGGACTCTCCCTTCTGCATCATGTCGTGAAATCATGACACTTTTTCGTCCGTACAACCTTCCTTGCATTATGTCGCGAAATTGTGACACTTTTCCTTCTTTGCCTTCCTACACTTTTTGAGTCGTGAAAATGCGACATGTCGCGAAATCGCAACACTTTCCACCTTGCTTTCTTTCTCTGCCAACATGTTGCGAAATCGTGACAGTTTTTCCACTTGCCTTTTTCTCTGCCAACATGTCACAAAATCGTGACAGTTTTGCTAGCTTCTTCTCTCTTCCAACATGTCGCGAAATCGCGACAGTTTTTCTAGCTTCTTCTCTCTCTTCTAACATGTCATGAAATCACGATAGTTTTGCCAGCACTTTCTCTCTCTTCTAACATGTCATGAAATCGCGACTGTTTTTCTTGCCTGCTGTATACTTTTTCTTACTTGTCTTTTTCTTGATCTTTTGCAAATGGGCTACTATGATTTTCTTGGAAACTCACTGTCCATGCTCTGAATAATTCAAAAAAATTCCTTGACATTAAATCAAATTCCTTCAAGAGCTTCTTGACATCAATGACAACTTCTACACTTGAGCAAAGGCAATGTACCCAAGGTACCCAAAATTGCCAACAATCTCCCCCTTTGTCATTGATGGCAAACCTTTATGGAAAACACATCTCAAAAGCCAAAACTAAAACCAACTGTGCTATCAACTAAGAAACTGCCTTTGAAGTTTTTCTCCCCTTGACTTGAAGCTTTCCTCTTCACTTGAAGCTCTCCCCCTTACTCATATCTCTCCCCATTTGTCATCAATGGCAAAGGGTCACCTTTGGGGCTCGGGACTAAGAATGAGCCTCTTAGCTTAGTCCCTCCCCCACCTCCTGTTGAGGTGATTAAAATAGGGGTGGAGTAAAACTCCCATTAGGCACTGATCATCATCGGCTCTACAATTTCCTTGTTGGGCCTTCTTTTGAATTCTTTGTCAATATTCCTCGTTCTTGTTCCTCTGTCATCTGTTCTTATCCATGCCTTGATCCTTGGACCCGTTCATACCACCTGCTTCTATTCCTGTACCTTGGAAGTTTAGCTCTACACCATCTAGCTGTGTGACCTTCATTGTTGCACTCATAACAAGTAACAATGTTATTTCTTTTAAGCACACTCGTTTTTTGAATCCACCTGCTTCCGACCAAACCTATTCCTCGTTATTTGCCTTGCAATAAATCGCCTTGCGCCTGAACTGTTGACAAGAGTAGCAATACCCTTGAAAGTAACTAGCACTTCTGAAAATATCATTTACCTTATTCACTTGAGCCATGCAATGTGAAGCTATGTGACCAAACCTATGACAAGCAAAACATCTGTCGTGAAATTTTCTTTTATTTGACCTCTTGGGTCCCGAAAACTTCTTTTTTGCATTCATAATTATGTTTTCTATTTATGCGCATCTATCACTTACAGACTCTTTCTCTGAAATACTCTCTTCATCAGAACTCTCTTCTTTTTGAAATCTCTTACTGGATTCCCCAACCTGTTCCTTGTGCGGCTTAACAAAACCGAGGCCTGTTTTATCTGTTGTCTTTCTTTGACCTTTGATGAGAGACTTAACCTTTTTGGAGCTATCTTGAAACCTGTATAGTTTATCCTTGTACTCTTTAGTTTCTTCTTTTAAAGAAGCCATTTTCTGTTTTAACTCACTATACTCAAGAATCTTAGACTCTAACTCATCCTTGAGTTCTTGTGTCTTAGCCATAGAGAAGTCAAGACTTTCTGTAAGATCATCTCTCTCCATACAACATTCATCTAACTTATCCTTGAGTCTAGCATTCTTCTTTCTTTCCTTTTTCAAATCACTAAGAGCATTAGTAAGTTCACTTTCAAGATCCTTTATTTGTTTGCTTTCTGAATCATCAAAGCCTTTTTTAGATTTCTTATCACTAGAGGTGCTACCCTTTTCAAAAACCATACAAGCATCTTCCTTATCATTTTCTGAAGCATCCTCATACATACTAGAAAACAAATCATTATTTGTGCAATCATCCTCAAGGTGACCAAAATTTCCACATCTAAGACATTTCATGATAATGAATCTATGTTTCGGCTTCTTCCTCTTTTTCTAAAATGAACAAGCATCTCATTTTCATCATCACTTGAAGAACTTTCACTATCACTACTAGAACACTTACTTGCTTTGTCTAGGTAGAAACTCTTCTTGTGCTTGTGAGAATACCTCTTTCCTTGATTGTTGTGCTCATATTTGTTCTTCCCGTGATGCTTGTGCTTTTTAGAATCCTTGCTCTTAGAATCCTGTATATCTTCATCACTTTCATTCTTGAAAATAGTACAGTCAGTAGCATAATGACCAAATTTCCCACAATTGAAACATCTTATATTTTTCATGCTTTTGTGCTTTCTAGAGAACTTGCCTTTCTTGTTGTAATATACCTCTTCATCACTAGAAGACTCATCACTCTCTTGAAGTTGTTTGCCCTTTGATTTCTTGGTAGCCTTGAAAGCTGCCTCTTTCTTGACATCAACCTTCACTTGAGTTCTCAAATCAAATGTTGCAAGTATACTATGGAGCTCATCCTTTTTCAACTTATCCAAATCTTTAGCTTCCTCAATAGCAAAAATATTTTCACTAAATCTATTAGGAAGAGATCTTAAAATATTATCACAAACATCATTTTCAACAAGCTCAAGACCTAAGTCTTTCATGGAGTTAACAACCTCATCCATACGAAGCATGTAGTCACTAATATTTTCATCATCATTCATCTTGAGTTGTTCAAACATACCTTTAAAGTGTCTCAACTTGGCCTTTCGAACATTTGCATCACTTGTATGAACCACCTTCAACTGTTTCCACATTTCACTAGTTGTCTTGCAGTGAATCACTTTGGTGAGATCTACTTTTTGTAAGCCTTCGTGATTGCATTCATTGCTTTTGAATTGCTGTGAAGTAGGAGCCTGTCTTCTTTAGTATAAGGACCATTTTTAGGAATAGTGTACTCATCTTCAATCACTTCCCATACCTCATTACCAAGTGCCATTAGATGAACCTTCACTCTTGCACTCCAAGGACCAAAATTTGATCCATCAAGAATAGGTGTTGCATTGCCACTTGAATAATCCATTGTGTTCTTTACTGGCTTTTCCTTCAAGATGTTAAACTTTTTGAAGACACCGGCTCTGATACCAATTGAAGAACACAAGCTTATACTGAGAGGGGGGGGTGAACAAAGATAAGACCGCTTTTACTTTTTCTTTCAAATCAACTTTCAACTCAATATTATGCATAGAAAGCGATATGCGTGCTGAAAATCAGGTTCGGGTTACCTGGTCCTTCAGGTTTCTGTTGGGCCCCCAGGCTTTAACAATGTTATGAAAATGAACAACATTGTATTATTCAGAGATGTTTAAATAGAGGTTTACAATTGCCGGGAATAGTCACCGGCTGAAACGAACTGTTACAGGAGTTGTAACAGTGTAACAGCAAACCTAAATAATGAAATATAGACAAAATAGATTAAGTACGCTAACATCCCCCTTTATTACATTATTTGGGTAATGTAATAACTAATAGCTATACTAACATCCCCTTACATCATTTTGCAATACAAAGAGAGCTGCGAAACAATTCAAATTTGACACGTCCAAGTGCCTTAGTGAAAATGTACTGCAACTTGAGCATCGGTGGGAATGTCTTGAAGCTGAATTCGGTGCTTTGGAACTTCATCTCGAATGAAATGACATTGTGTGTCAATGTGCTTTGTTCTTTCATGATGGATTGGATTCTTGACGAGGTTCGAACACCACGATTGTCGCAAAACAAGTGTATTGGAGATTTTGATGGATGGCCCATACTTGTCAGAATGCGACGCAACCATATCACTTCGCACACAGCTTCACGTGCGGCGCGATACTCTGCCTCTGTTGATGAAATAGCAACCACATGTTGCTTCTTGCTGTGCCAAGAGACAGGACCGGATCCCAGATGAAAAATGTATCCAGAAGTTGACTTGCGATCATCAAATGATCCGGCATAGTCGGAGTCCGTGTATCCTTGCAAGAAGAATTTGTTGTTCCTCTTGTATTCTAGGCCATATTCCATAGTACCACGGACATAGTGAAGAACACGTTTCCTTGCTTTCCAATGAGTGGTCTTAGGCTCCTGCATGAACCTCGAAAGATAGTTGACGGCAAATACGAGATCCGGCCTAGTATTGGTCGGATATATGAGACTCCCAATCAAGCTGTCGATAGAGAGTACCATCTACCGAGGTGAATCATCATATCGCGATAAGCTGAAGTCCATTCTCCATCGGAGTTGCCATTGGCTTGCAATCGATCATGCGATATTTTTCCGAGCAATGTCTTGGCATATTTTTTACGAGACACTTTGATGGAGTGCTCCTTACGGCTGAATTCCGGACCAAGACGGTAATGGAGAAGTCCGAGATCTGTCATCTCAAAAGATTTACACAAGTTTCTTTTGACGGTAGAGATCATAGTTTACGAACTCCCTGTAATGAGCGAGATCATCCACATAGAGTACAAGCAACACTATCTGAGAACCCTGTTTCTTGAAATAGAGGTTTGCATCGACGGACATCTCTTAAATCCATGCTGCATAAGGTGATTGTCCATTTTTATATACCAAGCTCGAGGAGCTTGTTTCAGACCATATAAGGATTTGACCAATTTGCAAACCTTCTGCTCTTGGCCTTCCACTTCAAATCCTTATGGCTGAGTCATGTAGACTTCTTCTTGGAGATCACCATTTAGAAAGGCACTTTTGACATCCATATGGTGAACTTTCCACCCATATTGTGCTTGCCATAGCACACATAACTCGAATTGTGGTCATCCGAGCAGTAGGTGCAAAAGTTTCCTCGTAGTCAATGCCTTCCTTTTGAGCATAGCCCTTTGCAACAAGACGGGCCTTATGCTTATCAATTGTTCCATCTGCCTTGTACTTGACTTTATATACCCATTTGCGGCCAATGGGTTTCTTTCCATGCGGCAGATCAACAAGCTTCCAAGTTTTATTTTTCATCAAAGACTCATACTCTGTATCCATAGCGGCCTTCCACTGAGGCTCACTAAGAGCATCTTGCACTGATGCAGGTTCAAGATCATCTATGGTAGACATGAACGCCCTGTCATCATCAATATCCATATCCTCTACTTATGTACTTGGAGTTACAGAAAGTTCCTCAAAAGATTGACAAAGATCATCAACCTCACGAGTTTCTTTGGCTTCTTTTTCCTTTTGAGCCATACTGCGTGTACGAGGTCTATCCAAGTTCAAATTGGGAGGAGTGGATAAATTTGCGTCTCTGATTGTATTTGTACACCATTTTGGGTTCTTCTTCGGTGGTGTTGAAGAAGATGTAGAAGGACCTCACTGCTGTGTTGACGAAGGAATCTTCTCTTCCTTAGATTCCACAAGATCTAGGTGTACTTTAGATGTGCTCTGTGATGTGAAAGCTTCATCAAAGACAACATCTCTGTTGACATGAATTTTCTTGGTCAAAGGATCTATCAAACGATATCCTTTAGAGTGCTCATCATAACCAAGAAAAATACATCTCAGTGTTTTCTCATCTAGCTTCTTCCTTTTCTCTTTCGGTATGTGCATGAAAGCGTGACATCCGAAAATACGTAGATGAGATATGGAGGGTTTTCGACCACTCCATGCTTCCTGTGGAGTCATTCCTTTTAGGGCCTTTGTGGGTGCCCTATTCAACGAGATATCTTGCGGTGGTGACGGCTTCTGCCCAATATTGTTGCCCAAGAGTAGCTCCTGTGAGCATACAACGAACCATTTCCATGATAGAACGGTTCCTTCTCTCGGCAACTCCATTTCTTTGAGGAGTATAGGCGGTTGTTAGCTGTCTCTTGATTCCATGCTTATCTAAGAATGCAAAAAATTCATTAGAGGTAAACTCTCCCCCTCGATGCGAGCGGAGGGTTTTAATAGAAGCTCCGACTCCTTCTCAACGGATTTCTTGAGCTAGCTTGGAAGAATGCGAAAGCTTCAGATTTCGGTTGGAGAAAGAAAACCCACATCTTTCGTGAGTAGTCATCTACGAATAGCTGAAAGTACCTCTTCCCTCCACAGCTGTTGGGTGTGAAAGGACCGCACGAGATCGGTGTGAATTAACTCCGAGAGGTTTTCGTGCTCTTGTTGAGCTCTTCTCAAATGGTACTCTATCTTGCTTTCTGCCAAGCGGTCGGAGCACAGCGGCAATGTGGCGAGAAAGGGAAGGAAGACCCTTTACCATCTCATACTTGCTGAGCTCAAGTAAGTAGCCCGAACTAAGATGCCCATATCTCTTGTGCCATAGGGAAGTTGCCTCCTTGGTAGAGGCAGTCATGGCAACATGTGGAGTAGAGATAGCATCTAGGGCAAATAAGCCGTGCTTATATGAAGCTGTTGCAATCTGCTTACCCTTCCTGGTAATAGTACAACACTTCTTGCCATTCTCAACACGAAAGTTGACAACCATATTTCTATCCGGGATTTGTGTGATCGACAACAAATTGTTGGCCAATCCCGGAACATAGAGGACTTTGTCAATCGACACTTGCCATCGGGAAGAGTGGCTGAAGCTGTACCCTCTCCACTGAACCCTGTAGGTTTTATCATCGGCAATGGTGACGGGTTTGCCCTCTTTGGCCACAAATGATTCAAACCACGATCTGTCGCCGATCATATGTTTGCTAGCTCCGGAATCGACATACCAAACGGGATCCCTCCGTGTGGAATCTGTGGTAGTCATGAGCACCTTGTGTGCCCATTCAGAATATGAGTCAGATTCTTCAACAGCAACATTCACCTGGGGTTGCTTGTTTTTATTTTGTGGTTTGTTTTGGCCTTTCTGCTTGTTCTTATGCCAACACTGTTGGTGTCATGGTTGTCTTTCTCACAGATCTTGCACCACCTCTTCTTCTGTTGAGGTTGTTTGCCTTTTCCTTTCGTATCTTGTTGAGAATTTCCTCCTTTATGAAAGTTTCCTCCTTTTTGCCCATTACCTTTCTTCCTAGAACCACTGCTGTTGGTGTATAGGGCTGTATTGGAAGAATCATCCTTGTGAAGTTGGCGTGCCTCCTGTTGTTGAAGCAGATTGACCAACTCGATGTAGGTAATTTGTCGTTGAGACACCTGGATGGAGGTGATCAACATATCAAATGAAGAAGGCAAAGCTCTCATCACAAGTGAAATGAGAAGCTTTTCGTCCAGAGTATCTCCCAAAGAATTCAATTTCTCTTTCAATTCGGACACTCTGCACGGAAAGAGTTCAAGCTGTTTCACCCTGTCTCAAACTCAGGTTATGAAGTTGTTGTTGAAGATGAAGAATGGTGGAATCATTCTTTCCCTCATAGATGGTTCTAAGGGCATCCCATGCCTCTTTACCACTTGCTTTGTCAGCTATATGAGGTTGCACTTCATCTGAAACAGCAAACAAAATGAGCACCTTTGCTCGACTGTCTTTCTTGTCAAAAGCTATCTGATCTGCGGAAGGACCTGTGGATCCTGCTGTTGGTGAAGGCCTAGTTGTTACTCCAGTAACAATATCCCACAAATCTTCCATTTGGAGAATTGCCTTCATCTTATGTTTCCATGGTGTATAATTTGGACCTTTCAATAACCGATGAGGATCAGTCATCAACTTTGCAACAGCGGCCATAGTGAAGGTTCCTTATATCACCAATTGGTCCCCCTTTCGATATACCTTTTGCTAGGCCGTTATACCGTACAAAATACCCGCCCTTACGTGAGGGAAACTATAGGTATTTAGAAAGATCAACAAAAATCACCCGCCCTTACGTGAGGGAGACTATAGGTGAGTTTTAGAGATCATACGATACGTGGAACATAAGCGGTGCTGAAAGGGAATCGCCTTGTTGATGGCACCTACCATAGAAGATTCTTCTCATGCGTGGGGCGTAACTTCCCCTAAACACTATGAAGAATACTTCGTCAGGATTTACGCCTAAACACAAGTGCGATAAAGGGTAGTGGATGGAGTAAAAAAATGCAAAAATGGCTAACTTATCTCTCCCAGACGATTTATAGAGAACAAGCTCAGACGTCGTTGTAGCAGCTATATTAGGCGGCGGATACAGTAGCCCAATCACGACGGACTTTACCTGTAAGTGCTGGCCGGAGGTATCACAAATACCGAGCATTTGCTAGTGCAATAAATTGCACGGATGGGTTTTAATTATTTCGGGGACTTAGGGAGTGTATTTGATTTTTTTAACTTTTAATGAAGTAGTGCAAAAAATGAAATATGCAACATACAACAAAAAAAATGCCCACAAGAATTAACCCACAAGGTGTCGGTCACAGCCGAAAATGCACCTTTTACAATTCGCCAAATTGCTTTTTCGAGAAAATTACTCACATTCCCCCTTTGATTTTTTGAAAAAAATATCCCCCCTTAAAAAAAATCTCTTTAACAAAGCATTTTAATAATTATTATATATTTAAAGTTAAAATAAATAATTTTAATTTATATAGTTTTAAAACTTATGAAAAAATAAATTAAAATTAAATTTTAATTTATAAAGTTTTAAAAACTATAAAAAATAAATTAAAATTAAAAATTTTAACTAAAAAATAATAATTAAAAAAACCTTTGAAAAAAAAAATTATACCTTGGGGGAGTCGGCGGGATTTGAACCCCCGACCTGCAGGCTCCCAGAGCCTTACCGCACGGCTCACGACCACGTGAGCCAGCGGGCTGATCCGAAAGGATCAGTGGAGCTCCTCCTTTTTCAACACCTGGATGCTCCTCCTCCTCTGCTGCGGCCTCCGGTTGCTTGGTCGCGCGCTGCCACTTGGAAGCTGTTGCTTCGCGGCTCACTGCACTCCGCAGGCGCGTTTTTTTTTTTTTAAATCCGACGGGGCGCATCCCGATTCAACGGGGAGGGGGTTGAACGTCCGGACGCTGGACGTCTCTACGTCCAGCGGGGACAGAAAAATCCCTGCGCAGTGGGAGGGGTGGGGGGGTGCAGCGGACCTCCGTCCAGCGGCTGCCTCTCCTACGCGAAACGGGGGGGGGACGCATTGCGTTCTAGCCATGCATCCATGTCAGGGCTGGACGCGCTGATGTTGCTGGATGCGCTGCGTTCCCTGTTGCGGCTTGGACGCATTGCATTCCAGTAGCGACAGCATTGGCGTGTGAGCCTCGGCGCCGCGTCCACGCTCGCTGTCTGGCGCCGCATTCCAGCTGGTCGTCTGCGTCACGCCTCGTCGCCACTGCACTACGTTCACGAGAATTTTTTTTTTTTTCTTTTAAAAAATCTTCGCCTGGCAATCTCAGAGAAATTCTCTGCCTAGCAAACCCACAGAAAAATAATCTCCGGCTGGCAATGCCAGAGAAAAAAAAATTCTTCGCCTGGCAATTTAAAAAAAAAATTCTCTGCCTGCCAATCTCCTGCGTTCCTCTGCTTCTGCTTCCAGCTTCCTCTCACTTCTCCCTGCAATCTGGCTCTGATGCCATGTTATGAAAACAAACAGCATTGTATTATTCAGCAGGATGTTAAATAGAGGTTTACAATGTCGGGAATAGTCATCGGCTGAAACAAAACTGTTACAGGAGTTGTAACAGTGTAACAACAAACACTAAATAATGTAATATAAACAAAATAGATCTAAAGTACGCTAAAAATGGGCACCAACCCAAAGAAGACACCAATCCCCTAGCTCTATTCTGGCTGGTGATCGTCTAGAAGACCTCTACCTCCTCTGCCCTTAGCAAATGGAACTCTA
Organism: Wollemia nobilis; assembly: GCA_028583015.1. Classification (NCBI taxonomy): domain Eukaryota; kingdom Viridiplantae; phylum Streptophyta; class Pinopsida; order Araucariales; family Araucariaceae; genus Wollemia; species Wollemia nobilis. The sequence goes on along the minus strand of JAQPPZ010004488.1, from coordinate 1,329,431 downwards.
TCCATAGAAGACACCTAGCTTCCCTGCTCTGGCTGGAGACCTCTATCCTCAACTCTATCATCTCAAATATGGTCCTTGAATTTGCACTAAACACAGTCCTTCGGTCTAGCACAAATGTCCTTGATCTCTTTCTTTGATCTGCACCAAACACAGTCCTTCGGTCTGGCACAAATGTCCTCTTCCTCTTTCTCTGATCTGGGTACAAATCTGTCCTCAAATTTGCATCGATCTCAGTCCTCAACAGGTCCTCAACTCTGATTCACAATAGTGGTTCACAAGCTTTCACTAAAGCTTGATTGATCTTCACCCAAGTCTTCACCAAGACTTGTCTCGGATTCGCTTTGCAAGTTCTCAAGAGAACCCGCCCAAATTGCTCCACAAAGCTCAACAAAAGCTTGCTCAAATCTGTCTAACTATTCTCTCTGCTCTGTCACAGTCGCACTTGGTCGAAACCAACTTATGCACAGTCTGCACAAACACAGTAGCACTCAGCACTCGAAGATCGAACTTCTTATTATGCGCTCTGTCTTCGAATGTCGCAACACCAACAACTCTGCTCCTTTGCGGTTTTTTGCTCTCTGTGTGCTCTCACTTCGTACTTAGCTCTATTTGACTCGACTCGGTTTATGCACATCGCGGACTTAACTTGCGCCAATTTGATACTTCTTCCCCACTTTCAATTTCGAAAAAACCCTCTTTTTATAGTATAAATTTCAAGAACAAAACTTAAACTATAGTCGACTGTTACCCTAAACTCCGTCGGCTCAAAGTTAACTTTGTCGACTTTAACCACTTCTGGTTCTGTAGCTTTTCCCATGAAACTACAACATGTCACGATATCGTGACACCTTAGCAGTCGTACACTTTCTTTTGCCTGTTGTCACGATATCGTGACACTTTTGCTTTTTTAGACTTCCTTTTTTATTTTGTCGCGCTATCGCGACATTTCTGACGTCGTACATTCTCTCTCCTCTTTGAGTCGCAAAACTGCAACATGACTCGATATCGCGACATCTTACTCAGCTAGCGCCTTCACTTGCCTTCTGGTCGCGAAACTATGACATGTCACAAAATCGTGACATCTTCCTCTGCTGGTGCTTTCACTTGCCTTCTCGTTGTGAAATCGCGACATGTCACGAAATCGTGACATCTTCCTTCGTTGGTGTCTTCACTTGCCTTCTGGTCACGAAACTGCGACATGTCACGAAATTGTGACATCTTCATCCGCTGGCTTCTTCACTTCTGCCTGTCGTGAAATTGTGACACTTTATGCATCCATACGCTTTTCTTTCATCTTGTCACAAAATCACGACGCTTTCAGCTTTCGAAAGCTTTCTTTGCAACTTGTCACGAAATCGCGATGCTTCTCATTTCAAACTCTTCCCTTTGTTGCATGTCACGAAATCATGACAGTTCTCACTTCGAGCTTTTCAAAGATGTCGCGAAATCGTGACAATTCTCACTTCGTCTTTTGCAAAGATGTCGCAAAATCACGACTGTTCTCACTTCGAATTCTGCAGCATGTCGCAAAATCATGACACTTTTCAAGATACTTTATCTCTCTTCGAACTTGTCACGAAATCACGACAGTTCACACTGTGAACTCTCCCTTTTGCATCATGTCGCGAAATCGTGACACTTTTTCGTTCGTACAACCTTCCTTGCATTATGTCACAAAATCGTGACACTTTTCCTTCTTTGCCTTCCTGCACTTTTCAAGTCGCGAAAATGCGACATGTCACGAAATCGTGACACTTTCCACCTTGCTTTCTTTCTCTACCAACATGTTGCGAAATCGCGACAGTTTTTCCACTTGCCTTTTTCTCTACCAACATGTCGTGAAATCACGACAGTTTTTCCAGCTTCTTCTCTCTTCCAACATGTCGTGAAATTGTGACAGTTTTGCCAGCTTCTTCTCTCTCTTCTAACATGTCGCGAAATCACGATAGTTTTGCTAGCACTTTCTCTCTCTTCTAACATGTCGCGAAATCGTGGACCTGTTTTTCTTCCTCGCCGCATACTTTTTTCTTACTTGTCTTTTTCTTTGATCTTTTGCAAATGGGCTACTATGATTTTCTTGGAAACTCACTGTCCATGCTCTGAATAATCTGACATTAAATCAAATTCCTTCAAGAGCTTCTTGACATCAATGACAACTTCTACACTTGAGCAAAGACAATGTACTCAAGGTACCCAAAATTTCCAACATATACCAAGAAAAATGGAAATGATATCTTGATTCTCATAGTATATTTTGATGACATAGTGATTACTGGAAGTTCAAAAAATTTAATAAATAACATCAAAGGGGATCTAGAAAAAACATTTGAAATGATAGATCTAGGTCTAATGAACTACTACCTTGGTCTAGAGATTTATCAAGGATAAGACAAAATAATTATCACTCAATCAAAGTATGCAAAATCTCTCCTTGAAAAATATAGAATGATAGAATGTAAGCCCAAAGATACACCAATGGAACAAGGAATTCAGCTATCCAAAAATGATAAAACACCATTGGTTTTAGCAATAATGTATCATCATTTTATCAGAAGTCTCCTATATCTAACAAAAAACCAACCAGACCTACCATTGGTGGTAAATTATCTTTCTTGGTTCATGCAAGAACCAAGGTAAAGTCATTGGAAAGCTACAAAAAGAATACTACAATATAACAAGAAGACTACAAACTATGGATTAACTTATATGAAGGATGTCAAAGATGTTTATCTACAAGGATACTCAGATGCACATTATGTTGTATCTATTGATGATAGGAAATCCACCTCAGGTTATGTCCTCTATCTCATATCATAACCCATATCTTGGCACAACAAGAAGCAACATACAGTAGCACAATCATTAATCAAAGTAGAATACCAAGTAGTAAGAGATACAACATGTGAAGCTCTATGGCTACAATACATACTATCTGACATGGGAATCAAATGAACTCCTACTATGATATTATGTGATAATCAAGGTGTGTTGAATCTGATCAAGAATCCAATCATACATGAAAGAACAAAACATATTGAAGCTCAATGTCATTTCATCAGGGAATATTTTCAGAACAAGCATATCATCCTCAAGTATTTTTCTATAAGATATTAGCTAGCAGACATATTTACAAAGCCAATTAGAAAAATCAAGTTTCAAACATTGAGAGATCATCTATGTGATTCAAGAGAACTTCATACCAAATAATGTAATACAGGGGCATGTTAGAATATATTACATCATTTGGCTATGTTAGATTACTTTGGGGGGAAGTTATCTAGTTACTTCATGCAATGTAATAAATGCACAAGTGTCAATGTGCAAGTTGTAAATGTGCAAGGTGTCCCTTATACAACTAGGTAGAGTTTTGGCCAAGGAATCTATCTTCCTATTTAAAGGGCCACATATATCTACTTGAATGTATCACTTTTATTCATTAAATAAGATGTTATATTACTTTGATCTTTGTCTCGTAGTGTAATGCAATGCTACTAAATACATCAATGGAGAAGTGTTTCATTTGGAGTAGCCTTTGAAGGAAGCACAAGTGCCATTCGAAGGAAACCAAACCACCATTTACATTAGAATTGATGTCAAGACTAAGTCTTATTTGAAAGGAGTTGAAGAGATATAGAAGGAGTCTAAGAGACACAGAAAAAGAGCCATAAGGGAGGCCAAATGTCAAATTTTACAACAATTGTGTACCGAGGAGGAATACGAAGAGAGCATTGAAAGAGTGATAGTCAAAGATTTGGAATATTAACATTTGCTATATTAGTTTGAAATGCTTTGAAGAGAAGATTCATCATTTAGAAAATGTTTGCAAAAGCCTATTCATGGCATTTTGGTGAAAGGAATCGATTAGCAATGTTTAGGTTAGAGGGCACCATTTGGAGTTGAAAATACCAAGTACCACATGTCATGATGGACGGAGGAGCATCAACCACTTTCATGGGAGAATAAAATATCTCTTACATGCCATAAATGCATGGGAGCCAAGTCTCATATGACAAAAGAGGAGTTGAGTGTATCAGTTTGTGGAAGATTCGCTAGGGAGCGCAAGTTTTGGAAATTAAACGTTTGAGTGACCATAATTTTTACACACCTCATAAGGGAGGTGATAAATTCTAGTTTAATTTAATTTATGCAAAGGTCTAAGAGGTATAAGGTATGTTTGATTTAATTTTTCTAAGGTTAGGATTAATTAATCTAATTCACCATAGATTAATTAAACTATTGGAGAAATAAGGTATCAAATTGGAGAAAATTAATACCTTAGAAGTCTTATTAAACTATTTTGGAATGTTTTGAAGAATTTTGAAGGTTGAATTACAAGTTTACGATTATTTTATTCAATTTTGTAATTCAAATTGAATTATTTGCAAATAATTTAAGTTTGGAGAAATAAGGTTTTCTACATCAATTTGAAATATTAAATTTGCAAATATCATTTTCTAAATTGCTAAATTTCTAATTAGGGAGGCATAAGGAATTCAACATCAAATTGTTTTTGAAATTTGGAAATTTAGGTATACATTCAAAAACTAGGAAGATATAAGGTTATAGGAGTGCCACCATGACAACTAACAAATTCTTTCTTTCTGAATCTCAAATTCTCAAAGGTCCTAATTACACTCCATGGAAAACAAAGGGAAGTCAATAGTTATAGTGGAAAATCTTTGGGATATTGTTAAAGGAGCAAAAACTAAACCTACTAAATATATTAAAGAAATTTAAAAGTACGAAGAAGATGAAGCAAAATATCTCATGATAGTAACATTTGCAATTGCAAATTATATACAACCATAAATTAGTTTAGCAAGAACATCTATAGAAGCTTGGAATACTTTAGCCAAGATATTTGAAGGAAAGAATAAAGCCACTATTTTGAATCTTCAAACCCAATTGCATTCTCTAAAAGTTAATAGTGGTGAAAGTATAGAATTGTTTCTAAGAAAAGTGGTAGATATAAAAGGAAAATTATTAACCTTAGGAGAGAAGGTAGAAGATGTTAGAATTAACCCCTCTACGTAGATTCCTATTTGGTATTATTTGGTTATAATTCTATTGTTAGGATTATTATTCCAACTTAATTTTGTTAGGCATATTTATTGTTGGCTATTGTAAAGCTGGTTCTATTATGAGCTTATTGGTTAGCATGTTTTCTGGTTTTCCAAACTATATAAGCTTTGTAAATTTTGGTTTTGAATCAATTCAATGTGATTTGTTTTACATTGTGGTATCAGAGCCTAGGGTGAGTGGCGAATGTTGGTTGGATTTTGTATTTGGGTGGACAATGATTGGAGGTTGATTGGACCCTCTAACCAAGTCAAGGTAGATGCATTATTGGATCTACCGAACTAGCTACAACCTAGGTGATTGGATGCACATCCACTCAGGACCTACAGACCAGATCACCCTGACAGGGTGTTGTTGGTTGTTGATGATAGTCCAGCATGGATCCCAACCGGAGACGTTAGTTAGGACATGTGCAGATCTGGATGTGACTCCACTGGACTTCTACCAGACCTAAGGAGTCTAGACCTGGACCACTAGACACACGACACCTGATGTAGTATAATGGACTGGGTAGACCCACATGACATGATGACATGGCGGACTCACGCGACACAATAGACAGTGACTGGGTGCACTTGTAGATGGGACATGAAGACACTAACACATACGTCTTGACACCTAAGAAACGACATGTAATACCTAATGACTTGGAGGTTCGTGATAGGTAGGATACAACAAAATGTATTTCCAACACGTGGTTGATGTGGAGGCTTGTCATACATTCATGGTTTATGCAAAGGATTGGTAGGTTATAGTCTGTCGAAGAGGTAGATATTGTCATTACCGAGCGCATTTCTATTTAAATATTTATTGGAAGATTCATGTCCCATGTGGGACTAAACTCTTAAGTTTTTTTAAAAAATAGAAGCACCGCGATAGAGCCGCGATGCAGGCCACGACAGAGTCGCAATGCAAGTCGTGATAGAGCCGCGATGCTCATGACAGAACCACTAGGGAGATCACAGAAGAAGCACGTGATATGTGCTCAAAATTGTTCACAGAAGGAGGTATAGCGACAATGTTCCATTGTTTTAGTTTAAACAAAATATTTAAAAAAGGGGCAATTGAGAGGAAGGAGCTCGTGACAGGACATGCCAGTTTTAGATATGCTCATAGATCGAGTAGAAGGTTCACAGAGCAAAGATCATGTCGTGAGTATAAGGTCGTCAGACACTCGTAGTTTTTCCTTCTTTGAGGTCATCAGGTGCTTGTAGACGTGCAGCAGAGACATGCTAATAGAAGTACAACGGAGACGTGTGTGATCCAACATCTTATGTTCTTGAATGGTTTTTGTGAGTGTGCTAGTTGTGAGTGTTGAAGGAGGGATTACAATGAATATTTACTGTAAGCATACCAACTATGAATATTCGATCCTACTATTGATGATTTCACAGAAGACAAAGGTATTTTTTTTTACTATAATGCCAGTTTTTTTCATATAAAGGTATTTTAAACAAAACAAAGGTGACAGAGAATATAGCAGTATTTTTTGATATAAAGTTTTAAAAAAAAGGCATAAATATTACTGTAGTAATGAATTCAGTAATATGCTTATGGAGATATCTTGTTGAAATAGCTTGTGGAGTATCAGGTAGAAAGTTCTTCTTGCAACAGATTGTAGGTGTAAAAGAAGGAGATTTTTGACATTAGATTGTTGAACCTTGTAATTTGTTATATTGCTGACATTTCATTGAAAACTAAATCATTGGTTTTGTTTTGTTTTTTTAATGGCAACTAATAACAACCTGCCCATTCCTGAGTTTAATGGGTTGTATTATGAGTATTGGTCCATCAAGATGAGGATATTACTCATTGGCAAAGGACTATGGAATATTGTTGAAGAAGGTTATGCAGAACCTGCATATTGGACAACCTTGAGTGCAGTAGATAAAAATAAAAAGATACCCAAAAGAGCAATTCTTCTGCCCTCTACCATCTCCAAGCAACTTTGGAGAAGAGCATCTTTCCAAGGATTTCTTCTTTTTTATCAGCCCAAGAAGCATGGAAAGCCTTGAAGGATAGTTATAAAGGTAGTGATCAAGTGAAGCAAGTGAGGCTTCAAACCTTGAAGAGAGATTTTGAAAATTTAAAGATGCAAAATGATGAAAATGTTGGTGACTATCCTATTAGAGTGAAATCCATTGTAAACAAAATGTAAACCCTTGGAGATGACATCAAAACTAAAGTAGTGGTGAAGAAAGTGTTGAGGACACTTCTTCCTAAATGGAACCATATAGCTATTATTATTGAGGAGTCAAAAGATCTTTCTAACCTATCTTTTGATTCTCTAATTGGTTCTTGTTGACAATTTTGTCACATTCCACCAAGGGGCAGAAAAATCCAAATTTTGTATAATATTTCTTTGTTGAAAATTTTTCTTTTGTTTGTAAGTTATAGCAATTTTGGCTTTCCCTATCGCCCCCTTGTGGATAAAATGAAAAGGAAAGAGCTTCGCTGCCGAACGGACCAAGGAGAATAGCTTCGCCGAAGGAAAGGAAGGAGAATGTGAAAAGAACTTCGGGCCCGAAGCGCTTCAAATCACCACTTCGGGCGAAAACTTTGCGAAGTAATATTGCCGAAGAAAATACAAAGAAAACGCTTCGCACCCGAAGCATTTCCAGCAGCCACTTCGGGCGAAAGTTTTGCGAAGCGGCATCCAGACGACTTCGCCGAAGAAGAAAAGACAATCCAAATTGGCTAAGGCAAGGAAACTACTTTGGGCCCGAAGTATTTCTAACATCTACTTCGGCCAGTTTTCACCCGAAGCGGTAGAAGCCGAGAAGAATGAAAATGTTTCGAAGGCATAAAAGTGTTTCGGCCGAAACTCCCCCGAGCCGCCGTTTCGAAAGAAGATCGGCCCGAAACATTTCTCCAGCCCACCAGCGAAGCAGTTTTGCCAGCAAAGCAGTGAAGAGTAAAGAGAGATCGGCTTCGGCACTCAACACCCCCGAAGTAGTTTTGCGAAGCTCTATTCAGCGAAGACCAAATCAAAGAGAATCTGCTTCGGCCCAAGGGTTTTGCGAAGCGAAGATGTAGCGAAGCGCTTCACAGGCACACACTCCAAGCTGGGTATTTTCTCGAGGTGATCAAGTGCCCCTCATAAATGCCCTCTTTCTTGCCCGAAAAGCTTGCTGCTCATTTTTGGCAATTGGAAGATGAAGTAGCAGTCCATGAAGGAGAGCCCGACAAGCATGGCCGCCACTCGAGCACCGCACCCATGATCCAAGGACACTCAGGTGGCTCATTTAATGCATCTTTCCATGGTTGACTCGGTCACCATTACCAGTTTTGGTAACCGATTTGAGAGATCATTCGCAGCAGCCACGAGGAGCCGACTTCTCAGAGCTCGAGGGTGTACTTCATCGATTTTGTGATAATGACTCAGAGGGTCGGGTCCTCTATAAAAACCCAGGCATTGTAATGTAAAAGGGGGGGAACTTTCTGCTAGAAAGCTATTGTAACTTGATGTCCTGTGACTAATACTAAAGATCTTTTGAGCTTCATTTCTCTCTTGTATGCTGCCTTCTGTGCTTAATTCTTTTGTCTTTCTTCATTTGCATACTGTAACTCTGAATCCTGAATTCGGTGTGCGATTGGGGACTGTACCCTAAAATTCGCCCTGAAGGATACATAGGAGAGGAAAAGTGCCATATCGACTTTCTTTTATGCTGCCTGGTGGATCGTGGTTTCTGTTATTCCCTTGTCTTAATCATTGTTACTCTGAATCCTGAATTCCAGCGAGAGAGAAAGGAGAACCCTACGAACCCGTCCAGAGGATACATAGGAGGGCTAGTATTGCGTTTCTTTAGTTTTACTCTTAGTATTCTTTGCTGCTATTCAAGTTATTGGTTGGTGATCGTGCTTCCTGTTCTCTCCCACCTTGAATCATCGATCTCTCTCCCTTTACCCCTTTTTATTTTCTTTTTCTAACCCTAACTCCTTTTATCTCTTTCCTGCACTCTTATCTCAAAACCCCAAAAGTAGATTAGTATAGGAGCCGACCTTTCTCTGGAGATTGGCACGAGGGGCATCTCTTCCTCTCGGCCTTTCAAGGTTGGTCATAGGTCTAGGGCGCATACATTACCAAAATCCTTTCCTGTGCGGATTTGATGACCAACAGTTTCTGGCACGCCCGATGGGACCGAAGGTCCCATATTTGAGAAAACTTAAGCCCGTCTCCACCGGAGCCAAGTCCTAACAAGTTCCCGGTGAGATCCGGTCAGTCTCATCTCCTGAGTAGTAGTGAGAATCGATGCTCTCATTACCGAAAGACTCTTAGCATCTGGCGACTCTGTTTTACCCAAGAATCTCTAAGTCGTAAAGACCAGTACCAAAGCCTGTGCCTTCATGCAAACAAGATGGAGAGTTAGGAATAGAGGAGAGGAAACCGAGTTCTTTGAGCTTGATATTGATGCCTTTGGGGAACGCTCTAGGTTAGTCACCCCCGAATATCTCTTACATGGGACATCCTCGCAAGAGGCTACTGTTGACGAGCAAGGCCTAACTTTCGATAGTACAGCAGCTAGTTTTCCTCCGAATCCTCCCAACTCACCAAAGCATCCTAGTGCCTCCATTCCTACTAGTGCCTCTATTCCTATAAGTCTTCCAACGAGCAATCCAAGAGGGACTTCGGGAATCCCTGTTCCACAGAACCCAGGCACAAATATGGCACAACAACAACAACAACAACAACAACAAATGCAGCAGCAACCGCCACCCAGATTATTCCCAGCATGGAATTCTTCGTCACCGTTAAATCTAGCGGGCCAAGGGCAAGTTCCACCTGCTGCAATAAAAAAGCTCCTGACGTTCGACGGAACTGGGAAGACTGCTCTGGAGCATATCCAGGACATCATTTCCCTGGCGGCGATCCATGACATCACAGAAGAGCGAGTGATGGTGAAGCTCCTGGTTCTTTCCCTTAGAGGAAAACTCCTCTACTGGTATAGATATCTGCCACCCGGTACTATTACGGGATGGGACCAGCTAGCCGGACAGTTGATGCAAGGCTTCAATGAGTCCGTCGATCCGACCTCTCTTCTGCAGCAATTCACTTCGATCCAAAGACATCCACAAGAAGAGATCACAGACTTCAATGTTAGGTTCGCTCGAACCTAGCAAAGAGTACCAGTTGGACTTCGGCCAACCGACGAAGCTGCAGCATACTATTTCCTTCGGGCTTTCAACCCTGATATCGGTCTTATGATAAGGTACTCGAATGTCAATACTTTTCCCGAGTTGTATGGGTTAGCCAAGAAGGCAGAAATAGATCTCATAGCCATGGGCAAGCTTCCCCAAAGAATGCCAATGCCCATACTTCCCGAGTTCCTTCAATCCCAGTATGCGAGCGTAGTCGCTCCATAGATTTCTGCAACCCCTGCATACCCGATCTCATCCTGGAACCCGAATCCCGTTGTGTCACAAATCACCGCTCCACAAATCCATTTCCCCACATTTTCAACTATGCCCCCCACTATCGCTCCAACATTCCCAATGTTGCCAGCACCCCTCCAACATCCTGCCCTACCTCCGATACCGACTATGGCTCCCTTGCCATCAGTTCCCAAAGCCGATGACATGCAGGCCAAGATACTGCAAGAAATGCAATCGCTAAATGCCACAGTGCAGACTTTGTCCAACGACATGACCGTTGTCAAGAAGAAGCAAGCGCAACAAGAGTTTCTACCAAGAAGGTCTTATCCCACGCCTGCGCTTACCAGAGACCAAGCGGTCCAGCAAGGAAAAGCTTCGACAAGAAATGCTGCAATAGACGAAGCCCCGAGCACTTTCGATCATGTATATTGGTGCTCTACATGCAATGATCCTCATGAAGAGAATACCTGCATGCTGCACCAACACTATGTGCAAACGCTAGCAAGCAGCAGTCATGGCGGTCAAGTCAACGTCATCAGACAATCAGATCAGAACCTATCAATTGGTGAGGAAGAGCCAGTCGCAGTCCTTACCAGAGGAGGTAAAAGGTCGATAGAGGTAGATGCTACTCAGATGGCTCCCTTGAAGGTACACGCTCGATTTGAGAAGGGACAATCATCCTCTTCGGCCCCGAACGAAACTCCTCCACCAGCGCTAGTCAAAGAAAAGGCCCAAAAGGCCACCATCGAACCACCTCAGGTGGAGACTAAAGAGTAGGCCAAGGAGAAGCTCAAGTTTCCCTCGCTCACCAAGCGACAAAGGGTCGAAGCGATGGAGCAATATCACACCAAATATGAGCCGAGAAAGGAACCTGAGGTGCATAGCTCCCTAGCTTACAACATTGTGGAGGAGCTGAAGAGGATTCCAACCAAAATCAGTTTGTATGATGCTCTGCAACTACCTGGACAAGTGGACCTACTGCAAGAATCATTGAAGATGATTAAAACAAAGAAAGCAGCACCGCTCGCCCTAGTGCAGACCCTATCCACATCCATCACGGGAAAGAATAGACCACCTCCGTTCTACCTATCTCTACAAATGGAAGGGTACATTGTGCATAACTGTATGATAGATTCTGGAGCTGCGACGACAGTCATGCCAAAGGCAGTATGCGAGGAAATAGGCATGGAATACACACGGAGCAGTCATGGAGTCCTCCAGTTGGATGGTACCCCAGTGAAGACTGTAGGAGTTATCAAAGACATTCCTATTCGGCTACATAAGACGCCTCAAATCATAGTCATACAAGAGGTAGTGGTCGTGGACCTTGAGCCATACTTCAGCATGTGCCTGTCGAGGGAATTCATGGCAAAACTGGGTGGATATCTGTCCATGGACTACACTCATCTGGAGATCCCCTTCAAAGGGAAGAAGGTGAAGATCTACAATGAAAAGCCTTCTACCTTTTTGGTCCAGAAGATGTCCGAAGAAGAGAGCAGTGACCCTGTGCACACGATCGCGGAGGAGCTAGAGCAAGTGGATCTGGTCCAAGAATCTCTCGCGCAGTTGTGTTGTGAAGATGAATTTTCATTGGCAGATTTCAATGCCATGATAGAGACTGAGATGGGGTGTTACGCCATCGCCAAGTCCGAGAAACAAGCCAAAATAGAAGAGAAGGTTTCTGCTCAAGAAGGACTATGGAAATTGTTCTTCGATGGTGCCCGATGCAAGAACGATGCCAGGGCAGGGATCCTTCTAGTTTCACCATCCGAAGAGCAAAAGGAGTATTGCTACCGATTGACATGGAGCTGCACCAACAATGCAGCAGAATATGAAGCCTTGTGCCTAGGACTCAAGAAAGCTGATAAGTTAGGCATAAAGCATCTCCTAATTTTCAGAGATTCTAAACTGGTGTGCAACCAGGTCACCAACAAGTGCTCCTCAAAGAAGCATTTCCTCAAGGCATACCGCAATAGGGTATGGGACCTGTTCGACCAGTTTGAATCCCTCAATCTATAGTCTATTCCACGAGAAAAGAATCGACATGCCGATGTCCTGGCATCCATCGCAGCCCGATATTCTCCAGCAGAAGATATGGTGCACAAGCCCAAGGATGTAAGGATGATTTACAGACCCTCTATCCCAGACAGAGATTTACATTGGCAAGTCTTTGACAACGATGAGCAGATTGTCAATTTCATGATCCAAGAAGCCGCCACAATCGAAAGCCGAAGCCCTGATGAGGAAGAATGCGAAGGGCTGGTTCAATTGAAGAACAACCACGTTCCCAAGGGGCTGATCACTCTTGAAAGCCTCTTCGATCAAAATGATCGATCACTTTCCCATAGGATCCAAGTCAGTGCAAAGCAGTATCAAGATTTAGAACTTGAACCTGGGAAAGTAATAAAAGTCGGGACCGATTGTACTTCGAAAGAGATAGAGCAAATCCGGTCTCTGTGCAAGAAGTACCCAGACATCGTGGCTTGGTCTTATCATGACCTCAAGGGATACGATCGACAACTGATCCAACATACGATTGAATTACAGGAAGGGGTCAAACCTTTTCGACAGAAGCAAAGGCCGGTCAATCCAAAGATCGAGGTCCTGATGAAGGCCGAACTGCTAAAGATGCTCGAGGCAAAGATCATTTATCCCATCAAGCACTCTTCCTGGGTAGCGAACTTGGTCCCTATAAAAAAAAGAATGGAGACATCCGGTTATGCGTGGACTTTCACAACCTGAACCAGGCTTCCCTCAAGGACCACTATCCTCTTCCGTAGATCGATCAGATCTTGCATTCGGTGGTTGGAGCTCAACGATTCTCCCTGCTCGATGGTTTCTCCGGATATAATCAAATCTGGGTCAGGGACGAAGACCAGCACAAGACCGCGTTCACAACCAAGTGGGGCACATTCGCCTACCAGCGAATGCCATTTGGCCTCTCGAACGCGGGAGCCACTTTCCAGAGGGCGATGGACCTAGCTTTTGGTGAGCTTCTAAACAAGGTTATCGTTATCTATTTGGATGACATGACCGTCTTCTCCCGAAGGAGGGAGAACCATCCTGAACACCTTCAACAAATTTTTGAAAAATGCCAAGAATTTGGCATCTCAATCAATCCAAAAAATTCTATCTTCACGGTCAGCGAAGGAAAGTTGCTGGGACACGCAATCTCAGAAAAGGGTCTCGCTGTAGATCCTGACAGAGCCGAGGCTCTAATGAAGCTCCCAATCCCAGCAGATAAAAAAGGACTTCAATATTTCTTTGGTCAGATTAACTTCGTAAGGAAGTTTGTCCCAGACTTCGCCCAGGTCGTCAAGCCGATGTCCGCGCTTTTGAAGAAGGGCACAGAATTCATCTGGATAGAAGAAAGAAGAGAAGCATTCAAAGAAATCAAGGCCCAAATTGTTCAGGCACCGGTCTTGATCAATCCCGACTACAATCGAGATTTCATCCTGTATGCAATAGGAGAACCTGAAAGCTACGCTGCGGTCTTGACGCAAAAGGGGGAAGATGGCGAGGAACGTCCCATCGCGTTCCTCAGTCAAATAATCAATCCCCATGAAGAAAAGTATAATTTCATCGAGCGTCAAGTGCATGCAGTAATGAAGTCTCTCAAGAAATTCAAGCAGTTCATCTCTCAGAGTCGAACCACAGTCTTCGTCATTCACCCCGATGTGCGTAATTTCATTATCCAAGGAGAATTGGGAAGTAAGAGAGCTGGTTGGGTGAGCAAAATACAAGAATTTGATATTGAGATCAAGCCCACAAAACTGGTTCGCGATCACGCATTATGTCAAGAACTGGCAAAGAGCGCAGCGGCCGAATCAACAGACTATCAGTGGGACGACTCACCAGTAGGAGAATGCTTCGCTAACCAGGAAGAGGCCGAGAAAGATTGGGTCGGTGAAATAGTTGAATATTTCAACACCGACAGATGTCCCTCACATCTGAATGCTTCACAGCGAAGGCATTTCAGGATGCGGTCCGCCCGATACACTTTGCGTCCCGAAGGCCTGTTCTTCAGGAACATCGACGGCGTCCTCCTCAGATGCATAAAATATGATGATAAGAGGAGGGTCCTGGGTGAGTTCCATTCAGGATTATCGGGAGGACACTTCGCTGGAAGAACAATGACGCTAAAGATAATCAAGGCGGGTTACTATTGGCCCACACTCTTTGTCGATGCCTTCGCCGTTTGCCGTAGATGCGAGCAGTGCCAGAGGTTCGCCGACCGAAGCAAAAATGCTCCGATGCCCCTTCGATCGATATAGGTGGAGACGCCCTTTCAACAATGGGGGCTAGATTTCATAGGGGCCATATCGCCGAACTCCTCTATCGGGCACAAATTCATCCTGACCGTGATAGACTACTTTACCAGGTGGGCCGAAGCAGTCCCCACAAAGCACGTCGATCAAGAGACTGTCATCACCTTCCTGGAAGGATTGATTACCCGCTTCGGCATCCCCGAAGCAATTATTACAGACAATGGTCCTGGTTTCACAGGCGCAAGGATCAATGAGTTCCTCTACAAGTATGGGATATACCATAAGGTGTCCTCCAATTACTACCCCTAGGGCAATGGATTGGCAGAATCCACCAACAAAACCCTGTTGAGAGTGCTGAGAAAGCTGATCGAGCAAAACAAAAGAACTTGGCACCTTCTTCTGGATCGGGCCTTGTGGGCCGATCGGGTTTCTGTCAAGAAGTCGATCAAGACTTCGCCTTATGCTCTGGTCTACGGCAAGGAGGCCATCCTACCCACTCACATTGAGATCCCTGCATTGCAGCTGCTAGAAGAAGATGGAGCTAATCCGATGGAAAATCGACTGGTTCAACTGCTGCAACTAGAAGAGGAACACGAAAAGGCCTACCAAAACTTCGCTCAGCATGCTGAGGTCACCCGAGAATGGTTCAAAAGGAAATCATCAGATCGCACTTTCAAAGTGGGAGACCTAGTGTGGAAGTGGGATTCTTGGAAGGCCAAACCTGGAAATCATGATAAGATGGATGCATTCTGGGATGGACCGTTTGAAATAGTGAAAGTGAATTCGGCCAACTCCTTCATCCTCAAGGATGCAAATGGCCAAGTGTTACCTATTTCTGTCAATGGTCTTCATCTGAAGACCTTCAATCGCTGAGGCTTGTATCAAAAAAAAAAATGTGTGTATATACCTTGTACATAGATTTTCATTTCTCTCTATACTCTGTTCAAGATCACGAAAAACAAGCACCACTTCATCACAAGGGCAAATTTCTAGCTTCAAAGAGCGACGAAATCTACTTCGGGCATTTTTAATGCAAAGTGGTGATCGCGAGGAGGTTCGCGAAATCCAAAGCAAAGGCATGGAAAATGCCTCGCCAAAGAGATGTGCCGAAAGTAGTTTTCGAAGTAAACCTTGGCGAGGAATTTCTCAAAAAAAAGTTTCGGTCGACGGTATCCATGAACCAAGGGAAATTCATGGCAAAGGGGAACTTCGGGCCCGAAACATAGAGAAACAGCCCAAAGAAGAGCTTCGCTGCGAAGTATTTTCCACGCCAACTTTAGCTTCACCGAGCCCAACACGCGAGGCGGGAGCATTTTAAACTGGTCTCGAAGGATGTGCCGACAACGGCCTTAAAAGGAACCCGAAGCGGATGAAATTAATGCAAATTTGGCGGAGCTCATCTCGAGGCAGTTTGGCTAGAGAAAAAGCCATGCCAAAGTACTAGGTGGCAACTGTCTGCATGACCCTGTGTACGACGTCGCCAGATGGCCAATCAGATGTCGCAGCGATTCCCCGAGTCAGGTTGATTAAGTTAATTATGGCAATAGCCATAAATGAAGGTGGTTGCCGTTAAGGCTATAAAATAGTGCCAACAAGGAATGGACCATTTGCAAGGGCGAGAGCCGAATCTACCATTTTTTTGCCTTGAAAGACTTCTGCATTGAAATTTTTGTTGTTCGTCATGATTATCCTCTTAGGTCGCAAACTCCTTCTGCATCACAAGTCGTTCTGCTGTGAATATCCACAATGGGAAAGAAGAATTCCACTCAGAAGGGGAAAGAACTAGAAACAACGGTCCTCGAAAAGGCAAAGGTTGTGGAAGAAAAGAAATAGAGACCTAAGAAGGTCAATCCTCCCCCCGCCTAGAAAAGCAAGTAATGGAGGAGAGAGAAGAGTCCGATGATGAGCCGACTATAGAACCACCCATTGATAGGTGGGAAAAAATTAGAGATCCAGAGCTCTCAAGAACCATGGCCGAGCTTCGGTACACCATTGATTTCATGCGAAGTAGACTCTCGATAGATAATAAGAGGGCCACGACATACTACTCCCATATATACTGGTATCTAGTCCCTCCTGCACATCACTACCCCGAGCTCATTTATGCCATCGCTCAGAATTATCAACCAACCTCCAGGCAAGTGTTGAACGCCTCGGGCCATAAGTTGTTTTCCATCTTGAAAGAGGACGTGCAGGCAGCGTTCGCACCGCAACAAGGGCCATCGAAAGGGTATACCATTTGCAATGTCATCTTGAGTGAACAAACGGAGAAGTTCACCTCTAATCCCTTCATCTTGAATTTCCTACGAGAAAACCTCAAGAGCGGACTTCCTTCCGGCAAGCGGCCCCAGATGCCCCTACCCTTGGAGGCTTTCAAGCACACCGATATATTCTCTATCATTGCATGGGTGGCAGGCTTGTCGAGCGACGCTTCGGTGTACCCATGGCAGGTGTCATTGGCCGAATGTATTTCTAGAGGGGAGTTCTATGCCCCCGATGCTTCGCGGCCAAACACCAACCCAGTTTTCTTCGATTGGGCAGAATGGGTGGCCCGAAACCTACACACGCGGTTGATAGCTATGAAGAACGCTGGCACGGAGCAGCACTTTCAGCCTTGTTCTTTTCTTGTTTGGCTTTTCTTCTTTCATGTACATAAAGCTCTTCATCATTGTGATGTTTCACCAGTCGACGAGGATGGAAATCCTTTGCCCGTATATCAATGGACTCGTCTCCTATTGAGAACGGAGTCCTATTATCCTTTCAATCAGCAATTTTTGGGACCTGCGATGCACATTTTGATAGGGTCTAGCCCTCGGGTGCCCCTCCGCCTAAGAGATAAGGTGGTACTAGAGAGAAAAGGGGATGTGTTCCAATTGACGCAAGGGCTTGTGATTCACCTTTTTGGCTTCACAGGGAAACCCTTCCTGCTGCCCGTTTTCCCTTCAGAGTACCAATTTGCCCTGGAAGTCGCTCGACAGAGCGACGCAACAAATGAAATATACGACCATGGCCGAAAATGGGCACACACCTGCGACTTCCCTTTCAGGATGGGAGTGATTGAAGTATTTGCCTTAAAGTAGAATATATACCTGGAGGAGAAGCTCATCGATTTTGGTCTGCTCCAGATACCTCAGAGGTGGCTTTATGATCCATTGGGAGTGATGAAAGATCACTTGAAGTGTAAAAATTTCCATGTCTACCCTCGCCCCAAAATTCTGGAGCAGAGGAATAACCCCAATGGTAAGGATCTGGAGTGGCACCTAGAGAAGATGAGGACATTGCCTCCTTGGCATGACTTCTATCCTATGGAGGTCGAGTTCGACCTAGACCAGTACCCATTCCCAACTCCTGACTCCACATTCTGGAGAAAAGCGAAGGATGATTTGAAGGAGGAGTTGAAAGACTGGGATGAGGAGCAGTTAAGAGAATGGTGGATCATGAGAGTCCACCATCGAAAGATGAATTCTTACGGGCTCCTGACAATGGATAGGGAATTCACGATTGTATATCAGACCAAGGTTGGGTCTTGGAAGCCCCTGTCCTTCACCAATTTTGTTCCACCAACCACCCCAAGATCGGGCGAAAGCCCAGGAAGAACTGATGATGCCCCTAAGGAGAAAGCAGTCGAGCCTGCACCAAAGGCATTGCCATAGAGGCCGTCTGAAGGCCATGAGACAAGTGAGGAAGAATCGGAGCAACCATTGAAAAGGAAGAGGCAAGAGCCAGCTCAAGTGCCTCCAAAGTTCCCAAAGCGACCTCGTACAGGCACTCCGAGTGCTCCTATCGAAAGATCAGTATCGGGCTTGACCGAAGCAAATGTCGAAGAAATTCCACCAAGTGCCAAAACGGTCCCAACCATAGACGTCATTGATGTGGAGGAGCTCCTCCAACCCGAAGGGGACCCCAAGGTGGAAGTAATGGAAGTTAAAAGTGCCGAGGCCCAGGAGGAGCAAGAACCAATCACGCAAGAAGTCACCATGGCCGCTCTGCCAGGAGGGCATGCAGGTACGCTTTCTTCACCCTACGCTCTGGTCACTCGCAAGTCCACCACGGTCCTGGCCAAGAGTCCTCACCAGTTCACCCTACCCCCACAAGGTCAGTCGCCTCCTTATGTCATGCCCCTAACCTCTCCAAGTTCACCCCGTGATCCCACCACCTGTCCTAATTTGCCTAGTCCCACTCCCCCCGAGTCGTCCGACCAGGACAAACCTATTGAAACTACTTCGCCTACCCATATCGCCGATCCTTCATTAGTCAAGGCGAAGTTAGTAGTCCAATGCCGAACCTCGAAGTCCATTCCCTCGTTGTACATGACGTGCTCCCACTCGTCGAAGCTCCCGCCACTCCTGTCGCCGAACCTTCGGGTGAGGCAATTCCCTTTGATTCTTTGTATTTGTTTACTCCTTTGGCTGGAGATCCAGCCATGTTCGAATCTGAGTTGTCCTTGATGAAAGAATCCCCTTGGCCGAGAAGCTCCTCCAAGCCCGACAAAGTATAGAAAAGATGCTGAAAGAGGCAAGAAAGAAGAGAGGGCGCTCGCTGGCTCAAGTTGAAAGATGCATCATCTTCGATTTGAAGGCTGGAAAGTTGCACAAAGTGAAGAAGATACCCAAAGTCCAAAAGCCCCTGGATGAAATGACTCCAGCGGACTATGACTATCAAGATAAGGAAAAGGACTTGGAGCATCTAAATGTGGACAATGAGTCTGCCTCCATGCACATCAGGATCGAGACCTTCCGAGCGCATGCCAACATCGCCAACCAGCATAGGTTTGAAGCTGAGAGCACTAATATCAAGCTAGAAGAAGAGCTAGCAAGGGCTCGCTCCAAGTTAGCAGAGGCCGAAGAATAGTGCAAGCTGATGCGAAAGGAGGCTCATGCCCTAAAGCTGCAAATAGCACAACTGGAATGCATAGCCGAGAACCAAGCGCAAAGGCAGGCCAAAAATGAGTTGAGAGCCAAGGAGCTCGAAGTAAGAATCTTGCAAATGCAAAGCCAACTGCATGAGAAGGAGGGCCTAGGGCTACTCGATAGGAGCAAAATCAAGGAGATTCGCTTGCATCTACTCAAGAATTTTAGGTCTCGGGCCTCCAGTGCCCTTTTGGTTTTAGCTTACATCATGGAAGCCCAGGTTGTCGCTGAAGGAGGACCAATCATCGATGAGGTCACTCAAAATGTTAGAGCCTGACTCAAGCTGGCCCTCAAGGTCCAAAATGCAAAGTATCAAGATTTGAAGGTCCCTGCGATGAGTCAGACGGCTAGAGATTGGTCAACAGCTCAGACCATAGTGCACGCTTTTTTCTCCATGGTGAAGAAAGCACAAAAGGCAAAAATCCTCCTAGACGCATTCGAGAGCGAGAAACGTGCATCAATGGGCTATTTTAAGGATCTCTCTTCCTTAGGCTTCCCAAGCTTCATCGATAATGATGGGAAACCCTTGACCAAGGAAGAGATTATGCCAAGATGGCTTCAGTTTGAAGGCGACGTCTCGGAGATAGACGAATGGGCCGAACCAATAACGGAGAGGCAGGTCACTGATTACATATTGAAATACTATAAAATTATCGCCTCCCTAAATGATCTATATACCAGGTCCCAACATGCTGATATTGGGCAAATCGATAGGTTTCACATTTTGGTCAAGTCATTGGAAGATCAAGAGCTTTTCGCAAAGGGCATCTGGTCTCAGGTTCGCCAAACCATGAAGGACATCCAAGAATGCCTAGCCCCATCACCGTCGCCAGAAGGAGTAGAGGAAGGAGAAGGAGAAGAGAGAAGAAGAAGAAGAAGAAGAAGAGGAAGGACAAGCCGTGGAAGCACCCCCAGAAGAAGAAAAAGGAGAAGGGTCGGGAGGTAACTCTGGCCCAATGGATGAAAGCTGAGGGTTCTACCACCGAGACGAGCTCGTTGCCCCGCGAGCCGCCAAGAATGTTGACAATTTTGTCACATTCCACCAAGGGGCAGAAAAATCCAAATTTTGTATAATATTTCTTTGTTGAAAATTTTTCTTTTGTTTGTAAGTTATAGCAATTTTGGCTTTCCCTATCACCCCTTGTGGATAAAATGAAAAGGAAAGAGCTTCGCTGCCGAATGGACCAAGGAGAATAGCTTCGTCGAAGGAAAAGAAGGAGAATGTGAAAAGAACTTCGGGCCCGAAGCGCTTCAAATCACCACTTCGGGCAAAAACTTTGCGAAGTAATATTGCCGAAGAAAATACAAAGAAAGCGCTTCGCACCCGAAGCATTTCCAATGGCCACTTCGAGCGAAAGTTTTGTGAAGCGGCATCCAGACGACTTCGCCGAAGAAGAAAAGACAATCCAAATTGGCTAAGGCAAGGAAACTACTTCGGGCCCGAAGTATTTCTAACATCCACTTCGGCCAGTTTTCACCCGAAGCGGTAGAAGCCGAGAAGAATGAAAATGTTTCGGAGGCATAAAAGTGTTTCAGTCGAAACTCCCCTGAGCCGCTATTTTAAAAAGAAGATCGGCCCGAAACGTTTCTCCAGCCAGAAGCAGTTTTGCTAGCAAAGAGGAAGAGTAAAGAGAGATCGGCTTCGGCACTCAACATCCCCGAAGTAGTTTTGCGAAGCTCTATTCAGCGAAGACCAAATCAAGGAGAGTCTACTTCGGCCCAAGGATTTTGCGAAGCGGAGATGTAGCGAAGCGCTTCCCAGGCACACACTCCAAGTCGGGTATTTTCCCGAGGTGATCAAGTGCCCCTCATAAATGCATATTTTCTTGCTCGATAAGCCCGCTGCTCATTTTTGGCAATTGGAAGCGAAGTAGCAGTCCATGAAGGAGAGCCCGGCAAGCATGGCCGCCACTCGAGCACCGCACCCATGATCCAAGGACACTCAGGCGGCTCATTTAATGCATATTTCCATGGTTGACTCGGTCACCATTACCAATTTTGGTAACCGATTTGAGAGATCATTCGCAGCAGCCATGAGGAGCCATCTTCTCGAAGCTCGAGGGTGTACTTCGTCGATTTTGTGATAATGACTCAGAGGGTCGGGTCCTCTATAAAAACCCAAGCATTGTAATGTAAAAGGGGGGGAACTTTCTGCTAGAAAGCTGTTGTAACTTGATGTCCTGCGACTAATACTAAAGATCTTTTGAGCTTCATTTCTCTCTTGTATGCTGCCTTCTGTGCTTAATTCTTTTGTCTTTCTTCATTTGCATACTCGAGACTCTTGAATCCCGAATTCGAGTGTGCGATTGGGGACTGTACCCCTGAAATTCACCCTAAAGGATACATAGGAGAGGAAAAGCGCCATATCGGCTTTCTTTTATGCTGCCTGGTGGGTTGTGATTTCGTATATTGTCTAAGATATCGTTGGATCCAGAGGATACATAGGAGGTCTAGTATTGCGTTTCTTTAGTTTTACTCTTAGTATTCCTTGCTGCTATTCAAGTTATTGGTTGGTGATCGTGCTTCCTGTTCTTCCCCACTTTAAATCAGTGATCTCTCTCCCTTTACCCCTTTTTATTTTCTTTTTCTAACCCTAACTCCTTTTATCTCTTTCTTGCACTCTTATCTCAAACCCCCAAAAGTAGATTAGTATAGGAGCCGGCCTTTCTCCGGAGATTGGCACGAGGGGCATCTCTTCCTCTCGGCCTTTCAATGTTGGTCGCAGGTCTAGGGCACATACATCCACAAAAATCCTTTCCTGTGCGGATTTGATGACCAATAGTTCTTTGATGTCTCATGAAGAAATATTATAGGGTGCTACATCTACAAGCTATGGAGGTGATGATAAAGCATTCTCATCCAAAGAAAGTGATAATGCACAAGGAAGAGGACAAGGACAAGGACAAAGAAAAGTAAGAGGACAAGGACAAGGACAAGGAAAAGGAAGAGGACAAGGACAAGGAAGAGGACAAGGAAGAGGCCAAAGGAGAGGCAAAATAAGAGGATGTGGTAGATCAAGAGGTGGCAATCAAGGAAGAGGAGGTGACAAATCAAAGAAATCTTGTTACAATTGTGGCAATTTTGGTCACTTTGCTAGAGACTATTGGTCCAAAACTTCTCAATATGGGAGAGGTCAATATGGAAACTATGGATAAGAGGAAGGAACTTCAAATTTGTTTCTTTCTTATGGAAAATTAGATTCCAATCTCAATGAAACTTAGATTTTGGATACTGGTTGTTCCAATCACATGAGTGGCAAAGAGGAGCTCTTTGCTATGATGGATTTCTCCTACAAATCAAAGATCAAATTGGGAGATGACAAAACACTACAAGTTGAAGGTATGGTAGCAATGGATGTTCCAACCAAAGAAGGCACCAAGAAGGAAAATGACATTTATTACACCCCCAAACTCCAACATAATTTTCTTAGTGTTGGAAAAATAATGGAGAAGAACTATAGGCTTGTTTTTGATGAAGGAAAATGTGTAATTTTTTATAAAAACAATTGTAATATAGTTGTTACACAAGTATCTATGATAAAAAATAGGTTTTTTTCTCTTAATTTTGGGGAACAAGGAGGTGCTCAACTTGCTAGTGTAGCTATTGCTAATCCAAGTGTGCTTTGGCACGTAAGACTTGGTCATCTTAATTTTACAATATTGAAGTTGTTGACTTCTCAAGCTATGGTGAGTGGACTTCCAAGAGTTGAAGAGCATAAAGAAGTGTGTGAAGGATGTGCTTTGGGAAAGCACTCAAGATCAAAGTTTTGAAAGGGACAAGCATGGAGAGCAAGCCATCAACTACAATTGGTGCATTCGGACATTTGTGGTCCAATGCAAACCAAAAGCATTGGTAACAATTCTTAATTTCTCACTTTCATTTATGATTTCTCTAGGATGTGTTGGATTTATTTTTTGAAAACTAAAGATGAAGATTTTGATTGTTTCATAGATTTCAAAAATAATGTAGAGAATCAAAGTGAGTTTGTTGTAAAAAGTCTAAGGACTGGTAGAGGAGGAGAGTATTCTGCAAATGCATTTCTAAAATATTGTAAATATTGTGGAATAAAAATGCAATTCACAACTGCATACACCCCACAACAAAATGGTGGCTGAAAGAAAGAACCGCACTATAGTAGAAATGGCTAGATCAATGCTTCAAACTGAGCATCTAAGTAACATGTATTGGGTTGATGCTGTTAGAACTAGTGTTTATATTTTGAATAGGAGTCCTACTTCTAGTTTAGATGGGATCACTCCTTATGAAGGTTGGTATGGCAAAAAGACAAATGTAAAACACTTTAAGATTTTTTGTTGTCTTGCATATGCCCACATTCGTGATGAGCAAAGAAAGAAACTTGACCCCAAAAGTCAAGCATGAGAGATTTTCAAAAAATAAAGGCACACACAGAAAAATATTGATTGCAGAGAATATAAAATAGAGTTACAGGGCAAAAAATAGAGTTTTTTTTTACAATGAAGTTTTTTTTTTAAAGCTACTCAGAAAAAAAAACATAGCCACCGGCTTTTTTTGAAGACAGAAAGAAAACAGAAACTATCCAGCTAAAGCAAAAAAAACTTCCAAAAAAAAGTTGGAGTTAATGATGTTATCTCCAATGCCCTCCTTATCCTTCTACTGCTGGCAAATTGGTTTTTTTTTTTAAACCTTATCTTTCTATTCCTGGCAGTTTGCCTTGTCATTGATTTTCACCATGCCTATCCGGCAAAACGTACACCCATGAGATCAAACAGATTTTTCAATCTCCCCCTTGAGCGAAATGGGATGTACGCGTAGGCAGTCTCTGATATAGCAAAAGCGAGCTTTTGGCAGGGGCTTGGTGAAGATGTCTGCTAACTGAGCATCAGTAGAACAAAAGGTAAATTGAAGGAAACCATCATCGACCAAGTCTCTCATGAAATGGTGCCTGATATCAATATGCTTGGTTCGACTGTGAAAGACGGGATTCTTTGTCATTGCAATTGTTCTTATATTATCACAATGAATAGAAATGGGTAGCCCAAGCTCCATACCAAGCTCACCAAATAGATGCTCCAGCCAAATAGCCTGAGTACAAGCTGAAGATGCTGCAATATACTCTGCCTCCACTATAGAAAGAGCTACAATCTATTGTTTCTTGCTACTCCAAGAGATAAGAGATTCACCAAAGAAGAATGCATACCCGGAGGTGCTCTTCCTATCATCAAGAGACCCGTCCCAATCAGCATCGGTGTAAGCAGTAAGTAGATTGTTGTCAGTGAATTTATACCACAATCCATGGTCTTTGGTGCCACGAACATATCTTAAAATGTGTTTGGCTGCCCTCCAATGAGACTCATGAGGAGAATGCATAAACCATGCTACCAAACTCACAACATACATGATGTCAGGATGAGTAGCAGTCAAATACATCAAGCTACCAACTAAGGAGCGATACAAGGTTGCATTGACAAGTGGTGAAGAATCATCTTTCATGAGTTTGCAACCAACAATAGCTGGAGTATCAATAGGGTGGCAATCCTTCATGCCAAATTTGACAAGCATATCCTCAACATACTTGGATTGTGAAATGAAAATGCCAGAAGAAGATTGTTGAACTTGCATGCCAAGAAAGTAACTCATCTCCCCTAAGTCACTCATTTCAAATTCATTAACCATGGCACTCTTAAACTGATTTAACAAGAAATCAGCTATGCTCAAGAAGATAATGTCATCAACATAAAGGTAAATAATGATGAAATCATTACCTTCAACCTTGGTATACACCGTGCTCTCCGTTGTGCATCTCTGATAACCATGTTGCCTAAGATAGCCATCAATCCGAGCATACCAAGCCCGGGGTGCTTGCTTCAAACCATAGAGAGCCTTCTTCAAGCGGTATACCTTGTGTTGTTGGCCAGCCACCGTGAACCCTTCTGGTTGCTCCACAAAGACCTCTTCCTTCAAGTAGCCATTCAAGAAGGCAGACTTGACATCCATTTGATAAACCTTCAAACCAAAATGAGATGCAAGTGCCAAGAGAGAACGAACAGTCTCCAAGCGAGCTACAGGAGCAAATGTTTCATCATAGTCAAGTCCCTCTTTCTGAGCATAGCCTTTAGCAACAAGACGTACCTTGTGTTTTGCAACTGTCCCATCAACATTATGCTTTGTCTTATAGATCCATTTTACACCAATGACCTTTCTATTATTGGGAGCATCAACTAGTTCCCAAGAGTCATTCTTTTGGATCTGTGTTATCTCTTCTTCCATGGCCCTTTTCCAAACATCATGAGCAACAACTTCTTGAAATGATGAAGGCTCAAAAAATGAAGGAGAGATAAGAGCATATGTGATGTTTACCTCTTGATTACCCCCTCTAGTTTGAGACCGAGTCACTCTCTTGTTGAAGTCTTCATCCAACATTAGTGATGGAGGATGATACCACTCGCTAATCCATTTATTCTTAGCTGGTGGGAATGTAGGAGCAGCAGGGGGACTGTTTGGCTGGGCTTGTTGTGGTGAGGTGGTGGCCTGTGTGGGAGGTGATGAAGGCTGAGGTTGAGAGGTCAAATCAGAATCATCAGGAGCAACATCATCATCAAATGTAAATGTAGGAGGATTGTCAACAACAGTGTCCTCCCCCTTCTTGTAGACACCCCCTTCATGGAAAATCACATCCCTGCTAATATGTAACTTGCCAGTAATAGGATCGAAGCACCGATATGCCTTAGACTCATCAGAGTATCCAAAAAAGATACATTTGATGGACTTTTCATCAAGTTTCTTCCTGTTCTCCTTGGGGACATGAACGTAGCAAGTGGATCCAAAAATTTGGAGGTGGGAGATGCTTGGTTTCTGGCCAAACCAAGCTTCATATGGAGTGGAATTTGTGAGAACTTGAGTAGGACAATGGTTAAGAATATATACCGTAGTATGAACAGCCTCCCCCCAAATATTGTTATGAAGATGCATCTCTTTGATCATGCATCGAGCCATCTCCAAAATAGTTTGGTTCTTTCGCTCAACAACACCATTTTGCTGCGGTGTGTAAGCAGTTGTGTACTGCCTCTGAATCCCATGTTTGCTACAATATTCTTTAAATTCATTGGATATAAACTCTCCCCCTCTGTCAGTCCTAAACTTCTTAATGAAATAACCAGATTGCTTCTCAACATAAGCTCTAAACTTAACGAAGCAATCAAAAGCATCTGACTTAGTTTGTAGCAAATAACACCAGCTCATTCTGGAGTGGTCATCAGTGAAGAGTAGCATATATCTGCACTTACCTCCAAGAGTAGGAGTCTGCATTGGTCCACATAGATCAGCATGCACCAGCTCAAGAGGAGACTTTGCCCTATAATTATGCTTTGGAAAGGACTCCCTGTGTTGTTTACCAACAATGCAACTTTCACACAAAGGATGAGAGGGATGGGAAAGGGTGGGCAAACCTTTAACCAACTTCTGCAAACTAGTCAAGGATTTAAAGTTGAGATGCCCAAACCATTTGTGCCACAACCAAGGAAGGTCTTCAGTGGCTTTCAAGCAATTGGTAGCCGGTTGCATCCTCAACATGTACATTCTATTCTCAGACATGAGAATAGTAGCAATCACCCTATGATTTGTCTCATCCGTGATCTTGCAGCTCCTCTTTTCAAAGACAACCTTGTAGTTTTTATGGCAGAGTTATCCAATGCTGAGAAGATTATGCTTCAGCCCAGGAACATAGTAGGTGTCATGCATATACATAATCTGACCGGATCTTGCTCTAAAAGCAATTGTTCCTTTGCCAACAATCTTTACCTGGTTGTTATCTCCAAACTTGACATGACCACCAATCGTTTCCTCAAGTTTGACAAACAGGTTTCTATTGCCAGACATGTGATTAGAACAACCACTATCGAGGTACCAAATACAGTCATCTACAGCTTCAAAGTTGTTATGACTGAGCAAGAAAACATTGTGGTTACCTTCTCCTTCAGTGTAGTGGGCTGACTGCTGTGTTTTCTTCTTCTTCCAACAGTATTGCTCAGTGTGGCCATCCTTACCACAGAAATCACAATGTCGGGGAGTCGAGCTCTGAGATCTGCCACCAGCAGAACGTCCTCCCCCATGACCTCTACCACGGGCTCTTCCATGCCCAGATCTGCCATGACCTCTGGAGGAAGATGTAGAACCAGAGGGAGGAGCTTTGTTTCCTGATGTAGACCCCTGATCACTAAAACGAAGCTTCCCCTGAAATGCCTGATCGAGGGCCTCAGCTCTATCACGAATTTTGTGCTCATAGGTAGTCAAACTACCAAGCAACTCTGCTACGGTTAGCTGAGAAAGATCTTTTGATTCCTCAATAGCTATGGTGATGGGGTCGAATCTTCTGGGTAGACTACGCAGTACCTTTTCAACGATCTTGGTGTTGCCCAGCTCCTCTCCATGAGAGTGTATAGCATTGACCAAGTCCTGAACCTTTGCAAAGAAACCATCAATGGTCTCCTCCTCAGACATGCGAAGAGATTCAAAATCCCTACGCAACATTTGCAATTTAGCCACACGAACTTTGGTCGATCCCTTGTAAGCAGCTTCAAGGGTATCCCAGGCTTCCTTAGAAACCTTGCACTCTACAATCTTGGGAAAGATAGCAACATCAATCCCACTCTGGATAGCAAAAAGAGCCTTAGCATCCTTTTTTTGGGTCTCCAGGAGCTCCTTCTTCTCATCCGCAGTCATACTAGCAAAGACAACTGCATCCACCTCAGTATAGCCCTGTGAAACCAAATTCCACAGGTCCTGAGATATCAAGAGGGTCCTCATACGAATACTCCAGTATTCATAATGATCTCCACTGAACATGGGTATTTGCAACTACAGAGAACTAGGTTTTGCATCCATTTAACCCTACAGATCGAGTTGCTCTGATACCAAATGAGATATTTTTTAGAAAATAAAGGCACACACAAAAAATATTGATTGCAGAGAATATAAAATAGAGTTACAGAGCAAAAAACAGAGTTTTTTTTTTTACAATGAAGTTTTTTTTTAAGCTACTCGAAATAAAAACATAGCCACCGACTTTTTTGAAGACAGAAAGAAAACAGAAACTATCCAGCTAAAGCAAAAAAAACTTCCAAAAAAAATAGTTGGAGTTAATGATGTTATCTCCAATGCACTCCTTATCCTTCTACTGCTGGCAAATCTGTTTTTTTTTTCTTTATCTTTCTATTCCTGGCAGTTTGCTTTGTCATTGCTTTTCACCATGCTTATCCAGCAAAAGTACACCCATGAGATCAAACTGATTTTTCAAAGCATGTATTTTTGCTAGATATTATGAGTCTTCCAAAGCATATAGGCTCTACAATCCCAAAACACATAAAATTGTACTCTTCAGGGATGTAATTTTTGATGAATGGGGAGAATGGGGTCATCAAAAACTTGTTGTTGATGATGGATTTCATGATGCAAGTTCTTCCCAAGTGCAACAAGTGCAGCCCAAAAATAGTAAAGGAAGTCCTCCAAGCCCAAGTATGAGTAATACTTCAAGTACAACAGATGCTACTCTAAGTCTTTCTCCACAAATATCAGTAAGTTCTTCACCTATAGATATTGATTCTCCATATAGAGGTAAGAGAACACTTCAGCATCATCCATGTTTTCAAATGTTGGATAAGAATCTCCAAAAAATGTACACTAGAAGTCAAGCTAGTGAAATGAATACAGTTTTGAAAGACTTGAAAATCTGCATATGTATGGTGATGATGATTCTCAAGAACCTAAGGGTGATGTAGTAAATTATGCTTTAATGACTAGTGTATAGCTAGAGCCATCTAGCTATAAAAAATCATGTACTTATGATGTATGGTAGCAATCCATGGAAGAGGAAATGTCCTCTATAAAAAGGAATGATACTTGGGAGATAGTGAAGCTTCCTAAGGGTAAGAAATGTGTTGGATGCAAATGGGTCTACAAGACCAAATTCAATGCTGATTGAAGTATTGAAAGACACAAAGAAAGACTTGTATCAAAAGGCTTCACTCATAAGTATGGGATTGACTATGAGGAGACCTTTTCTCCTGTTGTTAGACAGGATTCTATCAGATTAGTACTTTCCTTGGCTGCCCACAAAGGGTGGAAAATTTAGCACATGGATGTAAAGAGTGCCTTTCTCAATGGGTACTTAAATGAAGAGGTTTTTGTGCAACAACCTCAAGGTTTTGAAGAACAAGGTAAGGAGAACCTTGTATACAAACTGAAGAAAGCACTATATGGCCTCAAGCAAGCACCAAGAGCATGGTACTCACGCATTGATGGTTACTTTTAGAAATATGGATTCACTAGGAGCAAAAGTGAACATACTCTCTACTACATGAAGCAAGATAAAGGCATTCTCATTGTATGTTTATATGTGGATGATCTAATATTCATGGGTAGTAGTGCTAAGATGAATGAGGAGTTCAAACACTCCATGATGAAATAATTTGAAATGAAATATCTAGGCTTGATGCATTACTTCCTAGGCATGGAAGTACATCAAAAAGGTAAAGGGATCTTCATATGTCAACACAAATATGCTCAAGATATGATCAAGAAATTTGCTATGGAGCAATGCAAGCCTATTGCAACTCCAACGGATCATGGGATCCAATTGAGCAAAGATGATGGAGCACCAAAAGTTGACATGACCACTTACAAGAGCATGGTTGGGAGTCTAATGTTCCTCACCAACACAAGGCCGGATATTCAGTATGTTGTTTCTCTTGTTTCAAGGTATATGGTTGATCCATCTAAACTTCATTTACAAGCAACTAAAAGGATTTTAAGATATGTAAAGGGTACATTGGATTTTGGGATTCATTATCACAAATGTACTTCTATAAAATTAGTTGGCTTTAGTGAAAGTGATTGGGGCAGCAATATAGATGATATAAAATCTACTTCAGGGAACTATTTTAGTCTTGGGTCAGGACTAATTACATGGAGTTCCAAAAAGCAGACGATTGTAGCATTGTCATCTACTGAGGCTGAGTATATAGTAATCACAAATTCTAGTACTCAAGCTTTATGGTTGAGAAAAGTTCTTGAAGAAATTGGAGAACAAAAAAGTGATCCTACAAGATTGTATTGTGACAATATGAGTGTCATACAATTGGCACATAATCCTATCCACCACAACATGTCCAAGCACTTTGACATGAAGTAACACATAATTAGAGACATGATGGAGAATAGGTGGTTGATCTTCGACATTGCAGCACTTTGGATAACATGGCGGATATCTTCACCAAAGGGGTTGCTAAAGCTCAATATATAAAGTCGAGAGACTATCTTGTCAACTCTCTCAACTTTAAGGGGGAGAATGTTAGAATTAACCCCTCTACGTAGATTCCTATTTGGTATTATTTGGTTATAATTCTATTGTTATGATTATTGTTCCAACTTAATTTCATTAGGCATCTTTATTTTTGGCTATTGTAAAGTTGGTTCTATTATGAGCTTATTGGTTAGTGGGTTTTTTGGTTTTCCAAACTATATAAGCTTTGTAAATTTTGGTTTCGAATCAATTCAATGTGATTTGTTACACAGAAGACAAGTTTCTTGTTCAAGTAATTCTAAGAGCACTTCCAAAGAGCTACAAGCATCTAGTCACATATTTACAAATTCTAAGTAAAGATACTTCATTTGATGAGTTAGTCAATATTCTACAAGAGTATGAGGTAGAAAATTTAGTCAAAGATGAAATGACTAACAATGTCTTAGTCTCAAAATATAATCCACAAGGAAATGTTGCTTCATTCTCAAGAGATAGATCAAAATGGAATAATAGATATTATCAAGTATGTAGAAAGAAAGGACATAGTACAAATATTTGTAGGTTCAATCCAAGAAATCAATTCCAAGGGAATCAATTAAATCAAGGAGGTCAATCAAATAGATCATTTCAACCAAGATATATCATAATCAAAACATATTACATCAACAACAATTTCAGCACCAATACCCTTCTCAATATCAATATAATCAATCTCAGTTTCAATCTAGAAGGAAACCAAAAGGGGCACTAAGCTCAAGAAATTCAAGAACTAGAAGAAAATAAAGTTAAAGTCCTTTCAGCAAAATTACTACTTTATGAGGATACTTATCATTTACTTGATCATAATACAAACAGAAAGTAGACTAAAGACAGAAATAAAAGACAGTATGAGCTCCAGGATCAGGATGAAGGTCGTATCAAAGACTAAAGTCTTCAATAACCAAATAATGTAATACAAGGAGGTGTTGGAGTATACTACATTACTTATTACATGTCGATGTACCACCTTAGGTACATCATTATAAATATTAGATTAGGTGTGTGTCCTAGATTAGAGTGTGAGTAGATATTTCATATGATGTAATAATATGAAAAAAATGCACAAGTGTCATGTATTAAGTGTGCAAGTATTATGAGTGTAAATGTGCACAAGTGTCCATTATGTAAGAGTGCACATGTGTCCTTAGAATAGAAAAGTGAATAGTTTGAAAGAAGAGTGAAGGTCAAGAGTTCTCCATATGAAGAGTCACATTCTATTATATACTTGTGACTAAGCATTGCAATGAGTTATATGAGAGATTGAAAGTGCATTGCATATAGCATGCATTAGTAGACCTTTATTCTATATATTTTTAGTATTTTTGTAAGCATTTTCAAGTGACTATTTTATGAGTTATTTCTGAAATAATTTTTTATTTATATTTGTGTAAGCTATTGTGATCATTGGATATTATATATTGCAATTTTATATTCGATTTTGTGGTTATTTAAATGAATTATTGAGCATAAAAACCTAACAGGTTTTCTCAAGTCAAGGATTACCTTAAACTTGGTGTTCTTCCCTTTGATTTACCTCAAGTTGGGAAGTGAAATTTCAAGCAAAAAGTCATGAGGTACACCCTCTTGAAGAACATCCTCTATTATAGAAGCTATGATGGTATTCTTCTCTAGTGCCTCAAACCACGTGAAGCCAACTAGGTCATATCTACAACTTGTGATGGCACTTGTGGTGGCCATTTTAATGGAATTGCCATCATAAAATATATTTTGTAGATGAGCTATTATTGGCCCATCATGGAATGTAATTGTTGTGCATATGTCAAGAAATATATCAAATACCAACATCATACCAATTTAACCCACATGCCCTCATAAACCTTGTATCCAATCTAAGTGTTGTGGCTTTTTTCACAATGGGGTCTCGACCTCATGGGTAATATCTCCCAACCTCATTCAGAGAGCATACTTATATCATAACGACTATAAAATACTTCACCAAGTGGATCAAATTCATTTCTCTTGTCAAAATGATGGGTCATAGAATTGTGAAATTCATCCTACATCACATCATTTATTGTTTTAGCATCCCTTCCAAGATCATTTCAATCAATGGTACACCCTTCAAGAACAAGTAGGTCCAAGAATTGTGTGAAAAATATCACATCTAACATAGCTTCTTGACTCCTTACTATCCTCAATGTAACAACCAAGCCAAAGCCACCAATAAAATCATTTTTGCAATCTTGAGAAAGAGTATCAAGGAATCCCATAGATATTGGCACACCCAAAATCCTTTAGTACTATAGGCCTATTACACGAGCATTCGCACACCTACTGGGGCAACTCTATTTTCTTTGGTTTATGTCATTAAGACCATTATGCCCCTCAAACTTGAAATTTCATCTTTACAAATCTCACTCTAAGAGTTCATAGACAACAACACTACATGCCAAGTTTGGCTATATCAACTTACTTTTTTTATCAACATTGAATCAATGCTCTTGAGCATCTTTATGTTTATCAATATTGGATCAAGTATGCATATTATAACAATATATACAAGCAAGAATTCTATTTTAGTGATCTTATGCTAAAAGAGAATCAGTAGAACTCAAATCTACCTAGCCATTTTCGAGTCAAATTTACTCCCAATTGACTCGATCATTACATCATCAAATATAAGTTTGGTTTTAGGACTATTAGCTTGCTACTCTCGAAGAGATTGAAGAACCTGAGCCTATTAACATCCTTCACCTTCGTTCTTTCTATGCCTAAAGGCATTTGATAGGCTTGTTCTTCTTGCAAAAAAATACAACGATAAAACAACAAATCTACATCAAGTCCAACATTCTCTTTCTTCTCTCCATCCACCTTTTTCTTTTTCTTTTTCTTCTCATGTCTTCTCTCTTTCTCCCACCTTCTAGTCGCCCTCTTTCTTTTTATTTATTAATAAGTTCCATGTCATTATTGTACGATCATGCATGAGTGGCTACATACCTATGGTTGGTTCCTTTCCCTCCTAATTCCTCTTATCTTCCTCCACCTTCTTCAATTCCCAAACATTCTCTGTTTATTTTGTTGCTCCTTTTCTTCAAACTTCTTTTCCTTCTCATTTATTTTCAATGCTTCAAAATATTGATTTTGTGTCTGATGGAGTTACCCATACCTCCTGATTTCATTCATTTTCTTCCCATTTTTCCATCTCCATGCTATCAATCATTCAGAATCTTTAGTCATTTTTTATTTTGCATTCATCCAACACATCCTTACACCAATAAATATTATAACTCATCATGCACTAATTTGGTTTCCTATTGGGTATGTGAATATGCGTTTCCCAATCCCAATTGGTATATTTAATCAATGACATCTAACAATTGTACTTTTTGTGTCCATTTATGTGTCTTACACTTTGTTTATCTCATGCCTCTTTATCCATTATCTATGTGTCTTGTTTCATCTCATGTGTTGTTCCCTATGTTCCATGCACCCATCCTTTATCTTTATATTTTTGTTTGTTACATGCCCTATTTGTCCCAACTATCATGATGTCTTGTTCAATTATCTTCTTAGGTTACTTGGAAATAGAGGTTGCTTTTTTTAATTCAACCATTTGTAGTATTCTACTCAACCTTTATCAAAAGTCATCATGTTCTAAGGAAATTTTTACTCCCTTGGCTAACTCGAGTTTCTTCTTGGAACAAACGCACATCACACATTAATTTGAATTTTACATTTAGGGAATATGACACCATGAGTAGTCTGGCCATAAAGCAATTTTTTTCTCACTCATCCTATCATTCACATAATACAAACTTGGGGATCTACATTAAAAGTTTTTAAAAAAAAAGAGAAGAGATCCAAATATTGGTTTCATCAGGTATTTTATGTCTCCACCAAAGCTATGAACGCCTAGCTAGTAGTGGAGCTACGTCAAAGGATTATGAAGCTAACCTCCATCAAGGCTATAGACACGTATCTCGTAGTGGAGTATGCCCTCAAAGTGGTGACATGTCAGTCACATTAGCAACCTTCTTTTGTATAGACCTTTGAATGCTCATGGATGAGCTAACTTATATTAGATTAAGTCACAATTGGTTAGTCTAACCTTACTCAAGATAAAATATGTAATTCACTACACTCGCTTGTCCATGATTGGATTGATCTTTTTAGGATGGTCTAGGTTTCTATGGGATATTGATTAACCATTAGATAAGTTTAATTATTTCAACTAGGGTGTTTAAGTTTCCTAAAAATACTTTTAGGATCTAAAAACCCTAAGATATTTGGGCGACAAGCATCTTGGCTAGCCACCCTACACTGTATATAAGTCCTACATATCCATTCATATCGTTAATCACGTGTCAGATTAATTATCATTCATAGCCTAAGTTTGGTGTTCAGTGCTTGTTATTTGTCTTATACGTGTTAATATGTCATTATGACTATTAATTTGCCATTGATTAATTTCAACCAATTACGATTAAAAATTTACATTACACATTCAAATTGTGATTAAACAAACAAATATGAGTCTAAACCATGCAAATAAGTAGACACATCATCATCCATCACATCAACATATCAAATATATGTCATCTTACATGTGATATCTATCTAATCACATACATTCATTAATCATATGCATCTAAATAATCTAAACATGTGCATCACATCATAACAAATATCAACTCATCCGCATATGCATATATATATATATATATATATATATACTAAAAATGGCATTTAATTCATTATCATCAATACCCATAAGCTACATCAAAATGACCCTTTAGGATACATCATATATACATATTTTCATACCACACTACATACATCATCTCATAAAATACTGCTCTACAAAATGGTAGTCAATCTACCACACCATGAGCATAGCTCACTATTGTTGTCTCCCTACTCCCCTCCTATCCTCCCAATTATCTCCCTCTCTTTTGTTACCTCTCACCACCCTAATATGGAGATGCTCTTAACATATGTGACATTTTTGGCTTTACAAAATGGGGCACTACTAGGACCAGTGATTGTGTACTCCCATGGCTTTGTCGAGATTGAGATGTCGAGTATGATGGAATAGACACACCCTAATGCACTATCACCTCCTTGTATGCTAACATTCTATCTCTCTCTATTGCACATAGAGAGTCTTAAACTCATCCTTGGCATGCCACAACTATGCAACCTTGGCTCGTAGGGCTGCCATGTCTCCACCACCCTCTACTACTAGTGGTTGTGCCTATAACTTCTATATATCCTACTGAAGCCTCTCTAACCGATCACCCATCTTGCTCGTCACACATGAGAGATGAATTGCATCATCCCTCCATATTGGCCCCTCTCTCCATGGTTGTTAGATCACATCCTATGGCCTTAGACCTACCCATATCTCACGATAATGACATCTATCTCCCTCATAGGGAATTCTTACTCGTGCCTCCATATATGTCTACCACCTCAGGGCGTATGGAACCATGGGCATCATATGATAGACCTTGTGGCCTCTCAACTGCTACATGTTTCCACGCCCATAATTGTATCCAAAGGCTATAACTCAATTCTCTCCAAGTAGTCCTCATTATGGACAACTCCTTGTACATATGTGCTAATAAGGTCAATACCCGTGCATACACCATTGACCTATCCACCAAATCCCTTGTAATCCCTAGTAGGTTCCATGGAAACCGTGCACCTGATGAGTTTGATAAAATAAACTTGGCTAATAGTACCATCGCTAATTCATGTCTCGACAATAGTACCCTCTCATCATAATAATGCTCATAAAGTACCCTACCAATGTCAATCTTCACCCATTCCCAATCAACCCCAAATATCCTCTCCATCATCATTGTCTTCTGCATCCCACCCACTACTATAATCGTACATCCCTCCATCGGTAATCGGTATATCTAGTAGACATCCTCCAACGTTGAAGTCATTTCCCTTATTGAGAAATAAAAAGTACCCCTATCTAGATCCCATCGCTCACACAACACTGACATATATGATCTATTAACATGAATAATCTCCAACAGGGCTACTCTATCAAATCCTACCTATGACAACCACTCCCAAGCATCCTCATTCAATCTCTTCCTAGGACTGAAGATAAGATTGAATAAAAGCAATTGAAATTTGTGTCATGGTCACAATATCTTCATCTACCACCATTTTTCCCATCATCTTCCATTAACCTCAAGATTAAAAAATCGTACGGCTCTGTACAGTTCTCGTAATCATACAAACCCATACAATTTTTGTCCTTTCTTTCTGCGTGGAAATTAAGTGCACCTCCCCTTCCTCGAAATAACGTCAATCTTTCTTTGTTCTTTCTTTCTGCGTGGAAATTAAGTGCACCTCCCCTTCCTCGAAAATACATAAACATTTATTTCTGCTCTGCCCTGCTTTATGGCTGTGGAATAATGTCTTGTGTGTTCATTGCTGCCTCGTTCTCAATATTTTTCTTCATCCTTGTTTAGCTCTTCTGATTGCTTGCTTGTTCTCGTATTTTATTTGAAGAAATCAAGGATTACAAATTTTGCAAGCAGAGATATGGAGGGCAGTTCCAGGGCAGGCAATTCCACTACAGAAATGAAAGACTTTGAGGATTACATACCATCCTCGGTGGAACACGAGAGAAGATATCATATATTCCTCAGCTTTCAAGGTACTGACATTAGAGATTATTTTGCTCGTCACCTCTACCAATCCCTCGTTACTGCAGGATTTCATGTGTTCATGGACGATAAGAGAATAGCGAAGGGACAGAATATTGGGGACATCCTTGAAGAAGCTATTAGAGACTCTACTGTCCACATACGCATATTATCCCCCCATTACGCCACGTCAAAATGGTGCCTCACGGAGCTTTCGTTGATGTGGACTTGCAAATCCAGGTGTGAAGGGGTTAGAATCATCCCCTTGTTTTATAATGTGGAGCCATTAGTGAAAATGGCAGACATAGTAAAGTGGAGATGGATGAGTGGAAGGAGGCTTTGAAGCAAGTAACCGATCTCTCCGGATGGTGTTACAAAGAATCGTCTGCTGAAACGTCTGGCGGGTAAAGC
This sequence comes from Wollemia nobilis, assembly GCA_028583015.1. Classification (NCBI taxonomy): domain Eukaryota; kingdom Viridiplantae; phylum Streptophyta; class Pinopsida; order Araucariales; family Araucariaceae; genus Wollemia; species Wollemia nobilis. The sequence continues at coordinate 1,291,441 of JAQPPZ010004488.1, read as the reverse complement.
TGTGTACTTGTAGCTCTTCTTTGTTTTATGTTTTTGTGGATGGTGTTTATTCTATTTGCGAAGATAACTATTCTCGACGGATTAATTGTTTATTTATTTTTCTCTTTGTAAATAACTCTTAAAGGCAAGAAATTTGTTTAAATAGCTTTAGTTTACAGTCTACTTACCATATTTTTTAATAATATTTTTTATACATATCTATTATTGAGATTAAACTTGAATCACTATAATAATACAAGTGACATCCTTACCAGTAAACCACACTCATAAGAATAAAACAACAAATTTTTTAATCCTTACCATTCTTTAACAGGGCCTCTACTCTCCTTAGAGCAGCTCGACGTATTCTTTTCCCCTTGGCATTCTTGAACAGGGCTGAAATAGAGGAGCTATAACCGTCAATAGAAATCTCAATTACAAGTAACTACGACAATAAATAGGTTTTTTAATATTAGTGTAAAAGTTAGGGTTTTGATGTTAGTTTTAAATTATGTTTTAGATGGAGATAAGTTAGATGGAACTCCTTGAATTTTTATAAATAAACTGCTTTCAAGACCCTGTTCATTTTGTAAACTGAAATTTATAATAACAATAAATATATATATATATATATATAAATATATATATATATATATATATATAATTATTTTAATATTTTTATTTATTAAAAATTTATTTTTATTAATAAATAAAAATATATGATATTTATTATTATTTTATAATAATTATTTTAATATTTTTATTTATTATAGATTCAATTAAAAATTGTTTTTATTTATAAAAGATCTAAATGGCAGATTATTATATTAATTATTATTTTATTACGCTTATTTATAAGAGATTAAATTAAAAGTTATCTTTATTTATATAAGATGTAAATGCCGGTTATCCTTATTTCAAGAAGATTTCAATAGGGGTAATTATAGTACAACATAAGTATGTTTTTTTAAATAAATAGATTTAAGAGAGTATGGGTGGTTTATGATCTTCTAGAAGTGTGAAAATTAGGATTATTTTACATTTTTTTTTTTTTTTGTAAGTAAGTAGATATTATTAAATGTGATTATATATATATATATATATATATATATATATATATATATTTGGTTGTTGATATGTGTGCATTTTCGAATTATAAGGTACAAGAGTGAATGTAACCACTTTGTAATAGTTTTGTATAAGTGTAGGTGTAGAAATATTAGAGTTGTAACAATCTTGAACTGTTACCTTGTTTGTAACTGCAATAGATTCTTTAGGTTTGAGTTCCAAGATAGATTAATATGATTACTATTGCATTGTACAAGTTTGGTGTGTGAGAAAACACGAATTGAAGAAGAAAAAACATTTTTTTCAACCTACTACATTTTCATGTATGTTGCAATCTAGATTTTACAAAAAAGCCTGAACTACCTAATTTATAACTTCTGCTGCAATTATCCATTTGCTGCAAATAATACACATGGAAAGCCCTTTTCAAGAGATTTCCAACCATATATCACACTCCATATTTTACTCAGTATTAGTTTTTATTGTCACCTCTAAAAATCATATTTTGTCCACTTTTTCCAGGCTTTGGACGTACCCTGTATAGCTACCTTGCAGAGCTCATAACTTTTGACTTACAACTTTGTTTTGCATGTTCTTTATACCGTTGGAAAACTCTCAGAATAAAATTTCTATCCATATATCATTTACCTCATTCTGATCTCGTTTGGACCTTCATATTATGACTACAGTGCTCTATTTTTAAACTTTGGTGCTATGTTTCAGACTTCACATGTTCATTTGGAGCCTTCAATTCTTCATTTGGTATCAGAGCTTTGTTCGGTTGGAGGTTTAGAATCACCTGTGGTCTTTTTATAAGCATCATAAAATTTATTCAAAAAATACGTATGTTGTAAAAGGCTCAAAATAGATTTTCAACGAATATATATATATATATATATATATATATATATATATATATATATATATATATATGTAGACACCAAAACAGCACCAATCCGATTATGTGACCGCAAACACTGATCGCATTGACACACACAGCCCCCAGGGCAGCCCCCAGAGGTTAAACAGTGGTCCTAACCACTCATACAACAGTTTTGGAAGGTCAGAGATCAATTTGGCACCTTTTAGGCACTCTGCTCCTTATTCGTTCCACCTAGAGATGAATACGAACTTGTATTCCATGCTCGCTCCTGGGTGGGGCGAATACCAGGTTTGACCAGAAAAAATTCAAACCTCGACACATGACAACTCAGATCTGCCACTTAACTATCCCTTCATTGCATGGGAGTGCGAGTGAGTTTTTTTGAGCATGCAGAGGCAGTTACAAAGACATGCACAGAGGCAGTTAAGAAGCCCTTGATCAGGAAGAAGTCTTCTCTTCCCTGAAAAAGCATGAATGCTAAGTGGCACTTTCGCATGTTAATTCAAAGAGACCCCTTGGGTCTATAAAATGGTGAGTCTCCTCACCCAAAATAATATAGAGAGAAGGAGCATTTGAGCAACGAAGTGCTGCCATTTTACATACCTACTTGCGATTTGTGCCTTTCACATCCATAATCTCTCATTCGAAAGGGAGGTTATTGGGTGACTATTGGAAGCACGAATCAAGACCCAAAACCCAATTTTTGGCCACAAAATCCTACCAATTTGTCGACAATACATCACAACAGGTTTCGGACCCATCCCAAGTGGATTGGTGTCAAAACAAGGCCTCAACCGATGGGCGGCTTGCCTTCGGGCGCCCCCCGCATTGTTGCAGGTTTAATCGTCTCACCCCGGAATGAGTACCAATTTGTTGCAGGTTTACTCGTCCCACCCCGGAGCGAATACGAATCTGTAATGAATTTGCTGACTGTTCTTTTTGCAGTGTCTTCCTGGTCACATTTTTATGCTTCTGTCAAGTTTTCAGTCTATTTGGATTTATTTTAATCATCGTTTTCTTTATATTTTGCATGCACTAACAATAAGCTTTGGGAATCACAAGTTTCATTTTATATACAGGTGCTACTGATTCTCTTTTCTATTTCTTTGAACGTAGGTCTTCAGATATCAGAGGAGCAGCGAGGAGTCAACACTCATATACACAAGCGGCGGTGACGTTTTGGTCCGCCCATCTTATATGTGGGCACGCGGAAGAAGGAATTCTAAAACAAGTTGTAAAGAATCAATATTTAACGCTCCTATCCCCTAAAAAGGAAGGAGACGTATTGTAACACGACTTTGAAAGCATATCAATAAAAAGGGCCATCTTCCATATCTGCTTTTATCTCATTTTCATTCATGTTCCTTTCCTTTCATGCACTTTTCAATACATAGGGTTTAGCGTTATCTTTAGTTTCATTTACATCGCATTTTGGTTTATCCTTTTTGTTTTCGTATCCTCGTGCTTTCAATGGCGATCACGGTGGGACCCTGTCCTCTATTTTTTTAGGTTAAATTTTTGATCGGAAATTGCTTGTTTTTGCTTACAGGTACCTATTTTTCAAACACTGGACTGTTATTCATTTCAGTCTGTGACGAGTACAGAATTGGGATTCGTCTCATCCAGGGGCGAATAGGAATTCGTCCTACCCTAGAATGAATATTGTTCTGTTATTCATCTCACCCAGGGATGAATAGCGCTCTGTGCAGTTTTAGAACAGCAAATCAGAGGCATCCTTTTTGGGCAGAGAAGAGGTAGGGGTTCTAAACAACCTCTGTCAATTTTTTGTTTTCTGTTTTCTATTTTTTAGTTTTTGGATTGCTTAGGGAAAGTTTTCTTTTGGCTGCATGTTTCATTTCTTTGCAAAATAAAAAGAACCCCACACATCACGTGGTGATTTAAACCAAGGAGTTGGTCGTAAAACCCCAGCCCTTGAGCAAGACCAACGATGGATTTCATCACCACCTTGGCTTGAATATTTGCATCCATTACCCCGATCGCGACTGTTGCTAGACGTAAATCCTGATGAAAGCTGACCAAGTGTAGCTAGGGTGATTCCTAGTGCATGAGGATAAGTCTTCTATGGTAGGTGTCATAAACAGGGCGATTCCCCTTTCGTACCGCCTACGTACCACGTACCATCTACTCTCACGTACCAATAGTTTCCCTCACGTAAGGGCGGGTATATAGAGAGGTTGGTATATCGGCCTGGCAATGGTATATCGAAGGGGCGACCATTTATGGGAGTCATAAGAGCCATCATTTTGCATTTAAACGTTCTTTACAAAAGCTTTCAAAAACAAACATCAAAACACACTAAACCAGATTTAGGGCACACTTTTAATCTTTAAAAGAGATAATCATTGCTTGTGTGTGTGTGATCTTTTCTGTTTAGTGTAGCATAAAAATTGAAAAAATCATAAAAAAAGATAAAAACCTACATAGCTCGTAGAGAGACATCACCATGGTATTCACTCGTAGCCAAGCCCAAGCATGGGCAGAAGCTGTAGAGAGGGTACAAGGGGGCACAAGTCACCTCCGATACAACCTCGAAGACTTGGTCATACCACCTTTTTGGCAAAACCCACTAGATAGTCCCCATCATGCCATGACTGAACGAGACTATAGAGGCACCCCTTTGAGGCGCACTCACTCCCAGCATTTCACACCCTTCCAAGATGAGTACGTCCAAAAGAAAACACCCCTAGATGCTCGATATGAGTGGCTACCACCGTGCAATGAAGTGCCAAAACAACCTAGGGTCCCCAAGGAGGAGCCATATGATTTCGTCATCCCTCCTCTAGCCCGCATCAATGTTAGAAATAACAAGCAACATCTAGAGCACAAGGCTCTTAAACCTGAGCGAGTCAACTTCGCCCGCCCCTTTCACACATACGAAAGGGAGTATGAGGAAGACCATTACGTTCCTCAAGAGCAATACACAGCATGGGAGCGATGCGCTTCCGCACCTGCTTTTCATCAAGACCACCCATTGAGGCAAGAGCCTCGGGTGAATGCTGCCAACCTCGACAGAGGGAAGCGGCATATAGAGATCTTGGATCATCGTGACCGAGATAAACATGTAGGTGAGGCATCTAGGCCTCCTAGACCCAACACAATAGAGCAAATTGATATAGCATTCACCCGCCAAGCACAAATCACGAAGCTTGAGAAAGATCAACAACAGCTAGAGCATCTATATCACCTTAATAAAGAGTGCATTCGGTGCCAAACAGATGAGCTACTCAACAACAATGTGCATGAGAGGGTCCCAACCCCTCGAATACAAAGGGCAGAGAGGCACGAGAGGCACGACCCCTTGGTGCAAAATAGAACATACCAAGTGTGGCCTCCGAGACCTCCTAGACTTGAGTGGGAGGCCACTCCCAGAAACCATGATGGGCACCCTCCGCGGGCACCCATCTATGTTCATAGGCCTCGCCCAAAAACTCCTCAAGAAGATTATGAGGAGTATGAACAAGAAGAAGAGCGGGCTGAAATGCCCTATCAAGGCAGAGGGGCTGCTATTCGGCCACCCCTCTATAGGCCTCAAGTTCCCTACAACCCGCAAAGGGAACAAACTAAAGAGGAAGAAATCAAGTCTTCCGATGCATATAAAGCACTCTTAGAGCGCTTAGAGTCTATGGAGATCAAAACTTTTGGGCCCCAAAATCCCACCTTACGCCAACTCCGTAGTCACCCTATGCATCCATCAGTACCGGCACCTCCTTACCCTGAGCACTTTAAGCTGCCCCAGTTGGCACTCTTTAGAGGGGAGGAGGACGCCCAAGAACATGTGACTAGGTTCCTGAGCCAATGCTTCGGCATTCAGGATAATGATGCTTTGTTATTAAGAACATTCATAACCACATTCGTAGGCCCTGCCTCGGATTGGTTCACCCAACTGCCAAAGCATAGCATTTGTAATTTAGATCAGTTAGTGGACGCGTTCCTCGAACGCTTCACCTTCAACACCAAGAAGAAGGCGTCACTGAGTGACCTAGCCAGCCTCAGGCAATATGAGGAAGAAACTATGGCGGCCTATGGGAACCGATGGAGGACTTTGCTTTCAAAGCTGCCCTACCTCCCTCCTATGTTCGACCTTACACAAATGTTCTCAAAGAGCTGTTTGAGATCGATCTCTGTGCTATTGTAGCTGCAGCAATATGCCACTTTAGAAGAATCCCTGGCGCAAGCCAAAATCATTGAAGAGATCAAAATTCAGGATGGTGAAATTGCTAAGCCAAAAAAGAAAGAATGGTCTAAGAACAACAATAAGACAGGGACAACGCAACAAAAACCCGTCGTGGTCAATCAAGTTGCTATCAACATACCTACGCCTGCACAAGCAACACAGCCCCAAAAGGCTAACTATCAGGCGGTCCCTCCTAACAATTATGAACAAGAGAATAATCGGCAAAAGCAGAATCAGCAGCGTCGCCCTCGGTGACAATTCACACCTTACATGAAATCCAGAGACTCCTTGTTTGACCGCTTGTCAGCGGAAAACTTAATCAACCTACCCAAAATTCAACACATAGATCCCAATGCGCCAAAACCAAAGGGTTATAGGGAAGAATTGTACTGTAGGTTTCATAGACAGAGAGGGCATGATCTTAATGCCTATTGGAAATTTAAAGGCTTGGTGCAAGACCTGATTGATAACAAGACATTAGTGGTGGACAATCCCATAGCACTAGGCAACCAACATATGGGAGTCTTCAAGGATCCCTTGCCCACCCATGATGCACAAGCAAAGAATGTACAAGTCAACGAAGTGACACAGAACTGCCCCATGCAAGGGTATGTGGGAATGATAAGTATAGTGACTTGGAATAAGAGGCATCCGAGCATAGTTGCCCCCGCGATAGCTACAGGAGAGGTGCCAACAACATCACAACCCCAACAACACTCTCCTCCACCTAGACCAGTGGTCACGATTCGGACCAAGCTTACCCAAAGCTTGAGGACCACGTCGGCTAGGCTCTCCATTTATGAGCTTATACAACAATCACCGCCTCATCGAGAAGCTCTAATGGAGATATTAAAAGCCATCGAGTTGCAGCCCCACGAGGCAAATGCCTTCAAAAATTTTGTGGGACATGTCAAAAGATGCATTGAGCCAGTCATCACCTTCAGAGATGATGAAATAAAATCAGTGACTGGTGACATGGCGGATCCACCCCTACACGTCATCGCGCGGGTCAACGGGATTCCGTACAAAAGAGTATTGGTAGACACTGGCTCATCTAGTAACATCATTACCACAACGGCATTAAAACACTTGAAGTTTCCCGCATCTCACATAGTGGCCTCCACCTATACACTTCGAGCATTTAATGATGCAATATGCTCAATAGTTGGCACAATTGTCCTACCCATCCAAGTGGGACAAAAGACAATTCCTACATTGTGCCACATCTTGGAGGGTGAGATGGCTTATAACATCTTGTTGGGCCGACCATGGATCAGGGACATGAAGTGTGTCCCTTCGATAGCTCACCAATGCCTCAAGTACACTTTTGAAGGGGAAGTGCACGTAGTTCCAGCAGACCTGGAACCCTTCAAGTACTACAATTCGGTGCAGTTAATGCCGCAGTCGACCCTTCCATCAACGCATGTGGATTTTCAGTTGAATCCATCTAAACAGGGTCCGATTCCATAGGCATCCCCATTGTCAAAGCCCTTAGATCCTCAGCCAGGTCCATCTTCATCGACTGGTCCTTCATCAACAATGCCACCTATGGTGGCCACAACGAAGGACAAAGGGAAGAAACCCATGGAAGAAGTACCACCTTCGGTCTCAACCATCTCTACTGAAGAGATACCTAGCAGAATGGAAGTTGAGACGCCTAGTCCACCCGACATGGAGTGGACTTCGAAAGGACTTCCGTTCTCTCCCCCTCAATCACCAACAATCACTATTGAAATGGCCAACACGGGCCTGGGGGAGTATTTAGTGCGGAACATTGTTGCAACGCCCACACTTGAGTCCATGCAGGACATGGGGAGACCTCGCCTTCCCATCGGCAGTGTTGTTCCTCTAGGCTACCCGCAAAACCAGACAAACTTTGTGTATGGGGGCCTTGATTATGGTATTGAACCTTCCATGCAAGAAGAAGAAGATGAAGAGCCCTTTGTGGAAGATGTCAATTATTTGTCCAACCCAGACTTCGCTTTAAGATATCTTGGCCAATGCAATTGGCACGGATATGGGTTAGGCAGATATGAGCAAGGAGTGCGTGTTCTTTGCCAACCGAGATACCAGATGCCATATGACAAGTCGGGAGTAGGGTTCAACCACCCCCTACCCCTTGACATCTTGGTAGAGAACATGCAAGGCCTAGGGATAGGCAACAAGGATGGGTTGGCATTAGATCCATATGCCAATCCTAACATGACATACACATTGGGGGATTATCTCCCATTGTTGACAACCAACCTTGTTGACCTCAACAACCCTTTCCCTTCACTCGAGAGAGGAGAAAGTTCAAGGACTCCCCTACAAGAGGGGTATAGACAAGGTCAGGAAGGATCTTTAGAGGACGAATCGAAATATGAAGTAGCACCATGGGACCCTTTCGAATCGGATAGCAATCACTCACAAGTGACTCCCATGGATGATTATCAAGAAAGCCTCTTAACAATGTTCCCCTTGGGTGCTCCGATCGAGCAAGTGCCACTCCAAGGAAAATCAGGTCCCCCCGTAGAGAGCGGAACAACCTCGATGGGACCACATCAATTTGATCGAGCAAGACGAGCCTAACATGTCATAAACAGTTGTCGGAGCCAACGAAGGTCTGTGGATCTCCGACAGTGATTATGAAGACAAAATTGAGATGGCCCATCTCAATCGCCTAGACCGCAACAACACCCTTTGGATATTGATGGCATATTTGAACAACTAAACATAGTTCCAGGACATGAGTGGCACCTAAACCCCATGTAGTGGGACCAAGTGTTGAATCCACCACATTGGGCATACAGAGAGCAACTTCCACCTAGGGACCCTATCGAGTTACCAGTGCCAAGGGTAGACCTCGTCCTTTTATCCGCACATAGGGCCGATCCATTTGTGCCCATACCTCTAGAGCCAGATCCGGAGCACAAAGATCATCAAGCTGGGGGTACCTCTATCCCCCGAAGAGCAAGCCAATTACCCCAAAAGCTCCAAGGATTCCTGCAATCTCTTGGTCAACCCCAAAAGCTCCAAGGATTCCTAATCGCTTGGTCAACCCCAAAAGATCCAAGGATTCCTATAATCCCTTGGTCAACCCCAAAAGCTCCAAGGATTCCATAATCACTTGGTCAACCCAAAAGCTCCAAGGATTCCCATAATCCCTTGGTCAAACCCAAAAGCTCCAAAGGTGTCCATCAACCCTTTGGTCAAACCAAAAAGCTCCAAAGGTGCCCATAAACCCTTTGGTCAAACCAAAAAGCTCCAAGGATTCCCATAATCGCTTGGTCAAACCAAAAAGCTCCAAAGGTTCCCATAAACCCTTTGGTCAAACCAAAAAGCTCCAAAGGTTCCCATAAACCCTTTGGTCAAACCCAAAATGCCCCAAAGGTACCCATAATCCCTTTGGTCAAAACCTCCAAGGGCCCGAAAGAGCCACTTGGTCCGCACTCATGCGGAATAAACCAACCATCAAGAAAATTCAAAAACAACAAAATAATCAAAAATTACAAAAAAATCTGCATCTCAATTTCATGCATACTTCAAAAAATAAAAATACAAAAAAAATAGCTGCATTAGGCATCACATCCATACATTGCATATTTGTTGGTCATACAGGTCAAAGGCACCATAGACTGTCATTACTTGGCAAACCCATCATTTTTCACATTTTCCATTTCGTAAACAATACAGCAAAAATAAACATCATCCACAGTTTCACCATATCATGCGTCAGTTGTCGTCTAATGTATCTAGAGTTTTCGTCATTCAGTTGTCATTAGATTTCTAGCCAAAGCTATACAAAGTCAAACAGATTTTACAAAGGTAGAGTCATACTTGGATCACACCTTGTTACGTAGCATCCCATCACAAGCTAAAAACACATAAAACAATTCCCAAGTTGTGTAAATGAAAGATGAAACCTGTAAAGCAATTCAGGATACCAAATAGTGAAAAGGTTATCTCGCTCATCCCCCTGTGCGAATGACCCCAAGAATGCTGAGAGTTGGCAAAAGGACAAGAATCTTCCCTACCCAATTCCCCAAGAATCCCAAGTTCTCAAAAAAGTTGCAAAACATCACAAAAATTTGCAAAAGTCAAAACCACAAAAGTTGACATCAAAATCCCACAAAGTGCATACATCAAAAAAGCACAAGCAATAGTGATTCTCATCACTCCAAAATTCAAATCCCTTGCTCAAAAAAAAAAAAACAAAAACAAAAATAAACAATGATTTTTATCACTATAAAAGAGCAAGTATCCCAATACAAATGAAGAAAAGAAGGGAGTCAAACTTGAATCCCTGGAACTCTCAGCATTCAAAAGGTCATGAGGTGAACCTCAGTACCGGTTTGGTGGATAGCCTATCGGTCACTGGTGACAAACCTCCTGCATGACGATATATCTGTCACATTTACTTGTGTACAAATCAATGTTTGCATGTGGATGAGCTAGCTTATGGTATCCTAGATAGCACAGCAGATTAATCTGACTAAATACAACAAAGGAGTTAGTGGAGCTAATTAGGTGATCCTCGATACAGGTTTGGTTGATAACCTATCTGGCACTAGCGGTATCCTGACAAATACCACATAAACAAACTCAATTGCACACACAGGGATGTGAAATAACTTGGTCAAAAACAAGTCCGATTCATACCTTGTTCAAAAGTCTTGTAAGATAAAAGTACAGTCTTGGCTAGTTAGTTAAAACATCTGAGTCTCAAAAAACCTTAACTACATTCTAAACCAACTGTTATATATCATTCCATTCTTACATCACCATCAAAAAATACAAAAAATAACATATATACATGCAAAGTCATTTACCATCAAGCAATCACCTAGAACAAAAAGCCATAAGTCCTATAAAGTCTATGGTGCCACCGCCAAATATCAACAATTCATTTCATCCATTCCATATGCATATCATATAACTTAGAAACATTTGCATTCATCATAACATATGCATCCATCAATGTAAATTAACATGCATCCATCAACATCAATCACTGTACATAAAATCAAAACACGACATGTGTATAAACAAAAAGAAAGTCATGTATATATATCATCAAAATGCCCTCAGGCTACAATAATATGGTCCTTTGACCTCACAAAAAAATCAAAAACAACAAAAACTGCATCCAAAATGCACCAAAATATAAATGCAAAAATGGCCATTTGCGCCTCGATTCTTGGCATACAAAACTGATGTCGGGGTCACAAATTTTCACTATCCTACTCCCTAAGAAGGCTACCATAGCTGGACCGCTCCATGGGAGGACGGATTTTCGCCAATTTCATCCCCAAGCGGCGTCACCAAAAGGGTCAAAACCCACCAAAAATAGCAATAAAATTGCGACAAAGTTACGACTTGGAAAAAAATGGAAATGCGGATTTCAAAAAGTAACACACAAAAAAGCAATAAAAATTGTCGGACAAAGGTGCTCTATGCACTCGACACTCAATGGCATACAAAACCGATGTCGGGGTCTACATTGTCACTATCCTACTCCCTAAGAAGGCTACCATAGCCGGACCGCTCCACGGGAAGACGGATTTTTGCCAATTTTAACCCCAAATGGCGTCCCAAAATGGGTTAACACCCACCAAAAATAGGTCCAAAAATTGGGAAACTGCTCAAGCATTCAACGGAAAACATCTGAAGGCACCCTCACCTAAGTCATCTTGGGTCAAGCGACTCGTCGCTTTTCTCATGTTGGTCATTCCCTCATCGATTCGTCGCTTGAGGGGGTAGTCACACTTAGTCACCAATCAACAAATACACACCCAATCAAGGCAATGGCATGCATTCAAAGAATCATTGACAAAGACAATCATGCTCCTGCTTGGGGCAGCAAACAAGCAATAATCACAAACTGATCAAACACTTGGCATTCGTGAATCATGAACTCAAGGTTCCCACAGACAAAAGGTTGCGCCCTTTGCCTATTCATGACTGATCAATGTCCAAGCTCAAGTCACACCTCACCAAAATAGGTTAATACTTGAAATCAATTTCCTTAGCTCGTCAGAAGCAAGGATTCAAGAATGCATGCCCTTTCCATACTTGGGGCATCAAAATTTGGTTAGGTTACTGAGAAACCCTAATCATTAGTGCTTTGGTTATCTATTTTTGCTCAGAGCTATGCGCCACGCACAACGCATCCCAAAAAGGGGCATCTATAGACACCAAAACAGCACCAATCCGATTATGTGACTGCAAACACTAATCGCATTGACACACACAGCCCCAGGCAGCCCCTAGAGGTTAAACAATGGTCCTAACCACTCATACAACAGTTTTGGAAGGTCAGAGATCAATTTGGCACCTTTCAGGCACTCTGCTCCTTATTCGTTCCACCCAGGGACGAGTTCAGATTGGTATTCGTTCCACCCAGGGACGATTACCAGCGCTCGCTCCTGGGTGGGGCGAATATAAGGTTTGACCGACAAAAAGTCAAACCTTGACACATGACAACTCAGATCTGCCACTTAACTATCCCTTCATTGCATGGGAGTGCGAGTGAGTTTTTTTGAGCATGCAGAGGCAGTTACAAAGACATGCACAGAGGCAGTTAAGAATCCCTTGATCAGGAAGAAGTCTTCTCTTCCCTAAAAAAGCATTCATGCTAAGTGGCACTTCCGCATGTTAATTCAAAGAGACCCCTTGGGTCTATAAAATGGTGAGTCTCCTCACCCAAAAGATATACAGAGAAGGAGCATTTGAGCAACGAAGTGCTGCCATTTTACATACCTACTTGCGATTTGTGCCTTTCACATCCATAATATCTCATTCGAAAGGGAGGTTATTGGGTGACTATTGGAAGCACGAATCAAGACCCAAAACCCGATTTTTGGCCACAATATCCTACCAATTTGTCGACAATACATCACAATAGGTTTTGGACCCATCCCAAGTGGATTGGTGTCGAAACAAGGTCTCAACCGACGGGCGGCTTGCCTCCGGGCGCCCCTTGCATTGTTGCAGGTTTAATCGTCTCACCCCGGAATGAGTACCAATTTGTTGCAGGTTTACTCGTCCCACCCCAAAGTGAATACGAATCTGTAATGAATTTGCTGACTGTTCTTTTTGCAGTGTCTTCCTTGTTATATGTTTATGCTTCTATCAAGTTTTCAGTTTATTTGGATTTATTTTAATCATCGTTCTATTTATCTTTTGTATTCATTAACAATAAGCTTTGGGAATCACGAGTTTCATTTTCATATACAGGTGCTACTGACTCTCTTTTCTGTTTCTTTGAACGTAGGTTTCAGATATCAAAGGAGCAGCGAGGAGTCAACACTCATATACACAAGCGACGGCGACGTTTTGGTCCACCCATCTTACATGTGGGCACGCGAAAGAAGGAATTCTGAAACAAGTTGTAAAGAATCAATATTTAACGCTCCTATCCCCTAAAAAGGAAGGAGACGTATTGTAACATGACTTTGAAAGCATATCAATAAAAAGGGCCATCTTTCATATTTGCTTTTATCTCGTTTTCATTCGTCTATGTTCCTTTCTTTTCATGCACTCTTCAATACATAGGATTAAGCGTTATCTTTAGTTTCGTTTACATCGCATTTTGGTTTATCCTTTTTGTTTCCATATCCTCGTGCTTTCATATATATGCCATGGAATAAAATAATAAAGTCTTCTAGTGCTTCTTAGTCCATTGCCAAAAAAATTATAAAATAACTTTATTTTTTAATTTGAAGACTATATTTTAAAGTTTGAGCATATTCCTACCACAAAGAATGTGGGATAAATTATATATTTTTTCCTTAAAATATGTACCTTTAACTAAGAACAATGTATTTTGTAAGAAAAAAAATATAATATGCACCTCCTACCAACTATTAATGTTGAACAAAAATGATAAAATAAAAAATTATCTAACTATCAACCAACCATGTCCTACTCCTCTATTACATTTGAAAACTTATTCTTGAATTTGTCAATAAGGTCCTTCATACACAACATTAGTCACTCTATTTTATGACATGACCCTTTGCATGATACCTCCTATCAAATTTATATACGGAAAATTTTAAAAAATAAATGAGTTTTTATTAGTGCTTTGATCCTCCATTTTAAAAAGCATCATTACATCACAAGTTCTTTGGGCCTTTCCAACATCCTTCAACATGTACAATGTCTAATCTCTCCTCTAGACTTAGTGTAGTGACTAATCACTACACCAAGCAAAACCTATTGAAAAGGTAATTATGGTCAAAGTATCATCTGAAGGCCACTAAGGAGAAATAAGATGTGGGGGTACAAGATCCATATAACCTATGAAATAGCCAATGCCAAAAGACCATCAAGAGCACCACATCCCTACCACCACCTGTTGTTAACCTTGAAGCTCCCCATGCCATGAAGTCTAGCTGACACATCAAGCTAGAATGATACAATGTTTTATAAGCCCTTACAATGGAAGCTAGGGTGGATTCAGTTATTGGTTGGAGTCCTGGAGCCTTTTTGATGACAATAAAAAGTGCTTTAAATTATATAAGGCTTTGCTTCCTCCAACACCTATGGCTATTTCTCCTCCCTGGAGAGAAAAGACCATGGGACTGGTTCTCTTACATATCTAATGGTGTTCCCAAAACCACAATGCAGTTATGAGACAATAGCATCTAGAAGTCTTGAGGATTAGATCCCATAGGTCATACAAGAAGAAGAGAAATTCAAGGTGACAAGATAGGAAATTGGTAAGGCAAGATCCTTTCTTCCTTCAATAGGAGCTTAATACTGAAGGACAAGGGAGGATGAAGCAGCTTGAAAGATTTCAAGTTGTGAAACCTTCCCTATATATTTAGGCTTGCTGGCCCCTATGAAGGTCTCCTTGAGATCCATGGCATAAAAGCGATAAAAAGCAAAAGAGAAAAAATTTGAAGGATACCTGAGGCTTGTAGGATAAAGCATATCATATAAAAATTTTGATCACCACTAGAGAATTGGAAAGGAAGCAACAAATAAGCTACTGACAATAGATGCCCTTCCAAATAGAAAAAAATACAAAAAGACAAGGAACGAAACTCCAAGAGATGCAAAATATATATATGAGTTGTGGCTACTTGATTTCTTCCCCCATTCTTTGTGTGTATGCAAGCTTGTATGGGAACCTCATGACTAGTATCTATCTCTTCCTTGTGCAAGCTTTATAATATGAACACTTTCCTAGCATAGGTGGCTCATGTGTTCACTAATCCCATAGATACAAGGAGGTATTTTACTCTTGGTGCATCACCACCCTTAGTTTAGGCTAGATAGGTTTTGCTTCTTTCTTTACTAATTTTCTCTCTAACCCTTTTCTTGTACACAACCTAATATGCTAGGCTAGAGTAGGAAGTAGAGCACCAATAATATATTCAAACAAGGAGTCAATCCTAGTAAAAGATCTTGGAGATTCTACCAAAATCCACGTCCCATGCTCCTTGAAATTATAAAACTATATACTCTATGTGAGGTGCAAGCATTAGATGCACCAACAATCGCAGTGGATGGACATTGTATCGAAGCATGAACTAGAGTCAGACTAGTTCCCAAAACTTAGTACATTAATTCTTAATTTTTTTTTGTAGGACAGGTGATGTATTATACAAAGAGTTTTTGCATCCAACAAACATGAATTTCATAAATTGTCTAACGTTCCTCATATACTACAATAATTTTTAAAGATATTTTTTATTTGTATTTTTCATACTACTTGACACAACCAATTTCTCATCATTGTATTCTCATCATCATTTACATACATCAATTAGATAATGTTTGTTCTAATCCTTGTACAAGGTATTCTTGTTTTATTTCTAATGCATAAAAGTTTACATGCACATCATCACTCTTCTTCAATTTATCAATCTTTACACTGTAAAAAGGAAGATTCCTTGTCAATGGTTGCTCCTTTGCATGCACTTCATTATGATACAATGTAAAATATCTTTTTACGCACATGTCTTGTCATTGATGTCTTATTGTTTGTATTGGTAAATTATTCATCATTTGATACAACCTTATTTACTTGTTAGATGATAGGACGACTTCATGATGTATTTAGTATCTTTCCACTAGATGAACCCTAACTAGCTGACCTCCCTTATCAATATGCACTTTGTCTCAACTGGCCTTGTCATCAAGGTCTTCCTCACATCTACATATTCCATTGAAATAGTGTTTGTCTAGTAACTTAATATCTCCAATCAACTTGGCATGTTGGATTTTATTTTCAATAAATGTCTTTGGCCTATTAAAAGTGTAATCTAACTTATGGCCAAGGAAAACATTGTAAGCTGAACTTTTAAATAGATCTACAAACATTCATTGTAATATATATTTAATTATCAACTATTTATATAAGTCCTATGAGCCACGATTAACCTTGTTATGGTTAAACCTAACTTGTAACTTGTAATTAACCTAAAACCCACTTGTTATGTCAGCTTAGGTTAACATGATTATGTAATTGGATTTTAGTATTGGTACAAATACCCCCAACCACTCCATCCATTATTGGCGTGTTGTAATCCTTTTCCATGGATAATATAATTATTATTTATGGTGCTTAAGGGCACCCACTAATTGTGTGTCTTTAATTCTCTTGTATCCTTTTAAAAAAAATTGTATAAGATTTGAATGCATGGATTGCTTCTATTCATTATTGGAGATAGGTATGAAATCCATCATGGTATTAGAAAAGGTATGGAGTCGCATCACTTGGTTACGTAGAAATTTAGCTCAAAGCCTTCACTTCTTTTGAATTTTTAGGGAGAATTACTCTCCAAAGTTTCATAAGTATTTTTGACATAAGAGATATAGAGGAGATCTTCTTTCATAGTTCTTCATATATTCTTTTGATCATGTCAAAGAATTTGTGTCTTCTTCACTCTCTACTTCATTGTCATTGAGCTATGCATGCAAATTTAAATTCTACATTCTATTATGAGTATCTTCTTTTTTCCTTATAGAAAGGTCATGATATTGTGTTTTGAAACAATGTAGGGATCTCTTGTATATTTGGATTTAAAAATACAAGTTTTAAAATTCTTGCACATGTCATTTCTTTTAAATCCTTGGTACCCTTTATGTGTACCTCTATACATCTATAGGGGGTTCAAGATGGTTGTGGGTATAGTCTCAAACCTTTCATGTTTACTATTTTTGTATGAAATAACTTCAAAAATAATTAGTTGTTTCATTGATTTTTTATTAGTATGACACATTGTTGATCTAGTCAAGGGAGGTCTCGCTTGTGCATGTGATGAAGGAGGTCACAATTTTAAAATTCATGCCTTTTTGTTTTGACAAGTAGGGATCGTTTCAGTTGGACTAAAAAAATGTCTTCAAGGAGGCAGTGATGATATCGATGTGACTATGGTCATGTATATGATAGTCACCTAGAAGGTGTTAAGAAGAACATGTCAAGCACTCAAATACCTTTATTGGTAAGTTTTTTATCTATAGGTTGAGTGGTTCCTCCACTCTAGTAAAGGGAAGCATGTTATGAGCCTTAATACAAGTGTTAGTGGTTTGGCTGGCATGAGGGACTTATGTCTTGGTCAAACCAACCTCAATTCTCCTCAAGTAATTTGGCACTTTGGATAGGTGACATGGTTCGTTGGCATAGATGACACTCTTGTATGCCACCAAACATTTTTCTCTATATGTATCGAATCAACCAATCATATTCCAGCATGTGTCGAACTCACATTGGTTTCAACAATTCTACGGTAAAAAAGTGTCATAAAATTTGATGGCAAACATCAATGAATCAATGGATGCCAAGTAGCAAATTGTGGTTGGATACAAATTTCTAAGGTTAGAAGGGCTAATTTTCTCTTTTCGAGGGCTATAAGGGAAAATCTTCTGGAGGCCATAAATTTTTCCTACGAAGCATTTTAAGCACTTTTTTCAAATTGCACATTTTTTTGAGCTCTTATAATTTAAAATATGCTTTAGTCAATCCCTTTTATTCTTATCAAATGCATGGGCTATTGGTTTTATTAATACATGAAGATCTAACGTGTCATGATCTCTTCTCTCTTCTATTTTTATCCAAGTAGTTTTAGAATTTTGTAATAAATTTTCTCATAAACAAGTTCATGCAAAGCCTCTTTTAGTGGTAAGAATGGGTGATCTAATAATAAGTCAAAGTTTTCAAATAAGATGAAGTATATTGTAAAAGGGAAAGTTCAACTTCCAATTATTTTTTTATGGAACTATAGAAGACTAAGTTACTTTTAAGAGGGGTGTTCTTGGTTTGTCTTCCTTATATAGAGTTATGAAGGAGATATTCTTTGTATATGTGTGGGAATATCTAATATTGGTTGTGATGACTATGATCTAGGATGAGGAGATTCGTGTGTAGAGTATCTTTACATAAGTAGATTCCAAATGATTGGGGAATTCAACTAACTCTTATTCAACTATGGAGGCCCACTAGAGCATCCATTATGATGGCAAGATGTTAAGTCATCTCTTTATGGTCCTTGAGTTTAAATTATGATAGGGTTTTAAAAGTGCAATCTGACTTATGGCCAAGGTTGACATTGTATGCTAAATTTTCGTATAGGCCTATAAGAGTTCATAACTTTGGAAGGACTAGTTGTAACATAGTATTTCTTAATTAAATGGTGTTTGAAGCTATACCTACTTTTTCTCTATATATAAATAGGTATTTCATATAAGAGATCCAAAGTTCAAATCCAAGGGACATGGTCTAAGCATCCTATAAGGAGATAGCTTTACATATGTGGCTTTTATATATAAAATAAACTGAGGAATGCAGGGTGATAATGCTCATGTATATTAAAACTTGTTTTATTTAAAAACATTAAAATTTTATGTATCTATACATAAAAATATTTCTTCTTTAACAATAGTAATTGTTTGAATACCAAATATAACAATGAACATTCTAAAACTAAATAAAGCACTCTGCATTTCTTCACTATCTATTTCTTCTTAGCACTTATTTCATTACAATACAAAATTAAAGAAGAAAATTGATTAATTCTTGAAAGTAAACAAATTATTTCAAATTTTATCTTTTAATTTTATTGTATTAAATTGAAGCTAATTTAACCTGGGTGTGGGAGAGTTTGTGAGGGAGGGGATGGATGTGTGTATGGTTGTGTGTTTGGCCCTTATTGATAACTTCAACTCTCACCTTTATGAGAGGTCATGCTTGGGATGGGGATGTTCAGTCAAGAGCGTGTGTGTCGTACGGGTTTCTCACACTAATCTCATCCAAAACAAAATTAAAACTAATTTATGAAAGTGTTTCATAAATGCTTTATTATATTAATTTTAAATATATAAAATATTTAAACTTTTATTTAAATAATATAAAAAATAATTAAATATTTATTAAGAATTTTTACGACCTTTAATTTTAAATTTATTAATAATAACATCCATGTTATCCATGGTATTTATCGTTGAACTTTTATCATTTTGTAAATTAGATGAAGATAAATATCATAGATGTCATTTTGTATCATATAAAATTACAATTAAATTAATCTTTTATATATATAATAATAATTTCACTTTGGAATCTTTATATATATATATTTATATTTATATTTATATTGTTATGCATAGTGATATACACCCACCCCTCGTATACTTGTCCACTTTAGTTTGAAATTTAGACCTTCCAAAAAAAAAACTAAAGCCCGAACCATTATACTAACCCCTTGAGACAAAAATATATATTTTTTAATCTTTAAATAAAATCATTTTTTAAAAATTTTATATTTTCTTCTTTTCCTTACCCATTTTTATATTAAACTTTTTTTAATTTTACAATAAAAATTTGAACCTTTTAATTTTATAAACCTTTCTTTTACATTATGAGGAAAAAGTTTAAATATAAGCTCGAGTTTTATTTATTTTTAATTATTTACTTATTTTTTAAGTAAATAATTTATATAAGATTATTATATTTATATCAAATATTTTTCTTTAAATTTCAAAAGGCAACAATTCACAATAAACTTTTTTATAATTTATAATTGTATAATTATATTTATAAATTTATTAAATAAATAATTACATAAATAAAATAAAAACGTATTTAATAAATCCATTCCCGATCCTTCACGAAAACTAATATTAAGGAGTCTTTTAAAAATAATTTAAGATTTTAAATAAATTTTTATGGAAAACTAATACTAAGGAGTCTTTTAAAAAATATTTTTAGATTTTGAATAATTTTTTATAGAGCTGTAAACTTTTTTTTTGAAGAAAATGAAAAACTTATATTAATACAAAGAATATATACAAAAGGGAGCAAGAACATCCCCACCAAAACCAAGAAGCAAGAGAACAGGAACAAAGTGCAAGAAAAAAGACACTTTCAACCACAGAACTCAAAGAGGCAAGAAGGCGCGAAAACGCGACAAGTCGCGAAAACGCGACAAGTCGCGAAAACGCGACAAGTCGCGAAATCGCGACAATCAGACCAGCCGAGGCCTTACCCGAGCAACCAGTCGCGAAATCGCGACATGTCGCGAAATCGCGACAGCCAAAACCAGCAGCAACTGAACACCAAAAGCGTCGCGAAATCGCGACGAGTTCTTCACGTGGCGCTCTATCCTCAAAATTGTCGCGAAATCGCGACCAGTTTTCCTCATGCCATCAATTCGCCAAAGGTGTCACGAAATCGCGACGGTTTTTCCGTTTGGCTCCCAGTCTTCGAAAATGTCGCGAAATCGTGACGGATTTTCCCCTTTGCTCCGATTCATCAAAATTGTCGCGATATCGCGACGATTTTCCGCCTTGGTGACCCTGCTCCAAAAGCGTCGCGAAATCGCGACGTTTTGACCGGTCAGCTCCTTGTCTTCAAAAATGTCGCGAAATCGCGACGGATTTGTCCCTTGTCTCCGATTCTCCAAACCTTGCGCGAAATCGCGACGGTTTTTCCATGAAGTATCCATTTCTCCAGAATTGTCGCGACATCGCGACCACTTTGCGCCTTAACCCCGAAACGCCAAAAGTGTCACGAAATCGCGACAACTTTGCCTCATGACGAAAAAGCTCCAAAAGTGTCGCGATTTCGCGACGTCTTCTCCCTGAGTCGCCGGACCGCCAAAGGTGTCGCGAAATCGCGACGGTTTTTCCTTTAAGCTCCCAGTCTTCAGAAATGTCGCGAAATCGCGACGGATTTTCCCCTTCTCTCCGATTCATCAAAATTGTCGCGATATCGCGACGATTTTTCTCCTTGATGGCCCTGCTCCAAAAACGTCGCGAAATCGCGACGTTTTTTCCAGTCAGCTTCCTGTCTTCAAAAATGTCGCGAAATCGCGACGGATTTGTCCCTTTTCTCCGATTCACCAAAACTTGCGCGATATCGCGACGATTATCCTCCTTGGCTCCCCTGCTCCAAAAGCGTCGCGAAATCGCGACAGGTTCCTTCCAAAGGCTGCGGCAACGAAACTTGTCGCGATATCGCGACAGAAACCCACCAAGAGTCGCGACGACGAAACAGGTCGCGATATCGCGACAAAAACCGCCCTTAGGAAAAATTGTGATCATTGACTCAAGAATTGGGAAAGCCCCTGCCTAATCTCTGCATCCTCCACAGGCATGTCACTGTGCAGCTGTACCCCAGCCTCTTTCTCCGCACCCCTCTTTGCAAGGAAATCGACTGCAGTATTTAGATCTCTGCTTACATAGATGGGGATCACATCTTCTAATTCCTTCCAAAGGGCCTTGATTTGAGAGACTAGAAACCGAAGCCTCCAAGCCTTCGCAGCAAAGTTCCTCATGCAGTCAAGAGCGCCAACCAGAATTTGTGAATCGGACTCAAGGATTATCTTCCTGTGTCCCTGATTGACAGCCCAGAGGGAAGCAGTTTTGATAGCAAAGGCTTCTGCTTCATTGTTTGTGGCTCTTCCCAGACCTTGTAATTCCCAAGAAGCACAGACCCCAGCATGATCCCGGCACACTACCCCAATTCCAGCACTACCCGGATTGCCTTTAGCAGCTCCATCTGTATTGATTTTAACCCAGCCTTCAGGGGGAGGTTTCCAGCTAGCTCTGTTCTTCCTTACTTGCCCATCAGCTCCCTCTTCCAGTGGTCCAGGAGCAATCGGATTTTTCTCTTCAGCATATAGGGCAACCGTTTTCGCGACTTTGCTCCAAATGACTTGCCAGATTCCATCGAGCGAGGAAAAGGTTTCTCTAAAAATACGAGCATTGCGTTCCAGCCAAACCTGCCACCAAATGAAGAGTAATCCAAGCTCCCAACCTATTTGGAGAGCTTTAGACTTAAATCTGCCTTTCTTCCATCTTTCCCAAATATTGTTCCGGGTCAAATTACCATTAAGCTGAAGTTTGAAATGCGAGAACAAGCGCTTCCAAATCTGACACGTGAAAAGGCACTCAAACATCAAATGATCGGCAGTCTCCTCATTCTTATGACATAGCACACACTTAGATGGGCCGATGATTCCCCTGTGTCTGAGATTGTCAAAGGTGAGGATGCCTTTGTGCAAAAACTGCCAGGCGAAGAAATTCACTTTAGGCCAGCCCTTGGAATGCCAAATCTTCCTCCATTCTTGAATCGAAAAAGAATGCGGGGAAGGCTCTGGGAGAATCTGATCGTATCCATCCTTCACAGTATAAACCCCAAGGTTCCCATGCCCCCAAGCTAGCTCATCCTCCTCATCTCTCCCTGAAAGAAATCTTGCTGTCATAATTTTAGTCAGAATGGGCGCCATCTCCGGAGGGATAGTGATTGGCCACTCTTCCAGCCGCTTAAACTTCTTGAACTTATACTCACCCAGTTGGCTAGTATTGAAGTAATGTTCAATATTGATCCAGCCTTTGGCTTCTATGGCTAATTTAATTGGTTGCAGTTCAGGAAACTCAGCAATGATGGGTGGGAACTGGTCCCAAGAATTAGTCCAGAAACGTGCCTTGTCCCCTTTGCCCACTTTCCAAAATAGTTGATCCTTAATGACTTGAGATCCCAGCTTAAGAGCCTGCCACACTAAGGAACCATTACCATCCAAAGGAAGACGACTCACTTCATTGGGGTGAACAAGGCCCAAATACTTACTGGTTAAAATTTTGCTGAATAAGGATGTTGGTCGTGAAATCCATCTCCAAGACAATTTACCAGCCAAAGCTTTGTTGTTAAGTTTGGAACTTCTCAGTCCCAGCCCACCTTTTTCTTTGGGCTGAGTGACCTTATCCCAGCTAACCAAGGCCCATTTCTTCTCACCTTTTGCTCCTTCCCATAAGAATCTTCTAGCCATTTTGTCCAGCTCTTTCCAAATAGAATGTGGGGCAGCCATAATAGAGAATTTATAGATTGGCATGGCCTGAATAACTGACTGCAAGAAAGTTAATCGGCCCCCGTAGCTTAGCCATTTATGAGACCAATGGTTCATTCTATCTTTGATGTCGTCCAGAAGATCCTTCCAGATATTTTTCTTTAATTTCTTGAAATGTAACGGTACCCCCAAGTAGGCTATAGGAAGAGAGGTCCTAGTGAAGCCCAAGATCTCTAAAACTCTGTCCTGAAGCCTTTGGTCGAGGTTGAAGAAGACCACTTTGGATTTTTTGTCATTGATAACTTGATTGGAGGCCCTAAGGTAGACATTAAGAGAATCTCTGATTCCTCTAGCTTCCCTGAGACTGGCCACTCCCACCAAGCCTGTATCATCCACAAACTGTAAATGAGTCAAAATTTCCTCCCCTACCTTGATACCTGTTAACAGGCCTTGAAGTCTTCTTCTCAAGAAAAGTCTACCTAATCCTTCAGCCAAGATAAGGAAGAGATAGGGAGAGCAAGGGTCCCCTTGACGAAGCCCCCGAGAGGCTCCAAAAGGAGGCGAGGGAAGTCCCTTAATTAGAACAAAATAAGAAGGCGTAGAAACACAGCTCATAACCCAGTCTATCCAATCCTGGGAGAAGCCAAAGGCAGCCAACATCCTTGACAGGAAGCCCCACTCAACCCTATCATAAGCCTTGGACATATCCAGCTTAATGAACATTCCTTTGTTGCCATGTTTTTGCATCGTATGGATTGCCTCCCGTGCAAGGACCACCCCATCCAAGATCTGTCTGCCTTCAACAAATCCCCCTTGCTCTGAGGAGATGATATTATGTAGGAGAGGTTTAAGCCTTTCAGCCATTATCTTTGTGATTATCTTATAAATCACGTTGCATAAGGCAATAGGTCTGAAATCAGAGATACGAACCCCTTCCTCTCCCTTAGGGATTAAAGTGATAAATGTATGATTTATAGCCTTAAGCATTCTTTTATTTGTTCTGGACTCCTCTGTGACAGCCAAAACGTCCTCCTCCAGTGTATCCCAAAAAGCCTGAAAAAACTCAATAGGAAACCCATCTCGGACCTCGGAGATTTGCCCGAGCTCATTCCAAAGACCACATGTTTCAGTTCCTCTTTATCAATGGGTCTGAGCAGGGCCTGATTTTCCTCTTGGGAGATAATAGAGGGAATAACGTCAATAATTTCATTTTGAGCCTCCACATCTTGCTCCCTACTTTCCGTAAAAAGTTTAGAGAAATAGTCCATTGAGTGGGAATGCAAACCAGGAAGAGTATCAAAGGAGTGTCCATGCTCATCTTGAAGGACTTCCATGTTGTTCATCTGTCTTCTGGCACAGGCTGAGCGATGAAAAAATTTTGTGTTTCTATCTCCTTCAAGTAACCAAGAGTTTCTTACTCTCAGTTTCCAATAAGTTTCTTCTTGGTTATCAATGTCCTCAACCGCTTTGCGTAAGGCATCATCCTCGGTTTTAAGTCGATCGCAGATTGTTCCTTCTCTCGAAGTGTTTTTGCACCTCCTCCCAACGAGCAACCAAGGGAGCTCTTTGCTGCTGAAAATCAGACTTGTTTGCTTGCCTCCACTGTTTCAACTTAACTTTGACAAAATGAAGTTGTTTGTGGAATTTAAACATTGTTGTCCCAAAAGGTGGGCGGCCTTCTTCCCACCACTGTGGAATTTTCTCTCGAAGATCCTCCTTTTGTAACCAATAATTCTCAAATTTAAACGGTTTGTGGTGCTGCCCTATCATAGTCCCTCCCTCCATCAGAATGGGAGAGTGATCAGAGACAGGGCCTTCCAAAATCTAGAATTTAACATTCCACTTAACAAATGCCTCCTCTGAGACCAGGAAACGGTCTAACTTTACCTTCCTACTATGTGGCTCCCTCCTCTTGTTAGTCCAAGTAAAGTAAGTTCCAGGGCCTTTGATATCCACTAAGTGAAAGGCCTGGACCTGGGCTATCAACAGCCTATCTCCTGGATCCAAAACTGGGGTGCCACCTTCCTGATCACGAGCAGAGAGCTTAGCATTGAAATCCCCAGCAATAATCCAATCTAAATTTCGTCTTGAGGACCTCATGTTGTGAACAACTTTCCATTGAAGTCTCTGGCCATCAATGCATTGAGCCCCATAAAAATTTGTAATTAAAACATGCTCAGCTGTGACAATATTCCTGAAGTGAGATGTGAGAACACCCCTCCAGGCTATATGTTCTAAAGCAGTCCATTCCAGGGGGTTCCAAAAAGTGACAATCCCCCCTGAGGCACCTTGGGCAGCCACATCCATATAACCAGCGCCCCTCCAAATTCTATTAACAGTTTTACTCATAAGATCTAGAGACATTTTTGTCTCCTGGATGAGCAAAAAATCTGTTTTATACTTCCCTAAGAGTCTTTGAACAGCAGATTGATGGGTTCTACTGTTTAAACCCCTAACGTTCCAAGATTGTATAATCATTGAAAACCTTGGGAGCAGTAAGAATCAATTGTCCTCACCGATCCTCCATTGATCAGCTTGTCTCCTTGCGCTGTGAGTAGTTCCTTATTGGATTTTCTTCCCGCTCCTTGAGAGTTACTGTTTTTAGATCTCTTCTCCACCTGAGTGATCCCTAAAGCTGGCCTTTCTCTGTTCTTATCTGCATTTCCCATGGTGACATCTTTAATAGTCGGCTGTGCTGGGGAGTGTATTACCAATGCCCCTGGGTTCTCTGACTGCAGACTCTCAGAGGGTACAGTCACCTGTTCTACTACAGGAGTAAATGAAGGAGAAACTTGAGAGTGAGTGTTATTACTCTCACCATTCCCATCCACTCCCTCCATGACTTGGTCTTCCTGATCCACTAATGACTTAAAAATTTCATACCGATTGTTTGGCTTGAGTTGCATCTGCTCCTTGCCATTTTTCTTTTTGTTTCTCCTTCGTTTCGGCTGTTCAAAGCCATCCTTCTGAACATCAGGACCTGGAGAAGTGTTAGAAGGTTCATTGACAGGAATGGGCTTACCCTCTCTAGGGCGGTTTGGCATTCCAATCGGAGCCTCCGCTTTTGTGCTCAAGATGTTTGGGCAGAACCTTGCCAAATGTCCATGCTTATGGCACACTCTGCACCTGAAAGGTAGGGCCTCATAATCTAACTGCTGGATCCAGGGTACTCCTGCCAACTCAAGTTCCACCTCAGTTGATAGAGGTCGGCTAATGTCCATTTCTACACGTATTCTGGCAAAGACAGTTGTATTTCCCTCTATGGTATCTTTGGAGACTCCTATAAATCTGCCTAGGGAATTACCTATTATTTCCAGAACCTGCTCACCCCAAAACTCCATCGGGAGAGCATACAGCCGGATCCAGACCGGGACAGCCATGGGTTCAATGCGAGGATCGAAGCCCACTCTCCAGGGTTGAACAAATAACCCTGCTGGTCCGTGGTTTCTCTTTTCTGATTCAAATGCTCTGTTTCTATCTGCTAAAGAAGAGAAACTAATGATGAAATACCCATTGCTTATAGGCCATAAAGAGTACTCACCGTGTGGCTCCCAGTTCTGTCGAACCCAGGTATGCAGAAAATTCAGAGTAGGTCGGATGCCCATGAATTTGCAGATCAAGTCATGGTTAGCTCGGTAGACGATTGTATCTTCGACCAGCTTTGGTTCGATAACAATCTTAGGTCTGGAAGCGGATTGCGGGAGGCATCCATTAACGCGGTGAGCATTTGGGCCGTTGCCAGCATTCTTGAGTAACGTTTGAAAAGCATTCCACTGAGCTTCATCAGTGGAAGGCGAGGGGTTTTCTTTCAACATCTCAGCATATGAACTCTTTCTCCCAGCAAGAGAGACTGGAGGAGACCCCATCGGGCCCTCCCGAAATAGCGAACGAACCTTCAGAGTAGTACAAAATCAATCCACCAAAGTCTCTGGTAAGATCTTCGGGCCAGAAACCCTCGAGCATCGCCCGACGCCTGTTCAGAAATTTTCCCGCCAAATCGCCAGAGCTCAAAATTCGCGAAATGTCCCCTCTAGTATAGAGCTGTAAACTTTTAAAGAGCTAGAGCTACCCTGAATATTCTATGGACCAGCCTAGCCCTGTACCAGTGAAATTCATTTAGAAAGTCTTGGATAATCACATTAGAGTTGTAAAGCCTTCGTTGAGTCTGTGCCTACTTTTGTGAATGTAATTTTAAGCTTTTGAACGGGCTGATAACACAACATTGAATTGTTTTAGTTTTGAAAAAACATACTTTTCATATATGATATATGTAATATATATTTTTATAATTTTTTAAGGTTTTTTTAACATGGAAAGTTACGTCTCCCGTACTTTATAATTTTTTTTTTAATTAAAATTTAAAAGGAAATAAAAAATAAGCTTTTTTCAATGGCAATGGTGCAGGCTTGCGAAGCGAGTTGTTAAGGACCTCCTCAGGAGGTTAAACATCAATTACTTTTCTGTTGCCAAACACCCAGTTGGAATCTCAGTTCGTGTAGATTGCTGCAGTTGGATGATGATATGGACTTCCTGCAGTTGGATGATGATATGGACTTCCTGCTGCAAAGCCATCTATAATTCCATTCATCGTAAGTTTGAAGCAGCTTGTTTTCTATTTAACATTCGAGCCACCGCCGAAGCCAAGGGCCTCACTAAATTACAAAAACAGATTTTTTTCAATTTGGAGGGAGTGAATAGAAAGTCTAGTAGTGTAGAAGATGGCAAAAACAATATGAAAAATCATTTGTCATTCAGAAGAAAAAGAGCGTTGATCATTTTAGATGATGTGGATGATGAAAAACAGCTGGATGCTCTTGTTGGTGACTGGTATGGAAGAGGCAGTAGAATCATTATTACAACTAGGGATAAACAAATGTTAAGGGGTCAAGTTGATATGACCCTTTACCCAATGGAAGGACTTGATCCAGATCAAAGTTTGAAACTATTCAGTTGGCATGCTTTTATGAGAGACGGCCCCGATAAGACGTACGAAGATGCCACATTGAAAATTGTGGAGGCTTGTCAGGCTCTTCCTCTGTCATTAGAAATCATAGGGGCACGTCTATATGGCATAAAGGACCTTAACATTTGGAGCGAGGTCCTACCAAGAAATCATAGGGGCACGTCTATATGGCATAAAGGACCTTAACATTTGGAGCGAGGTCCTACCAAGAATCCAAGCCCTTGAATATAAAGAGTTGTATAAATCTTTGAAAATCAGTTACGATGCTCTTGGCTACCAAGAAAAGCAAATATTTTTAGACATCGCATGTTTTTTTCACTGATCCTTTTTATGGTAATAGATATCCGTATAGCACCATATGGAATTTTATACTAAATTTTGGAAAAACTCGGGGTACAGGACTGTGTGTACAAGCCTTCAGATTCTTAAAGAGAAGTCATTGATAAAAATTGGGGATGGCCACGTCAATCGATGGGTTCTAGGGATGCATGACCATTTAAGGGACCTTGGAAGACGAATAGTCGAGGAAGAGTCCGTGGAGAACCCTGGCAAACGCAGTAGATTGTGGTGTTGGCAAACGCAATAGATTGTGGTGTTGGGATGACATAACAAGGGCTATGAGTGGAACAGAGGTAATCTATTCACCTCTGGTGGATTTGTATTGAAAATTTTACTTGCCAGAATTGTAAGGTACTGACAAGTTTCATTATCACAATCAGAAAATGCCAGACATAAGAGGACTAATGTTGACTGGTGGGGAGGAGCTTGGCCAGATAGATTCTTTGGCATTAATGCCCGAATTGGAATTTCTCTGTATTCATGAAGTAACAACAAAAAGGGAGATAAAAATATTACCTCCAAATTTAAAATATTTGATTTTTTCTGATAATAGATCACTGGCAAAGGTAGGTGGTTTTATAATTTGTTCGAAATAATATTTCTTTTTTTCTTCTTCTGGATATTTCAAGATATTCAGAATGGATTTAATGGTTTGTTGTTGCAGGGGTTTAGAGCAAAGGGTCACGATGAATCGTACATCGTTTTGCTAAAAGCGATGGGCCAATTAAAGTCTCTGCGCTTCCTTGATATGAGTTACACTGTTCAAAAGCATCTCGTCGATGATGTTGGAGAACTTTGCAATTTAGAAGAGCTATATCTGACTCATTGCGGTCTAACAGAGCTTCCTCAAAGTTTTGAGAATCTCAAAAAGCTTAAAATTCTTGACATCTCAAACAACGCGTTGAGGAGTATTCCAGAGAGTTTCAATCGACTGAAATCGTTAGTGAATCTACGGGCCCGTTCTACTGAAATAGAAGAATTGTCTGCGCTTCCAGAAAGTCTCCTTCATCTGAAGCTTGCTGGTTGCGTGAAGCTGCAAAAAATGCCCAGTACGCCTCACATTATTAATTTGGAGACCCTTGATTTGTCTGGATGCAAAAGTCTCGCTGCACTTGAAAGCCTCCGGTATGTGCATTGTTTAAGAAAGCTCACATTGGACGGTTACGAGGTGCTTGCAAAATTGCCTTCTCTTCCAGAAGGTCTTGTTTATCTCAGTATTAGTTTCTGCTACAAGCTGCAGAATATATGCCTTGATTTGTCTGGATTCAAAAGTCTCGCTGGACTTAAAGGCCTCGAGTATATGCATTGTTTAAGAAGGCTCACACTGGACCACTGCGAGGTGCTTGCAGAATTGCCTTCTCTGCCAGAAAGTCTTTTTAATCTCAGTATTAGACGCTGGTACAAGCTGCAGAATATATGCCTTGGTTTGTTTTCGCCTTATGCGAGCTCTTTGGAGACCCTCGATATATCTTGTTGCAGTAGTCTTACAATTCTACGACTGTGCTGCGTGTTTTCTTTGAGAGAGCTCACTCTACACAACTGTGAGGAATTGAATGATCTCATTGTTAGTGACTGCTACAATCTGCAAAAGATCTTGATGAGTGATATGAGAAAGCTGAAGGCTCTTTGTCTATCCGATTGCAGAAGTCTTACTCAACTTTCGCAATTGGACCTCTTGCAATCTTTAAAAAAGCTCACACTAAAACGTTGTGAGACGCTTCAGAAATTGCCTGCTCTTCCAGGAAGCCTTGTTAATCTCACTCTTATAGACTGCAATGAGCTGCAAGAAATGCCTAGTATGTCCAGTATGCATTGTTTAAGAGAACTCACACTACAACGTTATGTGAAGCTTCAGAAATTGCCTGTTCTTCCAGGAAGCCTTATTAATCTCACTCTTGAATACTGCTATGAGCTGCAAGAAATGCCCAGTATGTCCAGTATGCATTGTTTAGGAGAACTCAAACTAAAAGGTTGGGTGAATCTTCAGAAATTGCCTGTTCTTCCAGGAAGCCTTGTTAATCGCACTCTTGAACACTGCTATGAACTGCAAGAAATGCCCAGTATGTCCAGTATGCATTGCTTAAGAGAATTCACACTAAACCGTTGTGAGAAGCTTCAGAAATTGTCTGTTCTTCCAGGAAGCCTTGTTAATCTCACTCTTAAATACTGCTATGAGCTGCAAGAAATGCTCAGTATGTCCAGTATTCATTGTTTAAGAGAACTCACCCTATTTAAATGTGAAAAGCTTGAGGAATTGCCTGCATTCCCAGAAGGTCTTATAAATCTCAAAGTTAGAGCCTGCATGAATCTGAGAAAACTGCCCCATATGTCTCATATGAAAAAGCTAGAGACCCTTCATCTGTCTGGGTGCAGAGGTCTTACTAAATGTCCTCAATTGAGTTGCATGCAATCTCTTAGGGAGGTTGTACTAGACCACTGTGAGAAGCTTGAGGAATTACCTTCTCTTCTCGATTCAAGTTTAAGTTTCATTAATCTCAGCACTCGTGGGTTAAGTCTGCAGGCTTCTTCCCGGACTGCAACCAGAGATGAAGGAAAACGCAAGACTCCAGAGGCAACTGATGTGGCGGCCCTGTCCTCAGTCCCACCCAGTCCAAAGCGTTCTTGTGTCAGAGAGTTTTCAACAGACTTCACGATTAATAAGTGGGTGATTGATGGAGATTACTGTGAGAAGCTTGAGGAATTACCTTCTCTTCTAGATTCAAGTTTCATTAAGTGTGAGAAGCTTGAGGAACTACCTTCTCTTCTGGATTCAAGTTTCATTAATCTCAGCACTCGTGGATTAAGTCTGGAGGCTTCTTCCCAGACTGCAACCATAGATGAAGGAAAACGCAAGACTCCAGAAGCAACTGATGTGGCAGCCCTGTCCTCAGTCCCAACCAATCCAAAGCGTTCTTGTGTCAGAGAGTTGTCAACAGACTTCATGATCAATAACTGGGTGATTTATGGAGATTACTATGAGAAGCTTAAGGATTCACCTTCTCTTCTAGATTCAAGTATCATTAATCTCAGCACTGGGTAAAGTCTGGAGGCTTCTTCCCAGACTGCAACCATGGATGAAAGAAAACTCAAGACTCCAGAGGAAACTGATGTGGCGGCCCTGTCCTCAGTCCCACCCAATCCGAAGCGTTCTTGTGTCAGAAAGTTGTCAACAGATTTCATGATCAATAACTGGGTGATTGATGGAGATTACCAACAGTTTGATGCAAAAAGGAAATGACCAAGAGAAATCAATGAAGCAGATTTAGGGCATAGTGCAGGGCATTTACAGATTGTTTTTGCAGAAGGTTTTGCGTACAGACGGCATAGAGCATTTACAAGAAGCTTCCCTTTTGCAGAGGCCAGTTTGAAAGGGAGGACACTGCTCCAATACTCAAGGTAAGTTTTACTGGCCCCCTCGACATGCATATCAATTACTTATTGTACATATTGATATATCAAATTGTAATGCGTTGCCTGGGCATTTTAAGTTATGTTTTCTTTTGAGTGTCCTTGGATGACTATATCACAGGGAATATCGTTATTCCTTTGAAGTTCAGAATGTACTTCAAATAATTGAAAACCCATTAGCTCTGGTGACACAGAAGTTGAAGTGACCTACATTCTCTATGAAGTGAAAACACGAGATTGAGTGTACAGGATTTGTTGATAATTGAGTTATGATATATATATATATATATATATTGCATAAACACAATATGGTAAAGTTCCGATTCATTACAATAATTTCTCATAACTTGTGGATTTTTCTTTGCAGTTTGGTTATCTGCCAAGCCAACAGGCCTAGAATCTGGATCCTACCTGTTAGGGAAAGAGATTTTTGCACAAGTTTAATTCGAAACAAGTTTGGCATTGTTAAGTTTCATAGAGTCAGAGGACATTCAACAAATTCTTTAGAATCTGGATCCTACCTCTTAGGGAAAGAGATTTTTGCACAAGTTTAATTCGAAACAAGTTTGGCATTGTTAAGTTTCATAGAGTCAGAGGACATTCAACAAATTCTTTGAATGTAACATGGCTTTTATTGTAATTCAACTCTTCACTGTACACATGACATTTCATCATCTAATATATAGGACATTTTGCTGAGATATTATTCTTTGGTTTAGTTTATAAAGTATCTAATTTGGAGCCCTTCTTATGCTAAACTATTTTTGTAGACTGGTGAAGTGGTTTTAGTTTTCTATTTTGCTGCTAAGTTAATAGCGGCTCGCAAAAAATCTATTAGGCTATTCTGAATTTTTGTTATCTTTCTCAATATGTGCACAGATGTCAGGGTGTTAATTTGGATATTTACATCTGAGAAACAGTAAAAAACCCCTTAACAAGGATAATAATTTGGAGAATTGTTGGAGGCATTTGAGTGGAGGTTATTTGAAAAGATTAAAGGTAACATTGAGCATAGTAAGATTGGACCTCAAAGGTGGATCATCATCATCCATTAGAGTCCTGATAATATTGGCCAAAAAGCAAGATCATGAAATTAAGATTGAGAATGAGAATGCCCCGCTGGAATGTTATGAGGAATCTTGTGAGGAAATTCAGCCCCAAAGGACCTGGAAGAAGGTGAACACTCCACCTGAACCATTTGAGAAACTGTTGGAACAAAATCTGCCTTCGGTTAATAGTGTTGCGCCTTAGACTTTGCCAACATTGAATAGACAGATTTTGCTTGAGCTCATCTGTCTAATCTCTAGAGAAGGCTGGTTCCTTTGAGTTTTTTAGAGAAAAGGGGGTACAAGAGATAAGGGAAATATAGCCTAAGCTAGAACTTTTCTCACGGTACAGATTAGACAACAACAAACATTGATGATGCAAATTACTACTTTCAGAGTTTTCTTTATATCCTTTAATAGAAAACACGAATTCCTGAGTGCGACTTTTACATGTAAATATCTTGAATGCTCAACTTTAGAAACAAGGTTTATACGTGCACAGTCCAGATTTCAGAACAGATACATTATAAAACTTAGAATGAATAAAAGTTAAAACACCAGACACATACACTCGCATACAGAAGTTTCAGAAGCCAGAGGAAGAAATCTTTTATTGCTTGTAATCCAGTACATGTACATCAAGTCTGTAAACGTCCAAGAGCCGACCTTTTTTCATGGTCGACTCACTCCTATTTATACCCTAAAAATAGTATCTTCTACTATGTAGATTTAACTTCTTCAATCAATTACAAGTAATTATCTGCAATTTCTAAGAATATACAACGGATTTCCTGCAGATTGGGTATATTTCTCTCTGGCTAATTTAGATGAACCTGTTATTCTACAATCGTCCAGCGGACCTGCCACCTGATGTCAGTGCATGTCCCAGTTGCCAAAAATAGACTCTATTTCTTTTAGCGAAAACTGGTCGTGTCGCGAAATCATGACACTCTTGTTTCTCTGCCTGCCTGCCCTTTTTGAGTCGCGAAAATGCAACATGTCGCGAAATCGCGACGTTTCTATCTTCAGCTTGATTCTTCTTCTTGCGTCGCGAAAATGCGACATGTCGTGATATCGCGACACTTTTATCTCCTTGTTCTCTTTTGTTGCTTTTGCCCACGAAAATGCAACATGTTGCGATATCGCGACACTTTTGTCTCCTTGCCCCTTTTCTTTACCTTTGACTGCGAAAATACGACATGTCGCGATATCGCGACACTTTTTCCTTCTTGCTCTTTCTCTTCTCTCTTGGCCGTGAAAATGCGACATGTCGCGATATCGCGACACTTTTTCCTTCTTGCTCTTTCTCTTCTCTTCGGACCGCGAAAATGCAACATGTCGCGATATCGCGACACTTTTTCTCTTTGCTCTTTTTCTTTGCTTCGGACCGCGATAATGCAACATGTCGCGATATTGTGACACTTTTTCCCTTTGCTCTTTTTCTTTGCTTCGGATTGCGATAATGCAACATGTCGAGATATCGCGACACTTTTTCCTCTTTGCTTCGAACCGCGATAATGCAACATGTCGCGATATCGCGACACTTTTTCCCTCTTGCTCTTTCTCTTTGCTTTGACCGCGAAAATGCAACATGTCGCGATATCGCGACACTTTTTCCCTCTTGCTCTTTCTCTTTGCTTTGACCGCGAAAATGCAACATGTCGTGATATCGCGACACTTCTTTCCCTTTGCTCTTTTTCTTTGCTTCGAACCGTGATAATGCAATATGTCGCGATATCGCGACACTTATTCCTCTTTGCCCTTTCTCTTTGCTTTGACCGCGAAAATGCAACATGTCGCGAAATCGCGACACTTTTACCTTCTTGCTCTTTCCTTTTGCTTTCACCTGCGAAAATACATGTCGCGAAATCGCGACACTTCTTCTTCCTTAGTGTATTTTGCTTTTTCTTTGTTCTTTAACATATGGGCTACTTCGATCTTCTTTGAAAATATGCAAAAAGGTGCATCAGCTGTTTTTTGTAGTTAGTCACTTTTTGACTAACATTCTTGGCGGCTTCCGAGGGATTTTTTGCTCGCAAAAATAGAGACCAGGCCTTTATCCATTGGGAAACGGAGTCACCAACATAGTTGCGAAAAATAAAATTTCGAGTGGAAAAACAAAGATAAAAAGAAAAAGGATGCACTTTGGAATATAGGTGATCTTTATCTTTTTCCACTTCACTGGCAGCAGCACTGAATTTACCCTCCCATTTTTTAGCCTCTAAAGTAAGAGCCTTCTCTACTGTCTTTTGCTCTTTAACTACAGCCTCTAATTCCTTTCTCCGCATATTGGCTGGGTCTAAAGCAATGTTTTCTCTTACAGTAGTTGGTGCTTTAGGATCTCCAACTGAATGTGAAGTCCACCAATCTAAAGCATTCCTGCTCACTCTTTTTAGATTTTCAATCTTGGCCATGGTGGAATGTGACTCAGTCCCTTGAGAAGTTGTAACTCCAGCCGCTGGGATGTCAATGCCAGGGAAAACAGGAACGGGAGCAACTGTGGACCCAATATTTAGCGGGCTCTGGGGAGACGCTGCCATTTCTGGGAGGACAAGGTAATTTTTGGGCAAGGACGTTATATGTTTGTCGATTTTAGAAACGGAAGGAGGATTACCATGGGAATGAGTAGGAGAATGAGAAGAAGAAAGTGAAGAAAGCATACCTGTTTCGGGTTGGGCTGGCTGTCGGTGTCCTTCTCCTTCGTGTTCACTGACGACAATTCCTTCACTCTGCGTTTTTTCTGCATCAGGATTTTCATTTTCTTCATCACTTTCATCTAAGTTTATAACTTGTTTCTCCTGTTGCTCTTCTACCGTCAAGATCTCCTTTTTAACCAAAATTGTTTTTTGTTTTCACTTTTTTGGCTCCCTTGAGCCGAACTGGATAGGCCGCGTGGGACTTCCTTCTATGAAGTTTCATGCCCAACGTTTTGAGCATCTGCATCTGTGTTTCCTTCCAGATTTCATTCAAAATATCAGACCCCACCAGTCCGCAAAAACGATTCTTATCAGGCCGTAAAAAAGGGGAATATTTACAAAACTCCAAACTTATAATATATTGTACATATAATGGTGATCTGTAGCTTTTACCGAAAATACATTTTTAGGTGAAAAGCATTCACCGTGATGGGTAGAACCCATCCATCTTGATATTTTTTTCTCACCCAAACTTGATTGTAACCAGAGAAGCCATCTAACAGAGAAAACCTTACTGCTCCTGCCACAGTATGAAGGATTGGGTCAATCTGGGGTAAAGGATGGTGATCCTTTAAAGAGGCTCTGTTCAAATTTCTGAAAACGATGCATAGTCGTATTTCTTCGTTTTTCTTGTGGACTAGAACTAAATTTGCCACCCAGGTAGAGTGTTTGATCGGGTATACTATCTTAGCCTGTAGGAGTTTTAACAACTCCTGTTTCATTAAAGCTTCAATTTTAGGAGTCACAGGCCTCTGCCTAAAAAGTTTAGCTCCTTCCTCTAGTTTGATGGTGTGCTGAATGACCTCTTTCCTGTACACTTTCAGATCACTATAAGTCCAGGCTATTATGTCTGGATATTCTCTACATAACTATTTTATTTGTCCTAGTTCTACCTCTGTACAATTGGTCCCTACTTTGATCATTTTGCCCGGTTCTAGTTCTATTTTCTTATACCGGCGTTCTTGTTGGTCATGAATCCGCCGCCTGGGAAGGACTTGGTGTGTCAATGCGCCCTAGACCCGTAGACCAACATTGAAAGGCCGGAAGGAAGGAATGCCTTCCGGGCCAATCTCCGGAGAAGGCCGGCTTCCTGTGGGGTTTTTGTGGTTAAGATAAGAGTGCAGGGAAAGAGATAAAAATACAGAAAGAAATTCCAAATGTGATTGGAGTTGGGTGGGGGGAACTAACAGTACGACAACGCATCAATCACCACTACTAACAACAATATAAATACAAAACATAACTGCAGGAACTGCTACCAAATTTATCCTATGTATCCTCTGATCTATGCATTCCAGGAATACCTGACCACCAAATGCCGGAGTCCAGAGTTCAGTACAACAACAAGCAATGATACAGGAAACATGAGGCAGAAATGACAAGGAGAGGCAGCATACAAAATAAAAGCAGTAGAACAGAGCCAAGTATATGTTTTATATAAAGAAGCAGACGCACAGCTACAATGGTTCCCTAACAGACATTCCCCTTCCACCACTTTACAATGATAATGTGGTGGCTATTTATAGCCCAAGACCCCTCCCGATTACAATTACGGGCACAAAGTCCCAGACCAAACGACAGCTGACAAAAGCGGTCGTGAAGTTGTTGATGCTGACTTCTGTCGGGTAGGACTGTACTCGCGGCGTGGTCTCCCTGAAGGTAGTACAACTATGTGGCAGCGCGTTGGGCGAAACTTCACATCGGCAGGAATGCGGGTAGCTGAGGGAGGTGGAAACTTACATCAGCTTTAAATGGTGGCAGCTGGCGTAGATAATGTGGTCCATGCTTGTCCTTTTCTTGGTCATGTCTCGGCTCGGATCTCGAAGTTGGACACTTGTCGGATGCTGAATATTGACACGTGTCTGCCTTGAAAGGCAGTTTATCCAACTTCGCAGAGGATCAGAGCGCTGTCGGGTTGCGCAGGTGAAAAACAGCGCAGTTGGGGAGGCCTTCGTGCCTTAGTCATTTTTTG
The DNA here is from genome assembly GCA_028583015.1 of Wollemia nobilis. Classification (NCBI taxonomy): domain Eukaryota; kingdom Viridiplantae; phylum Streptophyta; class Pinopsida; order Araucariales; family Araucariaceae; genus Wollemia; species Wollemia nobilis. Next base: position 1,253,613 of record JAQPPZ010004488.1, on the reverse strand, counting down.
GGCCTGCTTTCCCAACTTCGCCCAAAAACTAGGCGCAACCCGACTTTGCCCAAAAACTTGGGCGCAGTCGGACTTCGCCCAAAAACTGGGCGCAGTCAGACTTCGCCCAAAAAACTGGGTTTCCTGGTTCTGCTTCCTGGGGCCATAACTTTTGATCTGCTGACCCGATCGCCTATTATAATATATCGTCGAAAAGCTGGCGAGAAGATCTGCAATGATAAAATATCCAGAGCTCATTTCATCCATTTTATCGCCCCCGTTTATGGCCCGCAAAAACCTGAACACCTCAGCATGCTCTTTGCCGCTTTAAAGCTCCATACTTAGGCCAAAATTTATCAAAAAATTTAATGTGGCAAAAATGCCAACATTCCTGGCGGCTCGCGGGGCATTGAGCTCGCCTCGATGTGAGGACCCAGGCCTTTATCCATTGGGCAATAGAGTCACCCTTGCTGTCCTCTTGATACTCACTACCGACAACAACCCTTGGCACCCATGGCCCTCTTGGAACACTTAAAAAGAAAACACTGCATAAACTAAACTAAGAAAACAACTAAAACTTTGAATACTAGCCGACCTATTTATACAAAATTTTGCGGCATTATTGGCATATGCCACCAACACAAATCTTGCTTTGGTTGCCTATCCGGTGAACCTGCAGTGTCCAGACCAGATCTGATTGTACTTCAATTGATCTTTGAAGTCCGACTGGCCTCCCAAAGTTTGCCAGGTCGCGAACATGGTGCAACGTGGCAAGTTGTCATTCATGCCGGTACCCATACAATTGATGAACAATGTGGCAAGGAGATTTGTCAGACGGAAGCCCTCTTCGGGTACCGGTTGCGGTGATGGTTGGAGCCAATACCGCCACTCTAGAGAGTCCACCACCTGTGGGCTCTCGAGCACGAGTTCCTCCTCTTGGCCCGTCTCCCGATGGAAACTGCAAGCAACCCTATTATTCATCATTTGGGCGGTGTTTGCATATTCCCACTAGTGACTTTTGACGAGATCTGCCTCTCGAGCTCCACACAGCTGCATTCTAGGGCTTTGGATAGTATGAGGGATTTGCCTTGGTGATTTTGCCAGATAAAGGCAAGCCAGAGATTCACCAACTCGGGCTTCCAGATTTCAGCTCAGTCAGAGTCGCCAACTGATTTTGCCAGAAGAAGGCAAGCCAGAGATTCACCAAACTCGGGCTTCCTGAAAATATGGAGACTATAGGTGAACATTCATTTCTCCGCTTGTGAGGTCAAGGTTGCTCACCAAACCTTGATTCCTCCGGGGTGTCTTCTATTAGCTTAAAAAAAGGGGCGTCTGCAATCAAGAAATCTGGATCTTCAGCTCAGTCAAAGTCGCCAGGTGATTTTGCCAGATGAAGGCAAGCCAGAGATTCACCAACTCGGGCTTCCTTAAAATATGGAGACTGCTCGTCTCACCTCACGGATTCGTCTATGCGAGCTTGGTAATCAGCCAGCCTGACGAGCTCGCTTGGAGCGTCAATATCAATTTCGTAAAAGTCAGGCTGGTTTCTCGGATTCCTTGCTCGCCACCTTCTCGTTTGCGTGAAGGCGTTAGGACCGGTCTTCGCGGACTCAGAGAATATGTACGTGTAGAGTCACCAGGTGCTCTGATTTTGAACAGTAATGAAGCGAACACCAGTGCTTCGATTCTGTTTGGGGGTGGGAAACTTCCATGTCCCACCGGGTGTTTTGATTTTTAACAGCAATAAAGCGAACACCAGTGCTTCAATTCTGTTTGGGGGTGGGAAACTTCCTTGTCCCATCGGGCGTGCCAGAAACTGTTGGTCACGAATCCGCCACCTGGGAAGGACTTGGTGTGTCAATGCACCCTAGACCCGCAGACCAACATTGAAAGGCCGGAAGGAAGGAATGCCTTTCGGGCCAATCTCCGGAGAAGGCCGACTTCCTGTGGGGTTTTTGTGGTTAAGATAAGAGTGCAGGGAAAGAGATAAAGATACAAAAAGAAATTCCAAATGTGATTGGAATTGGGTGGAGGGAACTAACAGTACGACAACACATCAATCACCACTACTAACAGCAATATAAATACAAAACATAACTGCAGGAACTGCTACCAAATTTATCCTATGTATCCTCTGATCTATGCATTCCAGGAATACCTGACCACCAAATGCCGGAGTCCAGAGTTCAGTACAACAGCAAGCAATGATACAGGAAACATGAGGCAGAAATGACAAGGAGAGGCAGCATACAAAATAAAAGCAGTAGAACAGAGCCAAGTATATTTTTTATATAAAGAAGCAGACGCACAGCTACAATGGTTCCCTAACAGACATTCCCCTTCCACCACTTTACAATGATAATGTGGTGGCTATTTATAGCCCAAGACCCCTCCCGATTACAATTACGGGCATAAAGTCCCAGACCAAACGACAGCTGACAAAAGCGGCTGTGAAGCTGCTGATGCTGACTTCTGTCAGGTAGGACTGTACTCGCGGCGTGGTCTCCCTGAAGGTAGTACAACTACGTGGCAGCGCGTTGGGCGAAACTTCACATCGGCAGGAATGCGGGTAGCTGAGGCAGGTGGAAACTTACATCAGCTTTAAATGGTGGCAGCTGGCGTAGATAATGTGGTCCATGCTTGTCCTTTTCCCGGTCATGTCTCGGCTCGGATATCGAAGTTGGACACTTGTCGGATGCTGAAGATTGACACGTGTCTGCCTTGAAAGGCAGTTTATCCAACTTCGCCGAGGATCAGAGCGCTTTCGGGTTGCGTAGGTGAAAAACAGCGCAGTTGGGGAGGCCTTCGTGCCTTAGTCATTTTCTCGGCCTACTTTCCCAACTTCGCCCAAAAACTGGGCGCAGTCGGACTTCGCCCAAAAAACTGGGTTTCCTGGTTCTGCTTCCCAGGGCCATAACTTTTGATCTGTTGACTCGATCGCCTATTATAATATATCGTCGAAAAGCTGGCGAGAAGATCTGCAATGATAAAATATCTAGAGCTCATTTCATCCATTTTATCGCCCCCATTTATGGCCCACGAAAACCCGAACACCTCAGCATGCTCTTTGCCGCTGTAAAGCTCCATACTTAGGCCAAAATATATCAAAAGATTTAATGTGGCAAAAATGCCAAAAGTTCCTCTACCTTGATCGTTCGACCTATAACTCTGTCGCTATTGTCGAAAAGGCTCTCCAGGGTGATCAGTCCCCTGGGGATATGATTATTTTTCAATTGAATAAGGCTCTCTTCGTCCTCTCCTTGTAACGCTCTTTCTGTAGAGCAATTCATCTCATGAATCAAACAATTCCAGCTCCTGCTCCATTTTTGCACCTTGACCCGTCAAAATACAATTTTCATAACTGGTTGGCCGAATCACCTGTTTTAGGGACAGCAATAGGAAGCTTTTTTGGCTTTTCAATAGAATAGCTTCTTATTTCTGTCTCTACTATAGCGTTGAAATTCCCCATTGAAAACTGATCTTCGGATTGGAGTTCCTCCATGGTTTCTTCCATTAGATTAATATTCTCATTTTCCTCGGACATCATGTTGACGGTAGCTATTTCTTCCCGTCGTTCCACATGAAAAGTAGATGGTTTTTCATTGTAGATCTTGACTCTTTTTCCTTTGAAAGGTACCTCCAAATGTGAATAATCTAGGGACAGATAACCACCCAGTTTGGCTGTGAACTCTCTGGATAAACACATACCGAAATATGGTTCTAAGTCTACAACAACTACTTCTTGTATGACGACCACTTCTGGCATTTTGTGGAGTTGAATAGGGATATCTTTGATCACTCCGACAGTTTTTACTGGAGTACCATCTAATTGCAACACGCCAGGATGACTTCAAGTATATTCCATTCCCATTATGTCACATACGGCTTTCGGCATCACCGTAGTTGCGGCCCCTGAATCAATCATGCAATTGTGAACTATCCACCCCTCCATTTGCAAGGATAGATAGAATGGGGGCGATCTGTCTTTTCTAGAGGTTGACACAACATTTGCTTGTATAACATTGGGGGAAGAGGTATTATCCTTTAAATTCAAGGATTCTTAGAGGAGGTCGATCTGATCAGGAATTTGCAGTGCATCATACATGCTTATTTTGGAAGGAGTCTTCTTCATTTCTTCTGCAATGTTGAACAAAAGAGTTGCAGCTGGGGATATCTCAGCACTTTTCTCCCTTCCATCAGTCGACGTATCATATCTGTCTCTATAGCCCTGCGTGGCTTCTGTCCTTTGTCTTTTCGTCAATGAAGGAAATCTGAGTCTTTCCTTCGCTTGCTCTTGAGTCTCGTTCCCTTTTCTAGGAGGAAATTCCTTTCTTAGCATAGTCGCAGAAGGTTGAGGAGGATCAGAACGCCCTTTCTCATTTGACTGGTGTTTCTGCGGAGTCGTCCTGGGGGCAAGAGGAAAACCTAGTGGTTGGAGTTCCTTAGGGTCGACTTGTAACGGCTTTTTTCTCGATCTTGTCAGGACTGAGACTCGTTCCACTGATGGCATTGCGAAATTGTGGTGGACCTCTCTGATTATGTTCACCTGTCCCTTGCCGGTTTCTTTGGCTCTTTCATTAATAACCGCTTGCACATGATGTTGATGAATCATGCATGAATCTTCTCCATGAGGATCGTTGCAAGTGGTACACCAATAATCAGAATTAATGGGTTCTCCATTTTCTCCTGTCTCATTCGCATACACCACATTTTTTCAATCTTGCCCTCTACCACTTGTTGAAGTGCCATCTTTTTGTATCTGTGGAAATCTTCTTGCTTGGATATTCCGTTCAGCTTCCCTCTTTTTCATGGATGCCATTTCATTCGACAATGTTTTCATTGTATCAATTATGGTTGTGAATTGATCATTGGGGGGAGCTGATGCAAGGGGTGTGGCTGGTAATGCAAGGAATGCAGGAGGTGCGGCTATAGCTGGGAGAGCCTGCGTTGATGGGGGTACAGGCGATTTAGAAATTGACGCTTAGGAAAGCTCTGGTACAATTGGCAATAGACTCTTTGATGGATATCTCTTTGTAGCGATGAGATCAGCCTCACCTTTTGCTGCCTCTAGATAGATCCCAGGAAAAGTGGTTACACAGGATTGCCTTATAATCATACTGAGATTTGAATCAAAAGCCCTTAGATAATAGCATATAGCTTGTTCTTCTGTGGGTTTTAGGCCTTGCGGTACACTATCACGAGTTCTGGTCAATCTGATGTTGAAATCCTAGATTTCTTCTTGTGGGTGCCTCTCAATGAGAGTGAATTGATTCAGCAATGTGAAAAGATTTGCATGTATATTAAATTCGTCTACCAGACGGCCGGCAAGCATTGCCCAAGAAGTAATGGATCCAGTGAGGAGCGCTCTGTACCAATAGAGCATCTTTCCCTTCAAAGATATAATTAGCAGTCTGACCATTACATCTTCTTGAGTGATATTGTAAATAGATGCTAGCGAAGATACATCTAAACAATGCTCATCTGCTGTTTTGCCTGTTCCGTCAAAGGTTGACAATGCTTTTTGAAAGCACGAGATTCCAGAAACAAAAAGGATAGACTAAAATTGCAATGTAAACGAAACTAAAATAACGCTTAAACCCTATGTTATTGAAAAATGCATAAAAAGAAAGAACATGAACACACGATATCAAAGCAATATAAAATACGACCTTTTTATTGATATGCTTTTCAAATTTGTGTTAGAATGCGTCTCCTTCCTTTTTAAAGGATAGGAGCGTTAAATGTTGGTCTTTTACAACTTGTTTCAAAATTCCTTCTTCCGCGTGCCCACATGTAAGATGGGCGAACCAAAACGTTGTCGTCGCTTGCATTGGTAAAGGTCGATTCCTCGCTGCTCCTCTAATGCTGCAAATCTGCGTTCAAAGAAACAAACAAAGGATCAGTAGCACCTGTGTATGAAAAATAAACGATAAATCTAACGATGGTTAAAATGAGTCTAAATGAATTGAAAACTTGACAAAAGCATAAACATGAAACTAGCTAAATACTACAAAAGAAATAGTCACCAAAAGCAATAAAGCGGGGAGTGCCCGAAGGCAAACCACCCACGGGTGAAACTTTGCTTCGACACCAATCCGCTTGGGATGGGTCCGAAACCTGATGTGATGTGTTGTCGGCAAATTGGTAGGATATTGTGTCCAGAAAATCGGATGTACGAATCGTAAGTTGGCAAAACAGCAACACTTCGTCGCTCGAAATGCTCCTTTTCTGTCTATCTTTTGGGTGAGGAAGCTCACCATTTTATAGACCCAAGGGGTCTCTTTGAATTAACATGCAAAAGTGTTTCTCTGCATGAATGCTTTTTTTTGTGAAGAGAAGACTTCTTCTTGATCAAGGGCTTCTTAACTGCCTCTGTGCATGTCTTTGTATGTTTTAGAAAAGCTCACTCTCATTCCCATGCAATGAAGGGAAAGTCAATTTGCAGATATGAGTTGTCAAAAGAACTCACTCGCACTCCTATGCCATGCAAGAAAAGCTAAGTGGCAGTTCTGAGTTGTCATGCGCCAAGATCTGACTTTTTGTTGGTCAAACCTGGCGTTTGTCCCACCCCGAAGCGAGTGCTGGTAATCGTCTCTGGGTGAAACGAGTACTAATCCACACTCGTCCCTGGGTAGGACGAGTACAAATCCGCACTCGTCCCTGGGTGGGACGAATAAGTAGCTGAGTGTCTAAAAGATGCCAAATTGATCCCTGACTTGTAAAACTGCTGTGTGAGTGGTTAGAACCACTGTTTAACCTCTGGGGGCTGCCTTGGAGCTATTTGTGTCAATACGATCAGCGCTTGTTGTCACATAATCGGATTAGTGTTGTTTTGGTGTCTACAGATGCCCCTTTTTGGGAAGCGCTGCGGGTGACGTAGTGTTGAGCAAAAACAGATAACCAAAGCACTAATGATTAGGGTTTCTTAGGAACCTAACCAACTCTTGATGCCCCAAGCATGGAAAGGGCATTCATTCTTGAATCCTTGCTTCTGACGAGCGAAGGAATTTGACGTCAAGTATTAACCTGTTTTGGTGAGGTGTGACTTGAGCTTGGACATTGATCAGTCATGAATAGGCAAAGGGCGCAACCTTTTGTCCATGGGGGAGCCTTGTGTTCATGTTTCGGGAATGCCAAGTGTTTGATCAATTTGTGATTATTGCTTGTTTGCTGCCCCAAGCAGGAGCGTGATTGTCTTTGTCAATGATTCTTTGAATGCATGCCATTGCCTTGATTAGGTGTGTTGTTGTTGATTGGTGACTTAAGTGTGACTACCCCCTCAAGCGACGAATCGATGAAGGAATGACTGACATGAGAAAAGCGACAAGTTGCTTGACCCAAGATGACTTAAGTGAGGGTGCCTTCAGATGTTGTCCGTTGAAGTCTCGAGCAGTTTCTTGATTTTTGTGGACCTATTTTTGGTGGGTGTGAACCCATTTTGGGATGCCATTTGGGGGTAACATTGGCGAAAATCCGTCTTCCCGTGGAGCGGTCCGGCTATGGTAGCCTTCTTGGGGAGTAGGATAACGACAAGGGAGACCTCGACATCAGTTTTCTTATGCCAAGAGGTTAAGTGCAAGAGCACTTTTGTCCGGCAATTTTTAGTGGTTTTGTGTGGCATTTGTCATTTTTATATTTTGGTTGTTTTGTTGTGTTTGTTTTTTTTTTTTTTGGTGGCATGTTTTTATGTATGTGTTTGATGTATGCAGAGGCGATTATGAATGTGATGTTTCTAATTTGTATGATGTATGGATATGGAATGAATGAAATGAGGTGTTGATGATGTGTCGATGCACCATAGACTGTACAAGAGTTGACTGACTTGCTATACTAATGGGATGACTTTGTGGAATGACTTTGCATGTGATAACTGTGTTTTTGTATTTTGCATATATTTGAATGGTTATGTACGGAATGAAATGTACCAGTTGTTTTTTAAAATGTAGTTAAGCTTTTCTGAGAGTCAGATATTTTAACTAACTAGCCAAGATTGTACATTTATCTCGCAAGACTTTTGAACAAGGTATAAATCCGACTTGAATTTAACCAAGTTATTTCACATCCTTGTGTGTGCAATTGAGTTTGTTTATGTGGTATTTGTCAGGATACCGCCAGTGCCAGATGGGCTTTCAACCGAACCTGTACTAAGGATCACCTAATTAGCACCACTAACTCCTTTATTGTATTTAGTCAGATTAATCTGCGGTGCTATCTAGGATACCATAAGCTAGCTCATCCACATGCAAACATTGATCTACACACAAGTTAATGTGACAGATGTATTGTCATGCGGGAGGTTTACCACCAGTTACCGATAGGCTATCAACCAAACCGGTACTGAGGCTTGCCTCATGACTTGTCGAATGCTGAGAGTTCCAGGGATTCAAGTTCAACTCCCTTCTTTTCTTCAATTGTTTTGGGATACTTGCTCCTTGGTAGTGATAAAATCATTGTTTATTTTTGTGATATCATATGTTTTTTTTTTTTTTGAGCAAGGGATTTGGATTTGGAGTGACGAGAATCACTATTGTTTGTGCCTTTTGATGTGTGCACTATAGGATGTCAAATTTTAGTGTTTTGACGTTTTGCAAATTTTTGATGTTTTTGCAACTTTTGAGAACTTGGGATTCTTGGGGAATTGGGTAGGGAGGATGCTTGTCCTTTTGCCAACTCTCAACATTCTTGGGGTCATTCACACAGGGGGATGAGCAAGATAACCGTTTCGCTTATGGTGACCTGGATTGCTGTGCAGGTTTCATCTTTCGTTCACACAACTTAGGAATTATTATAGGTGTGTTAATTTGTGTTGGGATGCTACGTAACAAGGTGTGATCCAAGTAAAACTTTCCTGGGTAAAATCTGTTTAACTATGTACAGGTTTGGCTAGAAATTTAAAGACAGCTGAATGACGAAAACCCTATATACATTACGAGACAACTGATGATGCGAAAAATGGCGATGGTGCTATTCTAGATGTAGGCATTTATGAAAATGGATCTGATGTGGAAAAGGATGGAATTGCCAAGTAATGACTGTCTCTGGTGCTTTTGACTTGTATGACCTAGCAAATGTATAATGTATGGATGTGATGCCGTATGCAACATATATTTTTGTATTTTGATTGTTATGAGAATGCATGGAATTGGAATGCAATTGTTTTTTGTGATTTTGATTTTTTTTTTGAGTATGCATGGAATTGAAATGCAATTGTTTTTGTGATTTTTGATGATTGTATTGTTTTTGTTTATGAATATTGATTTTGACCAAGCAGTTATGGTAATGCTTGGAGCTTTTGGTGTTGACCAAAGGGTTTATGGATACCTTTGGGGCATTTAGGGTTGACCAAGCGATTATGAGAATCCTTGGAGCTTTTGGCTTGACCAAAGGGTTTATAGATACCTTTGGAGCATTTAGGGTTGACCAAGCGATTATGAGAATCCTTGGAGCTTTTGGCTTGACCAAAGGGTTTATAGATACCTTTGGAGCATTTAGGGTTGACCAAGCGATTATGAGAATCCTTGGAGCTTTTGGGGTTGACCAAGAGATTGCAATAATCCTTGGAGCTTTTGGTTTGACCAAAGGATTACGATAATCCTTGGAGCTTTTTGGGATGACCAAGCGATTGCGATAATCCTTGGAGCTTTTGGGGTGACCAAGAGATTGTGATAATCCTTGGAGCTTTTGGTTTGACCAAAGGATTGCGATAATCCTTGGAGCTTTTTGGGATGACCAAGCGATTGCGATAATCCTTGGAGCTTTTTGGGATGACCAAGAGATTGCGATAATCCTTGGAGCTTTTGGTTTGACCAAAGGGTTTATGGACATCGTTGGAGCGTTTGGTGTAACCCACTGGCTCTTCAGGGAATAGAGGTATCCCCAGCTTGATGATATTTGTGCACCAGATCTGGCTCTATAGGGATTGGCACGAATGGATCGGCCTTATGCACGGATAGGAGGACAGGGTCCGCCTTCGACACTGATGGTGCTATGATATCTCTGGGTGGAAGTTGCTCACGATCTTCCCAAAGGAGTGGAATCAACATTTGATGCCAGTGGGCTGGGTCTATGCACCACTCATGCCCTAGTCTTATGCCTAGTTGGGCCATTAGTTCGTCATGGGTTACAGGGTGATTGTGTCGTCGTGCATGATTGAGATATGCCATCTCAGTTTCGTCTTCGTAATCATTGTCGATGATCCAAAGGCCCTCATTGGCCCCGACAGCTGTCTGCGACATGCTAGGCTCTTCTTGTTCGAGCAGATTGATGTGGTCCTCATGGAGTTGTTCCGCGCTTTGCGAGGGGACCTGATTTTTTGGCAATGGCACGGGCTCGATGGGAGCCTCCAAAGGGAGTAATGTTAGGAGAATTTTGTGATGCTCATCCATGGGGACCACCTGTGAATTAATGTTGTCGGACTCGAATGGGTCCCATGGCGCTATTGCATATGCTGACTCGTCTTTGGCGAGAGAGTCAAGCTCATCAGAAGCTGGTGATTCTGAGATATGGAAGACCTCGTCATCAGGTAGCTCTACAACCAGGGGTTGATCCTCTTTGAGAGGAGTTTCACGTGAGTTGGGCGTTTGGGACCCCAAAATCTTGGTCTCTATCGACTCTAAGTGCTCAAATGCTTTGCATGTATCAGAGGATTTGGGCTCCTCTGCTTTGATTTGTTCCCGTTGCAGGTTGTGGGGAACTTGGGGCCTTGGGAGGGATGACCGAATAGCACCCCCTCTGTCTTGGTAGGGCATTTCATCCTGCTCTTCTTCACGCTCAGGTTTCTCAGAGGCTTTTGGAAGAATTTCTGAGGGTGGCCCAGGAACCTGGGTGGGCGCTTGAAGAAGGCACCCGTCTTTGGTCTTAGGAGTGGCCTCCCGCTCAAGTCTAGGAGGCATCAAAGACAACGGTTGATAAGGTCGTGGAGACCTGTCTCGCACCCAGCTGTGTCTCTTATAATGTTCTGTCTTATGTGTGCGAGGGGTTGGAGTCTTCACCTGCATAGTGTGTTGTAACAACTCATCCTCTTGGCGCTGAAGGCACTCTTGATTGAAAAGATACTGTTGCTCTAACTGTTGTTGTTTTAGCCCAAGTAGCGTGAGTTGCATCCGACGTGCAATATGCTTGGTAGATTCTAAGATAGTTGGTCCTACCGTCTCATGTCTAGAAGGCCTAGATGCCTCTCCTAGATATCTATCCTGGTCATGGTGATCTAAGATCTCGATAGGCCGCCTCCCTCTGTTGGGGATAGCAGCATTCCCCCGAGGCTTTGGCCTCAGTAGGTGATCTTGATAGCTAGCAGTTGCGGAGGCGTATTGCTCTCGCGATGTATATTGTTCTTAAGGAAGATAAGGATTTTCCTTGTGCCCCCTTTCGTAAGTGAAAGAGGAACGGGTAGAGTTGGCTTGCCTCGCCTGAGGAGCCTTGTGCTCTAGATTTGTCCTTGTAGTCCTGACAACTAGAGGGGGTGAAGGAGGGATAGTGTAATCATGTGGTTCGTCCCGTTGAACCCTATGTTGACCTAGCGCTTCATCACGCGGTGACCACTCATAGCGAGCATCTAAGGGAGCTCTCCTACGGATGTACCCCTCATGGAAGGGTGTGTGTTGGGTGCTATGCTGAACAGGAGTGCCCCTAGAAGAGGTGCCCCTATAGTCCCTTTCCATTAAGGTGTGGAGGGGACTACCTTGTGTGTCAGGTCGCCAAGGTGGTATGACAAAATCCTTGAGACTGTAACGGAGGTGACTCGTGCCTCCTTGGACATTCTCCACAGCGTCTGCCCGTGAGTGGGCTTGACTACGGGTGAGCACCATGACGATGTCTCTCTAAAAACCCTAAAAATTGAAATGAGTCAGATGGGGCCCAAAATTGGGGTGCGCATCCCTCTTACCATAGATAAGCCATAAATAGAGTTTCAAGTCCTAACTCTAAATACATTAGGAGATATTGACCTCCGAACAGCTCAAAAAGCGTAAAAAATTAGGTTATCAATTTTAAAACCTAATTTCGAGGCACTAGATGATGGAATTTGGCCTCGAAAACTGACTTTTCTGGGCAAATAAGACTCTAAAGAGTCCTTACTTGATGGAATTATCCCAACTAACTCCCTGTAAAATTTCGCGTCAATCGGAGCTACGGTTGAGAAGTTATGGCCCCGACAAGATGCACTAAAATTTAGGGACAAATATAAAATTTCCCATATTTTGTTGGATGCTCCTGCATCACTTATGGGCACCTTTAGGGTGCTTTTGGGTTGACCAAAGGGTTCATGGACACCTTTGGGGCATTTTGGAGTGACCAAGCGATTGCGGGAATCCTTGGAGCTTTTTGGAGCGAGTGACAAAATGCATAGATTTTTATCTTTTGTTTATTATTTTTTTGATTTTTTTTTGTTACACTACGCAGAAATGAACACACACATACACAAACAGTGATTATCTCTTTTAAAGATTAATGATGTGTCCTAGACTGGTTTTAGTGCATTTTGATGATTTTGTTTTGTTTTTGCAAGTTTTGAAGAATGTTTAAATGCATAATGAAGGCTCATATAACTCCCAAAATGGTCGCCCCTTCAATATACCATTGTCGGACCGATATACCAACCTCTCTATATACCCACCCTTACATGAGGGAGACTATAGGTACATGAGAGCAGATGATATGTGGAACATAGGCGATACGAAAGGGGAATCGCTCTGTTTATGACACCTACCATAGAAGACTTATCCTCATGCGCTAGGAATCACCCTAGCTACACTTGGTCAGCTTTCGTCAGGATTTACATCTAGCAACAGTCACGATCGAGGTAATGGATGCAATATCTCAAGCCAAAGTGATAATGGAATCCACCTTTGGTCTTGCTCAAGGGTTGGGGTTTTATGACCAACGCCTTGTGTTTAAAATACCACGTGGTGTGTGGGGTTCATTTTAATTTGCAAAAATTGAAACAGACAAACGAAAATGAAATCTTTCCCTAAGCCATACAAAACTGAAAACCAGAAAACAGAAAAACAGAAATTTGACAGAAGCTTTGAAAAAAAAATCCCTACCTCTTCTCTGCCCAACAGGATGTTTCTGATTTGCTCTAAAAAATGCACGGAACTATACTCGTCCCTGGGTGAGGCGAATATCAGAACAGTAATCGTTCCAGGGTGAGACGAATAGTATATTCGTCCCGGGGTGAAACGAATACCAATTCTGTAATCGTCACTTGTAGAGACGAATAACAGTCCGATGTTGAAAAATAGGTACCTATAAAAAAAACAAGCAATTTCAGATTAGGAATCTAACCTAAAAAAAAAACAAAGGACAGAGGTCCCACCGTGATCGCCATTGAAAGCACGAGATTCCAGAAACAAAAAGGATAGACTAAAATTGCAATGTAAATGAAACTAAAATAACGCTTAAACCCTATGTTATTGAAAAATGCATAAAAAGAAAGAACATGAACACACGATATCAAAGCAATATAAAATACGGCCTTTTTATTGATATGCTTTTCAAATTTGTGTTACAATGCATCTCCTTCCTTTTTAAAGGATAGGAGCGTTAAATGTTGGTCTTTTACAACTTGTTTCAGAATTCCTTCTTCCGCGTGCCCACATGTAAGATGGGCGAACCAAAACGTTGTCGTCGCTTGCGTTGGTAAAGGTCGATTCCTCGCTGCTCCTCTAATGCTGCAAATCTGCGTTCAAAGAAACAAACAAAGAATCAGTAGCACCTGTGTATGAAAAATAAACGATAAATCTAACGATGGTTAAAATGAGTCTAAATGAATTGAAAACTTGACAAAAGCATAAACATGAAAGTAGCTAAATACTACAAAAGAAATAGTCACCAAAGCAATAAAGCGGGGGGTGCCCGAAGGCAAACCACCCGCGGGTGAAACTTTGCTTCGACACCAATCCGCTTGGGATGGGTCCGAAACCTGATGTGATGTGTTGTCGGCAAATTGGTAGGATATTGTGTCCAGAAAATCGGGTGTACGAATCGTAAGTTGGCAAAACAGCAGCACTTCGTCGCTCGAAATGCTCCTTCTCTGTATCTCTTTTGGGTGAGGAAGCTCACCATTTTATAGACCCAAGGGGTCTCTTTGAATTAACATGCAAAAGTGTTTCTCTACATGAATGCTTTTTTTTGTGAAGAGAAGACTTCTTCTTGATTAAGGGCTTCTTAACTGCCTCTGTGCATGTCTTTGTATGTTTTAGAAAATCTCACTCTCATTCCCATGCAGTGAAGGGAAAGTCAATTGACAGATATGAGTTGTCAAAAGAACTCACTCGCACTCCTATGCCATGCAAGAAAAGCTAAGTGGCAGTTCTGAGTTGTCATGTTGGTCAAACCTGGCATTTGTCCCACCCCGAAGCGAGTGTTGGTAATCGTCTCTGGGTGAAACGAGTACTAATCCACACTTGTCCCTAGGTAGGACAAGTACAAATCCGCACTCGTCCTTAGGTGGGACGAATAAGTAGCTGAGTGTCTAAAAGATGCCAAATTGATCCTTGACTTGTAAAACTGCTGTGTGAGTGGTTAGAACCACTGTTTAACCTCTGGGGGCTGCCCTGGGGCTATTTGTGTCAATACGATCAGCGCTTGTTGTCACATAATCGGGTTGGTGCTGTTTTGGTGTCTACACTTTTAGTGCAACTTGTGGAATTTGGTGTAGTGCTCCTAAGTTTAAAGGGCCAGTTTGATTCCACACAAGATGCGTTGGGTAGGGGCGGCTGCCATGATTGCTAAAGGAGTTGCGACTACTATAGGATTGCTTGCAGATGCCCCTACAACAAGTGTTATAGAGGTGCTAATGGTGCCGGGCGGATTTGATCGTGCGGCTAGCACAGGGTGTGCTTTTAGGCTTCCGAGATGTAGTTTAAAAACTCGATAGGTTCTTCAGAGTTTCTAGCTCGGGATCTGATTATCATATGGCTATATAACCAGAGGTTTTTAGACAAGGTCTTTCTTTTATGGTCTAAATTGCAACAGAGTCACCAGGTACTTTTTCTTGAGATTTAAAAAAAAAGTTCTTAAGTAAAACACCAAAACTTATATAGTACTGTGGGATTGCTGGTCCCACTGGGCGTGCCAAAAACTGTTGGGACAAAATCTGCCTTCGGTTAATAGTGTTGCGAAAACTTTGCCAACATTGAATAGACAGATTTTGCTTGAGCTCATCTGTCTAATCTCCAGAGAAGGCTGGTTCCTTTGAGTTTTTTAGAGAAAAGGGGGTACAAGAGATAAGGGAAATATAGCCTAAGCTAGAACTTTTCTCACGGTACAGATTAGACAACAAAAAACATTGATGATGCAGATTACTACTTTCAGAGTTTTCTTTATATCCTTTAATAGAAAACACGAATTCTTGAGTGCGACTTTTACATGTAAATATTTTGAATGCTCAACTTTAGAAACAAGGTTTATACGTGCACAGTCCAGATTTCGAACGAGATACATTATAAAACTTAGAATGAATAAAAGTTAAAACACCAGACACATACACTCGCATACAGAAGTTTCAGAAGCCAGAGGAAGAAATCTTTTATTGCTTGTAATCCAGTACATGTACATCAAGTCTGTAAACGTCCAAGAGCCGACCTTTTTTCATGGTCGACTCACTCCTATTTATACCCTAAAAATAGTATCTTCTACTATGTACATTTAACTTCTTCAATCAATTACAAGTAATTATCTGCAGTTTCTAAGAATATACAACGGATTTCCCGTAGATTGGGTATATTTCTCTCTAGCTAATTTAGATGAACCTGTTATTCTGCAATCGTCCAGCGGACCTGCCACCTGATGTCAGTGCATGTCCCAGTTGCCAAAAATAGACTCTATTTCTTTTAGCGAAAATCGATCATGCGCGAAATCGTGACACTCTTGTTTCTCTACCTGCCTGCCCTTTTTGAGTCGCGAAAATGCAACATGTTGCGAAATCGCGACGTTTCTGTCTTCAACTTGATTCTTCTTCTTGCATCGCGAAAATGCGACATATCGCGATATCGCGACACTTTTATCTCCTTGTTCTCTTTTGTTGTTTTTGCCCACGAAAATGCAACATGTCGCGATATCGCGACACTTTTGTCTCCTTGCCCCTTTTTTTTACCTTTGACTGCGAAAATGCAACATGTCACGATATCGCAACACTTTTTCCTTCTTGCTCTTTCTCTTCTCTCTTGGTCGTGAAAATGCGACATGTCGCGATATCGCGACACTTTTTCCTTCTTGCTCTTTCTCTTCTCTGACCACGAAAATGCAAACGAAAATCAATGTAGCTATTAAAATTCAAATCTACAGTATTTAAAACTGAAGCAAAGAGAACTTGAAAACAGGTAAAGCAATTTTCACAAGAGAGCACACCACAACACACAATATAACGAGGTTCACCAATTTGGCTACTCCTCAAAAATGACTGCTTGGACTCCAATCCAAATCCAGCTCTGTGCAAAACACCAATTTTACAAACACTTTACCAGGATCCACTGGAAGGAGCACCAACCCCTTAATTTTCTGTTGCAACAGATAGGAGCACCAACCCCTAATACCAAGCACCAACTTGGACTGCAATTTCGAGTTATTACAATGACATAAAAATGCCTTCACTGTTTACACGACCCTGACTGGTCTGCAATTAAACAAACTCTTCACACTCTCACGGCTCTGCTTATTTCTCTCTCGGCCCTCTTCTAACCCTCTTTACATAGTAATTTCACTCTTACAGCAGCAACCTGATTCTCTGCGTGACTGTCTTTTTATAACCCCTTTTTCTCATCGAGACTCCTCGTCTTCTATGACTTTTGGAATCCCGCATGCAGTCGAATAACATTCTCTGACTGTTCGAATTCTTTTCTATGCGTGCATACATTTTTTGATTCTGACTTATGCGACTGTTCGAATTCTTTTTCAATGCGTGCATGTATTTTTTCGATTCTTCTTATCCGACTGTTCGAATACTTTTTCAATGCGTGCATGTATTTTTTTCGATTCTTCTTATCCGACTGTTCGAATTCTTTTTCAATGCGTGCATGTATTTTTTTTTCTTTTAATGCGTGCATGTATTTTTAACTGTCATTGCACTTGTAACCGTCGCACTGACTCCAGTTAACTTTTCTAATTTTGGCTCCCTGCTTTTTCTCTACCACTGCCCCTTTAACTGTAGTTCTGTTCTAGTTAACTGTCAGTTAGCGTGCTGATGCCACCTGTCATGAAAACGTGACACTTCTGTATTTTTCTGCCCTTCTCGCCTTTTACCCGCGAAAATCAGACATGTCGTGAAATCGCGATAGTTTTCGGCTCCTTGTCCACTTCTTCGCTTGCACCCGCAAAAATCAGACATGTCACGAAATCGTGACAGTTTCCTCTTGTCCACTTCTTCGCTTGCACCCACGAAAATCAGACATGTCACGAAATCGTGACATCTTTCGCTTCCTCGCACTCTGTTCTGCCTGCACTAGCGAAAACTTGACATGTCACGAAATCGTGACATCTTTCGCTTCCGTACACTCTTCTTCGCAAACTCAGAAAATTTGACATGTCACAAAATCGTGACATCTTTCTCTTCCGTACACTCTTCTTCGCAAACTCCCATGAAAATCGACATGTCATGAAATCGTGACATCTTTCTCTTCCGTACACTCTTCTTCGCAAACTCCAGCAAAAACAAGACATGTCACGAAATCGTGACATCTTTCTCTTCCGTACACTCTTCTTCGCAAACTCCAATCGACATGTCACGAAATCGCGACATCTCTCTTTCATACACTATTCTTCGCTCCCACATGTCGCGAAATCGTGACACTTTCTCTCCTTGGCACTTTCTCTTCGATCCTGTCACGAAATCGCGACACTTTTTCGTCCGTACCATCCTTCTTGCTACTTGTCGCGAAATCGTGACACTTTTCCTTGAGAGCTCCTTCTCTCCTAACTTGTCGCGAAAATCGCGACAGTTGTTCCACTTGGCTTTATCTCTCGCAACATGTCGCGAAAATCGTGACAGTTTTCTTTCTTTCCTTGACATGTCACGAAATCGTGACATCTTCTTTTCTAGCTTTTCACCATGTCGCGATATCGCGACAGTTATCCTTGCGCTTTCTCTCTCTTTGGCCATGTCGCGAAATCATGACAATTTTGCTTGCGCCTTCTCTCTCCTCGGCCATGTCGCGAAATCATGACAATTTGGCATGCATTTTCTCTCCTCCTTTATGTCGCGAAATCGCGACAGTTTGGCTTGCATTTTCTCTCTCCTCCGATATGTCGCGAAATCGCGACAGAAAACATGTCGCGATATCGCGACAGTTTTCTTACTTGTCTTTTTCTTTGATTTTTTGAATCTGGGCCACTTCTGTCTTCTCAAAAATTCACTGTACATGATCTGACTGACCTCTGAACTCCTGTCCACTGCATCAACTGATCTATCTGTCTGTGTTGACAACAATGACAATACTTTTGCTGCACCTTGCTCAACAATCTCCCCTTTGGAATTGTTGGCAACACTCATGCACTCTCTTGTAATTCTTCTCCCCCTTTGACAATAATACCAAAGGGCTGCTGCAGACTCCCCGAGTCTATGCACACCATTCTCGAGACAAATATTGTTATAGTTAGCAAAAATCATGAATATAAGCAAAACTATAAACATAGGCATAAATGCTCCCCCTAAGAATGTGATCCCAATTGATAGTCAGTTCTTGGGAACTGTGACCACTCCCAACTTACTCCGAAGGTACTCAAAAACTTCCTTGGGCAATGGTTTTGTGAATATATCAGCTACCTGCTTCGTAGTTGGAACAAAATCCAATTTGACCTCTCCTTCTGCAACTTTATCCTTCAAGAAATGATACCGGATCGCAATATGTTTGGTTCTAGAATGCATAACCGGATTCTTGGATATGTTGATAGCACTAGTGTTATCACATTTAATTGAAATTGGCTCTTTGAAGTGAATACCAAGATCTTTCAACGTTTGTCTCATCCATAATATCTGTGTACAACATGTTGTTGCTCGCAATGTATTCTGCCTCTACTGTGGATAGAGAGACCGATTCTTGTTTCTTGTTGTGCCATGCTACCACTGTCTCCAAGATAAAATGCTCCTCCACCGGTACTCTTTCTGTCATCAATACATCCCGCCCAATCTGCATCGAATATGCAATCGTAGTGAAGTATTTACCTTTTGCGTACCACAACCCATAATCCATAGTACCCTTGAGGTACCTAAAGATCCTCTTTACAGCTGTCACATGAGTTTCTTTGGGACTAGCCTGAAATCTTGCAACCATGCATACTGCCTGTAATATATCTGGTCTAGTGGTCGTTAAATACAATAGGCTTCCAATCATAGACCTGTACATTGTTTGATCTACATCCTGGAGATTTGTCATCCTTGCTCAACTTGCAGCTCTGTTGTCATGGGAGTGCTAACAAGTTTACTATCTTCCATTGTGAACTTTTTCAGCATTTCTTTCACATATTTAACTTGAGAAATAAAAATGCCCTTTTCATTTTGATTGACCTGCAGTCCTAGGAAATAAGAAAGTTCACCAATCATAGACATCTCAAATTCTTTATTCATTTTAGTTGCTATGTCTTTGCAATATTCATCCATGTTGCTACCAAATATTATATCATCTACATAAACAACAAGAACAATAAGATGGCCCTTCTCTGTTTTGACATATAAATTGTTGTCCACCAAACCTTTCTTGAACCCTTGTTTAATAAGATAGTTATCCAACCTTGCATACCATGCTCGGGTGCCTGTTTCAAACCATATAACGCTTTCTTTAACCTGCAAACAAAATCTGGATTGTCACCGAGTTGGAAGCCATCTGGCTGTTCAATGTAAACCTCTTCTTCCAGTTTTCCATTCAAAAATGCTGATTTTACATCCATTTGATATACTTTGAAATTTTTATGGACTGCTAAAGCCGTAAACATTCTGATTGCCTCTAGTCCTGCTACTGGTGCAAAGGTTTCCTCAAAATCAATGCCTTCAACCCGAGCATAGCCTTTACAGACCAATCTTGCCTTATTTCTGACAACCTGTCCATCTTCATTTAATTTATTTCGAAAAATCCATTTAGTGCCGATTATGTTTTTATTTGTTGGCCGTGGTACTAATTCCCAGGTTTTGTTTTTCTCAATCTGATCTAGTTCTTCATTAATTGCCTTCATCCAACTTTCATCTGTGCTTGCTTCAGACAACATTTTTAGGTTCAATGCTTGGATAACAGAGAATAGTTCCGCACTCATTGCTCTTCTTGTCTGAATACCATCCGTGGGGTCCCCAATAATCTATTCACTGGGATGATTTTTCTGCCAACTGCCTGTTTTAAATTTCTTGTTTTCTTCTTCTTCTGAGTCAGTTTTTAAAACATCTGGATCAATTTTCTGATTCTCTTCTGTTTCCTTTTCATCATCTCCTTCAATGACTTCTTCATAAATAGGGTAGTTTTCTTGATAAGTAATTTCTCGTTCTCTACCTTCATCAACTTTAACATCAACACTCTCAACAATTTTCTTTAGCCTCTTGTTGTAACATGTGTAGGCTTTGCTTTTTGTTGAGTAACCAAGAAAAATACCTTCGTCAGCTCTATCTTCAAATTTATCGAGATTATCTTCAGTCCGTTTGATGTAGCACTTGCTGCCGAACACTTTGAAATATCTTGTTGTTGCCTTTCTGCCGAACCACAGCTCATAAGGTGTTTTGCTTTCATGCGGCCTTAGCATGCACCTGTTTTGAATGTAAACTGCAGTATGGACTGCCTCTTTCCAAAATCTGTCAGCTATTTTGTTCTCAGCCAACATTGTCCGTGCCATTTCCTGCACTGTCCTGTTCTTCCTTTCTACAACACCATTCTACTGAGGTGTCCTTGCTGCTGAAAACTGTCTTCTGATCCCATATTTTTGATAGTATTCTGCAAATTCTTCTGAAATAAACTCTCCTCCTCTGTCTGATCTTAGGCATTTAATTCTTTTTCCAGTTTGATTTTCAACCTGTTTTTTAAAAATCTTGAACATCTCAAAGGCATCTGATTTAAGCTTTAAAAATAATACCCATGTCATCCTGGAGTAATCATCTATGAACAACATAAAGTATTTGTCACCGTTTATGCTTTGTGTTCTCATGGGTCCACACAAATCAGTATGAATTATCTCCAACGGTTTGCTGGTGAAGTATTCCTTTGATTTAAATGTGGATCTGGTTTGCTTTCCTTTTTGGCATGAAGCACAGATGCTATTTACTCGGTTTGCCAATGGTTGGTATATCTCTTATCGCCTCTTTTGAACTTATTTTTACCGGATTGTCAAAGCTAATATGACCGAGCCTCTTGTGCCACAACCAATTTTCATCTTCCTGTCCAATCAAGCATGTTCCTTCGTAGCTTTCGAGAGAGTATATAGATTTCTAGAAGTCCTCGATCCAGTAGCTATCAGTTTCCCACTGTGTGCTTTTCTCACTTCACAGCCCTGCTTCTTAAAAATGACTTCATGACCTCTGTCACAGATTTGACTTACACTCAGTAAGTTGTGCTTTAAACCAATCACAAACAGAACTTCCTTGGAATTGATCTTTCCATCACTTATCTTGACTGATCCTTTGCCAACTATCTTGGCTCCATCATTATTTCCAAACTTCACAGAGCCTCCTTCATATTTCTGTAAATTTTCAAATTTTTGTTTATCTCCTGTCATGTGACTCGGAACATCCACTATCCAATATCCATGGTGCTGATTTGTTCTGTGCTTTGAATGTTGTCTGTACAATCAATGATTCCTTTTCTTCCTTGAGTTGCTCCTTTTCTTTCCATTCTGATTTGACTGCAGTTTTGGTCACTTGTTTAGACTTTTCTTTGTCAGTGGCCTGTGCATGTTTTTCTGGGAATTTTCTGTTTTGCTTTAAACTGTTTGGTTGAGTTCTTCTTCCCTGAAATTTATTTGCTGCATATGTGCTTCTACAGTTTCTTGCAATGTGTCCAAAGTTATGACAGTTATAGCATTCTACAGCATACTCCATCAAGGGTGAAAATGCATTTCTACTTGTGAAATTTCTTTGTCCTATATTATAAATGCAATCTGAAATCTTATGACCGTAAGTATTGCATTTAAAACAATAACTAGAAAAGAAATGATTAAACCTTGGAGTTGGTCTTTGCCAATTTGTAGTAGGAGTCACAAATTTTCTTCTCCTTTGATGTGTGACTTTTGTGAATCCCTCATTGTAAGCACTCTTCTCGTGCCTGGCATTGTTGCTTTCTTTAGCATGATTCGATTTTCTTTGGTCAATCTTGATCTTATCTTCTTTCTTTGCTGGTTCTGCAGTTATGGCTTTTGATCCACTTGAAGATTCTCCTTCGACAAACCCCAAGCCAAATTTGATGCCTGTGGTCCTCTGACTATTTATGATTTTTTCAAGCTGTGTAGAACTTCCTTCAAGTTTGTGATAGCAACTCAATTTTTGATTCTGTTCTTCTAGCCGTATTCTTAAACCATCTATTTCTTCTTCCAGCTTTGTCGCACTCATCTATTTTCATGGTTAATTTTACTTCAAGTTCTTCGGACATTTTCTTAAATTCCTCTCGTCTTGTATTTTCAAACTGTTTATTATGTCATTGGCATCCTCTAGTTTTCTTGAAAACTTTTTATTCTTTTTCCTTTCTACACTCAACTCTTCAAGTGCAACAACCAACTCTCCTTCCAGATATACTTCAGCCTCATCCTTAAAGTTTTCATCACCTTCCTGATTTTCTTCTGTTCTTTCTTCTTCAAGTGCCATGAATAGAGCTTCACCTGTTTCTTCTTCAGAATCCTCACTTGAGCTTTCTTCAAAAGAGCTGACATTCTTGGATATGAAGCTTTTCTTCTTGAAGTTGTTCTTTCTAAAATTTTGTTTCTTCTTCCAGTCACCTTTTTCTTGGTGTGACCCTTCACCATTTTTGGTTTTCTCATGCATTGGACATTTAGCTGCAAAGTGACCGACTCCTCCACAATTGAAGCACTTAAATGGTAACTTTCCTCTATACTTTCCTTTTCCCTTTGTAAGTTTTCGAACAAAGTTAGCTTCCGTTTCATCCCGTGTCTCTTCATCCTTAGATTCTTGTTCAGCTTTTATATTTTTGTGTGCTTTAAAAGCAGCTTCTCTGTCTATGGGCTTAGTTTGTCCTATTCTCATTTCGTATGCAGTCAAGGAACCATGCATCTCATCCATGCTAAAATTGTTTAGATCTTTTGCCTCTTCTATTGCAGAAACTTTAGAGTTAAATCTTTTGTGAAGAGTTCTGAGAACCTTTTTCACGACAACTGCATCTTCAATTTCTTCACCGAGTCCTCTGATTGCATTAATGATTCCATTGACTCTCAGGATATAGGCCTCTATGTTCTCATCTTCATTCATTTGTAATGCTTCGAACTGAGCTCGATGAGTTTGCAGCTTGGCTTCCTTGATCTTGTTGTCTCCTTCATGGATGCTCTTCAGTTTATCCCACATGTCTTTTGCCGATTTACAGCTCATGACTCTTATCAGTTCACTGTCTACTAGCCCACACATTATGGCATTCTTTGCTTTGGAGTTGTTCTCAAACTTTTTCTTCTCGACAATATCTATTGGAGGAGTAGTGGGTGTTGTGTATCCACTTTCTACCGACTCCCAAATGTCGTATCCCAACACACTCGGATATGTCTGCATCCCGAGTTTCCAAAATGTGTAATTAGTTCCATCGAACAAGGGAGCTTTGTTGGATGAGAATCCTTCACCACCTGCCATTGTGTTTCTTCCAAGATCACCTTAGCTAATTAAGCTTGTTCAAGAAACCTGGCTCTGATACCAATTGATATTCTCACAATGACACTGAGAGGGGGGGTGAATCAGTGTAGCTATTAAAATTCAAATCTACAGTATTTAAAACTGAAGCAAAGAGAACTTGAAAATAGGTAAAGCAATTTTCACAAGAGAGCACACCACAACACACAATATAACGAGGTTCACCAATTTGGCTACTCCTCAAAAATGACTGCTTGGACTCCAATCCAAATCCAACTGTGCAAAACACCAATTTTACAAACACTTTACCAAAGATCCACTGGAAGGAGCACCAACCCTTAATTTCTTAATTTTTCTCAACAGATAGGAGCACCAACCCCTAATACCAAGCACCAACTTGGACTGCAATTCTGAGTTATTACAATGACATAAAAATGCCTTCACCGTTTACACGACCCTGACTGGTCTGCAATTAAACAAACTCTGCACACTCTCACGGCTCTGCTTATTTCTCTCTCGGCCCTCTTCTAACCCTCTTTACACAGTAATTTCACTCTTACAGCAGCAACCTGATTCTCTGCGTGACTGTCTTTTTATAACCCCTTTTTCTCATCGAGACTCCTCGTCTTCTATGACTTTTGGAATCCCGCATGCAGTCGAATAACATTCTCTGACTGTTCGAATTCTTTTCTATGCGTGCATACATTTTTCGATTCTGACTTATGCGACTGTTCGAATTCTTTTTCAATGCGTGCATGTATTTTTTCGATTCTTCTTATCCGACTGTTCGAATACTTTTTCAATGCGTGCATGTATTTTTTTGATTCTTCTTATCCGACTGTTCGAATACTTTTTCAATGCGTGCATGTATTTTTTTTCTTTTAATGCGTGCATGTATTTTTAACTGTCACTGCACTTGTAACCGTCGCACTGACTCCAGTTAACTTTTCTAATTTTGGCTCCCGCTTTTTCTCTACTACCGCCCCTTTAACTCGTAGTTCTGTTCTAGTTAATCGTCGGTTATCGTGTTGTAGCTACCTGTCACGAAATCGCAACACTTCTGTCTCTTTTTGCCCTTCTCGCCTTTTACCCATGAAAATCAGACATGTCATGAAATCATGACAGTTTGCCTCCTTGTCCACTTCTTCGCTTGCACCCGGTGAAAATCGGACATGTCATGAAATCGTGACATTTTTCTTGCCACTTCTTCGCTTCACTCGCGAAAACTCGACATGTCACGAAATCGTGACACTTTTGCTCCTTGTCCACTCTTCGCTTGCACCCAGAAATCGACATGTCATGAAATCGTGACATCTTTCTCTTCCTTGCACTCTTCTCCTGCACTAGCGAAACTTCGACATGTCATGAAATCGTGACATCTTTCTCTTCCGTACACTCTTCTTCGCTTCGGGTCACGAAAACTCGACATGTCACGAAATCGTGACATCTTTCTCTTCCGTACACTCTTCTTCGCAAACTCCAAAATCGACATGTCACGAAAATCGTGACATCTTTCTCTTCGTACACTCTTCTTCGCAAACTCCTAAATCGACATGTCACGAAATCGTGACATCTTTCTCTTCCGTACACTCTTCTTCGCAAACTCTATCACATGTCGCGAAATCGTGACATCTTTCTCTGCCTTGTGCCTTCTCTTCGACCCTGTCGCGAAATCGCGACACTTTTCTCCTTGGCCTTCTCTTCGACCTGTCGCGAAATCGTGACACTTATTCTCCGTACCATCCTTCTTGCTACTTGTCACGAAATCGCGACACTTTTCTTTAGAGCTCTTTCTCTCCAACTTGTCACGAAATCACGACATTGTTCCACTTGGCTTTTTCTCTCCTAACATGTCACGAAATCGTGACAGTTTTCTTTCTTTCTCTTGACATGTCGCGAAATCGTGACATCTTCTTTTCTAGCTTTTCACCATGTCGCGATATCGCGACAGTTATCCTTGCGCTTTCTCTCTCTTCGACCATGTCGTGAAATCGCGACAATTTTGCTTGCGCCTTCTCTCTCCTCGGCCATGTCACGAAATCGTGACAGTTTGGCATGCATTTTCTCTCTCCTCCATTATGTCACGAAATCGCGACAGTTTGGCATGCATTTTCTCTCTCCTCCGATATGTCGCGAAATCACGACAGAAAACATGTCGCGATATCGCGACAGTTTTCTTACTTGTCTTTTTCTTTGATTTTCTGAATCTGGGCCACTTCTGTCTTCTCAAAAATTCACTGTACATGATCTCGACCGACCTCTCGAACTCCTGTCCACTGCATCAACTGATCTATCTGTCTGTGTTGACAACAATGACAATACTTTTGCTGCACCTTGCTCAACACTTCGAACTGTGATAATGCAACATGTCGCGATATCGCGACACTTCTTCTTCTTCTTTCCTTTTTTCTTTGCTTTGATCGCGAAAATGCAACATGTCGCGAAATCGCGACACTTTTACCTTCTTGCGCTTTCCTTTTGCTTTCGCCCACGAAAATACATGTTGCGAAATCGCGACACTTCTTCTTCCTTAGTGTATTTTGCTTTTTCTTTGTTCTTTAAGATATGGGCTACTTCAAACTTCTTTGAAAATATGAAAAAAGGTGCATCAACTGTTTTTTTTGTAGTTAGTCACTTTTTGACTAACAGAAACCCAATGAGGGAAATTGCTCAGCTCAGGACCTGGAAGAAGGTGAACACTCCACCTGATCCATTTGAGAAACCCAATGAGGGAAATTGCCGCCAAAGGGCCTGAAAGAAGGTGGTGATAATGCTTTTGCAGTGGTCCAAGAAGAATAGGCATATAAGTTACCGTCTTGAATCCAAAAGTGTGATGGATGATTTGCCAATACCAGCGAGCAGCAACCACAGGACTTGAAAGACACAAATTTTGTTGTAGAATCCCAAGTAATTGTTCCTTAAAGATGCATGATCTTGAGGGCTTATACTCCTCTGTGAGAAACTCAATATGACCATCAGCAGGTTAGTTGAGGAGTGTTTTTATGTAAATTGCCAAGGTATATTTTGTGATTTAGAGTATAAAAGCATTTTGAATTTTCTTCATAGCACACATACTTGAATTGATTTGTGTTTTTATGCCAAAATCAGTTTCACAATGAATTTTGAAGATATGACTGGTACCCACTACCCACCACATCAACAGTACGGTAGATATGCATTCACCACCTCATCAAGAGAAGCATTACAGAGCAGTTAATTGCTTCACTCTAAATACTTTTGGGACAATAATGTAAGGCATTGTTCGGAGTTTTACACCATTAGATACAGATTCCTAGGTGTCTCCATAGAAGGTGAATATGAATTTGATGGCATGGGATTCTAGTTTTTGAATTTTCTTTGCATGTAATTTGAGGGGTCTTCTGATACAATGAGTTTTGTAATAGTGTTTGATAGTAAAGTTGGTTTTGTATCTTGTTTTGACTATAAGAACAAACTTGTGTACAATCCATTCAGACATGAGATTAAACTTGTCTCGAGGCTATATGGATGGTATTTTGTAGTGTTCTGCACCTTTTAGTCAGATTGAAGCTGTTAAGTTGTTCTGAATTTGGAGTATCTTTGTTTTGTACAAATATTAAGGTATTAATAGGGGTATTATGCATCCCTAGTGGGGAAGCCTCTTGCAGTAATGGGATTTGAAACGGTTGGATGAGAAGGTGCTACGCATTCAAAGGATCTACGGATGCATCTTCTTGTACAGGATTCCTATGCTACTGCTGAAGGGCACATGCTCTAGGTGTCAGTTTAGTATCATTTAATGGAACCATATTTGCTTCTGATTTTATTTCATTCCAAATGTCGCTGACTCTGTCTACAAATAACGTATTCAATGATAGACTTTGGTATGACAAAGGAGTATGCATTGTGCATGTCCGTCTACAAATAATGTATTCAATGATAGACTTTGGTATGACAAAGGAGTATGCATTGTGCATGTCACTAGAGGGAGTGCTATAGATAAGGTAGCTTTTTTGCAGGCACTCAACAATGATGCTGTTGCTCAGGTGTGCAATTTTTTATTCCATTTGATTATCCAATCTGTCACCACATGTTATAACTGCTTGAAAAGGGTAGTTTTTTTGGTTTTCTTTTATGTCAAATGCATGCATGATGTGTCTCACCACATGTTATAAGTGCTTGAAAAGGGTAGTTTTTTTGGTTTTCTTTTATGTCAAATGCATGCATGATGTGTCTCATGTATGACGATAGTGGTTGCTTTTATATTAATGTGAATTAGAATTGTGAGCATGATGCTTTTATATTAATGTGAATTAGAATTGTGAGCATGATGAATTGGAACTAAATGTCTTCTTTAAGACTAGACAATGTAATAGAAGGAAGAAAGCATCTCTGGAACAAAATTTAGTTCTCTAAATTAAAAAAAATAAAGAGTATAAACGTCTTAGAGCTTTAAAAAAAAAGCAACTGTTTTATATATTCTTCAAGGGCTTGGTGTTCAAGTCCTCAAGTGCTGATAAAACCCTATTTTCATTTCCCAACATAAATTAGGCTGTAGTAGATGTATTTACAGAAGAACCATGAGGTCATTGTGACACCTTGTCTGATGCACAGCAGAAGGACAGGTATGTCTCTTTTTGGACAAAGAAAAAACACTGTAGTTGGTAATTAATATGACTTGCTATTTGTATTTCCACAACACTTAGCATTACGAGGGTATGTCGCTAATGTCATGGTTGGAGAGGATTAATCAAGTTCAAATGTATGCAGAAAGGCATAACCATAGAAATGGGGAAGGCTGTTGGTGGAGCTCTAAAGGGCAAACTTTTTGTAAAAGCTTTTAGTTCCCCTATGGTTTCATGTCAGGGGCATTTTATTCTCTTGAAATTTAATATCCTTTTTAGCATATAGTTTGTTAAGGAGATGTTTTCTGTCATTAGCCTGTTTTGTGCTCATTTCAACCATTTTTTAATTGTTCTTTAAGTCCTATCACAGAATATTTTTCGTTTATTCTGTAGTTATACTGTACCTTCTTACTTGTGCAACATCATTTTGATATAATCATCTGATTCATTTTTCCTTAGATCCTCTGCCAAGGCTGTACATTGAATTTGTAAATTGTAATTAATTATTCATTTTTCCTTAGATCCTCTGCTAAGGCTGTACATTGAATTTGTAAATTGTAATTAATTTTCTTTTCTGCTAAGATTCTTGACTTTATGTCAAAATTCAAGAGGGATTTATGTGTTGTTTTACAGGAAGAAGTAGTATGTGTTGTTTTACAGGAAGAAATAGCAACCTTGCACAGGGTGCACCGTTTCCATTGGGGGTGGATTCCACAAGGGTCTCACTAGTTGGGATACAGATAAGGATGGTGTAAATTGCATCAGGTATAACGACAATAACTATGATGTTAATTTATGCCTCAATGTACAGCATTTTGTCTTCTACTTACCTGCTGACTTTTGTTTCTATCTTCGTTTTCCAGTTTCACAGAGGATCACAAAAGTATCCCTTTTCAAATGGAACTTGCCAGAAAAGTCACTTGTGTTATACTTGAGGATGCTTGTCTGGCTTTTTCGACAGTTAGGTCTTCTTGTTCAATGTCCTGCCTAGTGATTAAGCTATGAGAATCTTTCAATTTCCCATCACATCGAAAGAAAATATTGGTTGTGAAGGAATCAGTAGCTCAGGCTCTTGTAGGGAAGGTGAATGCCAAAGTTGCTAAGATGACTGTTGGCTCACAAGAAGAAAACTGTGATATCACCTCTGTAGTATAACAGAATTGTTCAATATCCTTTCATTCATGCTTGTAGTAGATCCAGTTTTAAAATTTACTAGTAGAGAAAAATTGTATTGCTTGCTAAAAGTTATGCAATGATTTGCCATAGCAAGTTGCCTTGTTTTTACCCGCAACGGTGATCTTGTGGCAGAGCCTTCTGAATGTTAGTACTTTGGAATATTGCATTACAGGAGTACCAGAGAGAAGATAATCTTATCCCACACGAAGCTTGCGTGGGATGAGCCATTTGGTAATGTGCTGCCTGTTATTAGAATCAGCACTGTTAAAGAAGGCATCCATAACTGCAATGCCAGCAACTTTGGACTTCAGGTCAATTATCACCTTAATTTCCTGTAAGGCTAGGACTAGGGGAGTTTTCATCCTATCATCAGTTTGTTAATGATAATTTTAAAATTATCAAATGCAGGGATATGTATTTGCAAGAAACGTCAACAAGGCAACAAGGATAATTAATGCCATGGAAACTGGAACCGTTCAAAATAACTCTACACTTGTGTCAAAATAACTCTACACTTGTGTCACAATCCTAATTTGTCAACTCAAAAAGTACATGAAATTTTTCGTTTGCAACATTAATACTTTGCTTTTTATCCCATCATAATGTTAGTTCAGGCATATTATCTACACACTTAAAGATAGGTCACCATTGCAGCTGGTGTCTTAAGTACTCGGGATTGACCATTTCCCGCAGTTTGCCATGTAGGATCCAGACTCCTCCCACAAGTCATTTTGGTTCTGGCGAAGGGTTATCCTTTCGGGCCCCATATCACCTGAAAGGAGTACGCTATTTCCCTTGCCCCAAGTGGTAGGATTCGCAATCCTTAGAGTCTTCAACTCGTTTGCTTTGAAACGAGCATTGATATGCCAGTGCTAGCCCTTGACCATCTGCTAAGGTTTGGCTAGAGTCCACCATCGCATGTTTTAAGGACTAGATAATCAAGACCCGACACAGGTTGACGGTAATGCTACCCATACCATCTACCGCTGGATTTTCCAACTACATGATTAGCTCTCTAACCATGCATCTTGTTGGCACCTCCCCAACCTGAGTGGAATGCTAATCATCTTCACTCTCTAACTGACTGTCCACCTGGAGCGACGTCCCATACCGCCGCTCTTTACACTCAAGAGCTTGGACCCTGTCCTTGAATAGTAGCTGGAGGGCTTAACGAGGATGGGAGGAGTTAGTCCTTACTCGACACACTCCTTATTAGCGGAATGCTAATCATCTTCACTCTCTAACTGACTGTCCACTTGAAGCGACGTCCCAAACCGCCGCTCTTTACACTCAAGAGCTTGGACCCTATCCTTGAATAGTAGCTGGAGTATGGTGGCACAGTCACTCTTAAGCCACCTCGTGACTATGGCTTAACGAGGATGGGAGGAGTTAGTCCTTACTCGACACACTCCTTATTAGCGCAAATTTTTTCTCGAGGTTTGTTTGAGGTTGGATGGGTACTCAAGATATTTAATGTTTGTACTCAAACATAGTACTAATTAAGCTTTCCTCACATATGTAAAAACATTTTACACTAATACTTTAAATATATAACTAACTTATTTAAATAGCAAAGCTATTAATTCATATTTTTCTATAATTCCAGTTTAAACCAATAACAAACTCACTATCTAAAAGATTTAACGTATTTAAGACATACAAGTACTTATATTCAAAAGCTTAATACTAAAGCTGATGTTGTACGATATATATGAACACATAAAGAAAAACCTTATATAAGAACACATAAAGAGAAATATATTATATTATCTTTCAGTACCCTTTTATTTGTAGATCTGCATTATGTTTACCTAATCCCTTCCAATTTAGGAGAACGCACACATGAATCCAAATACCCTTTACCCTTAACAAAACTGAAATTAAGCTCCATAAATCAATTAATTATTTTAACTTTTTTTTTTTTTTACACTTTCAAAATAAAAGTCTCTTATAAAAACAAGATAAATACAATTTTAATCTATGCTTTCAAAAGAGAATAATATAGTTTTTATAATTTTAAAAAGAATACTCTATTGTTGTTCTCAGATAATAAAACTCTTATAAACCATGATATCTTTCTATACTAAAGGACTCTTTCTAATCTAAAAGAGAGTCATTTAATACTTTAAAATGCTTATAATAAAGACATTTGATGCGTTTAAAAATAGGTTCCTTTTGTTATAAAGAAGACAACATATTCAAAGACACATATACGCTAAAGACCAAACAACATCCTTTATAATCAACCTCTCATATTTTCAATGTTCTACAGTAAACGATGCTAAATCTTCAATCATAGTCATACATGCGACAATTTTCAGAAAGCTTTTATGACTTTTAAATTCTTTTTCCAACCAAGAAAACCTTATATAAACAATTATGTAGATTTGCTCATCTATTTTCAGGTATACAAGAGTATTACAGAGCTGATGTTTACTAACTTGCTCTGGTTCTTAACTCAAATGTTTTAGCAAAACAATAAAGCTCTCCGCCATACAGACAAATTGAACCAGCAACTTAAGCCTTTTCTGCTACCAACTAGGTTTGCCAATAGCGCTGCGGGTAATAGTCATCACCATAGTTACCAGACATCAAAGAGCACTCGCCCTTTTAGACCATGGTAAGATTAAAAAGCTAAAACGGGGTCAACGTGGTCCATTTCTACATGACATACATTTAGCCAGACAGAGCGGATGCAAGAAAACGTCAATGACATCCATTGTATGACATTCATTCAATCAGGCGAATGCAAGAAATCCTCAATACCATCCATTGTATGACATACATTCAAATAGGCGAATGCAAGAAAACATTAATACCATCCATTGTATGACATACATTCAATCAAGCGAATGCAAGAAAACATCAATACCATCCATTGTATGACATACAGTCAATCAGGAAAATGCAAGAAAACATCAATGCCATCCATTGCTTATCTTGTGCACGATTTAATGAATGCAAAGTGGAAACTTAATGGAATTTGGTAATGCTGTCAGCTCATAAACAGGGGTTTTATATCCAGAATTTTTTAATCAATCTGAAGTGAATAATATCATTTCAAAATTCCATTGTTAAATATAAAATTATTCAGCCAAGAGAGTTACTTAACTTGCGCATCTAGTTTTCGGATAATTACGTTTCTCCATGACATTAACATGGTTTAGTAATTACACAATTTAATCTGAGCTTTCACGAATCATATCATTTTTAATAAATTTTTCAGCAGTCGTTAACCATCATTGGTTGAAATTTTAACACAACAATTGTTCTTCTATAAACCTAGGTTATATATAATCCTTTTCTTTACTGACCATCAAACAAACATAAATATTAAATAGAAACCTAGATAATTAAATGCCCAAACAAAGTTACGCAGTCGCAGGGTGTCTTTGGATAAATTTTACTGAAATTCTCATGCTTTCATCTAAACAGAGATACATATATTAAACCTGACTTCTAATGGCGCAATCCTGAAGAACTTGTTCACCTCTCCACACGCTCTCGCTCAATCTGAAGAAGAATCACCCCCTCAGACGACCAACCAGTTTCCTTTAAAAAGAAGGTGACGAGTGATAAGCAAATGACACCTCGACAAATGCTTCCAGCTGGTGGCTTCTCGGCTTACCAAATGTGTTTTATTAAAAGATTATGGTTACTGCATAACCCTTTCGAATCCTCCTTTTGATTTAATAAAGCTTCTTTTAAGAAACTTGAGTTTTTTTTTATCTTTAATTAGACATCTTTATTATAGCCTCTAGTAACTTAGAGGTAGCGACATTAGTCGCAAATGATTTCTTTCTTTTGTATAAATATTGTATATTCTTTTTTTTTTAATACTTTATTATTTTACTTTGTTTATATTGTTTATATATTATTATATTATTATTTTTTCTTCTTCTTTTTAATATTATTTTTATGAGTTTTCTATAACTTTATATAAATATACTTTTTTTTATCTTCTTTTTGTTTTTTTTTTTTTTTCTTGTTTGGGTTTGTTTTGGGTTGGGTTTTTTTTGCTGTGGGTTGGTTGTGTTTTTTTGTTTTTTTTTTTTTGTGGGGGGGGGGTGGTTTTGTAATTATTTTTCTTCTACTTGAGGGTCATACTCCCAAATTTAAATATACTTTGACAATATATATATTATATATATATATATTTAATAATTTTATATATATTTTATATCTATAATTATTATTTTATAGCGACAAACAATAATTTGGAGTAAATCGATAACATGCAATTATTCAAGCAGTCATGTCAAACAGAATGCAATGCAAATGAATAACCTACGGTGGGCTTCCATGTATCCACGGACCACGGTGCACAAGGCACGATATCATATCTTGCTTACTTGGCTTTCCAATCTATTGCCTTGGTCTAGGGGTGAGTGCTCTCCTCAGTCGTCGATTCGGAGACCTGCACCTACACCACAAAAACTAAACACAAGATCATATTCTTCCAAATAAATTAATCACAAGTGGGGATGTGACATACTTCCCCCCTTAGATTTAACACAGTCCCTGTGTTAACTTAAGAATACATAAGTCAGTAAACACATTTGCTTGATAGCCAATTAAACAAAGTATTTGCATAAAATAAAATACATTATAGTTATGTTCAAACATGTATAATAAAGCATGTCATGACATTTCATGAAAGAAAGTTTATAACCAAAACATCTGATAATAAGTTTCCTTCACATCATTACAAAAAAGAATAGATATTTGTTTTTTTAGCAGTAGTTTGTCTTAGTTATCATTTCTCAAACAAATAACGGAACTGATTTCTCATGCTGGATAGATCCTCTCAGGTGGCATTTCATTCAGAGTACTGATCCCACTGTACTTGACATTGCTCTACAGATTTTTTTCTCAAGTGCTTGGTTCTGAAGCCCAAACTTTTGACCGGTCGCACCTCAATGAGTTGTGGGTCCGACATCTATAAATGAGTGGTATCCAAAATGTGGGATGGGTCAGCAATGTATCTACTTAGAAGGGATACATGAAAAACACTATGGATCTTTGACAAATTGGTCGACAATGCAAGTTTATAAGCAACGGGACTGAATTTGGCGATTATTTCAAATGGTCCGACAAACCTAGGACTTAGTTTGATGGATTTGATAGAACTCTTGGTAGGTTTAACTCAAAGGAAGACTTTATCTCCTACAGCAAATTCACGGGGTGTTCTCTTTAGGTCAGCATAGGTTTTTTATCGATCAGCGACTTCATGCAGTCGCTGGCGAATTTCTTTCAGTTGAGTTTCCATTTGCTTTACAACTTCAGGACCGATCATCTCTCGATCATCCAAGTTATCCCACGTTAATGGTGTCTTGCACCTACGTCCATATAGAGCCTCAAATGGGACCATGCCCAACGTGGTATGATAGCTATTACTGTAATCAAATTCCACCAGGAAGAGATAATCTTCCCATTTGCTTTGGTGGTCCATACAATACATACGTAGCATGTCCTCAAGAACTTGATTGACCCTCTCGATCTGTCCATCCATCTCTGGATGATATGCAGTGTTGATATTGAGCCTTGTTCCCCACGCTCGGTGTAAAGCTTGCCAAAATTCTAAGATAAATCGTGAATCTCTGTCAGATATTATTACTTTAGGAAATACATATAGCCTTACAATTTCTCGTGCAAATTCTTGAGCAATAGTTGAGGCATCATCATGAACACTGCCTGCTATGAAATGTGCCACTTTAGTTAATTTATCCACAACTGCAAATATTACATCATGCTGAAAACAGGTTTTCGTAAGTCCTACAATGAAATCCATAGATATGACTTGCTATTTATTTTCCGATACCTCGTACAGATATAA
This sequence comes from Wollemia nobilis, assembly GCA_028583015.1. Classification (NCBI taxonomy): domain Eukaryota; kingdom Viridiplantae; phylum Streptophyta; class Pinopsida; order Araucariales; family Araucariaceae; genus Wollemia; species Wollemia nobilis. The sequence goes on along the minus strand of JAQPPZ010004488.1, from coordinate 1,218,269 downwards.
TTTCCCTCCAAGATGTTGATGCTCTGCTTTAACTTTTTGGCACTCGAGGCATTTTGCAACTTTTTGAACTATATCCCTTTTCATTCCAGGCTAGAAATAGTCTTTCTTCAAATTTTCTCTCATTTTGACTACTCCTGGATGTGCAGAATACGGTGCATAATGAGCTTCTTGCAAAATAGTTCTTTTAAGCTCTTCATTATTGGGTACTATGACTCTATTTCGAAAGTATACCAAATCTTCCTTAATGCCATAATCCCCATGCCTATTGATTCCTTGCTCAATTTTACTATGACAGGATTTGCAAAACTCATCCATCTTTTGCAACTCTACAATGTATTTCTTTAATTCATATTGACACCTTGTGACAACGGTTATGTGTTTTCTCCTGCTAAGAGCATCTACCAGCTTATTCTCTTTCCCCTTAATATATTCTATGCCAAAGTCATATTCGGCCAGGAATTCCATCAATCTTCCTTGCCGAGCATTAAGCAATGGCTGTGTAAATATGTATCTTAGACTTTGGTGATAAGGTTTTAACTCAAAAGGTCTTTTTCTAGCAAATAATGTCTCCAAATTTTAAGAGCATGAACTACAGCTGCTAGTTCTAAGTCATAAGTGGCGTAATTTATCTCATGCTTCTTGAGTTTCCTAGACTCATAAGCCACTACCGCTTCTTCCTGCAACAGTATACCTCCTAATCCCTCCATCGATGCACCAATACAAACTATAAGCGGTTTACTCAGGTCAAGTATATTCAATATCGGTGTAGTTGTCAATTTCTCCTTGAGAGTTTTGAAGGCTACTTCACATTGATTTGTCCACTTAAATGCCTTCCATTTCCTCTATAGATTAGTTATGGGGTATGCTACTTTTGAAAACCCTTTTACGAATCTCCGATAGTAGCCGACCATTCCTATAAAACTTCTCACTTCTGATACGTTGGTTGGAGCTGGCCAGTCTATTATAGATTCTATCTTTTTGGGATCTACGACTATACCTTTGGCTGAAACAATATGTCCCAAATACTGTACTTGAGATGTATAAAATTCACACTTGGACAACTTCCCAAATAACTGATTCTTTTTTATTATCTCCAACACTATTCTTATGTGCTTATCATGCTCCTCTTTATTCTGGGAATAAATCAGTATATCATCTAAGAATATGAGCACAAATCGGTCTAGTTGTTCTCGAAATACACTATTCATTAGGTTCATGAATGCCGCAGGTGCATTAGTTAGACCAAACGGTAAAACTGTGAACTCATAGTGCCCATACCTTGTCCTAAAGGCAATTTTATAGGTATCTTTTTCTCATATTCTTAATTGATGATATCCTGACCTAAGGTCAATTTTGAAAAAGATAGTGGCTCCCCTAAGTTGATCAAATAAATCATCAATTCTTGGCAATGGATACTTATTTTTTATTGTCATCTTATTGAGCATTCTATAATATATGCATAGTCTCAAGGATCCATCATTCTTTTTGAAAAATAGAACCGATGCTCCCCAAGGCGACACACTAGGTTTAATATGCCCTTTTTCCAATAAATCTTCGAGTTGTGTTTTGAGCTCTTGCAGTTCAAGTGGTGTCATTCAATATGGTGTCCGAACTACTGGTGTTGCTCCAAGAACCAATTCTATAGAGAAATCAAACTCTCTTTTGGGTGGTAGACCGGGTAAATATTTAGGAAAATTGTCTCTAAATTCTCCCAATACTGGATATTGTTGAAACAATGCTGAACTTGAATCCGTTTCTTCCTTCTTATTCATTTTTATTACATACAACCTGCATCCCTTCTTCCAAGCCCTTTTGGCTTGCATACTACTTATTAGATGGGGCTCAAAGGACGTTCTACTACATTGAATGCGAATTCGTTGATTGGTATCATCTATAAGTCCATCCATTTTTCCTAAAAAATTAATATAGCTTTGTGAGCCCTAAGCCAGTCTATCCCTAGAATTATGTCAAATGCATGTAAAGGAGCTACGTATAAATGCTAGTTTATCTTCCCTTGGGGTATTTCTATTTGTGATTCAAATAAACATTGGTTAACGAAATAGTTTTTTCCCGAGCCATATTCTACTTGCCAACCCTTTGCCATGATTCCAGGTCTAACAGGTATATCCCTTAAAACATTAATAGAAATAAAACTTTCGGTAGCACCACTATCAATTAAAATATTCACATTTTTGTTGTTTATTCTTCCTTTAATTAAAAATGGAGTGGTTTGCCCCACAAGATTAGGGTTACTTGTGGCTGCAAATAATCAGTGGGATGATTCTCCAGTGGGGTTTCCACGATCCGCTCTTTTTGGGCACTGCTTAGAAAAGTGGTCCTAAGCTCCACATACGAAACAGGCATTGAGACCAACATTCTTTTGTTTGATATTTTCTTTGCCTTGGTACCCATTTTTGTCTTGCTCTCTGAAAGTAGTTTTCCTCTCTTGGAATTTCCTTTGATCCAACTGCCCCTTATACCCCTGGTTTCTGTTTCTATTTCTGTTGTCATTTTTGCTTCGACCTTTGTCTCTATATTTACGGTTTTGATCTATACCGCGATTCTGCTAAGGATTATTCCTTTTTATTGAGTTATCTTTCTCTTGTTGATAGAAGGCTTTTACCTCCTTCTGACTTGATTCATAATATCGAGCAACATCATAGGCAGTTGTTAGGGTTTGGGGTGTTTTCCCTCCTACGGGTTGACTAAGTTTTGGGTGCAGACCCATGACAAACTTGTGTGCTTTAAATTTTTCTTGTCCATCAAATTTTGGGGCATATTTTTGTAACTGCACAAACTTTTGATAATACTTGACTACTGTTATGTTACCCTGACGTAAGTTTGTAAACTTTATATGTTTCTCAATAAAGAACTGCTCAGTAAGAAAATGACTTTTGATGTCTCTTACAAATTCCTCCCATGGTATGTCTGTTGCCTCCTTCTAAGCGGCTTTCTTATAGGTGGTCCACCAAATTTTGGCAGGACTCTCCAGATGAGCAATTGCCTAGGTAGTTTTCCCTATAGAGCTAAGGGATTGGATGGCAAAATATCCTTCAACCTCACTTAGCCAATTTAAGGCGATCTCTCCATCACCACATCCATCAAACTTAGAAATATCCAATTTCTTTAATTCTTTTTGGAGTTCCTCCCCTACAGTTCGTCTGGTGGATCCCTCAGGTAACTAATTGACTTTACTGTTTGTTTTCTTTTGGGTCAAGTTTTCAATAACCTTCTGTTGCTGAGTGATAAGTTCTTGTTGTTGGGCCATCTGTACCCGATGTTGATCCATGTGATCACTCATCTAAGCCCTTTGGCTCTCCATCAACTCCCACTGTTGGTTGAGTTGGTCTTGCATGAGTTGGATCATGCAAGCCATGCTTCCATCACTGGAGGTAGCTTTTGCTACTATAGGCTCTTTATCCTTTCTAACCACACGTCGTGGTGTTTTAGTAGTTTGCACTCTTTTCGACTCCCTTATGAGTCTCCTAGGTCCTTTCCTCGGGACCTCTGCAATTCCCTCTTGCAAATTTAGGCTAGTCCTCCGTGAGGTACCTGCCATAATTGACATTAAATTTTTTTGTCAGAATAGCTATGTTGGCCAGGGGTTCATAAACCTAGGCTTTGATACCAACTATCACAATCCTAATTTGTCAACTCAAAAAGTACATGAAATTTTTTGTTTGCAACATTAATACTTTGTTTTTTATCCCACCATAATGTTAGTTCAGGCATATTATCTACACACTTAAAGATAGGTCACCATTGCAGCTGGTGTCTTAAGTGCTCGGGATTGGCCATTTCCCATGGTTTGCCATGTAGGATCCAGACTCCTCCCATGAGTCATTTTGGTTTCGGTGAAGGGTTATCCTTTCAAGGCCCATATCACCTGAAAGGGGTATGCTATCTCCCTTGCCCCAAGTGGCAGGATTCACAATCCTTAGAGTCTTCAACTCATTTGCTTTGGAGCCAGCGTTGATATGTCAATGCTAGCCCTTGACCATCTACTAAGGTTTGGCTAGAGTCCACCATCGCATGGTTTAAGGACTAGATAATCAGGACCTGACACATGTTGACGGTAATGTTGCCCATATCATCTACCGCTATATTTTCCAACTACACAATTAGCTCTCTAACCATGCATCTTGTTGGCACCTCCCCAACCTGAGCGAAATGCTGATAATCTTCACTCTATAACTGATTGTCCACCTGAAGCGACATCCCATACCGCCGCTCTTTACACTCAACAGCTCGAACCCCTGTCCTTGAGTAGCTGGAGTATGGTGGCACAATCACTCTTAAGCCACCTCATGACTTAACGAGGATGGGAGGAGTTAGTCCTTACTCGACACACTCCTTATTAGCGCAAAGTTTTTCTCGAGGTTTATTTGAGGTTGGATGGATACTCAAGATATTTAATGTTTGTACTCAAACATAGCACTAATTAAGCTTTCCTCACATATGTAAAAACGTTTTACACTAATACTTTAAAGATATAACTAACTTATTTAAATAGCAAAGGTATTAATTCCTATTTTTCTATAATTCTAGTTTAAACCAATAACAAACTCACTATCTAAAAGATTTAACATATTTAAGACATACGAGCTTAATAATAAAGCCGATGTTGTACGATATATATGAACACATAAAGAAAAACCTTATATAAAAACACATAAAGAGAAATATATTATATTATATTTCAATACCCTTTTATCTATAGATCTGTGTTATGTTTACCTAATCCCTTCCAATTTAGGAGAACGCACACATGAATCCAAATACCCTTACCCTTAACAAAACTCAAATTAAGCTCCATAAATCAATTAATTATTTTATTTATTTATTTTTTTGTTTATACTTTCAAAATAAAAGCCTTTTATAAAAACAAGATAAATACAATTTTAATCTATGCTTTCAAAAGAGAATAACATAGCTTTTATTAATTTAAAAATAATACTCTATAGTTATTCTAAGATAATAAAACTCTTATAAACCATGATATCATTATATACTAAAGGACTCTTTCTAATCTAAAAAAGAATCATTTAATACTTTAAAATGCTTATAATAAAGACATTTGACGCGTTTAAAAATAGGTTCCTTTTCTTATAAAGAAGGCAACATATTAAAAGACACACATATATGCTAAAGACCAAACAACATCCTTTATAATAAACCTCTCATATTTTCAATGTTCTACGGTAAACGATGCTAAATATTTCAATCATAGTCATACATGCGATAATTTTCAAAAAGCTTTTATGACTTTTAAATTCATTTTCCAACCAAGAAAACCTTATATAATTAAAACTTCCGTCAGGATTGTAGATGTTTTGTTTTATACCGATCAGTTAAAGATTTGCTAAGAAAAAGTTAATTCTACCACCTCTGCATATGTCTAGGGGTGGAGGAGGGAAAATACAACAATTGCAAGTCTCATCAAGAAATGCAGGTTATGATGCAAGCTGCATGGCATTGTTTTACATTGTTAAAACAATTTATGTGTGCCACCATATATAAATTGTAATAAAACATTTATTATATAGATCTTCCTGTTCAAGGAAAGAAAGGGCCAATAATGCCACTATTTGAAATTTAGATCCTTGTAGAAGGCATTTCAAGTGAGATTAAGATTTTCAATGTAATTAAATTAATGTTAAATTAATTTATAACAACATTAAAGTTAACTTAGGTTGCTTAGGGCCTTTTTACATCAATAAGAACAAGCATTTATCTATGAACTTTGAGCATATTTTTTGTTAGCTTCATCTATGAACTTTTTACCATTTTTTTGGTTAGCTTTTAAACCTTGTGTATTTTTTAAACATTAAGTTTTATAATTGAAGGTTTGTTCAAATAAAGAAAATAAGTAATTACTAGTTGAAAACTAATATGATGATTCCTTCATATAACTTACCATTGTGTTTGTGACAAGTTTAAGTTGTTTCAATCATTCTTGTATCCACATAGTCATATGCATAAAGAATGATGGAGAGTCGTCTAAATTAAACTTGTCCCTGAATCAATGTAAACTTGTCCTTGAATCAATGTAAGGCCAACTTTGTTCCTCATCTAAGGTAGATCTATGATATCTCTTATCATTTTGGTGACCGCTTATTTATTCATATTTCATAGATAAAAATATATATATTTTCAAATAATAACTTAAAAAAATCCATGCGAGGATTAGGACACTACAAGTTCATTTTGGTCCACAAGTCTTATTTGAGATTTATCTTTTATAGCAGGAGTTAAATCATTTTCAAATTTCACTTATGCATGTGTAGTTTTCCAATTATCATTGTAGCTTGAGGATTTAAATTATTATTATGGCATAAAGATAAAAGAGTATGAAGACCTTAAAACAACAAAAATGCATACTCTTTTTTAATGTTATTGGAAAAAAGTTATGGAGAAACAAAATTAAGTTTACATAAATGCCTATTGGAGTATAATTTTAATCAACATTTATGCATTACATATATTGGATGTAGTTTTTTACATCATTTGTTGATAAGATACTTGTTACATGATTATTAAATGACAATAATTAATCTCCTCTTATAAGTACAACATAAATTTGATCCTTCTTTTATACTAGGATCAAAGAAGGGGTTGTTAGTATTAATTCAAAATGGATATTTGTAAAAGAGAATAACTAGCTTGAATTAAATTAAGTTATGAAACTTGTCTTTCTCATGTACACTATAAAGCTTGTTACCCAGTAGCATAAAAAATAATAGTTTTAATTTATAAGTGTTACCCAAATAAAGAAACTTTCACTTATGCATGTGTAGTTTTCCAATTATCATCGTAGCTTGAGGATTTAAATTATTATTATGGCATAAAGATTAAAGAGTATGAAGACCTTAAAACAATGAAGATGCATAATCTTTTTACCTGTTATTAAAATATGCTATGGAGAAACAAAATTGAGTTTACATAAATGCTTAATGGAGTATGATTTTAATCAACATTTATGCATTACATATAGTGGAAGTAGTTTTTGACATCATTCGTTGATAAAATACTTGTTACATGATTATTAAATGACAATAATTATACTCCTATTTTAAGTACAACATAATTTTGATCCTTCATGATACTAGGATCAAAGAAGGGATTGTTCGTATTAATTCAAAATGAATATTTGTAAAAGAGAATAACTAGCTTCAACTGAATTAAGTTATGAAACTTGTCTTTCTCATGTACACTGTAAAGCGTGTTACCCAATAGCATAAAAAATAATAGTTTTAATTTATTAGTGTTACCCATATAAAGAAAAAGTTCGATATGAACTCAATAAGATAATTGTGATCTTGAAAATCTTAAAAGTACAAGAACATGTTCCAATACAAATTCAATTAGAAAAGCGGTTCTTATTGTGATATTTGATGGTACTCTAAAACCAAGATTAACACAAAATAAAAAAGGAGAAAAAGAACAAGAAATGGAATTGCACAAATGCCCTCTAAAAAACACTTAATTAGTTTTCCAATTTGTACATACTACTTCAGTAAAATGTATTATACTCATGTATAAATAATATGATGTCTCTTGGTTGTCTCAAGAGACACTTGATGCTTCACATTCTCACCTTCGCATTCTCTCCAAATTTAGGTGAGAATATTTCATTTCATTTTTAAAAAATTTACTTGCAAATCCAATTCTTATTTTTTTTTCTTACTTTGTCTTATTCTTGTTTTCCTCGTATTTTTATCCTAATATTATCTTAGTATGATTTTTATATCACTCAATACCATAATTTCCAACATTTTCTCTCTTTGAGATTGAATGGGGGAATTTTCATTTTATCTCTAGGAGAAATAAATAATTCTTTGCCACTATCTTTGTAAAAATGTCAACATTTTGATCTTCCAAATTTTAGTGGTTTGATTGAACTTCCTTTTCCTAAACTAAGTCTCTAATAAAATGATGCTTCGAGTCAATGTACTTTGGTTTTGTATGAAAAACAAAATTTTTAGTCATTTGAATTGCACTCATGTTGTCCACATAAATGGTAGTTGGTATCTCTTGCTTTTCACCAAGGTTTTCTAGGATGTACCTCAACCATACCATTTGTGTGCTTGTTGATATAATTGCCATATACTTTTCCTCTATTGTTGAGAGTGTAATTGTTGCTTCTTTATTTGAACTTTAAGTTATCCATTTTTAATGAGAATTAATATTTTGATATAGATTTTTTATCATCAATTCACTCTCTCTAGTCAAAATTATTTTATCTAACCAAATCAATCTTATTGGTTAATGCATAGTGGATTCCATGATTTTAAATTTCTTTCACATACATCAAAATTCTTGCATTTTTCCTCTTATGATCTTTTGATGGCTCGATCATAAATCTTGGAACCAAAGAGAGTGCATATGTAATATCTAGTCTTTCTAATGTCAAGTACATAAGCTTGTTGATAAAATGTCTATACTTCCTCTCATCAACTCTTCTACTTCCATCATCCTTGTACATTCTTTCACCTTTTGCAATTTGGGTAGCAACATCTTTCCATGTCAAACTTCTTCAATATATCATATGCATATTTAGTATACAAATGAAGATCCCATCTGAAGAACACAAGATTATATTGAGAGCGGGTGAACAATATAAAACCACTTTTTACTTTTCTTTCCAAAACAATATTATCCAATATAATTAATGACAATATCAATAGCAGTAATCAAATTAATGCATAAATCATCAGACACAATAGAGACATCAATTTACGTGATTCACCCAATGTGGGCTACTCCACAGAGAAAATATTTCACTAAAATATTCTCAACAAATATCTTGGGAATCCTTCCCTATTACAATGTTTATGGACCTCTATCCAAAGGAGACACCAATCCCCTAATCAAGTTAATGGATACCTATCTATAAGAGACACCAATCCACTTAGCTAGTTTGTGGATCTTTATTTATAGGAGAAATATTTCTCCTCTGCTCTGGCTAGTGATCTTCTTAGAAGACTTACTACCTCCACTACTCTGGATTGTGGATATCTCTCCACTGAAAGACTCATGTTCTCACTTAGAAGACCACTATCCTCACTACCCTAGTTAATATATCTCTATCCATTGGAGACTATTGTCCTCTGCTCTATCACCTCCAAATCTTACTCTCTGCTATACTCAAATTTGCACTAAACACTATCCTTCGATCTAGCACAAATCTGCTCAATCTCTGTCTCAAATTTATACTAAACATAGTCCTTCAATCTAGCACAAATCTGCTCAATCTCTATCTCAACTCTACACTAAACATGATACTTTAGTCTAGCACAAATCTACTCAATATCTATCTCAAATATGCACTAAACATAGTCCTTCAGTCTAGCACAAATATGCTCAATATTTGTCTCAAATTTACACTAAACACAATCCTTTGGTCTAGCACAAATTTGCTCAATCTCTATCTCAAATCTGTATTAAACGTAATCCTTCGATCTAGCACAAATATGCTCAACCTATGTCCTCAAGCCTTAACATAAAGCTTGAATCAATCACAAATTAACTCTGCTAGATCTGCTTCAAGCCTTAACTCAAAGCTTAAACAAATCAATCAATCAATTCTACTCTCAAGTCTTCACAAAGACTTACTTCAAATCTACTTATAAGTCCTTCCAAGAACTTGTTCAATCTGCTCAATAAGTATTCACCAAGACTTACCTCAAATCTGCTCACAAGTCCTTCCAAGAACTTGTCCAATCTGCTCAACAAGTCTTCACCAAGACTTGTCTCAAATCTGCTTGTAAGCTTCCACAAAAGCTCACACAAATCTATCCTTAAGATTTCACAAAGCTTACGCAATTCTATCCTTAAGTCCCCTCTAGGACTTACTCAAATCTGCTCACTAGCTTTCATAAAAGCTTATTCAAATCAATTGCAAAACTTGCATACACAACTCAACTCAAACCTTTTAGAAAACCTCTTCAATCACATAAACAAGTTTCACTCAAAATATTGTTTAATCATAGAAACATATAGAGAATCGTAAGAGAATATGTTTCACACTCACAAATCACTCAATCACTTTCAAACTCGCTTTCAAATCGATTCAAAAATAAAGAATAATTTGATTCACAAAACTTGAACTATCACTCCAATGCTTTCAATCAATTAACTTCACTCAACCATCCACTCAATGAAACACAACTTGCATTTAAACCCTAACCAAGTGTTTCACTTTACTTCCAACAACTCACACTATGAATCTCAACCATTGACTCAAGATGATTCCACATTCACATAACAATGATATTTATGATCTTTTCACAAACCCTAATCATTCACATGAAAGCTTACTCAAATATTTTCAATAATGCTTATCAAACAATCTCACATAACAATGATACTCATGTTCTTTCACAAACCCTAGTTCAAGATAGTTCTCAATTTGTCACTCAATTTTTCTCACAAACATGTTGGAAATTTGAGTTATTTTATGTTGGCATTGATGTCACATGAATCATTGATGTCATACGGATCACATTGAGTTTTGATGGGCAAATGATATCTTAGAAAGCATGGATAAAATCAGGGTTTTTGTAAAAACCAAGGCAAAAAAAATAAAGGGTTTTATTTAAAACCAAGAATGGCAGATTTGAAATGGGTTTTTCTTAAAACCTAGGTTGACCTTTCGTTTCATCGAAAAATGTGCCCCGTTGATGGAGATATTTCATTTTAAATATTTAGTTTAAATTTTAATTATTTAAAATTTAAATTTAAGTTTTAAAATTAAAAGTAAAGTTAGCGTTGATGTCTAAAGAAAGAGGGAAAATCAATAATGCACCGACGCCATCTAAAATGAGGAAAAGACTATATAAAGGGGGATACTAAGGTTCATTTGAAATCAATCCTTCCTTGTGTTAATCGTTGGCTAAGCATCCTAAGAGAGCTCGTGCGAAAATCCTTTTGAAAAGGGAGACAAAAAATAAATCCAAGGTTGGTCGAAAGCCCAAGACATTGTGGGCAGAGTAGTGCATTGGCAATTGGCTTTTTGTTAAGGTGTGTGGCAGCGCTTTACGTCAAGGTTCGAATCTCCTTGACTGCATTCGAAGGCATTGGAAGGAAAGCGCTCGAAGCACTTTTGGTTTGCGTGGAAGGGAGGAAGGACTTAAGGCACGTCGTGCCTTTTCCTTTTGAACGAGCGGCTAGCTCATGTGGCAACCTTAGCCACGACTAAGGCGCTCGTGGGGTGTGCAAGTTAGGGGTTCGAATCCCCTTAAGGAGGTAATTACGTTTTGCTCTAATTAATTTCGTTGATTCCCTAGGATAGGAGTTATAATGTGGTTAAGGAATAATTAAAGTTTTTAATTAAACTTCATTTTTATAAGGGTTGTGATTATTATTTTAGAGGTGGATGAGTTGTTGATTTATTTTGATGTTCATGAAATTGAAAATTAAGATTTAGGAGAAATAAGAAGTTGTTATAAAATATTTTTGAGAGCCTTATTGTTTATTATTTTTGATAAGGGTTTTATTAAAAAAGACTTTGGTGGATGTGTTTATTAAGTTGGAGTAAAAAGGTGTAAATTGAGTTATGCTTATCTTGTGATTATTATTTGAATTCCACTAACCCTTATTGAGATTGGAAAGGAAAGTTGTATTTAGTGTGGCAGATTTTGTGGACAACTTCTTGGCATAAAAAATGTATGGGCACATTCTCCTATTGATTTTTTATGGTGGTTAATTTTTGAAATATCATTAGAGTGAAAAGGATTGATTGTGGTTTCCTTTTCAAAAGTGGTTGGTTAAATGCTTCAAGGTTTTTTGGTTTGAGAGTTGTGTTTAAAACTTGTTTTATAAGCACAGTTGTTGAAGTCCATTGGTTGTGAAAGAACTTGAAAAGAACATGAGTATCATTGTTATGTGAGATTTATGGTTGAGCATTGTTGGAAACATTTGAGTTGGTTGATACATGCTTGGACTAGGGTTTTTGTGAGAAAGAGTAGTCCCTTGTGGCGATTGGTTGATTTGAGTTGATTGAGCCTAGTCAAGTGATTGTGTGATGTGATTGGTCAAGTACCATGAAACAAACTAATCCATAATTTTGATTTGAGTTCAGAGTGAGATTAGAACATATTGAGTCTCTAACAATTCTCTTTATGCTTCTATGAGTTGAGTTGAGTTGAGTTGAGATTGATTTGAGTTGAGTTGAGTTGAAGATTGAGCTTAGAACATATTGAGTCTCTAACAATTCTCTTTATGCTTCTATAAGTTGATTTGAGTTGAGTTGAGTTGAGATCATTGTGGATCATTGTTGCCATCCATTGAAGAGTACATTGTCATTCATTATTGAGTTCATATTTGATCTTTGCCTTGATAGATTTGTGGATGAGATTTGAGTGCTACTTGAGCATGATTGATTGAGACTTTGAGAAGGCCTTTGTGGATAGTTTTGGGACAACTTTGTGGACAGTTTTAGGACATCTTTGTGGATAGTTTTGGGATAGCTTTGTGGACAGTTTTGGGACAACTTTGTGGATAGCTTTGTGGAAAGTTTTGGGACAACTTTGTGGACAATTTTGGGACAACTTTGTGGACAGTTTTGGGACAAATTTGTGGACAGATTTGAGCAAGTTCTTGGTGAGATTTCTAGAGAAGATTTGGGCAAGTTCTTGGTGAGCTTGTTAGAGTAGATTTGAACAAGTTCTTGGTGAGCTTGTTGGAGCAGATTTTGGGTAAGTTCTTGGTGAGATTTCTAGAGCAGATTTGGACAAGTTCTTGGTGAGCTTGTTGGAGCAGATTTGGACAAGTTCTGTGTGAGCTTGTTATTTGGTTTTGGACAAGTTCTGTGTGATCTTGTTATTCATTTTTGGACAAGTTCTATGTGAGCTTATTATTCATATTTGGACAAGTTCTGTGTGAACTTGTTATTCAATTTTGGACAAGTTCTGTGTGAGCTTGTTATTCAGATTTAGATAAGTTACGTGTGAACTTATTATTGCCTAGCTTTGAGCAGATCAAAGAAATCATTGTATTGGATAAGGATCCTTATTTATGTGTGAAATATTATAAGGAGATTATCTGGTGGAGTACCCCACATTGGGGGAACCACATTAAATCTTGTGTCTCAATTGTGTGTGGTGATTTGTGCTCTTACTTACTACTGCTATCTGAGTTATTAATGCACACTACTATATTTGGTTATTGCAATTAAGGACATTAATTTATATTGATTTGAAAAGAAAGTAAAAAGCGGTCTTATATTGTTCACCCCCTATCAGTATAAGTTTGTGTTCTTCAATTGGTATCAGAGTAGGTTCCTTTGGAAAAGCTAACAACTTAAGGGCATATTCTACAAGAACACAGATGGCTTCACAGAATGGATCATCTAAAAATAAGGATCCATTGTTTGATGGTAGCAATTATGCTTTCTAGAGTATGAGGATGAAGAACTACTTGATATCATTAGGATATGAGGTATGGAAAATGGTTGAAAAAGAGTATAGGGTTGAAGGTGATATCGAGGCAGATAAGACTATCAAGAAATTGGTCAAGATCAATGCAAGAGCAATGAATTATATTTTGAGTGGGCTTCATGAGACAGATTTTGCAAAGGTCATGGTATGTAATTCAGCTAATGAAATGTGGACCAATTTGCGAAATACTTATAAAAGAGATTCCAAGGTAAAGTTGGCAAAACTACAAACTCATATAAAAATATTTGAGGAATTGAAAATGGAATATTCTGAAGATATTGCAAAGTTTTTACTTTGAGTTGATAACACCATGAGAGGCCTAGGTTTTGACATGAAAGAATCAGAAGTTACTCAAAAGGTTTTGAGATCACTTCCCATGAAATATGATGCTAAGGTTTCAAAAATAGAAGAAACAATGGATATCAACAAGCTAACAATGGAAGAATTGCAAGGAACTCTCATAGCTTATGAGATGAGGGTAAGTAAGCATCAGGTTCCAATAAAAGAAATTGCATTCAAGGCTTCAGAAAAAGGGAAAGGGAAAGTTTCAAAAACAATTAGAGGTTTAGATAATTATGAGGAAGCTAACTTCATCAAAAGGAATAAGGACTCAAAGAATTTTAGGGATATAAGGAAAGTCAAATGCTACAAGTGTGGTGATCTTGGTCACTATGCATACAGGTGTCCACATGAAGAAAACGGTGATGATGAAAAATATGGTCACAAAAGAAAATAAAATGGAAATCATAAGCATGACAAAGATGACAAATACAAGCAAAATACGTATGAGAAGAAAAATTTTCGTAAGGTAAATAAATCTTACTACATTGTAGAAGCTAGTGATAGCTCAGATTATAGTGATAGAGATAAATCAAATGATGAAAAGGAAGAACATCTATTCCTAGGAATTGAAAGCAAAAGAGAATAGTGCTTTGTGTGTGGTCAAAGAGATCATAGATCATGATATTGCAATGGTTTCAGTGATAGTGAATATGAGATGACACATCAAGGAAACAAGCATGGTCAAAGAAATCTTGAGAGTTTGTTTTCTATAGAAGATTATAATGATCTTAGTGATAGTGAAGATGAAGAAGGTTTTTTCTATGGAATAAGAGAAGTAGAAGAATAAAATTCACTTCAAACAGAAGAATTTAAGCAAGAGGATAATGTCTTAGTTGATCTAAAGGAAGACTTCAATGTTATCCATGAGCAACTACAAGAGGTTAAAGAGAATTTAAAAGAATTGAAATGTTCCTTACTTGAGAAATTTGATCCATCACATGACTCAAAAGGTCAAGATATTTTCACTAAGAAGGAATCATGTGTTTCAAATGCTATAGAGATGGATGCCAAGTTGCTACTTGACACAAATAAAGAAAAAGAAGAGGAAGATTCCAAAGCACCAAAGGTCTCATATTTCAGGTTTGGGGAATCACACTCAAAAGGAAAATAAGTTCTAAAATATGAAAGCAAGGAAGCACCTAAGATTTGTGAGGAAAGTTCCAAAGTTCCTATGGCTCCAAATATTCAGTTTGGATCTTGTTTTGAGATAGGTGAATCAAGTTCAAAAGAAAAAGAAATTCTTGAAGAGGAAAGCAAGGAAGAAACTAAGGAAGAGTATTTAGATGCTACAAAGAAGGTTCAAGGATGCAATGCACAAGTTGAAAATTATCATACATATAATGGTCAAGAAAGGTATGAGAAACCAAGGCATGAACAAAGGGATTTTCAAGGACATTGTTTTTGTTGTAATGGATTTGGACACAGGGCTATACACTACAGGGTCTATGGATCAAAGAAGTTTGATTTTATTAGAAGAAACCTAAAAGGAAGAAGGTATGGTTTTTAGGGGCATTGCTTCTCATGTAACAGGATTGGTCATAGAGCTTTTCAGTGAAAAGGAAATGATCAACATGGTTTTGGTTTTAGAGGTTCACAATTCAGAAGTCATGGTCAGAATGGTCATGAAAACATAGCTTCACAATATAGGGTTCAGGAAAGGAATGGAGATGGAAATTATTTTAAGAATGAATTCAGGATATGGGCACCATCCAAAGGCTACAATATAAAGTGTTTTAATTACAATAACTTTGGGCATATTGCAAAATGGTGTAGGACTCAATTCCAAACATGTTCAAGGCAAGAAGATCAAACAGGTTCAAGGCAAGAAGGTCAAATAGGTTCTAGACAAGAAGATCAAGTAATTCATCAAGAGAATGATATCAAAAAACATGGAAGGAAGTTGATAGAGGAAATAAAGAATGTGATATGGGAGTAAAAGTACTCCCACCCCAAAATTAATCACCTCAAGAGAGAAGGTGGTGATGGGGCTAAGTTTAAGAGTCATATATTTTAGCCCCATAGGTGTCCCTTTTGCCATTGATGTCAAAGGGGGAGAGATTTGAGTAAGGGGGAGAGCATTGAGTTAGGGGGGCAACCTCCAAAGAGAACATTGAGTTAGGGAAAGCAACCTCCATAGAGAGTATTGAGTTAGGGGGAGCAACTTTAATTCTCAAAGATGGTTTTTATAGTGATTGTGGTTTTTGCTTTAGAGGTGTTGTCATCAATGACAAAGGAGGAGATTGTTGGAAATTTGAGTTATTTTATGTTATCATTGATGTCACATGAATCATCGATGTCATATGGATCACATTGAGTTTTGATGGGCAAATAATATCTTGGAAAGCATGGATAAAATTAGGATTTTTATGAAAATCAAGGCAGACAAAATAAAAGGTTTTATTTAAACCATGAATGGCAGATTTGAAATGGGTTTTTCTTAAAACCTAGGTTGGCCTTTTTTTTGTCGATAAAGGTGCCCGATGATGGAGATATTGAATTTTAAATATTTAGTTTAAATTTTAATTATTTAAAATTTTAATTTTAATTTTAAAATTAAAATTAAAGTTAGCGTCGATGTCTAAATAAAGAGGGAAAATCAATAATGCATCGACGTCATCGAAAATGAGGAGAAGACTATATAAAGGGGGATCCTAAGGTTCATTTGAAATCAATCCTTGCTCGTGTTAATCGTTGGCTAAGCATCCGAAGAAAGCTCATGCAAAAATATTTTTGAAAAGGGAGACAACGAATAAATCCAAGGTTGGTCGAAAGCCTAAGACATTGTGGGCAGAGTGACGCATTGGCAATTGGCTTTTTGTTAAGGTGTGTGGTAGCACTTTACATCAAGGTTTGAATCTCCTTGACTACATTCGAAGGCATTGGAAGGAAAGCGCTCGAAGCACTTTTGGTTTGTGTGGAATGGAGGAAGGGCTTAAGGCACGTCGTGCCTTTTCCTTTTGAACGAGTGGCTAGATCGTGTGGAAACCTTAGCCATGACTAAGGAACTCGTGGGGTGTGCAAGTTGGGGGTTCGAATCCCCTTGAGGAGGTAATTACGTTTTGCTCTAATTAATTTCGTTGATTCCCTAGGATAGGAGTTATAAGGTGGTTAAGGAATAATTAAAGTTTTTAATTAAACTTTATTTTTATAAGGGCTATGATTATTATTTCAGAGGTGGATGAGTTGTTGATTTATTTTGATGTTCATGAAATTAAAAATTAAGATTTAGGAAAAATAAGGAGTTGTTATAAAATATTTTTGAGAGCCTTATTGTTTATTATTTTTGATAAGGGTTTTATTAAAAAGGAGTTTGGTGGATGTGTTTATTAATTTGGAGTGAAAAGCTATAAATTGAGTTATGCTTATCTTGTGATTATTATTTGAATTCCACTAACCCTTGTTGAGATTGGAATGGAAAGTTGTATTTAGTGTGATAGATTTTGTGGATAATTTCTTGGCATCAAAAAGGTATGGGCACATTATCCTATTGATTTTTTATGGTGGTTGATTTCTGAAATATCATTGGAGTGAAAAATATTGATTGTGGTTTCCTTTTTGAAAGTGGTTGGTTAAATGCTTCAAGGTTTTCTGGTTTGAGAGTTGTGTTTAAACCTTGTTTTATAAGCATAGTTGTTGAAGCCCATTGGTTGTGAAAGAAATTGAAAAGAACATGAGTATCATTGTTATGTGATATTTATGGTTGAGCATTGTTGGAAACATTTGAGTTGGTTGATACATGCTTGGACTAGGGTTTTTGTGAGAAAGAGTAGTCCCTTGTGGTGATTGGTTGAGTTGAGTTGATTGAGCCTAGTCAAGTGATTGTGTGAGGTGATTGGTCAAGTTCCATGAAATAAACTATTCCATAATTTTGATTTGAGTTGAGAGTGAGATTAGAACATATTGAGTCTCTAACAATTATCTTTATGCTTCTATGATTTGACTTGAGTTGAGTTGAGATTGATTTGAGTTGAGTTGAGTTGAATATTGAGCTTAAAACATATTGAGTCTCTAAAAATTCTCATTATGCTTCTATGAATTGATTTGACTTGATTTGATTTGAGATTATTGTGGATCATTGTTGTCATCCATTGAAGAGTACATTGCCATTCATTGTTGAGTTCATATTTGAGCTTTGCCTTGATAGATTTGTGGATGAGATTTGAGTGCTACTTGAGCATGATTTATTGAGCCTTTGAGAAGGCCTTTGTAGACAGTTTTGGGACAGCTTTGTGGACAATTTTGGGACATATTTGTGGATAGTTTTGGGATAGCTTTGTGGATAGCTTTGTGGATAGTTTTGGGACAGCTTTGTGGACAATTTTGGGACAACTTTGTGGATAACTTTGTGGACAGTGTGGGATAGATTTATGGAAAAATTTGAGCAAGTTCTTGGTGAGATTGCTAGAGCATATTTGTGCAAGTTATTTGTGAGCTTGCTAGAGCAGATTTGAACAAGTTCTTGGTGATCTTGTTGGAGCAGATTTTGGG